>JBAMHW010000014.1:27304175-27328276 GCA_037177495.1 Rhadinocentrus ornatus
AGAATGTATGACATTTCATGTTTTTTAATTGCATTACAGGAAATAAAGAACTTTATCACAATATTCTAATTTTCTGAAACAGTCCTGTATATATATATATATTCCATTACGGGTTGCGGGGTAAGCTGGAGCCTATCCCAGCATTGTTTAAGGTGAGAGGCAGGGTACACCCTGGACAGGTCACCCCACATTCGAACCTCCCCCAGCCAAGGCTCGAATATATATATATATATAAGTTATAGATAAAATAACTTGAAAAAATAATACAATAAAATTGTTGTCAAAAGCTAAAGTTTTATATTTTTTCATGTACCATCTTCCACAATTCATACATTCACCCTGTAAAGTCTTATACTGACTTTAATATATTTTTGGAATTTAGGATAATGTTGACTCTTATTTGGCCTCCAGTATGCTCCCTGCTGGTTGTTTGATGTGGATACCATTGACTGTAATGCCTAACCTCAAATTGCTCTCCCACTTTTCACTGCCGGAAGCTGTTGAATGTTAGCCTTGTGATGGACTGAATGCTGAAACTTGCAGCACATCAAAGAGGGCTGAGAGATAATGTTGGTTCATATGATTTTGATGGGTGGGTGGAAGGGCAGCATGTCCTTCAGATTGCACTAAACAAGAACATTTGAAAACATTTTGATGCACACTTTTCAAAATCCCACATACGCACACACACATTAACAAATAGCATTTGTTTTCTCACTCTCACTCCCCCAGCTTCTTCTCCTCATCCCTCCATTCACACACATCTCCATCTCTGCTCAAACAGCTTGTAATAAGGAAGTAAAATTATAAAATACCTGCGATTTCACAGAAATACTCACATTTGCACAGAACCAGGTGGAATGGAGAGACCCCGTTCCATATATTTGCATTCATTTATCATCTTGTTATCAAGGGCCATGTGAACAGACTAGAGTTATTGAATAAAGTTGAATTTATTTCAAAATGCGGGTCAATATAAATAACTACACTGAGACTCGGTTGGTGAAGATTTTGAGAAAGACATAATATAAAAGAAACTAAGGTGATAAAAATTTAAATATCAACTTGATTTCTGATTCATCTCCAAATGAATGAGTTAATAAAGGCCAGAGGGCGTAGGTCTGGTTTTAGCATCGGTAAGGACAGAAATGTTTATTATGCTAAATATTCTACTTAGGATTACAATCAAGGGATTTCATTCTATCCAAACAGAATAAATGAACATTTTTCTTGATGATTTTGGTTATGAGTTGGAGACATCTTGTTTCATCATTATATTGTCCAGGCAGTTTGAGTCAGCTGAATATTTACTGTAGTCCAATCATCATCACAGAGACAACTTAAATTCATCAACTTAATGAAGTCTTGAAGAAGAATATAAAAAGATAAAAGTCATCATCATCCTTATAGTTGCAATAATCATGTTCCAAATGTGGTCATTTTGATTTATGACATTTGCATAAAATTTGTGTTATTAGAAATAATTGTTTACACTATTTTTCCAGTTTTATTTGAAAACATGTGAAATTATTATGGACCATCTTTTTCAGGCAATATTTTATATGAAAGTCAAGTAAACACTTTAGTTTGACATTTTTTTAATTTGATTGAATTTCAAGTCTTTAGAAAAGTACAACTCTGAGAACTAAAGCTCGCCTGGCATGACCCGGCTTGCTCGCCTGCCTCTCCATCTCCTCCTCTGTATGAGCTGCCGGCAGCTAACACACAATGCATGCTAAAGAAACTATTTTTTGCTTATTTTGCTTTTGCACAATTTTTAAATGACCTCTAAAGGCAAATTTAAGGTTTAATTTACCCCAAAATACTTAATAGTAAAGTCTATATTGATATACATATTTTTGCAAGTATAATACATTTGTGCATTAAATCCATACATTATAAATCAAATACAAACCTTCTGAAACATGTAATCTATCATTATGTTTAATAATTCATTGGTTAAACAACTGATTCACATTAATAATTTAACATGCATGTTATCTAATCATGTGATGTGACCCATGGTGTCAAAGATCCAGCAAAAGATCATGAACTGTAACATAATCTGTGAGACTACAGAGGAGTCAACTGTATGATGGATAATGTTCCAAAGCAGGAGTGTAATTTTGACCTCAATCTAGCACTAAGCTGGAAAAGATTGACAAACTAAGACCAACATCAAAGCAAACCCAGTGCTCCACTTAATCAGATCCCAGAACACACCTGCAGTTTTACATAGATTCCCTAAACTACACATCAAACACAGACAAAGCACATCTACTCTGATCTGATTTATTCGGGGTGGAGCATTCGTATCGATGCACTGCTTTTAGTTATTTCACCTGAAAGGAGGTGATTGTGTTTTATCAAGATATTGTTTTGTATTGATCTCTGGCTTGTGAATTGTATTAAATTTAATCTAATTTTGGGAGAACTTGTAATACCAGCAAACATTGAATCTAAATCGATTTATCATACCCTAAACACACTTGTGATTTACATCCCTATAATTTATGAAAATATAAAGTAGCATAGGCTGATGCTCTGCATTTTTTGACTAAATAAATATTTCTGTTCACTAATACAAAAATAACAAAAAGCTAAGTTGATCTTTTCAGAAGCTGCAACAAAACACAATCAATTGACTAATTGCTAATAAATAATTGATAATAATTAGTAAGTTAAGCTCTGTCAGTGGAGGGTGATGGTATTGATCACTTTGCTGGTGGTAACAATTCAGTAGAAGTAGTTAAAGAAGTCATCACCCAGAAATTGCACCTTTTCAAGTTAAAACATGCGTATTAGTGTTGGACCGAAGTGTTAACTTTCCTAAATGCCTTTCTTTTGAAGACCTCGACTTTTCCGTCTGGGCCCTTTGTTCACATCAGAACCGTCAACAAGAGTAAACTCTCGCAAACGTGCGATTTTAATTTGCTCCTGGGATTTCGTCATCACCAGAATAAGCCAGCCCCTCTTCCGCGCCTAAAATCACCTGCTCAGCCTACCGCGGTCGCCATAACAAGTTGTTTGAAGATGTTGAATGAGTTAAGCCAACGCTAATGCTGATGCTAACGCTAATGCTAAAGGACGAGCCTAAAAGTTTAACACTTTAAATTGCATTGCATTACATTAAAAGTGCAGCTAGAAAATTGAATTTTAAATAAAGACAATCAGATTAATTGATTTCTCCTTCTATTGTTATGCCCAAACTAAAGCTCCAATTTCTTCAAATGCTTTAATTTGCCAATGCTGATGTCATCCTGTCATGCATCTTTCTCAAAGCCACAAATACTCATAATCTTCTTGCTTATTTCTATGTGTAGGACAGTGAGTGCTTCCAATTATGCCCAGTTAGTCCTAAAAATCCTCAAATTATTCTTCTCCCCATTCGCTCTGCTTGCTTTATTCCATGCAAATAGAATTTTTTTTTTCCTTTTCTTTCTTCGCTGAGGTTTTGAGATAGTCATCTGCCGTGAATGGGATTTTGTAGTTGTAAGCATTTTTTTCCGCTTCTAAATGTTGTAAAATGCTTAATGTTGAAAAGGTGTTTGAACATCTTTAGATTTTCCCGATAAGTTTCTTTAAATGCTATTAATTTTTTTATTTGGAAGATTTGAAGAATTCCTGCAGAATGATTATAGTGGGGGAAAGAAATGTCCTCAAAATCGTGAAGGCAGATCAGCAGGGCCAAGGGTCCTTTCTCCTTTTCTCAGGTCTTTGCATCCCTCCTCTTATTAGCTCTCGGCAATGTTACTCTTATTGCAGGATAACTGTACTAATTAACATCAGTGAGACAAGTTATCACAGGAAACAAGTTTCTGAAAATACACAAAAAATGAAAAGCCTAAGTAAATGCAGAACTGGTAATAATGAAAAAAATCTGGGTTTTATGATGGATAAGCTGCCATGTGCTAAGCTTTGGGGGTACAGCAGCTTTATAAGGCTTCATTTATCCAAACAGTTGGAGCTGCCTGCTACAGTTTGACACCAGAGGAGGAAGATGCTGGTCTTGGAAAGGGATTGTGTCAGGCATCTCTCCTGAAAAACGGAGCATCTGTGTCAGCTCCTCTGTGGCTCTGGCTGGCCTGTCAGACACTATTATAGTGGAGACTGTCTCTGGCGATTCGGCTGGGGAGACTCCGCAGGGACTGGAGAGCGAGGTCCTAATCAAGAGAGGACTGCCAAGCGGTTAAAGAGCAGAAGCACAAGCCAGCCACATCCCAGTCTCCCTCTATCTCTCTCCATCTTCCTGTTGTCACAGCAACTTCCTTCTCCTCCACCAAACTGTTGCTGTCTCTTTCTCGCCTCTTGTCCGAGAAACTCACCCGCCCTCGTTTCTGCCCTCTGCTGCTCCATCTTTGTCTTTTCCTCCATTGTAAGTTCTTGACCGGTGTACATAAACAAGGCAAGGCAGCATGGGAAAAGAGTTTGTCACTTACACAGACAGTGGTTGACACTCCTCTGTCCAGGAGGTCTGAGGAATACAACAGTGTCAGGCACAGAACAGATTTGTCACTTCGAGGCTGCTCCTCAGGGCTTCAATGTTGATTTTTCCCCTCCTAGTCTCCTTATCCGACCTTGACTGCTTCCATTAGTCTTCAGCTGTCGTGTGGTACGACTTTTCTTTGCTAAAGTCTCTTTGTAATAAAATGTAACCTCACTGTGTCTGTAGATCTCTGAATTTATCTGCTGCTTTAGTTGGTCTTATTGATTAGTTGACTTTAGTGGAGCCCATGTTGCCAGCGAGAGGTTGATAAAAATTTAAACTGAAAGGAAATTGACCCAAACTCTGACAGTGACCGTTATCTCATCCACACCAATCACATCAGCCCTTGTCTAACTTCGTGAGCCATCATCAGGAGGTTTGCTTTTTCCCACATGAATGTGTCAGTTCCCTGGAATGAAACTAATGGTCGTTACCACTCAGAGCTGGGAATGACACCATACTCGCGATACCTGTGTTCCAGTAGGAAGTAGGGAAACCAGTAGGAGACGCAGACTCGGGTTTGTTATCAGCTTTTTTTCTGTAGTTTTAGCTGTCACAGTTTCAGCTATGGTGGAGATTCCAGCTGACTACTCTGACCAAACTGAACACAAACACATGCCTGTCTGGACTCCCCTGTGTGTGCTACTGCAAATAGTCGAGTAAGTGAAAGATTGATTTTCAAAAGTTAAAAATATACACATTTATTTAGTTTTATATTCCCACATTTTAAAGATTGAAAATAACAAACTGCAGAGAAATGTCTTTTAGCTGCGTTTTGCACACTTGCTCATCATTTCTGCAAAAGGCTTCTACTCGTGTGTTTTCCAGAGGCTTGGCTGGAGAGTTGCAAAGATTTGTAGGTCTGCGGTCGGTAAAGATTACAGAAAAACCTTCTTCTTGAATCTCTGGTAAGCCACTGTGGATTCTGAAGGGATTTTTTTGAGAATCATTCTACTGTTTTGCTTCAGGAAGCTGCTGATATTCATTTGAAAACTTTGTTCCCTCGACCAGTTTTCCATCTCTGGCTCCAGCACAAGCCCAAAGCATGATTGATCCACCCTCGTGCTTAACTGTGAGCAAAACCAAGAAAGCAGAAAATTCTTGTTCAGATGGTTTTTGCAAACCTCTGTATCTGATTTTCACAGAAAAGCAAAGAAAAGCTTTTATTGACTCCACCACGAAGGCAATATTTGTCTGGTGAATGGTTTTAATTGTCTTTTGAATTAATTAAGGGTTTTTGGTATCTTACATACAAGCAGAACCTGATCATTACTTTTTTCAAGAAGTCCTTTTTTTTTTTTTTTTTTTAGAATCTGAATTTTTATACCATCTTGGAGTATATAAGATGAAACCATGGTGTGACTTTCACATATGTGTGATCTAGCCGTCTGCAATCATGTTCTTAGTAAACTAGCCCCAAGACACAATTTTTAGGTCTGAAATGAAGGTAAAAGTTATGGGAGCTCCGTGGTGATCTAATATTTGCATAAACTTTACATTAAATCTAAATTTAGAACAGTGGTAATGTGCCTCACTAACTGTAGTTTTATCAAGACTGTTATTTAAATATATAAATCAAGGGAAACTGCAGTGGGACAATACTAAGCTAACATGATAAATTTATGATGAGTGGGATTAAATGGCTTACAGAAATCTAATTTAAAGCAAAAACAATGAGAAGTCTGAAGCCTTTAATCACTGAAATTTATGCAAAAGGCAAAATATTATTTCTTTTTCTAAACAAAAAAAAAAACAAGAACATTATGTTGCTGCGCACCACAAACCCCTAATTAGATATTTGAAATAACAGAATTTAAATAAGCCATTATCCAGTCTTTATCTGTATGATAGATTCAAATAATTAATACTATCAGTCAGAATTGCTCCTGCTGTCCTTATAAATTATTCAACAAATGACCAAGCAAATCTGAAAAAAGGCAATTATTCTGCACAGCTTGAAAGCTTCACAGGAAGACATAAATATGCAGGGAGCTTAAAGCAAAGGTCTCCCTGCTGTATTTTTTTTTTTTTTTTTAGCACAAAGGTCTGGATCCTGGAGTGGTGGGGTGCGTATAACCCTGTTCATATTTTGAATTGTCCTTATCCAACAAAACATTTGTAGTTTAAACTGTCCCTTTTTTCAGTGAAGTAAATAAAACAGCAGGAAAATGCTTAAATTTAAACTGATGGGGTAAAAGTTGTTGACCTGAATCTCAGGAAGACCACGGATACTTTAAATGAATGACTATGCTTTCATTTAAACTGTGTTTGTTGTGTATGAAAAGACTCTTCTTCTGTTAGAAATCTATCACCTTTTACGCAGAAACACAGAGGAATCTCGGACGGAAGCGTCTGTCTCTTGTCAGGAGCCACAGGTGCTCTCTGCCACCACCATAGGCACTGAGACGTCTCTGTCAGAGCTGATAAAGCTGCAGCTTTGATAAGTGTGAGAAGCAAAGAATGTCCGCGGGGGCTGTGGTAGGGGGGTTGGGAGGTGGAGGCCTGTCGAAGGCAAATGTGGTGTTCAGTCCGGACCGAGCAGGCGACGGGTTCCAGCAGAAGTGGCACATGCTGGGCGGTGTCTTCTCCATCCTCTGAGGCTAGCCCTAGTTTCATGGAGATGTTTATTATTGATAGAGGTGGATGATAGCCTTGGGATGAATTGCATAATCTAGGACCGCCTCTAATGGATGCAGGAAATGGATCAGGCTATCAGTCAGGTCTCCGTGGATGAAGGATGTGTCTGTGTTTGTACAATTCCTCTTTCTGTGAGCATGCATGTGAGTCTATTTGTGCACGGTGAGCCTGGGCAGTAATGTGGTACAGTACTGTCTACAAATTGTTATAGTTTGTACTGTTGATGACTGAAGTGTATTTATTCTATATAACCCCATAATGAAGGCTTTCACAAAATCGAATCAGATTAATTGCAGTGCACATACTGAAAAGAAAGACATCATCACACATTTTAGAGAGACATTGTTGCTGCCAATCCACCTGGAAAGGGTCATAAGGACATTTCCAGACAATTTGAAGTCAATCATTCTGCTGAAAAGAATTTTCACAAATGGAAAACATTCAAGACGGCTGCCAATCTTCCCAAGAATGGACGTTCCATCAAGTTCACTTCAAGGTCAGACTGTACAATTTCCAGAGAAGCTGCAAAACCCCCCAAGAGTAGCATTTCAGACTCTGAAAGCCTTATTTGGCATGTTAATTGTTCACGTGCATGTCAGTACAATTAGAAGAAGACTGAACAAGTGTGTCGTATCTTGTCATGGTTGCTGGAGAAACCTCTTATTTCTAAAAAAAAAAACAAGCACAGCCTTGGTTTGTTAAGCTGTATCTAAACAAACCAAAACACTTCTGGAATAATGTCCTTTGGACAGAGGAGACAGAGAACCACATGTCTCAAAGACCAGAAACATCAAAGCAGCACAATGCCTTTAAATAAACTGTCAAGCATGGTGGTGGAAGAGTGATGATGTGGGCTTGTTTGGTGTGTTGTTGAGAGTTATTGGTTTGCATCTACTTTAAAGTCACTGTGACCTGTGGATAAAATATCTTTGGGCTGATAGAGTGGCTTAGCACAGTGGTTCCCAACTTATTTTCCTTGAGGGCCCCCTTCATGCAAATTCTAAAAAGCATTCTCACCATAAGTAATGTATTCTGGCTCAGTTCTGTCCTTTGATAAAGCCAAAGTTAAATTAACAACATGCAGTCTTATTTTTTTTTCTTAAAATAGTGACATTGCAACCCCCCTGTGCTCCGTGGGGGACTCCCTTAGGGTTGGACCCTAGGTTGGGAACCACTGGTCTAGCAGATCTGTTTTTAAGGTCTCACTGAAGATAATTGTTGGGAAGCCAAGGATACACTGTACCATGTAACATTGTCTCTAATAGAATTTATTTAGCAGATAGAACTTAATTTTAATCAAGTTTCTTTTAACACTAATTTTTAATAAGTCTGATGTACTTTGATGAACAAAAGGTTAAATAAATGAATGTGAAGTTGAATCATAGTAAATACGATGAGCATGTAAAAATGGTAATGGTGGTGATGGGGGCATGGAGGTATACATGCTGATAGCGTCTATTCAAAGATGACAATTAAAAGTTATTAATTGTATACAACTTTGTACTTTTGATTCAGTAACTCAATAATGGCTTAATTTATTCAGTTCATCTTAACAAAACCTGTATAACTGATTAACATGACAAAAAAGTTAGTAAGAGATAAAGAATTTTAAATAAATTCTCTAATGTCATGCCCTTAAGTCATAAACTTTAGTTATTTAGCGAACATAAAATGCGGAAACGTGCATCTCACGCCACTCTTGCACTGTAACAGCGAGGTTGGTGGTATGACGTTAGCTTAGCAAGACCACACTCACATCAATTTTCTGTTGCATTTGACCTTCATCAGTTTAACTAAGTGAGGGGAAATTGAAATCACCATGTGTGTAAAAAATGAAAAATAGATTTTGTGAAATGTCACCTCTAATTTACAGTTTACATTTACAAAACATTCTCAGATTTATGGTGTCTTCCAGTTAGCTGAAGTTTCTAAACGTTTTGGAGGTGAGTTTCCATCTTTTAACTATTTTATTTTATTTAGTAAAGCCAACAAGTTAGATTTTCTAGAGTAAACAAACAATCTGCACTCTATTGTTTTGTTTAACCAAATATTGAGGTCTTTATATCTGATCTAAAAGATAATTAAGAAAGGAATTACTTGGAGAATGGAGGGCAGATGAATGCATTAGACAGGGAGAAGACAGGGCCAATCACAACCTCTGACTGGCCCCAAAACATTTGTCAACTGCTGCAAACATTAATTGTGAATGAAAGAAAAAGGTAGGTGGAGAGAAGATCTTCCCTGTTTTAGACCTTATTTCTCTGCCTCAGAGTCGGGTCATTCATTATTGAACTTGTCTGGTAGATAAATGCAACGGCAGAAAGCACAGCACCTGGACACTTTGCAATCATTAAGTTGATCAAGAACTCCTCTGTAAACTAAAGTATTCTAGAGTTAAATGTGAGGCCATCTGTCTGACAGCTAAATTGGCTGAAGTTGAGTCATACAACAAGACAATTAACACAGCTGCAAATCTACAACAGACTGACTAAAAAAGAAAAGAATCAAGATGTTGAAGTGGCCCAGTCCAATCCAGACCTTAGCCTGGTTGAAATGTCGTGACTTTAGGAAAGTTTAAGAAAGTACCAAATCACAATGAACTGAAGCATCAATTCCTCCACGATGACATGAGAAAGTTACTTTTAGGTAATGCTGCTCAGGGTGGTTGTTAGGTTTGAAGTTAGTTTTTCATGCACTGCTTCTGCAGTGCAGTCTCTGCTCTGAAAACAGTCCAACTTCATCCACATCACAACAAGGAAAACCTCAGAGTAAATACAAATGGCTTTTGCTAAGAACTGCGGAGACATCTGCAACTTAATTTAAACAGGTTTTAAAATAGGATGTAAACATTTACAGAACTGGCTGCGTAGCTCGCTGAGATTTTAGTCGCGCTTTAGTCGAGGTTGACTCGAGTTCTGACAGATCGTGTTCACTGAATAGATTTTGGGCCAAAGCCCAAAGAGGTCTGGAGTGTAAACCAGAATGTTTCCAAGAACCCAAGTTGTCAAAACAAAACGTTTGTACGCTACACTTTCCCAGTCCCATGCGCCCCCCATCATGCCCCCCCACCCCCACCAAGGGTAGCCCGCTCCCCAGTTTTAGAACCACTGTTATAGACACTGTACCTCAATGCACTTGGTTTATTTTACTCTGAATGATTAGTGATTAGTTAAATTTAGGTTGGAATACAAGAAAGACAAGCCAGTATGGAACAGACGGTAACAGGTGGAACACTAACAGGAGAACCAGAGGGTTGCCAGTTGGGTCACCTATACAGTCTTTAAATTGCTTCAGGTACCCTGACTGCAGACAGCTGTGTGGGTGGACAATAGATGTGTGAGATCATCAACGAAGGTAATACCTGATAAATACAAACTAAGAAATCCTCTGGGTTTTTCTTTATGCTGAAAATATTGTCATCTTTTTAAAGGTTTAAAGAAAATAGAAGATTCATATTTCAGAATGGTAAACCTTAAACATAATGATTCTTTGAAATGAACCAATTTCCTCTTTGTTACCGACGTCTCTAGCTGGTGTAAAACAATGGAAGAATCGAGTGAAATGTCCACGTATTTATGTCAAATGACTCAATAAGTTCTAAAATAAATCAACACTGACTTTTCTGAGTCTGTGTTAAATGTCAGATCACTAATTATTTTGGTCAGGGCAGTCTGTGTGCTGTAATTAATTCTGCAAGCTGACAGAACGTATGAAGCTGTGACAGATCCTTCCTCAGCAAGGAAGTTGTTGATTTAATTAAAACCTCGTCGCTCGATTGAAGAAAAAATGAATGACTGAATATATGTCAGTATGTCTCATTGCTGCTGTCCAGAAGGTTTGAGTTATTTATGATTTATATGAACTGTACTTGAATTTCTGCCATAGTAATCATAACATTGCTGTAACGAGCAGCTGAATGTGGCCACGGAGGATCGGGGGTAAAATAATGTAATCCTGGAACCAGTCGGTGCAGCAGCCCTGCGGGAAGCAGCTCCACATGCTGAATGTGCAGCCTTGTTGTAGGTAACTATTGATTCTGTCTGTGTGCCTTTGCTTCTATTTTCTTTTAAATGCTCTGCTGCTATTATCAGAACTTTTTTTCTCAAACCTGTTTGATCATTTTGTTATTTCACCTCGTCTGTTTAAGTGCACCTTGCAAAGGTTTGATCGATCAATGCGATGATCAATGATTGATGACTGCATTTCCAAGTATGTGTATGAGATTAGAAAAGATTAGGTCAACTTTATTGTCCCTGAAGATAAATTTTGGTTAGACACCAGTGTGACACAAAGCTGCATCACTCGCATTTGTCTTAATATAAAAGTCATAAAAATGACAAAATACATTGATCACAACACAGATGTAGAAATGAACCTTATTATACGTTAAACAGTGGTGAATTACACAGACTATAGAACTATAAAAACACTTTTATTATCTCCAGATAACTATTTTAGTTATTTGGATAAAGTAGAAATATAATGGAAAATGAATCACAATGACCACACAGTAAACATAATTAGTGGTTTTACAATTATTGGAAATCAATGACTTCACCCAGAAATCAGCTGATTGCTGGTCCAAAGCACCTGGAAACTATTGTACACTTACTATATCAGGTCCACCTTGCTAGTACCAGGTGGCACCCCTTTTCCTTCAGACCTGCCTTTATTCTTGGTGTCATAGATTCATCAATGTGTTGAAAACCTTCCTCAGAGGTTTTGCTCCACATTGACATGAAAGCATCACAGTTGCTGCAGATTTGTCGGCCGCATCCATGATGAGAATCTCCCGTTCCACCACATCCCAAAGCTGCTCTGCTGGACTGAGATCTGGTGACTGTGGAGGCCGTTGGACTCCAGTGAACTCATCGTCATGTTCTAGAAAGCAGTTGGAAATGATTCCCAACACCATTTCACCATCACCAGCCTGGACCGTTAATACAAAGCAGAATGGATCCTTGCTATTATGTTTACGCAAGGCAAATTTATTTGTTTAGCACATTTTATGTACCAGACAATTCAAAGTACTTTAAAGCATAACAGCGGGGTGCAAGAAGCAAGTGCATTAAAATCAAACTTAAAATGAAATTAAATAAAAACAAGAAAAAAATAGATTCCTAAATTAAAATCAAGTAATAAAAGTTCCAGTGTGGGGAATTTAACAGTTGCTCTGATGAAAAGAAAACTAAAAAGCTTTTAATCCTTATTGAAAACTGTTGAGGGTTTAAGCAGACCGATAGACAGTCTGACACGCAGTGATGAGGGGAGATATTTCAGCTTCACAAACAATCCACACTATATTTTTTTCTTGTTTTCTTTTAATACAATGGTACTAACTGGCAGTTTTACCAGTTTTTCCTGTCTGAGCCGATCTGAGGACTGGAGTCATATGATCCACCTTCCCGGGCTTAATGAGGACTGGAGCAGCAGCGTTCTGGACTAACTGCAGCAGTCTGATAGACTTTATAGGGAGACCTGTGAAGACAGCATTACAGTAGTCCAGTTTACTAAAGATAAATGCATGGACAAGTTTTTCTAAATCCTGCTGACTCATCAGTCCTTTAATCCTCAATATGTTCTTTAAGGGATATCAGACCGACTTCACAACTGTCTTAATATAACTGCAAAAATTCAGGTCTGAGTCCAGGACTGCTCCCAGATTTCTGGCTTGGTTGTTAGTTTTAAACTTTGCTGTTTGAAGCTGAGTACTGACTTTTAATCTTTCTTCCTTGGCTCCAAAAACTATTATTTCAGTTTTGTCTTTATTTAGCTGAAACTAAAAGTTCTGGTACATCCAGTCTTTAATTTAATCGATGCAGTGGATCAGAGTTTGGATTAGACTGTAGTTTCTTGGTGAGATGGTTATGTAGATTTGTGTGACATCAGCATAACAGTGGTAGCATATTTGGTTGTTTTTCATATTTTGAGTGAGTGGCAACATGTAGATGTTGGACATCAGTGCCCAGGATGGAGTCTTGGGGAACTCCACAGGTTATTTTGGTTCAATCAGATTTATAGTTACCTATGGACACAAAGTAGTCCCTGTTTTTTAAACAGGACTCAAACCAATTAATGGCAGTGCCAGAAAGTTCAACCCAGTTTTTCATCCGGTCTAGTAAGATGTTATGGTCGACCGTGTTAAATGCAGCACTGAGATCGAGCAGTACCAGGATTATATATTATATATTAGAGAATATTTCTGCTATCTGTGCTCAGGCAGATGTCATTAAGAACCTTAACTAGAGCATACCTAGCATACTATACCTAATTCTGAGCCCGTCATCTGAATGTGGAGCTGAAATGGAGAATCATCAGACCAGGAAACGTTTTTCAATCTTCTATCATGTTATGGTGAGTCTGTGTGAATTGTAGCCTCAGTTTCCTGTTCTTAGCTGACAGGAGGCACTCTGTGTGGTCTTCTGCTGCTGTAGCCCGACTGCTTCAAGGCAAGACAGGTTGTGTGTTCAGAGATTCTATTCTGCATACATTGGTTGGAACTAGTACTAGTTTTAGTTAATTTTCTTTAAAATTGATCTACTCCCCTTTAAGAGCCTGCAGCGGTGCAGGAGACTGGGAAGCCATCTGCTCTCTGATTGGATAGTTTGATTTGTTACCATCCAATCAGATAGAAGTGTAAAGATATGGACAAAATTGACAACAGCCACTTTAGAGTCTCACATGCAGTTTTGTGTTTTGCATCTGTGAACAAGATTTTTGCAAAATAACTTGATTGTATTTTTTTTCCCACAAATACAAATTTTTTTTACAACCATGCAAATCCTTTTCTGTATATTTGCAAACATGAATTTTTCAGGCAGATTGTTTTTACAGGGTGACAAGCCTGATTTACATATGCAAACTTGGAAATTATTATTTGGAAACATTTATTTACAACTGCAAAATCTTTATTACTTAATATTGAGGCCAAAGCACTGCCCAGCCTGTCAGTAAATGTGTTTTTATGTACAGAATATAGTTTTATTTAATGTTAGAAACTTGTAATTGCCAAAAATCTTATTTATTATTGGATTACAGTTAATTGCCTGAATTAGATTGTATCTTTAATTCACCTTTGTTGTGAATTGGCTCTGATATAATCAACTTAGCTCAACTGAATTAATAATAATGGCCAGCTTGTGAGAAATTCCTGCTGGTTCTGCTACTTGTAACCATTAAACAGCTCCTGGGGTACAGTTGAATCATCCTTTATGCTTACATGTTGACATGAAATATATACTCTGTGTAACATTGTAATAAGAGTGCAGTAGAATATCATCTGTTTTAGTGCTGCACACCCAGATCTGTGAGATTGTCTTTGTCAAAGTCCTTCCAACTTTCTCCCACCACTTTTTCTTAATCCCATGATGGTTCCAATGAGGTTGAGGAAAAAGGCTAGGACAGTAGGAGGTCATTTAACAAAGTCTGATCTCCAAAGCAAAAGAAACACAAACAAATGCAATGATGTACTGTTAGTGTAGACCTCTGACTTCCTCTACGTCTCTAATGTCTTCTCACTTTGTCCATAATTCTCTATGATTTGTTGTAGTCTCCACTTCTGTTCCAGTATTTTGTAAAAACAAATTGTAAACAGCGTATTCTGATCTGTTTTGATAGACACTTCAACCCACTCACAGCATCCACGCTCAGGTTTTAAAGGAAATGCAACATCTGTGAGATTTAATTCAGCATTTTCTACAGTCTCTTCTCTAATTTCACCACATTGTTTGCAGTAATGTGTTGGCCGGTGAGGGTTTGATAATGGACGTCATTTCAGTCCCCGTTAAGCATTTCTCAAGCCTCTAAATCCATCTTCATAACATGTATGCATGTCTTTGTTAATGTTTACAGGAATTGTGTCCGAAAGAAAAGCCGCGCTTTGTTTCCACATACAATGACTCTACAGAGGTTTTTTTACATTGTGTTAAATCACCATGTTCTTTCATCAGCCTCTTGCAAGTGAAAGATTCCCAATGCTTTGTTTATTTTCCCTGATGAAACTATTAAGAGAAAAACATGTGTATGACTAATCAGACATTAAATTTGATATAGATATATGAGAAAATGTCTAAGTGAGGTAAAGTAAGAAGAGAAATTATGTGAATGTTAATAAGTTTTCTGTAAGAGCCAGTAAGAGTCAAAACGATAAACAGATATGCAAGATGGGGTGTAAGGACTAAGCAATCGCTACATGCACTATTCTAAAAATAACCATCACACATACCACTTGTCCTTATTAATCATAAGCACCACATGAAATCAATACACTTGACAATCTGCATGGCATATAGACCCACAGCAAGAAAAAATTGTTCTATTCTCCATGTGTTAGGTAAAGGCTATTTCTGATCTGAAGCAGTACCTTAACTGAATTTGGGCTTCATTTTTTCATGGCAGCATGTTTTCTAGTTATATCCCATTATCAACGACACTTTTATGTGTTTAAATGCACAACAAAGTTGCTTTTTTTCTAAAAAAACGGTGAGAAGTTTGACAAACATGTCTGCACGACTGATGACACGAGAGGCTGTTCATCAAATGATTTACCTCTAATGAAGGAATATGGACATTATAGAATGATTACTTTATCACAAACTATTGTTATGAAAGTGTAATTATTTTGGTCTATAAATAACTGATTAAAAAAAAAATTATATACGAGTTCTTTTTAATATGACTAGTGTACAGAGGTTTGTGAAAAGATGAGAAAAATCATTTCAAATAATTGTTCATTGTCTTTTTTTCTCAATACCTGTTTTACACTGGTTAGTAAAAGCACGTCTAATTAACTTTTTGTAACAGGGAAACAACGGAAACTAAAATGTTTGGTTTGTTTTCTCTTTCCATCAACCAAGTTACTGGTGTATGTTTCACTTTTCAGTCTATAGACAGATAGATCTGTAGTACAGGTTAAAAGGATGATGTTACTCCTAAAACCATTTTACAACTTTCAGTGATGGGTAACAGAAATAGTCGTGAATGTAACGATCTTGCTTCTCTCCCATTAATTAGAACTAGATACGTACTTAATTTAATTTCATAGGATTGTCTTTCTGGAGTGCTTTTCTGTGGGAAATTTATCAAAAGTTTTACAGCTCTAAATAATTGTCATTTCTCAAATCTGCAGGTCTTCATCATGAGAGTAAAATAAAATCTGGCATTTTCAAGTTGGCTGAGAAACAGCTGCGGAGGAGACTGAAAGGCCCGCTTCCTCTCTTTGGCCTAACCACTCTGTATTGCGGGGATAACATATTGCTATTCTTTCGGGATCAAAGAGCAGCTGTTCAAAAAGCCCTCAACATCCTTGTGAAAGGGTTGGATGACTACGATGTCTTCGTCCCTGAAAAGAAGTGCACCTTATCCCTGTAAATGGAAAGCATGGCCAGGTGAATGACAGCATTCAGCTGCAACTCTTTCAGACCTCTTGTGCTATGCTTTCACGACTCAGGAAGAGCATGTAGAAGATGCGGGGACCTGTTTGTTTCTTTGGATGTGCAAAACTGATGTGCAGATTTACTCTCAATTACCTGAGATAGCTTTAGATACATGCAAACATTTCAAAGGCAGTGTCTGACGGCCTTGTAATAAATTGTTGCACAGTACCTTAATTTGCAAGGATCAGTGGACTTCATCCTCATGAAACACTTCTCAGCTTCCCCTTGAAAATGTCAAGATGTCATTGAAATTCATTCTATATGCCACACATGCTGATGAAGGGAGAGCAGTGTAGTGAAGCATTTCATACTCCCTGTTTTATGTTGGGGTGGTGCCTGAGAGGCCTGCACAAAAAAAGAAAGGTTCCCGAGAGTGTCCTTCAGCTGAACGAAATCCTTTTTTAGCAGTTCTGAACCACTGACTCAGTATTTAGGAAGATAGTGAACAGGCCCACACACAGATTCTCTTGAGATGTGCAGCATAAGTAAAAGTTGTGGAGTTCATCTTGTTTTGGTACATATGGTATAATGTCGCCTGTCAGTTTCCTATTTGCAGCCTTTACTGTCTCTATGATGAAACTGTCAGACCAGAAAATGGATCCATGGTAATCTATTTGCTCATGTAACGTGTTACAATTTGCATGATGGCGTTGGCAGTATTCCAGGAGCAAATGTTTAGATGTAGGGATAAAAATAGTGGCCTGCACTGCTGTCATGTACCAAAACTGGAGAAGCCCACGCTGCCTGTGTTGGCACATTTTAGCAGAGCTCTCATAGAATCAGTTTTAAAACATATTGAGGCAAATACGATTAAAAGAAAACATAATCCATGGAGCATTTTTGAAACCGATGCTGTTGTGATACTTTAGACTGTACGGGTTGTTATCCCAGTCAGTCTCTATAATGTTGCTGCTTGTTTTTCTGGTTGTTGAGCAGAGGTAAATATTTCTCTGATAGACCTTTTTATTGTGGTTTGGGATGAGAGCTGTTAAAGTGAACTTACAGGGGAGTGTCTCCCTGCTGTGGGTGTGGAGTGTGACCTCACAGGACGGCCTGAGGTGTTGTCAACAAGGTGATTGTGTTTTAGCTCTGTTATTAGCAGACTCTGCTCACCTTATCATGTTGCTATGCAAAAGTTCTTTACAATAAAAGGCTTCTTTGCCTGGAATAACATTTTAGGTCTCGAAGGTCTTTATACCAGTTTACAAGCTGCAGTTTCAGTAAATGATCTTGGTTAAGTATCTTTCATGGGTGTGATGGACTCATAGAGGGGGAAACTGTCTAGCAATAAACTAGCAGGCTATCCTGGGGCATTGAATCAGGAAGGCCGCCACTAAAAGTCTGAGTTTAGGCCTTCTCAGGCAGCTTCTGCCAGATTTCCTGCATGTACTTCAGTCTCTTGCTGTGATAGCAATGAAGCTTTCGACATTAGTCCAACTGAGCCAATCATGTCATTAGCTTGATCTAAGCTAACATTTGTGCTTCTGCTACTAACATTTAGTTCAGAGTGGCCGCAGCAGATTTAACATTGTTGCCGCAGTTACGGAGGAGGTTTGAACTTACATAAAGGCTTCTTAGTTTTAAATACCATTAATTTACTTAACCAAGACATACAGGCATTTAGAATTGTGGTCAGTTTAGCATATTTCATCTGGTGCTGTAAACTTTTAAACCTTTATAGACCTCTGCGCAGTACCTACAGTACTCATGCATAATATACAATATGTGATAAATTAAACAATTAAATTAACAATTAAAAAGATATTTCCACAGAAAACACAGTCCAACATGTTAACAATGCAAAACTTAAAGGATATATACATTTTCAGGTTATGTTTTTACATATTTTGTACCTAACCAGAATACATTTTACACTCCAGACTCTTCAAAGTAGGTACCTTTGTGTTAATGATAGTTGTGTGTTCTTGGTCCTCTCCCCGCCAGCTTTTTCCAGGTAATTACCTGGAATACTTTTCACAGGTGTGCGATGTCAGAGTTAATTAGTTTAACTTCTTGCTCTCTTACTGAGTCTGAGACCAACAGTTGTTTTGTGTTGGAAGTTGTGTTGGTGTATGGTGTAAATATCATGGGCCCAATCAACAACTGTTGTTATCTGGTTTATGTTGCTAAAATATTAATTGAGAAACAGCAGTTCATTTTAATTTAACCTTGCAAGAACTTTTAATATATCCTAAGGTGTCGTGTCAAAAATACCACTGTGATTCATGACGGATCCGATCACCAATTTCGCCTCAGATTTAAGTCTATATGAAAGCTTCACAGATGAAGCACTGCATCTCGTAGGTCATTTTTCTTTAGGACTGTTCTACAATGTAGAAAATGTTCAGGAAAAAAATGTTAGGGATGTTCTGATCCAATCTCAAGGAGACCTAATTGTCAGATTGAGTTTGAGATGAGTTTGATGATTAATAAAGTCTTTGTTCTGTAAACAAATTGACCTTCAAAAAAATTAAACATGGGGCTCAGACAGGAATAACCGGCAAAACTGCCAGTTAGTACCATTGTATTAAAAATAACTAGAAAAAAATATACTGCGCATCGTTGCTGTTTGTGAAGCTGAAATATCTCCCCTCATCACTGTGTGTCAGAAGTTTAGCGCGAGAGTGTGAGAAGTCACTAAAATGTGTCGCTGACGCCCAGCTGATCGTCCCTTTTAAATGGAGTGAAAACTCCACGCACCCGGCTCGCCGCTTTATTGCCCAGGCCGTAAATGGAGCGGACCCAGGGTGAAATAAAGTGTTCCTGCAGCAGCATGCTGCGTAATTAGTAATACACTGTTATAAGATATTAACAATAAATGTTTGGTATTGTATGCTTATTTTGAGTTTTTTATATATATCTTTTACTTTATGATTTTGCAGTTTTCCTTCTGCTGTGTTACACTCTTAAGTTTTGTTAATTTTTTATTATTTTGAAAATAATTGTAAGAGTAAGTAAATCCTCACAAGGTGATTTATATATATATATATATATATATATATATATATATATACCTTTATCTGTATGTTTTCAATAGAAAAATAATCAAAATGTAGAAAAAATTATGTAAATATAGTTCGTCCAAGCTGTACAGCCCCATGGTCACAGCATGTCTTGAAATTAATGTTGATGACAGAAAAATTGGATAAGGAATGTCTTGGACTTTGACGAGGATCACTCGTGTTGGCTTGACTGTAGGTCTTGTAAGATGTACCTGCTCTGCACTGGTCAGTCCTTACTAGAAAAGGTCAAAGGAAGAGTAATTTTTTTTGTTTTTACTGACATTTGTTTCTGCTGTTAATTTATCTCAACAGAAATTTCTAAAGCTTTTAAATTTAGATGAAAATTCAGTTCCTTGGGATTAACTGGGTATTAAAGAAATGTCCTGTACAATTCAACAACTTTAGCTATATTCAGCTTTACCCCTGAAACTCCAGCCATAATTGTCTCTCTTTATCTCCTTATACTATTTATGTAATCATCAATGAGTGGATGAATCTCTTACATCACAGGAGTTTAAGTCCCTAGTCTTCATGTATGCATTGAAGGATTATTCATGAATTAGGATGTTTGTTTACCTGCTGAGCTGCTTATCTGCCTTAGTTTTACCCAAGGCAACACACAAGCTCTATATTAGTCATGTTTTTTTATTTATTTTGATACCACCATACTTCATGTTAGAGCTGCAAGCCTGCTGTCTTTAAAAATAAACACATATCATGCAGAGCCAAGATAAGAGCAGGTTCAGATAGGAGTCACAACTAGCAATTTCTTGATAAACCAAAACATAGAATGAACATAGAGTCTAGTCAGCAATGAAGAAGCACTTCAAAGACAAGCATATCTGTTTGATTCATTATTTAATCCATCTGCTTTCTGAGCTGCAGCCAGATGCCCTTTTTACCTCTGTTGCTCTCATGCATTACTTCTGTCTATGAAGAAATCTTGAACTGCAGAGTCCCTTCAAATAAGCCGACCAGAGTCATAGATGGTGCAATACCCAGGGGAAATTTTATCTGCCGCTCACTTAGCTTCCCTTAAAGCAGTCACAGTTAAACATGGGGAAATAAGTAAGAGACAAAGAGGTAGTAGTCATATCTTTGGGTACAGTACGCACATTTGTGTACTGATGTAACTAGCTGAAATAACAAGCCAGATATGGTTTCATCAGCAGTAAGGAACAAAGGGACAGTTATTGCACTTTGGAATCTGTTCCATTTCTCTCACTTTCTTTTTCCAGTTAATTTAAAAGTATTTAACCTGAAACTATAAATATTGAGAGGACAAAAGTCTCTCTGGACCATGAATCTGCCAGGACTGTAGGTATTTAGTGATGTCTCATTCTGAGTGTGCTTCTTTTTACTTTTACAGATATTCTTTATACTCATTTACTGTAAAATTACTGCAAATTTCCTAGAATGTGAAGACACAAAGCTTTATAAAGGGGTTATATTTGCTTGCATCTTCATGAGCATTTTTTTATAGAGGCAGAATCTCACTTAGTAACTGTGTGAATTCCCAGTGTGCAAAAGAAAACATGAACATTTCTGATGAGGTCATCAATAAAAATATTTCTAACAAAAGCAAAATGATTACCGAGATAATTATTATTGTGGTGCTTTTCTGATCTTATTCTGCCACTCAAAATGTCACATTCACACAGAAGCTCTATGGGCCTGATCTACTAAACGTTTGCATGTGTAAAAACATGTTGCTGTTGATTTGCTGACTGGATCTGTTAAATGGACAAAATAATGTGCACAATTCATTTAGCTCCTTTGCGCTCGATAAATATGCAATATGGGCATTTCTACCGCAAAATATTGCGAGGAACGGATGCTTATTGATCAACGCAGCACATGCAGTGGGATTTACCAAACATGAAACTCTCAAATCTGAAAGGCAGAGGTGTACCATTGCCACAAGTTTACACAGAAATAGCTGCAGTTACTGTTGCAAGGAGGAGGCATAGACACCTCAAAGGTGACGAAGAGACCACATCTTCTCTGATCGTGGAAATATTTTCGGCATCCCAGAGGCAAAGATTATTGAAACATATGGCTAAGTTGCTGTGTTGGATGATGTTACGTGGGATGGGCTGTTGCTGCTGCGTTCTCCCTAACCACCGCCTGTACCCCATCTTACATCCCTCTCTTAAGGGCAATAATGGCCATCGTCAGCCCAGAGCAGCACTGACCAGCTGCCGAGTGTGCGCTGCAATGCGCCCTCATTAGCGCACATAGCGCGTGCGCGCCGTGTGCGTAATGAAAGGTGCCACTGGAGGCGTGTTCATCAATATGTCTTGGGCTGAAAGTTTTAATTGTGTGACATACCTTGCTCTGAGCGGCAATATGGGGTTCAGTGCCTTGCTAAAGGACTTTTTTTACATATAATCGGGAAATTAATTCACTGACCCTTCATACTAAGATACAGCTGCCGAGTTTCCACCTAAAGGGACCAAAAGACGGCAAAAAAGACCACAAAGAACTACATTAAATTAAAAAATTAAAACTTTGGGGATTGAGCTGCCAATGCTCTACCTAGGAGACCGTTTAACCTAAATGTGACCCAAAAGAATGACACCTTGAAATATGCAGTGTTAAAAATCAAGTCTGAGTTAGTCTTTACATGCTGGGTCAGTGTAACATGATTAAAAATGGGTTGCTTTTTTTAATGAATATTTAATATTTAATTGAATATGTGTTGAATATTTGTTACAAATGTTGGCTCACTTTAACTAGGCTGCAGGTTTAAATCTAACCCTTCATAGCATTTATTCTGCTTCTGCAATCAAAGCATGAAAAGCTTTCCTTTTTCTTTTTTTTTTAATTATTAAAACAATCATCAGATCGTATTATTCAATGACTTCACCATTCAAGATGAGACCTGACACATTTTCCTCGTATGATTTATGCTGCTGTCATGGTTCATGTAACTGAAAGCTGGTTTGAGGAAATTTGATGCTATTTTACTTATATTGAAAAAGAAGAAATGATAATTATCAAAACACAAGCCTAATTTTCTAAACAGAAACAGCTGAAATAGTTCCACTGTGAAACAGTAAAGAACAAACATATCAGATTTCATTACATAACATAGTGTCATGGGAAACAATGGCTGTCACCACATCCTGCGTTTATTAAAGTGGTCAAACTAAACCCTCACAAGAGGATCCATCTGCATCCTGCAAGACTTAAAGTTATGCCCACTTATAGGAGCCCCTGTACGTAGGGTCAGGAGTGATCCTACAGTTGTAATGTCAAAGCAGCAGCTACACTGACTGAACAGCACGGTGTGAACATTTGGGATGAGAGCTAATAACATAACAGTGGAATTGCCAAAATTTGAAACAACACTTGCTTTTGGCATTATATATTCAAACCAAGTGAGAAAGATGGCTCAAGCAAGTTTATTTCCACAAATCTTTAATAAATGTTATTATAGTCACTGAAAAATGAAAATCCACCGAGCGATTGAGCAGGCTATTAAAGGTTTTTACTCTCAGGAGTTCATATTGTGGCTTTGCAGAAACACCTTAATATTGACCAGAATTTTCTGCCTTTCAACCTTTTCGGACAAAAGTTTTAATTAAATTTATGATACACTAATGGCACAAATGTGTTTTAGCTGGTTGGGGGGACAAAAAGGGAAAATCCACCAAAGTTGATGTTAAAATACAAGTTGTTGCTCAAATCGTACAGGCTCTGTCATCTTGCCAACATGTTCTTTGACGTGTCATGTGGTTCTTTGTGTTTTCAGCTTGGCAATGCACTCATTTCACCTGACTCCCACTCCATTGTACACCCACCTATTGCAGCCTGCAGACAGGCGTCTCTGTCCTAACAATCGTCTGACAGGCTTGGATTGGCAGCGTGGGGAAAGTTCATGGTTGCGCGGCAGCTGATGGTGCCTCATCTGTAGGGCTGAAGCTTTCTTGTCATAAATGTCACAACTATGTCTTGTTGGACTCGTGTTCTGCCAACAGAAGAGTTGGCATTAGCTAAAGCTAGTAATTTTAGTGGGCAGTTCAGCAAGTTTTCTAGAAGTGAGCTGGAAAAGCCATCAAGGGAAAAAACAGCTGGTGGAGGAGAAAGGAGATTTTAAAGTCATTTGCTTGGGGTTAAATGAAGCAATCTGCTTATCCGCCAAAGTTTGAAAAAGAATAATTTATCCAACAGCCAGGCTTCATAATCGTTATAAAGCAAGAGAAGCTGTAACCCAGATGAACTACAGTAATGATGAAGGAAACACACACTCTTTGACATTTCTAAGGTTTTACATGTCAGGATGAAATATGAGAAATAAGAAAAAAAACACACTGCAAGATAAGACTTTCTTTCTATTCCATCAATTCAACAATATTGCAAATGATTGTGTTTATAAAGCCATAATGTTCAAGCTCTATATAACATTTATATTGCATGATAATGTTTATATAATATGCATTTTTATTTATGCTTTGTCAATGACTTTATCTATCTATCTATCTATCTATCTATCTATCTATCTATCTATCTATCTATCTATCTATCTATCTATCTATC
>JBAMHW010000014.1:27328376-27352736 GCA_037177495.1 Rhadinocentrus ornatus
TCTATCTATCTATCTATCTATCTATCTATCTATCTATCTATCTATCTATCTATCTATCTATCTATCTATATATCTATATATCTATATCTATATATATATATATATACATATATAAATATAGATATATATTTAGATGTATGCTGCAGTTGGCAGGATATCCGTCTCTGATGCGTGAGACCTGAGTTCGAATCCCCCACAGGGGACAAATATTAACGCCGTCCAGTTGGGTCCTTGGGCAAGGACCTTAAGGCTACTCCCTAACCACATTCAGATGTAAGTCACTTTGGAGAAAAGTGTCTGCTAAATGCTTGTATAAAAATAAGGGTTAGGGGACTCGCTTCCATGTGTTGGCTGATTAACTATTGTTTTAACAAGCGATTCCACCCTGTAAAGTGGCTGGTGAATGTAAGATTTCTTTACTGCATTCTGCTCATCATCAGATTTTATCCTGCATGCTTCACGCCTGAATGACACCCAGCTGCTTGCTTCGGTCCACATGTGAATGTGTGACTTCTGTGCGCAGGATTCACAAAATGCGACTAATTGTTGTTTGGGATGATGATAATTTTCACGTGTGGAGACTGCGTGGGCTGGATGGAGGGGAGCTCCACTGGATGGAGGGATGTGTCATCTGTTTTCCTGCTCATTGATGCTGATATCCTGTCATGTTTGTTCCTGTTGCATTTTGCAGCCTCTCAAATTGGCACGCTCCATCCCTCCAGCACACAGTCACGCACCGATGCGTGCACCCACCTTCACTTTACATTTCTCCTTTTCTTTGTCACCAACTCACATGCATTTTTTTGCTGTGAACACCCACCCCGCTAAGTCATATTACCCCCTTGTTTCCTCTTGCTGCCATTCTTCTCATCCCATCAATTTCACTTTTTCACTATTCAATGTAATTCCTCTTCCACCCCTCCTCCCCCTTCATTCCTCCCTGCATTTATTTCCCCTTTCTCACGTCATATCCTTCACACCCTCGTACCTGCATTTTCACTGCCTCCCCATCTCCCTTCACCTTCTATCTTTGTTGCCTTCCTGTCAGCCGGCAGCTTCGTTGGACGCTTGGTGAAGGCAACACCGGCTGCTGTTAGAGAAGCACAAAATGAATGATGATTGTTCTGCTCGCTTTGCTGGGTTGTTGTGTGTTATGACCTGGTAAGGAGCAGATGCATTCAGCCCCCCTTCCACCCCCTCCTCCAACCCCCCACCTCCACAAAGTGCTCTGATGGTGGATGCATCGGTAGCCTTGCCAATGTGTGTGTGTGTGTGTGTGTGCAGGATCCTAGGCAGGTAGGGAGACAACAGGTTCTGGCTGCTTTCCCAAAGCTTAGCATTTGAAACCTGGATGAGGAAAGTTGAGGGTAGGCAGAGCCACAGCAGCCCCTGCAGGAGGTTTGTGAAAAATAGATTGTGTTGTCAAAAAATAAATCAATAAAAAAAGGAACGAATGGAAGAAGAACAAAAATACATTAATGCAAACACAAATATTCCTAAATAGAGTGCAAATGTAACTCAGAAAAATCTAAACAAATGACCAAGTGCACGTATGAACATCACCAGTCAAACGTTTGTGCACACACATCCATTAGATTTAATGGGTGTGTGTGTTCAACCTTTTGAGTTGCTGTTTATTTTTGTACATATTGTATGTGTGCATTATTATCCATCCATTTTCCTCCATTTTTCCTGTCACAAAGTCAATCTAGTGACAAATAAGAACTCTTTCATGGACAATGGACAAGAGTATTTGTTGTCAAACCCTAACTCTGACTTAATCTCATTTCACAGCTTAACCTTAACTCCTAACAAGGACATCAGAAATACTGATTAGTCTCGTCAGGATGTGAGTTGTTCCCCTTCATATCTCACAGCCCTATCATTGTTGTTGTTGCTACAAAACATTCAGTGATCAATGAGCCAGAAGTGTTGATCTAAATGGAAAATATCGATCAGACATTGATTAAATATTGAATTGTAAGACACTAAGAAAGAAAGAACATGTGAAACTTTTTCAATTTTTAAAAAACCAAAATGTCTGCGCTTGTAATTATTACTAAGTTCTAAAATGTTCTGTTTTATTATTCTAAACAGGAGTACAGTTTGCACATTATGCTGCTTTCATGTCTACAGATATAAATTTATTATTATGTGAGTATTTTAGAGTTCAAGAGAGTCTATTTCTTTTAAAATAACTGATTGTTTTACATTTAAATGTCTGATTGAGCTCAGGAAGAAAATATATTTTTGATATTTTAGCTGTTTTTTCTGTTGTGTTTTGATATGATTGGAAGTAATTGTGTAAATCAGCATGTGATATTGTCTCATATTGATGGTTGGCAAACATTGAATCTTAATTATAGTTTTGTGATCAAAAAAGATTTACCTACCTGGTGTTTATACCAGAGAGAGGTCCAAAAGAAAGGGTTAGGGTTAAGTTTCATCAAAATAAAGTGCACATACACGTCTGTATTCTTGGTTGAGACACAACAAAACTGTCCAGGCTTGGCTGGAGTGGAGCTTCAGGCCGTTGTCTTCGACTTTTGTGAAGCCCGAGCCAGCGGGTACACAAAGCAGTGCCATATGGCCTTGGCCACTACCAAGTTTGCTGTCTGCAGAAAATTATGTAGGATCAAAATTTCCCACCTTCTGTCTCCTTCACCAAGGAGCATCTCTTTGTTTCAACCTTCCATCAGAATCTTCCACAAATACACCTTCCCAAGACTCCTCTCCTCTTGACATCTCCATTTTTTTCATTTCTATTTAGCCGACAGTCATCTCAGTTTACTAAAGTACAACAGCTGACCAGGCTTTTTTGTCTCCCAGACTGCCAACATCGCATAGTGCTAGTTACCAAGTAGTCCAGGGATCAAAGCTGCAGCAACCTGACAGGGGCTGTAACGAGGGTGTAAGTGAGTGAGTGAGTTAGGGAGGGAAGGAGGGAGGAAGGAAAGAAAGAAAGAAAGAAGGAGTTTTAACTTCCTACCATTGACTCACTTGCCTCCTCCTGTCATGTCAAGAGAAAACCCAGAAAAAAGTCTGCAGAACTTTTTTTATCAAGAAAAGTTGAAGCTGCAGCTGAAAGATTCACTTTGGTGTTTTTATTGTTTTTTCTATGTTTGAGAATCTTTTTCTGCTCTCTGCCTGTCTTAAATATGTCTGTCTCCCCTACAATACAAAGGGATGCTGTAAGATATGAGGTGCTCCTCTATAACCCACATATGAGGTTTCCTGGGCGAGTCTGTAATTTGCACACAGCTGCATCCTCCATCTAACACCTCCTGGATGACAGAGATGGATGTTTGAACCCCCCCCCATCCTCTCATCACAGCTATCCTTTCCGCAGGGTTGGGAGCCAGATACGGAGGAAGATCAAGAGATGAGTTGGAGGAGTTTTCACGGGGAAAGAAGACAGTCTTAGAGCACCCGCAGGGTTCTGCTGGGCAGCTTTCCCTTCTGTTGCATCACGCCTGGCAAAAAGTGCGAGTCCCCAGGTTAAGGACAGCCCGAGCCAGATGGGAGAGTGTTAGAGTTAGGAGGGGAGGAAGGGAGCAATGGTTGGGGGAGGTGGCATGAAAAAAAGCATGGGCCTTGCAGTTAGCTATTCCAATGCCTTTGTGGAGTTGCCATTTTTCTTTCTCTCCCACTCTTCTTTAAAGGGATTTTCCATCCTTCGCTTTCTCTCTGTATGCATCTCTATTTCTTCTTCTAATTCTTTTTATTTTTTGATGATCTGTTTTTTTCTTTCCCTGTGTGCCAAGTTTTCTCAGGCACTTCTTTTTTTTTTTTTTTGTCGAGTCAGGGCTTTGTTTTTACCCCTCTGCAACCCACTTCTGTATTTTCTTTCACTTTCATTACCCTCTCGGTCTCTTCCACTTCCTCACTCACTTCCCCAACTTCTTCCCCCCGTTAGCGCAATTTCACTCATCGTTTTGCCTCTCATCTCTGCTACAGCCTTTTACTTCCTGCATCCCAGTCCCTTTGATCAAGAGCCAGTGTTGGGTTTACTTTCCCCTCCCATACTCCTCCTCCTTCTACTGTCTTTGTATTCTGCCATCTTTATTCCTCTCAGCTTGTTAAAATCGGTGTTCACACTTGATCATTATACCGCTCCTGGGTTGCTAAATCGATGCCGTGGTTATTTTCCCCTTCTCCTTGTGGGTATAAGCTCAAACACTAGCCACACTAAGCTTGTTAAATTTAAAATGCTGTTTATGCATTTATACAAGTGCCTTTTCAATTTTTTTAGGTCATTCACATTCAAAATACCTAACTAGAATGATAGGAGAATTGCTGGAACTCCTTTCAGGCACTGAGGGCTTCGTCTTAAACCCTGCCATTGTCAAGCTTAATGCTAAGCTAAGCTTTGAATATAGCCAGAAAAGCAGGCTTTTTCTGTTTACTCAACAAGTGGTTGAAGAAAAAATAAATGCACTCTCTTTCTGCTAGTGCTTACATGCCAGATTACTCACCAATAAAGATCTTAAAGGAAAAAAAACAAACTTCAAATGATGTAAAAGCTTTAGTTCACTTTTAATGTTTAAATTAAAATTTTTTCTTCCATTTAACAATCTAAAGCCTGGTACACGCATACAGATTTTTGCGCTGTTTTTGTCTCGATTTTGCCTCTTCCCGACCAAGGACGGCAAACGCCCGATTATCTTGAGTCTTATAAGATTTTCCTGTAGAATTATCATTTGGTCTGAGGAGTTAGAAGCAGCTTTGTCCCGATAATCGGCTCCGAAACGGGTCGTAGCGGAAATAATAAACATGTTCAATATTTACGACCCGATATCTTCATGTGTGAGGAAAGCCGATGACTCATGAATTGTGACTGTGTGAATTGTGACGTGGCATGGAATGTAGCCAATCAGAGAGCGAGCTAGCTGGGGAACAAGGAAGTATATGAAGTCTGCATTCACACGGTCTCCAGTCTGTTTTTTTTTTAGTTCTAGTATTTTCTGTTAACAAAAGTCCCAAGACCACCATCGTTCCCTCATCCATTATATCCTCTTCCATGCTGGGTGTTGTGTTTTCCAGTTACTATGTTTCTTCTTCTAGGTTTTTGTTAAATCACGTTTGGTCACGTGACATGTCCGGCTCGGAGGACTAGTCTGTAGATCAGTTGCGGGACATCGTTGCTATGTGTGTGTTGTTCTATGATTAGATTATCGGAGCACACCACACAGTGCGGTCAAAACTGTTAATGCCTGATTTTTTATCTTCTCATGTGAACATGATGTGTGTGAGGTCTTGAACCGATAAAAATCTCATAAGATAAAAAAAATCCTTATGTATGTACCAGGCTTAAGACTAATCTTTTGATTCTCATAAGACCAATTACATCAATTATTGTAAGAGTAATGTTGAAATTGTTGCGAAGTCTGACTGTTAACAAATCTTTTAGAATTAAAAAAAAAGACCATTTTACATTTCTTGAAAGCACGTGTGATCACTGCACTTCTTAAATGTCAGTATTTAACTGGCTGTGTTTCTCAGCATACACTCTGGTAGCATGCATATTTAATGCCATTTCGATGCATGCTGGCATTTGGAGGTTGGAGGGGTGGTGGAGGATTAAGTTTGTGGAATCTGAATCAAATACATCTTTCAACTTTTTTTTTTTTTTTGCTTTCTTTTATTTTAACTTTTATTAATTTACAATCTGGTCAGGTTCAGATTTAGTTATCAAAGCAACCTAGCTAACCTAGCTAAGAAAAGATCATGTTTAGCATAAATTTAAGCCTCTAAAAGTCTTACATGCTCATTACTGTGTCATCTGATGAGAAATGAATAACATTATCTGTTGCCTCTAAATACAAAAGACATTGCTATTAACCTCTCATTTTTGCTGTGTGATGATCTACTAGACTTAGCTAAAAATGATAATGGCAGTTGTGGTTATGGTGAAAAAAAGGAAGACCATAAAGTTCCATGAGGTCTTAATTTAGTATAAATAAACAAAGAGTTGGTTTAATATGCTAATTTTTTTCTTTTCTTTCTTTTCTTCACAATACCTTTATAAAAAGTTGGCAATTTCTCCATGCTTTGGTCCTTGGTGATATTCTCAGGGAGAAAAGATTCCAGGTCAGTTAATTAGAGACTGAAAAGGGGAAACAGAAGTAAGGATGAAGAACCATGAGCGGCTTTGCCTTATTCGTGTAGAGACTATTCAGTTAGCATCTCATCCCTGTGATTTAAAACCCAGCAGAAAAGCACTTGCACATATTCCTGATGCTAAGCCCTTTAAAATGTGATCAAATTATATCCTGTGTCCTACAGAGCAACTTCTGACAGTTTTTTCTTTGTCCCAGAGAGTGGTGGGTAATATTTTTACAACTGAATAATCGCATTTCTTATTCCTGGAGTGTAATAGAAGCAAATCAATATGGAATCAAATGAATACCTATCCTCCACGGCTCTTCTCCTCCCCCAACAAAAAATATGGAAACTAAAATTCTACCCTGAAGTGCCATCCGTCATCTGGAAAATCTTGACTTGCTCCGTAGCCAGAAAACATGTGGGGATATGAATGAGAAATATTCTTCTGTGCCTTAACAGCTATTTTGCTGAGTGCCCTTGAGCAAGTCACTTAACCTCCCATTGCTCCAGTGGAGCAACAAGAGGAGAGCAGCAGGAGATGCCAGCCATTTTTCAATGTGAGCATAACCATTAAAATCTTTGCTGCCAAAATATAACAATCTAAATGGCAACACAGAGTTAGACGTTTCCCTTTTTTTCTCCAGGCTTTCGGTTCAGCTACTTAAAGATCCTGCAAACATTGTTTTCCTTCACTACAGATTTTGATCTTCAAGACATAAATGAGCAAGTATCATTTTAACACATGTTGCCTCAGATGTTTTTATTATTTCTTTAAACTATTTTCTACATTTTGTAACAAGGAATACGATATCCAAGCAATTAACCTTTTGAGCCCTACGCTCAGTGTTAGGCCTCTGCTTAAAATTTGCATACTTAAAATGAAATGAGTATTTCTCAGCAACCACGAAGTCTGTTTGAATATTTTTTCATGAAGTCATAAAGACACACATGAGATTATTTAAGATGTGTAAATAAGTGTTACTGGGAAAGAATAAAGGAAGATGGCAAATAGCACAGAAAAATAAGGCTTGTCAAAAAAAAAAAAAAAAATGATGATGATCATAAATATCTCTTTGGAATGATGGAGCTCTAGCTTTAAACCTCTATCAGATCATAGTGCAATATCTGCCAAGGCCAACCCTGATTAAATGAAGCAGAACAAATAAAGATCTATATGTGGTAGGAGAAGCCATTAGAGCTAATGACGGCACCAAATGAGGAGGTGTACAGTCAAAAGAGAAGAGGGCCAAGCACCAAGCCCTGAGGCACCCCTGTTGTCAGCCTATGTGATCTAGATCTGCCTAAATAAGAGTTTTCTACACTCTTGGTATTTTCTTAACCAGTGACATGTGGGGGTCATCTGGAGGCCTGCCATCCTTCTTAAAGGAACTCCTTATCGTTGGTTTGTCTTTCCCTCTGCATTTCAACCCATCCCAGACCTTCTCAGCTGGGGTTAGGTCAGCTGTTCATGGAGGTCAGATCATCTGAAGCCTTGCTCTATCACTCTTCCTCTTGGTCAAACAGCCCTTATAGAGCCTGGAAGTGTGTTTTGGCTCAGTTTCCCATTCAGAAACACATGATGGTCGCACTGAGAACAAAGCAGATGTCACTGTAGAGAGACGAGAAACAACTGATGCTGAGATGTGTCTGCTGTGTGAACTCTTGAATGCATTGATGTTCACCCTGATCTGAAGTACTGCTGAGTTAGAAGAAACTCCCAAAGTTACTGACAGCACTAAACTGACAGACCTTTTTGAAAAAAAAAAAAAAAAAAACTGTAATGGACCATTGAGCAGTTTTGGGATTATCAGTCAGTTTCTACTTTGTCCACAACTCAACACTAGTTCTTTACTGGAAAAAAGAGGTGTTGCTGCATCTGTAGTGAGATGACTAACCACTGCACCTCTTTAACAATTTCTGTACGAGAGTAATGAGAATGATTATTAGAAAGGTTTTGTTGTTTTCTTTTTTGTTAGTGTTTTTGGTTTGATAAAAATCTTTATAAAGTAGAAAATTATACCACGCTAAAGATGTTCCCTCAGGCTTGAAGCTTTCTCAAGATCAGTGCTCATAAGACAAAGACAGTGGTGTGTTAAAAAGATCTTCTCAGAGGGCTTTTCAGGGCGTTTGTCCAAATAAATCTCAACTACTTCTTAAGTTAACTACTTTCTACTGGTATTAACTGTTGGGAGGATTCAACCAGTTTAGTAGGAAATCCTTCCAGGATTTTGCAACGTATTTTTTTGGTGATTGTGACCTCTTTTTTGAAAAGTTGTGGTAGTTTTTAGTGTTTACTTTTTATTGTTTTGTTTGTTTGCTTTCTTGCATGAGCACCTGAAATTATTTTAAAATAATTAATTAAAAACCACATTCTGATTCTGGGATACACTGGGACGGTATTTCATCATTCGGCTGGGTGTTGTTAAAGCTGCAAGTTTTTGTTAGAACAGCTGTTCAACTCTGAAAGAAGAAAGAAATCTGATTCTTTCAGCATACGCAGCAGATCTGGAAATTACAGATTTATCTTGACTGCACATTTTTGGACATTCACTGGCAATCTTTGTCCATTGATGACTTTGACTGTGTTCCATCACAATGTTGCAGGTGGTACAAAACCTCCAATTTTACGCACTGCACTGGAAAAAGTGTCATACGCTGTCTAGATGGCACCTGTCTGAATGTTCACAATCAGAAGTAAAGTTGATGAAGCGTCAATAATGAGTAACGTTGATGATCACTGTGATTTTTTAAAGTTGAATGTACATTGCGATTGTTCGAGAAAATATCAAGAACTTGCAGAATTGACAAGGATTAGCTGAATTATCGTTGATAGCCACTTGTATCTTCCTAGGTCTGGCACATAAGTCAATTCATGAAGTAATCAGTAAGTCTTTAGCAGAATTAAATCTACAAAGGAATAATTTAACCTGTTCACTTAGATGCTCAGCAACTTTAGAACTGGACCTGCCACGTGACTATAATGTTTTATTCTATGCTTTTTAATGACAGCAGTCAAAACTACCCCATTCCACTTCCTAAAACAGTGTTTTCATCACTTTTACCTGAACACACTCTTTGGGTTTTTTATTTTTAGATTACCGTAATTTGACCTCCTACGCTTTCTGTGCTCCGCTCCTCAGTCCTCACCTGTATTCTCCCTTTCTTCTCTCTTTTTCCTGTAGTGCAACAATGACTACGCCCCAGTGTGCGGCTCCAACAATAAGAACTACCAGAACGAGTGTTTACTGCGCAAGGATGCCTGCAAGCAGCAATCTGAAATCCTTATTATGTCAGAAGGAGACTGTCCTGCTGGTACGTACGTTTGCATCACAGCCCTTTCAAAGACTTGTTCACAGGCAAACACACCCTTAAGATATACCACCAACGGATGCACAAAGAAACCTGTGTGAACAGAATTTTGTTAAGTAAAGCGGAAGTAAATACTCCTGCTGCTTCTGAATGTAAGCACTTGTGTACAGCAAAGCTGCTAAGAGTGAAAATCCTATTTTTTTATACAATTTTCAGGCTTGCTTATTGCACTTTTAAATAATAATGCTCCCAAGAGATGGGATTTAGTATCTGTATGGCAATGCTTTAATTTTATTGAAATTGCAAACACTACATGACAGAAATAAAATCTATAGATGGAAATTAAACACAGTTTTTGAAACTTTAATGTAGTATGCCAAACAAAATGACTGTGGGGCTTTATGACTAATGAGATGAGGATTTTTTGAAACAGCCTTGAAACACTTTATTAGATAGTTTACATAAATGCAGTGTGTTCAAGAAAATTTAAAAAGGAATCTTAGTATCGCAATTTTTTGTGGCTATTCAAATTTCTATAGGAAGATATCAAATGTAACACCTACCAGATTTTCATTGTTATTTACTGTAACGTTACCAGGATGTATGCTCAACAAAGCAGAAAACAGAATGACTGAATCACCCATCATTTTGGTGGTTGTTGCATTTTTTTTTTTTTTTTTTTTTTTTTATGGTAAAAAATTATCTTTCGTTGTAGAAATTCTATAAGAAACTTAAAGAATTTATCCAGTGGAACAATTTAGGACCAAGATATCTCCAATAACCTCTCCAAACCTCACATTTTCTCCTCTGTTTTTTGTTTGATGTTAGCATGTGAGCACTCATTAGCTAGTGCAAACAGGAAGCTAATAACGATGAGTCATTACACATATCAAAGTACCAAGAAAATAAGAAAAAAAATACTTAGATTTTAATAGGAGTCAGTATTTTCCATGAAGGGGTGAATGCTGTCAAAAATGACTCATTCAGATTTTAGCACTAGCTTAAAAAGTACCTACTGACAGAGCTGCTGCAGGGCTGTACTGTAAGGACTGTAAGTTGGTAGCATTAGTTACATCTCTTTTGGTTCGTTGTTTGGAGTATTTAAGTATGTTTTTTATTTGCTGTTGTATGAATGGAAATGCTCTAAACTTTTTCCCTCTGTTTTTTATGTACATCAGTGTCAAGAATTTAAGTCAGCTAGTAAGTAATGTTAGTTTAGAGATAAAGTAGCGCCATTTCTTTTGAGGTGTACAGAGAAGGAAGGGTACTTATATCTTTTAATAGTTCGCTGCAAAATGACTATAAAATCCAAAAATGCTTACCAATTTTTAATATTATCTAAATCTGTATTAATTTGGTCTGTGAAAATACTTCCTGTTTTATGGACACCAGTCAAATAAGTTTAAATGTAGGCTTTTCAAGTTTCATCACCAGAAATGGACAAGTTAATGGGAAGTGTAGGCTAATGTAGGGCTGGAACATATGGCCAAAAGTCTTCAATAATAACAGAAAAAGTCGCTAGATCTGTTGTTAGTCGCGTAAAAAAAAGGTCGCTAGAGGGGAGTGAAAACGAACAGCACAAAGTCGCTAAGTTGGCGACACGGAGTCAAACCACTTCCGTACTCCCGAGTTAGTCTTTCCTCTCATCAACTTCCTCTGCTTTCTCGTTGCTTGTAGAAGCTTGTTCAGTCACGTTTGCATTACAGACATGAGCACTCATTTTGTAGCTAAACCTAGCAGCGTTGGAGCTTAGCTTAGCCTAGCCTAGCCTTCTACCTTGCGCTGAGCACAGCAAACTGCTGCCGGGCTTTTATTTTTTATTTTTATTTTTACTGCTGCTGCTGGGCTTGGCCGGCGCTCTTTGGTCAGGCTCCGTGTCTGTGGTGTACGTCATCACTTATGTAGCCAATGTGTTGCAGGTCTTTCTGTTCAGCTTGAAAGCTAGTCAGTGAAACGCTGTAATCTTATACTGTATGTATATCGAAATATCAGAAATTTGTTCAAAACTCATTTTACTGTTATTGAATAAAAGTATATTGCGATATATATTGATATTGAATTATTGTCCAGCCCTAGGCTACTGGCATTTTTTGTTTGTTTTGTTTTTAATTTAATTTTTTGTGACAACAGACACCTCTCTCAAAAAGAGTATCATGTTTTTGGTATTCAATGCCATTTCCAGTGCTAACATCAAAACAGACGGTTTGAATACAAAAAACAATGGAAGTACATTTATTTCAGCTCCATATAGACTGAATGAAAATACAGAAATGTTAAAAAGAAACAATTCTGTATAGATGCAGAGAGTATGTAGTGGGTATCTTGGAGCCCCTAACTGTAATGACTATTGATTGGGCTTTCTCTATTCAATGAGAGATAACATTGTCCATCCGTATAAGACAATATTTCCCATTGCTGAGGGACTTGTTTTATATAAGCATTTACAGGTAAGGTTGCCTTACAAACATGTTGAGCATTAATTGTGTTTTTTTCCCAGCTTTTGATGGCATTCCCTGTTGTTTTCATCTTTCCATTGGCTCGAAAGAAAAAGCTTTTAGTAATAAAAATTGCACATTTAACTGCTATTACTGTTAGCTGATGTCATTTTGTGTTTAAGTGGCTGAGTGGATGTTTGCAGTTGAAAAAGGTCAGGTACTCCATTAGCCATGTTGTAGAGTGGAATGGTGCTGCACAAAGTACGTAGTGCTATTTTTAATGACTTTTTGTGCTTTATATCAGAGTTTCCCAATTCTAGCCCTTCATGTTTTAGATGTTATCCAGATCCAAAACACTTTATTGGAACTAATTGGTTATCTCTTAAAAGGTCAGATAAAATTTATTCCTTCAAAACAAGCATGTTGGGAAAGAGTGTCTAAAACATTCAGGCCAGGATCGGGACTGAAAAAAAAAGTATCTATAGCAGAATTATGAATAAATAATTCTTCTCATACAACATTTGGAAATGCTTTATTTTTCATGATCTGTAGGGCTTGGTTTGAGTTTTTGTTTGATTTACTGTTGACCTACAAGCTTTCCTGGTTTCCTGTTTTATTTTGTAGTTCATCCACTTTTGTAGTACTTCCTGTTCTCTACACAACTGGTTTAATTTGCCAGTTTGCTTCATCTGCTCCTCGTTTACTTTGTTCTGCTCAGTGTATATTGCTGCATTGTTGTATGTCCTCAGTGTTATCTGTAGGTTTGCATGAGTCTGCTTCTTAGTTTTGATTTTCCAGCCTTGAATTTTTTAGTTATCCAGCCTGTGCAGCACCTTCCTTTATTTTTATCAAACAATCTGCATGTGGGTCCTTATATTCCATCGTGACATTATTTACATTATTAACCTGCTAGAAGTGGGCAGTAGTAGAAGCAAGAGCCACATAAATCCTTACTTCCTTTTTTTTATTTGTTATTACAAACCTTCAAGATTATTCTTTGAATAAAGAAGTATAACCAAGATACGGACCTACGTGTTTTATTCAGAAACACGCTTCAGCTACTCTCCCGACCGCAAAGAAAGAAGAAAGAGTTCCGCATGAGAAGCGACACTCTTACATAACCCATTTATCCTAAATCTGGTAAAATCCAACCTCTTGAATTCTTAAAGAATAGCTCAACTTCTCCATTTTTAATTTTTCCAGAATTATTCCGTGCCAATCATTTATTGTAGGTGGTGATGAATTTATCCACTTCCTATTTATTCATTTTTTACTTGCAGCCAACAGAGCTTTAAAAGTGGCTTTTTTTCCTCTCCTTAGCTTCAGACACTCAACATGACCCAAATACAGGTTTTCAAAATCCAATGGTATTTGAATTTGGAACACTTTATTTAATATATTATGGATGTTGGACCACTAATGACACAATTTAGGGCATCCCCAGAAAGTATGATTATGATGTGAAAGTGGTTTGACTCCATATAGCCACATTGTCTCCAACACACTGAATTTGAGTTCTTATTTTACTTGATTTAGTCTTAAATTATCGTATTACACTCTTCCAAAAATGTTCTCTCCATTACAAAGAGTTGGTGGATGACCCATGAAAGCTACTAAATTTCCCCAAGGTTTCCTCAAGAAGTCTGATTCCTGCCTCCTTTTCCCACTTTTATTCCAAAGTCAATGTATTCTAATTGAGAAGACAGTGCTTAAATAGTTGAGAAATAACTTTTTTAAGAGTTGAGCTGGATGCTAATTTCAGAATTTTATATATAATTTTATTATAGTAAAAAATACTACATTTGACGAATGTGCCAACCTTTAACACCCCGCACCACACGTATACTGTGGTGTGAACGGTCTTGTTCTTTTCTATAAAAATAACACTAAATAAAAACCACACAGCACTGTATCATATCTTCATATTTCTGTAACTTTTCATTGTAGTAGCAGTCTGTAAAATTTCTGCACATATTCACAAGCAGACAGACATTTTCTTCTTTTTTTCTTTTTCTTTTAACATGGCACATGTAATTAGTTTTGGCTGCCATAATGTGTTTAATCCTTAGATGACAAATTTAAAGGGATAAGCTTATACTTGAGGAAAAAGCTTTGACGCCCACAGAGGAATCTTCCAATTACTAAGTCACGTTCTGAATAATGTGCTTAGTTGTGACTGAGTAAATCCACTGGCAAGGTGATGCTGCATGTTTTTGTTTTTTCTCTCTCCTTTTTTGTAAGCTTTGTGAATCACTGCTTAAGCCAAGACGAGGATGCTGGCTGAAGTTTAGCAGTAGCTGACTCAGTTACCCTCGCTGACAAGCTGCCGGCAGAAGTCAATTAAAAGGCCCCTTGACTGGGCAAAGCTCAAAAGAGGGAACATGTGGAAACTGTGGCTGGAAATGTTACTGGAGTTACAGATGTGGTGCGTGTCTATACGCCAGAAAACAAGGCTGTGTACAGTCACATGAGCCTCTCTCTAAATTGCTTGTTTGTTGCTTCTTTGTGAGGTCCTATTGAAGACATGTGATGAGTGTAAGCCAGCGTGCATGATATAAATGTTTGTGTCTTTTAAAAGAGAAAAGGTCTTTTTTCCACACCGACAAGCAGCAACTTTAAAAAGGGCTTAATTCAGAATTGGAACAAGGATGTTGTTGTGCCACTGCCTGACAACCAGAACACAGCCTTCTCTACATCCAGATGTACACTTTATTCTGGCAGCGTTAGAGACATAGTCACAGTAAACAAATGAGCTGTCTTTGGCTGTACCAGTGAAATGCTTTTTACATCATTTTTTTGAGTGTAATTTGTAATAAAATTACAATTTCCCAGTATAATACAATTATATAATAAGATTATTCTTATTTTCTGCATCAGGACATCCCTACTCAGATTTGTGTCAGTCGTGATTTGAAGTGATTCAAGTGTAGCGTGTAGTTTTTTGGGGATATTGCACACAAAACACGCAAATGTGATTAAAAAGCTGAATAAGTATTCAAAAGATTTATTGATTCCAGAGACAAGCAAATACAAAATAACTCTTTACAGAAATTAAACTGCATGAAATGCTACAGTTACGCAGATAAAAATAATTTGAAGAAAAACATTAGGCACACATGTGCCTCTTTAATTACTAAGACCATTTTTGATGATCACTGCTATGAGCAGCTTTGAAAACAGATTACAAAGAAGAGGTGTGCAGATATCTTCATATTAGTTGATTATATAAAGTCTGTAAAAGTACAGAATCTCCAGGCTGTGTTTTTCTGTAAGGCAGAATTTGTGTAACATGAGGAGAATGGCAAACTGTCATCAAAATGTGGACACAGTAAGCTGAATCCATCTGCTTTAATTCTGGCCCATTTATGCTCCCATTACGTACGTAAATCAAACGTCCTCATGCTTTAATGCGTCCCTTATGTTGCCATGGTTGCTAGTCAGTACATACACCAGATGGCAGAGCAGAGTTCAAAGTTTACCTCAGATTTCTGATGCCAGTTACAGACAAAAGTAAATATCTTGAGGTAGAGGAGATCATAGACAGACATAAAACTTGGCAGCAAGGTAGCCGGTGGTCAATGTGGCCATTAGCAGTTTCTTCTTCTGCTTTGTTCGTTATGCAGGTCGCACATCAGCTATACTACTTAACACTATCCCCGTGGTTTCTGGTGGAATTACACTGTTTACCCTGTCACAAAACGCATCTATAGGGCCTGAAAACGGACAAAATTCTGCATGTTAACAAGATGGACAAAATGCTCCTTTTCTGTCTTTTGCATAGTACATAAATGGGTCTTATGTTGCATTTAATTTGTAGTCGTAAGTCAGATTTTAGTCAGAACTCAGAAAGTTGGGGAAGACTCACTAGCTCCAACTCCACCCAGTAAAGATGGCCGCAAATTCCAAGATCTGCCTTCCAAATACAAATTGATTGCACTATTAAACCTGTGCATGTGCAATGGAAAAGGGAATAATCTCAAGTGGGACAGAAGTAGACAAAAGCACATCAAATTTAAAAAAAACAAACAGAAAAGCTTCAATGACAGATCTCCAACCAGCAGAGTCTACTGGTCCCTAATCATAAGCTGCAAATAAGCTTTCATGGTCAAATAAACGGAGAGAGAGCCTCATCACATAGGAACACATATAACTCAACTTTTTTCATCCAGGACATGACTAAAAGACACATCTTTAAATTGAACATTTTTTTTTATTCATTGAGGCACCCCGTAATGATGGCTAATTCGGCAACCTTCCTGCATCCTACCTCTTTTCTGAGCTCTCTCCACCCAATGAAAGGCAGTCCAAAGTTGACTCCATTTGTCCGTTTCTCTCTCTTTTCTTTGCATCTTCAGATAATGTCCTCTTGTGTTTCTTTGATGAATAAGCCAAGGCGTGAATTCAAAATAGCCAGTGTGTTAATATCTGTGACACAGTGCCATAAAGCGAAATACTGCTGTAAATTGATGCAGCATCCCAGAAAAAAAGTTATGAAGTGAGGTTTCTCAGCCACAGGACACCACCGAGCAATGGCTTCTCCAGGAGTGTACTAAAAGTGTGTGCCATCGAAACAAGTCAGAGACACATGTTTAAAGTCAGAAAGTGTCATAGTGCTAAACAAAAATTTCCCAAAGTAAAACATGAACATTCAGAAAAGAATAAATATAAAACAACTCACAAAACAGGTCACATTTAAAATACAAAAGGAATTTAAAAACAGGATCAATAGATTAAGGAAGACACCCAAGATTCTGGTATAAACAAGTGGGCCAGCATACTGGGATACTGAATGATAAGAAATTTGTAAGAAAAACTATGTTGGGTTTTTTTCCATTATCATCCATAGCTGCTCTTTAGCAGATATAGTAGAATTTCTTGACTATGTCAACTTTGTCTTCAAGCATCTGCCTTCATAAGGATTTTCTTCTAATAATGGTTTACAATCAGCCCACTTTTCTCTTTAGTTGCTGCTATAGAATGGCATACAATAACAATAAATTCCATTTATTTCCAGGAAGTTTAAGTTATTGCAGTCTGTTTAAATTGATAGAATCATGGCTATCAAAATTGCAGCTTAGCACTTTATTGTTGCGAATTACCATATTTGTACACTTCATTGGACATACAAAATGCCTCTAAATGCTAGTCCATGAAATCATAGAACCATAGTGAGTCCTCCACACCAATCATCACAGATCAGGGTGCTTCATCGAGATCCGTATTCAGCATACCAAACATATACATGTATATATTTATTGCCTTTTGGGGGATCCCAGACCCTAAGTTGGGAATAACTGCAATAAGAGATGGTGCTAGTTTGTCTGATATTTTCAGGTGAGTGCATGCTAACTACATCACAGCCCCCCACCCATGATACTTTGGACCTGAATTTAGGGACACTGTTAAGTGCAAACTCAACTGTTTGAAATAGTTTTCATAATAATAAAAGTAAAAAAAGGTTTTAGTGATAAGTCTTGCGGGGGCACACCGGTGTCCATGGTAACTTAGCTCCCCTCATTAAGACAATCCCAGCTGTGTGCGGGGTATCTTACATAACTTTTACACACTAACCAAAAAATCCTCTCTATACCAACTCCACAAGCATGTACAGGATGTAAACACCACTGCAGTTTTACTTCTTTCTCTCTTATTCTGTTTCTTTTTTTTTTTTTTTTATTTGCCGTCTAGCTTTCATCTTTTCCATTTGTAAAAACCAGTATAAAAGTTGTATGTCAGCTCACTTGTGTGCAATACATGTTTCCCTGAGGTGCGAGATGTCAGGAGACAAAATCACGGAAAGAAACAGAAATAAAACAAACGCTTGTTTGGGAAGATCTTCATCATACTTTCCTCATTTAAGTAGCACTTCCGATTCCATATCCAGCATCCATAGAGAAACATTGATATTAATGCTTGTAATGACCTGATGAATGGAGGCTGAACATTTTTGCTTTCCATTATATCCAAAGTCTTTTTAGCTGCTAAATGCTCCACTATGCTCACTCTTTTGTGCTGTCACAGTAGTGGGTTTATAAGAGATTTAAAGCTGAAATGAGCCATCTGCTCCTGCTTGAAATGACACTGAAGAGATTGGTTTTATGGAACAGAAAAAGTATAGTTGAGCCCCATCAAACACAAAACAATGAGCTGAAAGAGTTAAAAATCAAACCAACAAGCTGAAGGGGACATTGTTGTTGTAATATTCAGTTCACTAACAAAGCCCAAACCATAATGATGTCAAGTAATTTCTTAATGATTTGATCTGAGAATTGAAGGATGGGAGGAAAAGGGCTGAGGACTTCTGATCACATATGGAGCAAGCCTCAGCATGAGAACCACAGAAAATGCCTCAGTCTCCTAAAGACGCACTACAGAAACTTTGCATTTTTCTCAGTGACACAACCCTATCAACGGCTAATTCAGCATCCATCTTGCATCCTGCCTATTCCCTGGTCCGTTCTCATTCTCTCTTGCTTTTCCTCTCCTCATCCCTTTATCTTTCCTTGTGATTCTTTGCTAAATCAGCCACGGTGCACATTAAAATGGCCGGTGTGTTTATATCTGCTTGCTAGTGTGTGACACTGTATGCAAAATGAAACTCGGCTGCAACATTAAGCCTGGTACACGCATGAGGATTTTTGGGCTGTTTTTGTCCCGATTTTACCTTTTTACCGACCACAGACGGCAGACGCCTGATTATCCTGTGTCTTTTAAGATTTCCCTGTACATTTATCATTTGGTCTGAGGTGTTACGAGCAGATTTGTCCTGATAATCCGCTCCGAAAAGGGTTGTAGCCGAGAATTGGAAATATTGAACATGTTCAATATTTACGACCTGATCTCTTCATATGTGTGAGGCAAGCCGACAACTCCTGAGTTGTGACTGTGTGGATGGTGACGTGGACCGAAATGTAGCCAATCAGAGAGCGAGCTGGCTGGGGAACAAGGAAGTATTTAAAGTCTCCAGTCTGTTATTATTTCCAGTTCCACGACCTACATATCCTCTTCCATGCTGGGTGTTTTGTTTACCGGTTGTTACTATGGTTCTTCTTTTATGTTATTGTGAGATGACGTTTGGTCACGTGAAATGACCGGCTCGGCGGACTAGATGGTAGATGAGTTACGGGACAGCATTGTTATGTGTGTGTTGTTCTGTGATTAGATTATCAGAGTCATCACACACAGTATGATCAAAACTGGTAAATGCCTGATTTTTTATCTTCACGTGTGAGGTCTCGAACCGATAAAAAATCTCATAAGATTAAAATAAATCCTTATGTGTGTACCAGGCTTTATGCAGTGTCTATAAGAAAACATTTTTTAGTGCGGTTTCTCAGCCTCTGGATGCTGCTGGGCAGCAACGAGCCCGGACTCCCATAACTGAAGTCATTGTGCCATCTAACGAGATTGGAATGTGAAGTTTTAGAGACGGAAATTTAAGTAATGCGTCTTTAAAATTACTGTACAAGAAAAATAAAAAGACAGTAAATAAACAGCAAAAAGGGGTAGAAGCAAAAATCCTTAAAGAAAACCAACCAAATATGTTATTTGTTCAAAGCAGTTACATTGGGGCTACTACTGACCGAAGAGGCATCTAGAGGGAAAAATGTTTACAAATGTTACAAATGTTTCCACAAAGGAGCAAATGTCATTGTCAAGTGTTTCTCTTTAAGGGTGCATTAAACCTGGATAGTGTGCTAGACTATGATTGTGGGCTCGAGTGTGCAGCGCTGCATCAAAAATTACTAAAGAAGAAAACATGTATAGTTGGTTTTTTTTGTGTGTGTGTTGTGAAAGTCATAATGACCTGCATTGAACCCACAATGCCCATTGCTTGGTAGTCCACTTCCTGTATTTGGTATACTTGAAGCGCACAAAGATTTGTGCTCATCGGTGGGCAAATATTCCGGAGCAAATGAACTAGTATTTAAATTGAAAAGGCAGGTGTAGATGCTCTCCAAAGCAACAATACTGAACTTCAACAGATTTTCACCGGGGCACTCCCTAACAACAGCTAATTTGGCATCTGTCTTGCTTCTTGTCTCCTCTCTGAGCTCTCTACAGCCAGTAAAAGTCAGTCTGACATTGACTCTTGCATTATCTGTTGCATTATCACGTTCTCTCTTTCTTTAACTAACTTCCTCCAGTCAAGTATTCTTAATATGTCTTTGCTAAATCAGCTATGGTACGCTTACTGACGTGTTGCAATGACAAAGCAAAATGCAGCTCTAATGTGATGCCATGGTTTCTCAGCCATAAGACACCACAGGGCAATGCTCCAAGAATGCGCATGATGAATGTGAGTGTGGCATTAAAACGAGTCAGAAGCACAGAATCTTATCTTTGGGAAGTAATGTAGTGTTGCTTAACAAACCACAAATGAAGAAGAAGGGGTTGTTTTTTTTTATTATTAATTCTCAGTAATGGTTGGAAAAGGACAATGGAGCTTGCCACTGTCACTAGACTCCTGCAATGTGCTGGGTACCCATAGGTATGGATGTATGGATGGTCATCCGTCGTGTACCTGGCCCTTTGTACGTAAAGCTACATTCATGCAGTAGGTCTTAATTATGCTCAGTTCTGTTTTCTTGCAAAGATCTTTTTATGTGTGTGTGTGGTTGTTCATGTTATAATTCAAATCCACAATTAGACTTGAGTGTCAATACAACGACCCTGAAGTGATTCGTATATAAAGAAGAAGACGTGACGCAGCATGCTGTGGGAATGGCGGTAACATTTGATCTTGTTGCGTCCTGCCTCCTACAGAATTGCGACGATTGTCTCACTGCAATGTTAGAAGTCAAATTAAATCCAACATGTCCCTTCAGACTGAGGTTGCTTCGAAAAACACCAGATATGTATATATTTCAAGTTATTTTAATTCTGCATGATACTTCATATCAACTAAAAGGTCTTTTTCAGTCAAGATCACAACAGCAGCAGTCATCAGTCACTCTACTGGAATATTATGAGATGTGCGAAACTCGCTTAGATATTTGTGTTCCCCAGGACAAATAAATCTGAGTCACTGATCTTATTTTACAAAAGCGTGTTCTTGTGTTTACTGAACACTGCTGGTATCCAGCATCGTTCCTCAGCCAGTGCACATGCTCCCATGAAGCCTCTTGCATACTGCCAAGGCGAAGAGACCAGACGTTAGAGTCTGCTGTTATTCTAAACAGTAAACAGGAGCCTGCTGAGGTGCTATTTTCATGCTAAGTGATAACACTGACGCCCATACAAACACGAATGCACATATCACAGACTTTGATGCTTTTCAAAGTGGCTAGGCTTACTGTATCACAAGAAAAACAAACAAACTTACACTTGTTATACCATAGTTCAATCCAGTTTTTATTAACTTCATGTCATTCTGATTAAAAAGTCAATGGAAGGAAGTGCTCACAGAAGCACAAAGCCTGGGAAAGCTGATTAGCACAGGGTTGCACCACTTTCCTATCACACCAAGTGCTACCCCAGTGCTCTGAGTAACAGTTAAGCATTAGCTTAGCCAAGCGAAGCAAACCCAGCAGTCTTTTTCTTTTTTTTTTTATCCCCACAGGCAAGAGTAAAGCTAAAGCAAGCGCTGGCATGGCATTTTCTAACTCACTTTATGGAGAGAGGAGTATAACTTTCAGGAAGTCATTAAACAGGTGAGACAGGCTTTAACTGAGACATTGTTAAAATGTTGATGGTGTGTTTAATCACTGTTTTGTGGAGCTGACAGAGGGCAGGAGCCATATGTTTGGCTGATGATTTGTGATGCTCTTACTGGGTTTTTAGGAGACCACTGGAATCGGTACAATGCTGTCGGCTTGATCTCATGGGAGTTTAAGAGAATTTATCAATATACTCAATTTCTGTATACAAAAAAAGAAAAGGAAAAGGGAAAGCCCATGCATCTCTAATTATTTAATATATTCCTCTGAATACAATTACATTGAGTAATGATAATCTAATACATGTATGATCAATAGAGGTCTTTGAGCTAACTGTTCTACTTTGAGGTCAGAACAGTCAGCTGCAAAGAGAAAATTTGGCAACAACATTAGCAGGCTGCATGTTTAATGGTGTCTTTGTATTTAGCAACAGAAGTATTCGTTCTTTATTTCTTCTACAGATCTAAAGCAAATATATTACATTTAAAGCCCTTTAAACTTGTCTTTTCCCTCTTTTGTTTGCAGTGAGTCACAAATAACTTAAGGATTTTACAACAAAGATGTAAAGAATTTCTGTGTTCATGTTCTTTAAGCTGCTGCCACCTTGTGTGCCAGATTCAGTTAGAAGAAAGTAAATGAACCACAATAGAAAGATAGTGTTAAACTTAGCAATATTCACCAGATTTTATTAAAGCCACTAAAATGCATAATATTTGGGTTCTATGCATTATGAAATACACTAAGTGTAAATGCAGAGTAGCATCTAGAAACACACAAAAACAGTATGTTGACCAATTAATCTGGTTCAGGTGTTCTGCAGCAAGAAACATTTTGAGCCTGAATAAAATGTTGACTGGTCTCATAAGTTTCCATTTCAGCTGCAAAATTTAGATGGTAGGGTCAGAATTGCTCAGAACAGCTCAGGTTTGTGGTGGTGTATTTATTTTTTTGGCACACTTTGGGCCCCTTTTTACCAATGTAGCATGGTTTAAACACCATAGTGTATTGTTGCGTCTGATGGCTACTTCCAGCAGAACATCCCAAACTAAAATTATCTCCAACTGGTTCCTTGAACACGACATCATATTAAATCTATCCATTATGTAAATACAGCTGATTGGATCACTTTATCTAGCACCCATGTAAACATGTCAGCTGGAATCTTTGATCAGATTGATTTCAGTCAGATAGATAAAGTATTTCTCCATGTAATCGTAGCTAAAGTCAGGATTTATGGGACTCAAATTGTGAAAGGATGGTTTAGGAAGCATGAGACATTATTGTCACACATAGATTGGCCACCCACAGACTTCGGACCTGAACCCCATTGAGAATCTTTGGGATGTGCTGGCAAAGAAGGCTTTGCATAGTGGTTGGACTCTCCCATCATCAATATAAGAACTAGGAGAATAATTAAAGCAACACTGGATGGAAATAAATCTTGTGACATTGCAGAAGCTCATCAAGACAATTCCACAGCCAATGCTGCTGTAACCAAAGCTAAATGTGGTCTAACAAGTGTGTGACCTTTTTTTTTCTGTTTGGTGGTGAAAATATTTTTAGCCAGGCAGTGTAAAAAAAGACGGGTATGTGATATTATAACCTTATTTTCTGCCTCACTACCTGAACTACACTTCAGTCCACCCAGAAAGTTGTTTGGTTGGTAAAGGTGTAAAAGCTTTTTCTGAATCCCTCCATCCACCAACCCCTGTGGTCACTAGATTAAAAATGTTTGAATCCTGCAGAAGTGGAAATGTTTCTGTGAAGTTAGGCTTTGATGTAACTTTATTTCAAAGGTGCAAAAATTTTTTAGGAAAGCAGCTCCATGCTGAAAAAAAGTAAGCATGCTTTGTGCTGTACATTTCCTACTACAGCATTTCACTGGGATTCAAGTCGGGGGGGTTTAACCCTTTCCTTTGGTCTTTCTTAATTTTGTTTAATGCATTTCCTAATTGAACACCGGTTCTTTCACAGAGAAACTTTGACCTTCAGTAACATGTTTGAATTGAAGAATTACAATCTGTAACTGGTTCACACCTGGAGTTTATAGCATTCTGTCAAATAAACTAATTTGTGTTCACTGTGGTGCAAAAAAAAAAGGATGAAACTAGTATGCAAAGCAATCCTAACAGGGCAATTTTGACTCAATATTTGACAATTTCCGTCACAAATTGTGTAGTAATAAGGCAACAAACCTGCAGATTCACCCACTAGCTTATGTTAGGCACCGCATGTAAGCAATAGATTTGTGTGTTTTTATGCGAATACATTTAAACTTGTGTTTTTTTATTATTATTTGGTTATCTTGGAGTCTATTTGAATCTGTTAGCATGCCCCGTTTTTTTCTAAATTGCTTTAAGGTCTCTTGATCTTGGCAGGAAAATGGGCCGAGAGACTGCCAGACCTTTAATGTCAAAGGTTTGAGGAAGACAAGCTCCACTGGTCACTTCCAGGGGAGTTTCGGTGATTTAATGTCCTGTAAGAATGACACAGTCCAGTGATCAGTGTTCAAAAGCAAACTAGAAATTATACTGTTGTGTCAAGGACATTTTACACAAAATATTGACTTAGCCTATTTTTCAAGACATGGTTACAGTAGAGGCTTGCTCACATACAAGTGGGCCTTTGCAGTTTATGTGCAATGTAGTATAGATTCAGCAGCTAAGTAAGGTTAATAACAGCTCACCTCAAAGGTTGAGTTTCCTTTCTGCTTCTCTTCCCTACTAACCAATTCCAACCAAAAACTTCAGTCATCTACAGATGTACTCCTTTTCTTTTCTTTCTTTTCTTTTCTTTTCTTTTCTTTTCTTTTCTTTTCTTTTCTTTTCTTTTCTTTTCTTTTCTTTTCTTTT
>JBAMHW010000014.1:27363768-27375443 GCA_037177495.1 Rhadinocentrus ornatus
GCAAAAGAAAAAATCTTGACCCGTCCCAATCCCGGGACAAAGCAAAAGAAAAAATCTTGACCCGTCCCAATCCCGGGACAAAGCAAAAGAAAAAATCTTGACCCGTCCCAATCCCGGGACAAAGCAAAAGAAAAAATCTTGACACAACGCAATCCCGGGACAAAGCAAAAGAAATAATCTAAAGTTGTATTTTTCTCATTTCTAAATGTCAATAACTAAACATGTTTTACAATACATTGTGTTTACACCGTCGCACTTGACTCTCCTAAAGTTCATTATGTCCGCCTTTCCTACCAGTTATACCAACCCAATAGACACATTTTTTGCCAAATCGGTTTCTCCGCGGGTGTCTGCTAAGTCCATTCCTTTTCTTATTTCAATTTCAATGGGGAAGCAGCGGCCGGAAAGCAGTGTTGGCTTCTGGGTAGTGTAGTTCTTTTTTACTGGGTTAAGGTGGATTTATGCTTGCGCGGCGTCTGCGTGCAGCCGGCTACGGCGTAGCTGATGCCAGTGAGTTTGCTTTTGCACTCGAGCGTAGGCGGTGCGCGTCGTTTTGGTGTCATGTTGCAGTTTCTCCTCCTAACCTGAAGGTGGCAGCAGGGGTGGTATCGGCAGGTTACTCACCAGGTCGGAGTTATTTTGATGATTAACTTCAGTTCGTAGGTTTTTTCGTTTTTAAAACAACAATGGCATCCAGGATGGTTAAGTGTCTTTATTAGTTTGTGAAAGAAAATGAATAAATAATTTGATTAGCCTCTCATCAACTTGATCCACTGGTTATTGTTTTAGAAACGGTGGTTACCACACAAATTCAGCCATAAGATCCAGATATCCGGCAACACGTGATCCCAAACTGACCAATCACAAGGGTGTACTTCCACATAACTGTCTGCGTAGCTGGGGTGCACGTCAGGTCTGGAAGAGGTGCGCGTCTAGCATCGGCGGAGCTACCTGGAGCCCATGGCGGTTACGCGCAAGCATAACTCCGCCTTTTACAGTGTAGGTTTATTAAGCAAAAACTACAAAATGGCGGCACCGATCTTTTTTTTTTCTTTTGTTTTCATTTGGTTCCCGCTCCCGTCTGCCCCCTTTAACATTTTTATCCTGTACCGTCCCAATCACGTGATTGATAGTAAAATTGACTCCCATCCCGTCGGAATCCCGCGGGAATCCCAAGACTCATGGGATTCCTGAAAAAATGTCAAGCATCTAGTAAGTATCTAAATAAAAGCTGAAGTTTTGGAAGTTAGCTGGTCTGGAGCGTCTAGGTGTGTGTTATTGCAATGCCAAGGATAAAAGACATCAACAGTGATCTTAGAGAAGCAATCTGGGAAGGGATTTTAATCGAGTTCCAAAAAAAATCATACCATGAATGGACATCCTAGCAAGTTTACTTCTGTGTCAGACTAATGGTCATAGTACCTACAATATAAAGAGTTGCATCTCAGACTCTACAGGCTTTAGTTATGTTAAAATCCACAACAGTTGAAAAAGACGGGACAAGTATGATTTTTTTAGAGGGTATCAGGAAGAAAGTATCTTCTCTCCAACAAGAAGCATGGTTTAAGTTTGCAAAGTTAGATCTGACTAAACCACAAGACTTCTGGAACATTGTCCTGTGGAAAGACAAAACCAAAGTAGAATGATTGTCCATAATGTTCAGTGCCATGTTTGGAAAAACCAAACAGCATGCTGCGCAAACACCCCATACCAACTGTTGAGCATTATGGCGGTTCGGTGATAATTTTACCACCATTGAGCTGACCACAAACTCCTGTCTATACCAATGTATGCTAGAGTGAGACCATCTGTCTGACAGCTGAAGCTCAGCTGAAACTGGGTCATGCAACAGGACAATGCTCCAACACACAGCAGCAAATCTTTACCTGAATTATCAAAAAAGAAAATAATCAAGGTTTTGCAATGGTCAAAGTCCAGACCTTAACGTGATTGAAAAGCTGTAGAAACATATGACTGCAAACTTCTAAACTGAAGCAAATTCCTCCACAGCCAAGATACTGATAGTCATAAAGAAAACAGCCATTTTAGCTTATTACTGCAAAAGGTATCACTTATTTTTTCACAGGCCTACATTTTTTGGAAAATATTCTTATTACAACTTACATATTTCATTTGGTAAAACTGTCCTTCAGAAACTCCACATCTCCACCTAAACCTGGGGATTTTACAGGGACTTCAGCTTATAACAATTTTTATGAAGTTACAGTGTCATCATAAGTAAACCAGGACTGACACATGCAGCAGAACAAATAAAAAGGGATTCTGTATTATTTGGTGATGAGAAGCAAAAAACATAAAAATTTAGAATACACTCTTCTCTCAAAGTAAAAAATTAAACGACAAAAGACAGATTTTTCTTTGAATATACCAATGAAAGCTCATTATGATTGCTCACCTTCTAAGACCTCTGGGGAGGTAAAAGTAGAAGCTGGAGAGTTGTCCTTATTCTCAAACTGCTATATAAATCTGACCAATCGATCATTCGGAAGAAAAAGAGACAATTAGGAAAAAATAGCTCAGGGGGAGAGAGGGTGTTTGTGCAGTAGTGAAGAAGAGAGGGGAAGGCAAGGGCAGGGATGAGAGGAGGAGATACACAAACACGCCATATAAAGATAGAATCATAGCAGAGGTCAAAATAGATGGAGAAATACAGTCGAGGAAAAGGAGGGGGGTCTGGAAGAACGGTGAAAGAAGCTTCTTGTGTTTTATGAGCAGGGGAGAAGGTTAAAGCAAGTGGTTGTAAAAGGTGGTTTGGACTTGTGCAGAGGAAGGCGGCAGTGGATAGCATTCCTGGTGAAAATCAAATGTATTTTAATAGCCAGTGATAAATCCACACACATAAAACTTGGGTAAGCCAGAAAGTTGCCAGTTTCATTGCCTGTAGGCGATACGTGTGTCTAGCTGTGATGCAGGCATGGGTGCATGCATGCTTGTGATTTTCTTGTGTGGTTTCCTTGTTTCTTTTTTTTTCTTTTATCTGATAAGTGTGAACACAAGTCAAGTGTGCAGGGAGAGGGCCCTTTGGACTTGAATCTAGTCACATGGCCCCTTCAGTCCAAATCAGACATTTGTCCAAATCAAATTGTGCAGTGGGGAAATTGAATTGCTCTCACATGGTCTTGGAGAAACAAAGGACAACCAAAGCTTTAAACCTGAGAGGTTTGTCACTCCACAATTTTTACCAAGTGTATTTAAAAAAAAAGAGGGTGTGTGCTGCTGACCTTTCTTAACAATCAGTGTTATGAACTGAAACTGCTTCTTTATTACCTCCTTATAAATATTGCTCACCACTATGAAGAGCTTGTTAGGTGGTTTTTTTGTTTTGTTTTTTGTTTTTTGTGGAGATGTTTTTTTTCTTCCCTCTGGCAGACAAAGTGGGAGTGCAGTTCAGAGACAACTATGCAAGGGCCAATGTTTTTATCTCCTGGAAGCTGTCATAGAAATTAAATCACTTTCTTTGCAGGAAATGAATGAAAAGACAAAAAACTCCTTTGTGTGTTTATTTAGGGAAGAACCTTCTAAGTCAATGTCCTGACAGAATCAGAGCCGGGCAGTGAGGAAAAGCTGAAGCGATGAAGTGCATTTATTTATACCTCCTGCTAACAGATACGACTTATGGCGTTGTTTCCATAGTTCCAGACAGAACATAATCCAAAACAAGATAGCAAGGAGGCAGGAGCATAAACAAACCCAGTGACAGAGGCTATCGGTGACCTTCCATCTCTTGGTTACTGCAACTCTTTTTGCCACTGTGATGCAAAAATTCAGACTGTGTTGACCACATAGAATATGTTTTACCAGAAAAAACAGATACTTTCCCCTACAGAAGCTTTCTGTAGTTTGTTGTCAAGTAGAATTGACTAATCACATGAAGAAGTCTTAGCTAAATTAGTTAGTTCAGCTAAAGAACTGAGAAGGTTGACTGCATTTGCTTAAACAGAATCTGGAAACCATCATTTGTCTTCTGTTTTTTATTGGCTTTTTGAAATTTCTTCTAATTTCTGGATATGGAAAAGCAAGCCTTGGCCTCAACATCTATCACCATTATTTGGACACCCACTAGCTACATCAGAAGCTCAGATATCCTGGCAGGTGCCCTTCAGGCTCTTTAGACTCTTGTCGCACCGAGTCATCAGCGAGTTGCAATGCTACACTTTCAGAAATGTGTGATTACTTACACCAGAGTTGAAACCAAAAGTTAGTCAGTCAGATTGATTCATGTATTCTAATGGAAAGACACACACAAACACAATTTTATCATGACAGAGTGATGAGAAATGACAGCAGCATAATGACATGAGCATCACCCAGCTTGCATTATGAGTTATCGCTGCATTAGTCATCTGTGGGTGTTGTGAAGATCATTGCTACAACTAATACAGCTGACAGTGTGCAAACAGTAATGGCTACATTTTAGTTTCAACATTTTAATGATATGTTGTCATTCCCCTTGTTGCAGTGAACCAGCAGCTGTTGTTATAAATGTCCATTATGTAAATTACATACAGCATCCAGAGTATAGTAACTTAGCAGATGATGAACTTTGGGCTTTTTTTTTTGTTTTGTATTTGTTTTTGCTTCCAAATAATTTATTTTCAATGCATGTTTGCAGACTAATACCAACAGAGCATGAAGCGGTCCACATAAATCCATTTATTGGTAGACAAAACAACATCAGATACAAAATCCACTCCATCACAGGACAAAGCAAACCCTGAACACAGGTTAATCATTATTAGCCATTATTTGTGGACAAGACGAGACACAACAGTGCAGAGATTCATGCATCTAATACTACAGGTCCAGGAATTTGTATTATTTTTTTAATTATCGCTGCGTCGTTAAAAACGCTGCAGCTGATTTATCATCAGTAGCATTCTGTTAGTGGTAAACCTGCTGCTGCTACTGCAAACATTTTCATTAATAAATGTTGGATCACCAAAGTGTTTTAGATTCATCCCTTCAAATAGATCATAGAGATTTTAGCCAGAAAGCTCATTGTGACACCAAAGCGATCGGTCACCTCCTGTGGGGCAGTCACTCCATTTATTCACATCTTTAAGCTTTACTACGAAGTTGCTGCATGTCTATCAACAACTGTTAACCTCAAACCCAAACTCAAACTAATCACAACATATAACGCATACTTGTAGACAGAAGTAGACATTAACAAATGCTAGCTTATGTCAGCCGGAAAAATGATTATTTACTGTTGTTTTAAAAGATATCTGCTTCTTCTTTGGACTCTCACTTCAATATCGAACATATACTTTATTAGGTCACCTTTCTAGTACCAGGTTAGACCCTGAGTTTCCTCCAGAACTGGCTCAATTAGTGATGTCATAGATCCAACAAGATGTTGGAAACATTCCTCGGAGGTTTTGTTCCATATTAACATGAGAGCATCACACAGTTGCTGCAGACTTGTCAGCTACATCCATGATGAGAATCTCCTGAAAGCTGCTCTGCTGGATTAAGATCTGGTGACTGTGGAGGCCGCTGAAGTCCAGTGAACTCATTGTCATGTTAAAGAAAGCAGTTGGAGATGATCTGAGCTTTGTGACATTGAGCATTATCCTGCTGGAAGTAGCATCAGAAGATGCTACATATAAAGGGATGGACATGGTCAGCAACAATGGTGTTTAAATGATGCTCAGCCTGTATTAATGGCCTCAAAGTGTGCTAAGAAAATTTCCCCCACACCATTACACCACCAGCAGCCTGAACTGTCCATACAAAGCAGGATGGATCCATGTTTTCATGTTGTTTGCACTAAATTCTACCCCACCATCTGAATGTGGAGCTGAAATGGAGACTCTTCAGACAATATTTTTCCATCTTATATTGTCCAGTTTTGGGGATTTTGTGTGAATTGTAGCCTCAGTTTCTGTTCTTAGCTGACAGGAGTGGCACCCGGTGTGGTCTTCTGCTTACCTAGCCCAGCTGTTCCAAGGTAAGTGGTTATTTGAGTTGCTGTTGCCTTTCTATCCTCTCCAGCCAGTGTGCCCATTCTCCTCTGACCTCTGACATCCACAAGGCAATGTGGTACAGAGAACTGCTGCTCACTGGATGCTGTTTCTTTCAGACTTTTCTCTATAAATCCTTGAGATGGTAGCAACCATGCCATGTTCAAAGTCCCTTAAATCCCCTGTCTTCCTCATTCTGATGCTCAGTTTGAACGTCAGCAAGTCGTGTTGACCATGTCTACATGACTTAATGTACTGAGTTGCATTCAACAAGCAACTGAACAGATGTACCTAATCAAGTAGCATGTGAATGCATGCTTTATTTAAAAAAACAAAACTTCTATAGTATAGACATAATTTCATTCTTAGCAGAGCAGGCTAAAACTCTATGAGTCAGCAAGAGTTAGCTGCCTCAAGTCCTACAGTCAGGGATTTAAACCGTCATACTCAGTGGGCTGCAGGAACTGTAGTGACCTAATTGGACTGAAGGTTTGAGGCCCACGCTTATCTAAATGAAGTGCTTTGTCAAGGTCAGAACTTCATCCCTAACATCTGCGAGCCATTTTTCAGAGTGAATGGTAAAAATCGACTCCATTATGAGTCCTTAGCAGGAGGAATTGAGCATCGAGGCCGCCTGCAGGCTAATTATCAGCATTTATGTCACTTTCTCTCTCAGATGTCTTAGCTACCTGACTTTCTTTGTGTGTCTCTGTGATTATTCCCTGAGCTGTGATTGGATGGATTTTTAAAAGCTCTCATCTTCGAGTGATATGAAGAATTTTAGATTGACTTAATCTATCAATCTGTTATCATTGATTAGACATGTATATTACAACGATGTTGCATTTCAACATTCATGTTCAAATGCACCATCCCCCAATCTTTGTGCAACATTAACTTTTGGGCTTGTTGACTAATGAAAAGATAAACAGTATACTGGGGCCTAATTGAAATACAATAGTCTGATTGGGGTAATTAATCTAATGATCAGACCCCTAACACTATGGATTTGCAAGCACTTCATTAGTTTAAATTAAGGCCAAGGCTCCAATATGGCGCATTATGAATTCAATATCAATTGATCTTTCTTTATTGTTATGCAGCAAGGCACAAAAATAGCTGTATGAAATAGCAGAAAACACTTTATTATGCTATTGATTCTTCAAATATTGTAGAGCAACAAGTCCAATCAAAACATTTGCTGGGATTCAGCAAATTCCAGTAAATTTCCAGGAATAAATTTCAATCAACAGTAAGAACAATGAATGCTCGACTAATGAGTGTCTTTAAGCTTTCAAATGACCTTGAATAGAATAGAATAGAATAGAATAGAATAGAATAGAATAGAATAGAATAGAAAATTGCTAGGCTGAAGTGGAAGGCTGACCTCTGGCTCCCATGGTGCTTTTTTCCATCAAGCAGCCTCCACAGTGGTGAGCTGCTGCCCCAGTCACACTGCTATTGCTATGGTAACCAAGTTAGAGGTTTAGGGAAGTGAGTAATCTAATCTTCCCACTTTGTGGCATAGTGATAAGGCTCGCCAGCAACAGCCCACCCATTTATGTGTATGTCCTATTCAGTTATGTTGCAAATCTTACACACACACACACACTCTCTCTCTCTCTCACATGCACACGCACACAGAGAAAACCTATCTGGCCAATATGTTCCATCTTAATAGGCAGGTAAAAGACGAAGGGCAGATAGGCTTCCAGCCTCGTTGAAAAGTCTGAACGGCACCGAAGTTGACATTTAGCAGCAATATCTTCAACATTGAAAAGCACACTCTGTTTATTGCAGACGTCTGGTAAACAGCCAGAATAACCAGACTTATTTCAAGATTTATAAATGGCTAGCTAGGTGTGCAGTAGTCCTCACTAGTCCTCTGGAAAATGTTCCTGGATCTGTCTGTGTATTTCTTTTTAAAGTAACTCTGTCCAATAAGCCCCCTGTTGACATATACAGTACAGTTCCTCATTGCATCACCAAAGTTTGACGGCAACTTTTACGTCCCTTATGTTATAAATTTGATTATAAAGCATCAGTGGCATGTACTTTACGACGTTAATGCTAAAGATTGGAGCTAATGACCATTTGGTGTCAGATATGAAGCCAAGGTATCTTAAACCACTAAGTACTGGCTCCGAACTTTTGTTTACAAAAGACACTGTAATGGAGGTGTGCTCATCTAATGAAGGGAGGAAATATTCGATGTGGTTACAGAGGAATGGATGTCTAGAGTGTGCAGGAAACAGAACATAATGCTGTGGAAATATATGGATGGTCTTTACAAGCAGAAATCAGCATTGAGGTCAAGAGAAGGTCAAATCCTAACCAGGACACACATGTTTACGTGTACAGTAACAGCAATGCTCCTAAATATTAGCTGACATGTGCACATGTTGTCTGCAGCTGTAACATATTTGTATTATGTTATCAAATATTGTTTTCCATCTCCACATTTTCACCTAAATATGGTCACCGCTTATCAAGGAGACCAAGATGGCTGTGGAAGTTTACAAACTAATGGCTTTGTCTCTCATATACATACCTCATATTCTCAATCTGTTTTCTTTAGAGCAGTGGTGGTGAACCTTTACCCTTGTCCTGCAAGTTTTAGACGTTTCCTTGCCCCAACATCAGGTGTGTTGGAGCAGGGAAACATCCAGAACTTGCAGGACCGCAGGCCTCCAGGACCAGGGTTTCCCACCACTGCCTTAGATGATCTAACCAAACTACATATGAGACATTTCCTTTGTAATAAGCAAACAGCCCTGCTCTTGTACCTTGAAAATGTACCTAGTTCCCTCACAAAGGCAGAGTCAGTCGGTGTTTTCACTATGTGATTGTGAGCTTTACTATTTTTGACAGGAACTTTGGCTTCACTTAACAATTCAGGAGGGATTTTCAGATCAGTTTTGAACGTACCTGGTAAATGAGGTAAATAAGTAAAGAGGTAAATTTTAAGTTTATTATTTGATGAGCCACACTATTCTCTGACCACCTTCTTATCCTCAAACCTAGCACAACCAGTGCATCAGAAATGGTATATACTGAACGCCTTTAATCAGGGCTTAATTTGAGTCGGATTTAGCCGGAACGCGTTCCGGCACCTCCAACGTTGGATCCGGAACCTATTTTATTGGATCCGCCCCCCGCTGTCACTATAAAAAAAATCGCCTAAATAAAAAATATATATAAATGTTTGTTTTGTGTTTAGAATAGTTTTCTGTTTTGTTACTGTATTTTCCCTGTTGAGAACCAGGATCAGGTTACACTGGCACCAGTGATGAGATTGCAGTTAGCTTTCACTCAGACGGAAAACCTTCATAGTCCGAAGAATGCTATTGCTGTTGCTCTTTATAAAAGAAATGTTACCGTTCCGGCCTAGTTTTTTTTATCTTTTATCTTTTTAAATTTGGCACCCCGTAAACGCTGATGTGGTGATCATGTTTGTTTTTTTTTGTCAGGCCAGCGTTCGGAAATTAATATAAATATTACCCTGTTATGCACACAGTGATGTTTGGATTTACTCAAAGGGGTTAGTACCTTTGCCGTGTTTGTGTGTGTGTGTGTGTTCCGTTACTTCGAGCCCCCCTTTTGAGTCGCCGGAACCACTCCCCCTCTGCGTACCGGGACCTCCCACTTTACAAATTAAGCACTGCCTTTAATGAACACCTTATGCATATTTTTAGTTTCCCGCTTAGCTGGTGCATGCTCAGCACAGGGGACTGCACTAAAAAGATGAATCAATATGAGTCATTGGTTTCCTTAGCATAACAACCTTTTATGAATCAGCTTTATATAAAAGATAATTAGAAGTGGACTGATGTGGATCATAATCAATTAACTTAATTGTATTAGAGTGAACTGGACTGAACAGTCTGCACAGTGGTGTGGTAGTTATTTAGCATTGCACCTTTAAGCAGGAAATTCCAAGTTTAAATCTTGGCTGTGGCCCTTCTCTGTGGAGGTTACACGCTTCCTCATGCATGTGTGGGACTACACCCAGGGTAGTCCAACAACATGCATGTTGGGATGACTGGTGATTCTAAACTGACTAAAAATGAGTGTGTAGGGTTTTGTATCAGTTGGGATAGCCACCTACGTTCCTGCAACCATGAATTGGATTGAGCAGATCTAGAAAATGGACAGATGGATAACAGACAGATAATTGGATTGAGTTGTATCTATAAAGGTGCCCTGAGATTACTTTTATTGTGAATAAATGCCAGGTCAATAAAACTCAATTGAATTGAATCTTTGTATACATATTCCTCTTTTTAATTTGCTAGAAAGTATTTTCTTTCGCTTTGGCAGTGGATGGATCTGTTGTCCAATTTTAATGTCAAATTTGTGTCTGACCAATATTTTCTATCATACTTGATAAACATATTGCACTCATATTGTAGGAAAGAATTTTTTAATTTACAAGTTTTAATTTCTGTTTTCAGTCATATTTCTCATGCATAAAAAATGCATGTTTCCAATACATTTCTTATTTGAGTGCAAAGATCATCTCATTTTAAAAACTAATCTATCTCCTGGTCTCACGTTGAGGCAGAGCACATGAGAAAGGCTTCGCCGATAAGCCTTTTCTTTTGGCATGGGGATAACCATGTAATCTAGACTGAGAGGGATAGGATCTGCAAATGAGATGGAAGCAAGTGGTTAGATCCCTTCATCTACACAGGTTTGCAGTCTCACCTCCGCTCTTTCCAATTTCATCTCTCACCTCTACTTGCTTGCTTTTCCCTCATCTCTCCATGAGAATGTACCCAATCATAGCATTCTGAAATGATTCTTAAAATTTTTTTTTTGCCTGTGTGTGTGTGTGTGCTGCTCTGTCTTAGCAGTGTCTGAGCTTTCATGGCAGGATAGAAGCTGATGAGAGCTGCAGGGTCACCTTTGGGCCAGCCTTCGCTCTCACCAGTATTTGAGATTTTATTGTCATATATATTTTGAGATCCAGTAAAATAATGGAAGAAGTCAGAGAGAAAGAGTGGAGGGGACAGGAGAAAGATTGCTGCAAATCAAGGCAGATACTGGGAGAGATTGGAGGATTGGACTTTTTCTGTAATAGCAGGATTTGACTGGGATTAAGAGGGAACAGGGGAATGAGGTGGGCACTTTAGGAAAGAATGTCAGCAGTGTTGTGTGTGAGTTGGGAGGAGTGTTCACAGACAGATATGAATTTGCTACTCTTATGGTTTGCCATTTCCAGTTTGAGAATAAGCTAAGCTAGCATGCGTGAACCATTGGGACACTGGAAAGTGCAGCATTTGTGCCTCTTGACATCAAAACACAGAATTTATAATAAAACAAATTACTTAGGCATACTACAACTTCAAAGTCTGAACAATTATTTGAATACAGAAAGGTTTGAATTGCAGTAACACATTAGAAGGAAAAAGTTTAACTTGTATCAGTGCTTCAGACTAAAGAAATTTATAGATTAATGTATATATACAGTGAGGAAAATAAGTATTTGAACACTCTGCTATTTTGCAAGTTCCCCCACTTAGAAACATGAAGGGGTCTGAAAATTTCATCGTAGGTGCATGTCCACTGTGAGAGACATAATAAAAAAAAAAAAAAAAAAAATCATGAAATATCAATGTATGATTTTTTAACAATTTATTTGTATGATACAGCTGCAAATAAGTATTTGAACACCTGTCTATCAGC
>JBAMHW010000014.1:27397777-27407812 GCA_037177495.1 Rhadinocentrus ornatus
CCATTTGCACAACAGCATGTGAAATTGATTGTCAATCAGTGTTGCTTCCTAAGTGGACAGTTTGATTTCACAGAAGTATGTTTGACTTGGAGTTACATTGTGTTGTTTAAGTGTTCCCTTTATTTTTAAGCAGTGTATAATATCATATGATGATATTAGCACATGGCAATCACACTTTTCCATATGAGCCAAATAAATGAGGGATTTTGGATTAAATATTGAAGGTTGATTCAAGTAACTAAAGTGAGCTGTGTGTGGTTTATGCTGTATCTTTTTTAAGCAAGTGCACACAGCTGTATGTAGGATATATCTGCTTGCATCTGAGCTCGTCATCCCTCACCGCTCCCCTACATCTCTCCCCAGTGTGTTTGCAACCAAGGTCGTAGTGGTCCTGCTCTGTTTTCCAGGGGTGTGTGGGCTTCATTCATCATCCGTATGATAGCCGCACAGTACAGTGCCCTAAATCTCCTGTCTGTGTTTGGGTGTGTGTCTTTGTCTGTAAAAGTCGGTGTGTGCCTCCGTGTGCTCACCGAAAGAAATGAACTCTTATAATCCCTCGCTCAAATAAATGATCCTTTGTCTCTGCTCTCTCTTAAACTCCTTTTGATTTCACTAACGTGCCCACATAGAAAAAGACACCCCAACACCATACCTCACCTGTGTCTATATAGTGCATTATACTGTACGATATAGCAGGAAAACAAGAAAAAAAACAAGAACTAAAAAAGTGTGACAGGAAGATTACCCCCTCTTCAGTCAATAGTTATTGAAGGCATTTTGGCAGCTGTTACAGCCTTGGGCCAATATCAATGAGTCTATATCAGCTTGGCACATCTGGGCATTGCAGTTTGTCCTCTATTTTTCTCTGCAACAGGACTACGCTTCTGTCAGGTTGTCTGGGGACTGTAAAATCTGGGATGGATTGAGACTGGGCTGGTTATTTTGAAGTCATTATACTCTTACCACTGTTGCCACTTTAATCTGGGCTGTTGAGTTTAGTATTTAAGACTGTAGACCCTTCTTTCGCTGAGCCCCCTATGCACCGTAAGGCAAACACTTGCACAAATGTCATGGGAGATTTTTTCAGAATCGATAAAATCATGACATGTGAATCATCCCTGCAACAGCATCTCTTATCTCAGCTGTAAAATCCTGTAACTCATTCAGAGGACTCATTATGGCCTCTTCACTTGTCCCTCCTGCCCTGTCAGTTTGTGTGGAAGGATATCTTTGGGAAAATAGTTGTTTTCAATTTCTTGTAGGCTGACGTTTAAATGTTCTGTAATTTGAATATTATTAAATTAATTTGCAGATTGGGAAAATGTTGTTGCAGTATTGTAGAGAGTTAATGTGTTAGGTTGTTTCTGTGTCAGAAAAGAACTGTACCAGTCTTATTGCAGTGAAGCTGAAGAAGCCTCTGTCTGAAGGTAATCAGTTGTCAATTTATGCATTCTTATGTATTGTCTATATGCAGTCCCTCTAAATGTATGCCTGTTAGGTGTATTTCAGCCTTGAACTTAAATGCATATAGCAATGAACCAGTACATTAAAACCACCTCCAAACATGCCCATTCTTTTGTCAAACAGGCATGCACTGAAGGTGTTTTTCATTTCTAGCAATTGTTTCTTGCTGCAAGAATGTGTCTTGCAATTTGTCTGTTTTTCTGTGCAAAATAACTAAGCTTCTGTCAGGTTGCTTAGTCACGTTTCATGTGGCAAGAACCTGCTGCTAGAAAAGGTGGTGTTGGGGATCCCAGCACAGCATGTTATTCTCCTTCCCTGTTAGTTCTTTAAATTAGGGGTTGCTAATTAACTGATAGGTATTTAAAAAATAAACTGAAACAAACCGAATGGTGATGGCAGATTTAAATGGAGTCCAATTTGCAATTTGATAGTGAGAGCAGATCTAAAATGGGAAGTAAATGTTTTAGCAGGAATTTCACAAGTAAAGCCAAAAAGAAAGGGTACTGAAGGAAATGCATAATCTCAGCTTATAGGAGTCTGTACAGCTGTATAAAAGCATTCAATGATTAGTTGGTGTGTAGATTTCAACCCAGCTTTTAGGGTCTAACACCACTGCAATTTATGTAAATAATCAACGTGCTAATTTGCTAATTGGAGGTCACTGTTAGATTGATTTTTGTTCTCTTTTTGTAATAATATAAGACATCAGATGTGCCACAGTATTTCTTCTCCAAAGTCCCTACCATATCATCACAAATATTTTTCTTGCTTACTGTGCACAGTGGCTATTCCAGGTTGCATTTCACAGTTTAAAGGAGCTGAACCAATGGACCAGTGCCACACTCTCAGCAGAGCGACTGAGCCAGCTGGTTCAATGTTCAATGCTGGTTTCCCCTCCTAAAGCAAACCTTTCCCCTTTATCTGTGACAGGCTTGTAAACACATGCTAGCGTAACCAGTGGAGACACAGATTTAAATGCTAAATTAGTGTTCTGGTGTAATTTCATTTGTATGAGTGAATGCAGGGCCAAACTCCAGGAGATTAAAGACGCTCCATGACCTCCAGATGAAGCTCCACAGCACCTTTGTGACTGATCCACCATTTCTTCATGCCTCTGTCATTTTATCTCTAATCCAGCTTATCTCCCCTTTTTCACTTCAGTCTCTTGTTTTCTGCCTAGTAAATTAATCTTAAACGTCTTCAGCCTTCTCTCTTAGTTTAAATGTTATGTCATTTTCTCTGGCCCTCCGTGAAATGCAAAAGCTACTCTTATATTTATTTAACTGAACTGGCTAAGAGAAAAGAAGCACAGGAAAGATTTTTTAGAGATAAAATTAAGACACGGGTTGAGCGCTCTGGTCCAGCATGGATCGATACTAGGTGATGTAGGAGTTAGCGAGGGGCGATTGTAGGGGCAGTAGAAGGGCTAATCATTTCAGTCATTACCCCGTCGTGTCTCCTGATCCCAGGGATTAGCAGACAGAAACAGGGGAGATGTTGTGCTAGTGCTACACGAGGCTATCTGGGCTTTGAGGAACAGAAAACACTGCCTGTCCCCAGTTGCTTTTGGTAATTGCTCCTGCAGCGCTATGAATGGGGATCTGGGAGATAGAGTGTGTGAATGTTGGCTGTGCTGTAAAAGGGGCAAAGGACAGAAAGATCGGGAAACAGAGACAATGATGGCATTTGCATTGTGTGCGTACGTGCACATGGAAGAAATCCAAGCAGGCAATCCTGAAGTGTGTATTGGCTTCTCGTCTCTGCCTTCATCTTCTTCTCTTGTGTGCAGTGTGGGAGAGTAGAGTCGTGGGAGAGCTTACATGCTTGCCTGCCCACAAGCCTTTATGCAAAGCTGATCATTTGACAGTAGAAAAAGGCTAGAGAGGCATGCCTGCAATGATGCCTGAAAGACCTAAAAATTGGTGTGGTGTGAGTCAGAATTTCACACGTGTGGACATAAAAATAAAAGGGAAATCACATTCACATCAGTGATCAAAGCCACTACCATCTTGTTTAATCAGCTGCAGTCCCAACAAGGCAAGGCAAATTTATTTGTTTAGCACATTTCATGTAAAAATGTGCATAACAGCTGAACGCTGCCTCTCCACGGTTAGTTCTGACTCTGGGAACAGAAAGTAGACTTGACCCTGATGACCTGAGGAATCTGGTTGGTTCATAACCAACTAGAAGATCCTGAATGTATTTTGGTCCTAAACCATTCAGTGCTTTGTAAACTAACAGTGAAAACATCCTAAAAATCTGATACTAACGGCCTGTAATTAAATTGCCATTAGCTGTCTATAATAATTCTAACAAATACCAAGTGTTAACTAACCTTTACTTGGGTGAACCTCAGAAGTGAAAGCAGCACATAATGTACTCAGAGAACATGAACCCTTTCTGTTGCCAGGGGTGTAAAGCACAGGCGAGGGTAGGAAGGGTCTAAAATGTGTGCTGTAGTCATCAACATCATAATGCTAAAGTGAAAATAATGTGGTAATTGTGAACAAAACCATGAAGTTCAGATAATACTGCTGTGATCAGCTTCATTTCTGGTCGCTGGTGATCACTCCCTGTTGATGTCACCATGACAACACATTTAAATCTGGAATCTATTTATTTATTTTTATTTCTGCATTAACACAACCTCATTCTTCATCATAAAGCATTTGACTATTTTTGACTATAAATCATTATCATGCCAATTGCTTTGGGAAAATTACATTTGTCTGTCAGGACTGTTTATATTTTAAAAGAAAAAAAATGTAAAAGTCATAACACCACCGTTTGGTATTTCCTAAATTCTAGGTCTTTCTTTTTACATGTGCCACTTTTTTCCAAGTCTGTGCAACTAAACAGGCTCCATCAAAGTTGTCTTAGACCTGCTTCTGCTTGTTGAACCTTTTTAACACAACTGTGCACTTAAGGCTTCTTTATGAATTCAAAACTATTGATGACTGACGTTTCAGTCATAGAAGTGCAACATGTGACATCTACTATGCTAAAAGGCTGTTTTGTTGACCCAGACCAGAACAGAGGAGGAGTTGAGGGATGAAGATGCAAACTTTGAGCCAAACCCTGTAATTCTAAGAAATACGTTTTGTAAACAACTAACACGTCACCGCTGTTAACACACCAATACTGGATTTATTTAATTGTTAAATTTGTGCTCATTTGAGCTGGATTGTCTGGTTCTGGCTGAAAACCAAGTTTTATCTAACCTGCTTTGTTAAATTACTTTCACACAAGAGACAGACACAGTTTTCTTTACTTAGTTAAGAAGTTTGTGCTATACAATGGAATGCTGCATTACTTAATTAGGGTTATTTGTGTATACCAGCACTAAAGAGCAATAAATTTAGCAAATTAACTTTTGACTTTTTTATTAATACAGTAACAGTTGTCTGATCTAATCATTTTGATGTCTGCTTCTCTATGGATCTTTAAGAGGATATTAAATAAAATATTAACTATTTTGGCCACACCTTGAATGAATATGTACGGCCATGCTGGCACTATTTGTACCAATCTCGTGCAGTGTTTGGCTGGTTTCTTTTTGGAAGCACTTTGATGTGTATGTTTGTGTATATGCATGTATGTGTGTGTGTATATATATATATATATATATATATTAATTAGAGTGTATGAACTTGCTGAATGATGGCTATTATGTAGACTGTAAATGAGAATTTCTGTTAGCTATTGTCATGTAATTGGCAAATCATCAATTGGTGTGTTATGTTTTTAAAAAGGGGCAGGTATTATAATTTTTCTTCTGCTCCTTTTCAAGCATGGTTGTGCTTTATGATGTGCTTTTGATTTGTCTAGTTCTATGTTGCTTGTAAATGGTAAATAGGCTGTATTTATATAGCACTTTATTGGAATGATACCCGAAGTGCTTTACATTATACATTCACCAAATTCACACACACATTCACATACTGATGTTGGAAGCTGCATAGCTTGTGCAAAGCCACATGAAAAATAAACTGTTTAAATAAAAAACAAAAATAAAAAACTGCAGCTAAAATGAATTGTTTCGTAAGGTGATAAAATGCAGCATTGCTGTAATAAAACCATGCTGTTGATTCATTAAGTTTTAGAAGCTGTAGAAATGAACATAGATTCAACTCTAAACCTGCACATGCTTGCAATGTGTGTTCTTACCACGATTACTAAGATAATTTGACATTTAAGCTCCTCTGGTTGGCGGCATGGCAACGTCGCTTTACACCTTGTCATCTCGCCAGTCCTGTGACCTGAAGGTAGAGCTTTGAATACTGAATGCACAGCTTTCCACATGGCTGCAAACATTCAGCTCTCAGAGGGCGCACTTCCTCATGGCTGTGGCTGCTCTTTAACACCTGCAGCTTCAAAAGAGGGGAAGAAAACACTGTAAACAAAACAAGGCATACAAAAGAATCTCGCGGGAGCTTTTCCCACTTGTATGCTGTATTGTGGTTTCGGACAGAATTGGAAAACAGATGAAAGAAACTTAGAATAATATGACTGGACAGCAAGAAAATCGAAGTACAGAGTCATGCATGAAGCATCTCGCATGTCCAAATGTCAAAGAAAGTAAAGTTTTCAGACTTTGACCTTAAAATAAGTCAGACCCAACTTGAGCAGAGAGCGGAAAATCAGGTTAAAACCCACTACTAGTGTTCTTTCCAATTCAGTCCAAGAAATAAAAAGTTTCAGAAAGGAAAGTTAAAGAGGGCAATGCTCTGTGGCAACTGAGCACGTTCATGTGTTAGTGGGATAAAAGATATGATATTGGGAAATGATGCCAACTTCCACCTCTTCTTCGTCTTTTCCAAAGTTGTTCTCGTGGGCCCTAGTGAGTTTAAAAATAGAGCTTGTCTAATAGAGAAGATGGCCGAGAGGGAAGGAGAAGAAGAGCGTGCAGAGTCTGAAGGAGTCCTCTGTGGTAGCAGAATGCAATTTGAGATTGGCCAGATTGCTTTTTTTTTTGCCTTATTTCATCTCCCCCTCGGCCACTCATGAGGCGTGATATGCACTGGTGGGGTCCCTAAGCCGCTATAAGCCTGACGCCAGGACCCACACCGCTGCCAAGGAGTTGTCGCACTCATAGCACGAGAAAATCAGCACGATGAAATAAAAGAGGGACTCAGGAAAGATCAGCAGGGATTTGAGAGTGATAGATGAGTTGGATGAGGGAGTGGAGGAGCGGTGTAGGAACGAGGTATGAGTGAAAGGATGAAGGAGATAGCTGAGATGGGATTAGGGTGGGATATGACAGAATGTAAATGCACTTCAGTTGTCTGAGACTGAGACTGGTATGTCATGGTCACACAGGATCGTTAGAAGGGCACTGTCGCAGGGCTGCGTTACAGGTTTGTACTTCTTCTAAAACAGACATCACATATATCCCCTTGTGTCTTTTTGTCCCTTTCAGGAGGAGAAGGTTCAGCAGAGACCGGGCAGAAGGAGACGTCCACCTGTGACATTTGCCAGTTTGGGGCAGAGTGCGATGTGGATGCAGAGGATGTTTGGTTAGTTTGCAAAAACAAGCACCAATCCACCATTTTTTACCCAAATCTTATGTCAGCATTTTCAATCAAAGTACCTTGTATTTGTCTAAATGTGAGTTTGAGCAAAAAGGATGTAAAACAGAGCTCTTCTTTATACTACACACACCCACAGCTGAACACCCACTGAGGGTTTAGTGCATGGCTGACCATTTCATTTAACCTCAATTACTAGAGCAGGGCCAAGAGAGAAAGGAGATTTTCACTTATTCTGGAAATCCAATTACTATCCTTACAGGACTTGGCAATGTCAGACCAAAAATGTCTTTGACTCACACAAGAAAAACTAGTTCAGTGACGAAATGACGTTTGTCAGAGATTTAACCATTTTTTTTGCAGATGATGCGGATGTGGGTAATGAGTTTTTGACTCGCTCATATGTGGTAGGAGGGAAGCAGTACAATTTTTTTTTTTTTTAAAGGGGGGTGGGGGGGGGGGCATAGGGGCACATTAAAACATGTTTGCAAAGAACCCAATTAAATAGAGGCTCAATTGGTGAACCATTCTAGCAGCAGAATCAGTGTTTTGTACAGCATGAATGAGACTTAAATGAACCAACACTGCTGATTTGCTGTGGAACACAATCAGCTGGTATCAGCAAAAGGCTTGTAAGAAATCCCAGATGTACCGCTACAAATTAGAAGTGCCCTGAGAGTATGACTCTATCAAACTGCTTGATGTAATGGAAAGATAATGTACCCTGGTGTGCAATAACCATAATGCCAAGGAATGGCTGCATGATGCATTTTTAGCCCTGTTGCAAATACTAAACAGCTGGAGTCCACTCCTTGCAGTGCCACCCACTTTCGCAAATACACCTAAATTCGCTAGTAAAACACAGAAATTGATTTAGTGGCAATGTTTTACTCCCCCTAAGGAAGAATTCATAAGATGGCCTCAGCATGAAATGTAGTCAATGGTGTGTGCACGCAAAGCGTTAAAGAAAACGGAGCCTCGAGCATGTGTAGCACAACTGATAATAAAGACAGCTGCACATCTCATATCATAGCAACGAGGCGACGGACAAGAGAGGCAGCCTAAGCCAATAATGCAGCTCGTTAAAAAAAGTGGTTGATATAAATATTAAAACAGACGTATGAATATTTTAGTATCCCTTCTTGTAAAAACGGAAACTACAAGTACTCCTAAATCTTTAAAAGCCCCCAAGGTATTTTGATAAGAATGCTTCTGGTGAATAATCAGGCAGGTAATTGCAACCCAACAGTGGGTAATTTTCATCAACCAGCAGCCAACAACTGGCATTGTATAAGATGGTTTTGATTAAAACGACAGGTCATTCCAATCAGGCTACAGCTGGTTTCTGTCAGTTAATCACATTTTGATTGGAGAGAGGTGAATGTAAAATATGTGTTTATAGTGCATGATTCGTATTCTAACACAAACAGTCCACATTAATCAATCATTTCCGTCTGCATGCACCTCTTTTTAAGTTTACTCTTCTTGAAATTTATAAGTCATGGTAAACAGCTGTAACCATGGAGAAACCAGAGGTCGGCGTTTCCTTATCTAATTGCAAGCTCACTATTGTACACTTTGTGTATTTAATATTCCTATAATGGTTATCTAATGTGCAATATGTACATTATTCTGAAATGCCTCATTGATAATCACCATAAAATACATTCACTACATGAATGGCGTTTCGTGGCATCGTTTGTCACGTGTTAAACAGGCAGGTCAGTTAACTGACCAGTCAGAGCAGATTTGGCCTTTTTAATGGGGCAGGCCTTTGAGAGACGAAATGTTTAACTTAAGATCTTATTGAAGTGGCACTCTACAGTTTGAGACAACAATGCTTATAGATCATAAAAATGTCTTGATTTAAAGTTAACGCACACGTCAGAATATGAAGTTTGGTATTGATTCAGAAGAGAATTGAGTCTGCCGCCTGCATGAAATTATATTCTACCATTTAACTTTGGATTCATTGTGGATTTTACTAACTTACCAGAAAATGTGACTTGAATGCATCTGGTGTGTAAAACCTGCCATACAAGCATGAAATACTGTGCTTTGGTAATTCAACTAATTTGAGAGGACACATACACAACTATTTAGGAGATGTGGTTAATTTTTCCCTCCAGCTCTGAGAACCGGAAGTAAAACATCAAACTGGTGACAATTAGTGAGGTGAAATATTCAGTCATAGAAAACCAGTGGGTTTAAAGCAACACCACACAAGTTTTAACCTCCAAACTCTGCACATCTGACTCATTTATATGGTGCACTGACATTCATTATGTACATTCCTGAACACATTGTTGCCCTGCAGCATCCCGGAGTTAAAAAAAATGATTTCACAACTTTGTGCTCCAGCCTGGAGCATCATGTGAACACTGCGTTTTGCTTTATGGCACCGCTAAATATTGGGAACGGATAACTCCTTCCACAAAAACACAAGGAACATTATCAGAGGAAGAGAAAGAGGAATTGATGGCATAATTGATAAGGCAAGAATCAGCATTGGACAGACTTTTACTGGCCTGAGAGAGCTCAGAGAAGAGACAGGATGCAAGGCAGATGCTAAATAAGCCGTCGTTAGAGGGCGGCCAAGAGCAAAAATCTGCCATGTTCAGTAGTGCCACTTCAAGAGTTCGTTTACAATCTCTAAATCTTGGTAAAATCGGCATATGTCGATTCAGATCATATCCTTCTCTTTTAACCAAAGAAGTTGAATCATTAAGAGGAAATGGGAGGAGCCATTGGTGAGTCTGTGAGCACAAACCTACAATATGCAAAGCGTTAAAAAATATCTAAAATATTGGAAGTAATCCCAATATTTGGAATCAAAGTACACCAAAAAGACTCTTTCCAGAACGTCTGGAACAAATACTTGTTCCAGACAGTGCCGGAACAATGGTTGGCGGGCACGATGCCAACCCATCGAAGTGGGATGCCGAGGTTTTGTGGGCCAATCCCTTTGCAGGGCCTACAAAATGCTGGGCATCACAGGAGCCAGTCAGCGAAGGGCTGTTAAGGTGGCCACCGACGCAGCAGA
>JBAMHW010000014.1:27418882-27429017 GCA_037177495.1 Rhadinocentrus ornatus
CTATCCTATCCTATCCTATCCTATCCTATCCTATCCTATCCTATCCTATCCTATCCTGTCCTGTCCTGTCCTATCCTATCCTATCCTATCCTATCCTATCCTATACACCAACAATGTTGGTGGGCCGTTATGCTGACTATATCAATAAATCTCACCCATATTTTTCTCTCCTCAACCTCCCCACTATCTTCAGAGCAACCTTGACTTCCCCATTCATCAGTTACATCTCCTCTCTCTCTCTCTCTCTCTCTCTCTCTGCTCTCTTTCTTTCTCTCTGCTATAACAAGGACAGATTATCTTAACCAACTTATTGCATGAGATACAATACAATAAGACCTACTAAATGTAGGTGTAAATAAGATTCTTCCATTTTAATCAGTGACAGGTGATTTATTGTAAACTAATGAAGTTCACTACCTCCGTGAGCTCAGCTTGTCTCAGACCTTCAGTGCTATCAACTGGACGTGGAGATGAACCTGCTGGCTATGTCTGAAAGTGAGGCCCATGTGGTTCATGATGTTAAGCTTTACTTGCTGATTTTGATATATTACAATATTACAGGGGTACTTAAAGGTTAAATATGTGAGAAGCCTACTATTGCTGCAGAAGAGGGCAAACAAGGGGAATATATGCTTAGTTTTTTTTGCCTAATTCTTTGTTTATCTAACAGTTACAATTTTTGTATCATGTCTAGTTTGTATGTTGTGTTGATCTAAAGATACAAGCATAGAAAAGGGGTGTGAACACGTTCTTCATTGCTTTAATTGAGTAGCAACATGTGGATTATATAAAGCCACCATGAGAATTCAGTGTTTGGGTGGCAGACATTTTTCTAGATAGAAATGTAACATTTATTTCAACACGTATCAGAGGCAAGAACAGAGAGTTTTTTGACAGCTGTATCAATTGTCTCTGAATATCTGAAAGAGTTTGCGTGGTGTGTGTTGCAGTGCATCGATGTAGATTCTTGTCACCGTCTCTGCTGTAATTACAGTAGAAAGCAAAAGAGGCATTCTCTGTAATTTGAATGAAATGTCACTTTAAATCACAATCCTACGTTCTGGTTGCGTAACCCTCTGCAGTGGCAGGTCATTCATAGCCATTACGGCTCACCTTCGGTGTCATGTGGGATTTGGTGTATTCTCCAGTCTTTCCACAACTGTCTCCTCTCTGATGCATAACAAAGCTTTTCTCCACATCATTCTTGCTTTGCTGATCCATCATTACAGCAGAAGCTGAGCGCTGCCATGCTTTGCTGCACGACATTTCAATCAACGTCAGTGTCAGCAGTTATGAATCATCACGGCTGATTGTAAAGGGGTCTGCGTGCACGTGTGGGCACACAATTGTGTGTTGGCGGGCACCGGTGTGGACGTGTATGTAAATGCAGCAGGAAGACAGCTTGAATTCCTGTGCTTTACTGAGAGCTGGGCACCAAGGGAAAAAGAAAAATACTGGGAGAATAATGACAGATTTATAATTACAGAATCATGCGTTCTGCGCGACTCAGTAACAACTGTCTGGGGAAGGCAGTGTGGGTGTTTTATTTCTGCTGATCAGGCCTGCTGCAGACACTGGGGTCACACTACCCATATGCCAAGATGCAGACACAAATATTCACATGCACGCAGGTGTACAGGGGCTTTCAGTCTCCCCTTCATTTAGGCAGATGACACACATGTAGAAGAACACACACAAACACTTTGAAATTTAATTGCGGCGTGACGGCTGATTTGTGAAACATGCAATCCTCAAACGAAGTCTTGATTCCCAGAAAAACAAAGGCAAAAACACAGCAGCCTGATGGAAGCGAGTAGATGATTCATTAGACAGAGACACAAATCCTGGCTAACTTACACATCTTTTCAGATGTACTGTAAGTGTTTAACAGGCTTTTAGTTTTCTCTTTTTGTCAGTGATTTAGGATGTTCACCAACTTGCACTTTGTAAGAAGTAAATGTGTTTAGTTTGAACTTATCAACCTGGATGTAATTTTTTAACCTCAAGCCATATCATTTTACATTAACATACAAGACAAAAAACCCACAAGCTTTATTAAAGGGCAAATGGACTTCTTTTTCTTGCTTCTGAAGATGTTTCACCTCTCGTCTGATCTGAGAACTGGTCGTTGGGGCAGCAACTTAAGCAGAGAAGCCTCGGCCACTTCATCCATCACTTCCAGCAGAATCCTGAGGTGTTCCCAGGCAGCTAAGAGACGTAGTCCCTCCACTGTAGTCATTCCATCGTCCCCGGGGTATTTCCTCCAGGTGGGACGTACACGGAACATCTCACCTTAGTGTCCAGGAGGCATCCTGAGCAGATGCCCAAACCACCTCATGTAGAGCAGCAGCTCTACTTTAAGCCCCTCTCACGTGACTTGTTACATATCCGTTAGAAGAGAGAACTTTGTTCTTGTTCTTAAAGCCACAATAACATGAAAAAAGTTTCAATTGGTCCAATCGTTTTATATCCCACAAGAAGCTTCGTTTTTGTCGTTACTGTGGGGGTTGTCTGTGTTTTTCTGTGCAATGAACAACTGGCCCGGTTATTTCATATTTAATGGCATGTCCTTGTCTCCTAATTCCAGATGTGTTGTCTAAATTATTCAAAGCTGTCCATTCAATCACTCATTAGTGACAATACAGTAGCAACAACTTTCCCCTTCACATTTGTTTATGCACCAAGAACAAGCCGCAAGAAGTCCTAAAACAGGGCCTCAACAGTATGTAACAGGCTTACAGAGACCCAAAGCGCCTTGGCTGCTTGTATCCACAATCTCATTCTAGCTATCTACCAACAAGTAAGCCTTTAGAACAAGCGGTGAAACGTCTTCAAGAACCAAAGAAAAAAAAAAGAAGAAGTCCAATTGCCTCTATTTAAGCTTCTAGGGTTACCATCAACTAGAACAGAGGTCCCAACCCTGGTTCTCAAGGCCCACTATCCTGCATGTCTTACATGTCTCCCTGCTGTAACCCACCAGATTCAAATTCAATGGATCTCTGACAAGCTCTGCACAAGTCTGCTAATGATTCATTAATACGAGTCAGGTGTGTTGAAACAGCGAAACATCGAATGTCTGCATAACAGTGGGCATTGAGGTTAGGGATCCCTGAACTAGAAGACTAGGACGCTACACAACACACCAGACAAGATTCTTTCTTTATTAATGTCCTGCATTAATTTTCATTTAATTGTGATTCTTGCTGTTTGTTTCTGCCTTTTACTATTTCTTAATATCTGCAATGCTTTTGTTTTATGTAAAGCACTTTGAATTGTCCTGTATATGAAATGAGCTATACAAATAAACCGCCTTGCCTTTAATTAACTTGAGTTGTGTTGAAGGACCATATTAGAATAACAGAAACAGGCTGTTTGTAGTCTTTGGAGACTTTTCAGTGCAACTATTTTCCTGTGCACAGTAGCAATGTTGGATTATAACTTATCATGTTTTTTATCTTATTTAAAGTAAATTTTAATAACTTTATGTGCCGTTTTCTTAGCAAAGTTGTTGATTATTATTTCTTCCTGCCATGGTAATAGTACATAATTTATCCATCAAGCCGTCAGGGCGGCACATACCATTTTGCAAACTCAAATCTGCTTAATTTTGTGTCAAACTGAATGAGCCAAAAGACAATTTGAACAGAATTACTATGCATCGTCCAACATCCTGACTGAGTTCTCGCTCTTTTAGATAACTCACTTTTAATCAGCAATTTTCAGTCTCTGAGACTCTCAAACACTCACCTGAATGCAGACGCTCTTGTTTGCATTGATATTTCACGTTTCATTTAGCAGCTTATGATATATTAAATACAAGGAAGTTAAACACTCTAATCTAATTTCTTCTTCTTCTTTAGGTGTGTTTGCAACATCGACTGTTCCCACATCAGTTTCAACCCGGTGTGTGCCTCCGACGGTCGCTCCTATGACAACCCATGCCAGGTGAAGGAGGCATCCTGTCAGAAGCAGGAGCGCATTGAAGTCCATCACCTGGGACACTGCCAAGGTCCGACTCGCAAACAGGAATGCATGTATTCACTGAAGCTGAAAAGCACAACATCATCTTCAAAAACACAGCGGGAGCTGTCATTCTGTCTGTCTGAGCAGGTGTTGGCTTAATGTTGAAGCACAGACATGGAGACTAATTGAGGGAGCTCAATGCAGACAGTATGGCCGTATTTCACACTAAAGCTACATATTCAGCCACATTTTGTGTTTCCAGAAATATTCACTCAGTCAGGAATTGGTTGCAAAGCTAATTCTCAAAACCGACGTAACCTTTTTGCTGCTACGTATTTATAATTTTTCTGAAGGGTAAACCCCTGTTTTCATTTCTACTTATTTATTTTTTATTTTTGTGCCACATTTTAATGAAAAAGCTTTTTTCTTCATCTCTGCTGAAATCCCTGACCCCTCACTGAAGGGTGAAAAGTCGTCCGTTGTAGACGAGTCTTATTCCACTTAATTTGATTGATCCATCTATGACTAAACTCCTTCTCATTTTGTTCTGTGTTGTTTTAAGATGTGGCTGAAATCATCAGCGCATCAGCAGTCACCCATCCACAGTCGCAGTTCAGGGAGTTTTTCATACAACAATTGTTACTGGCCTAATTGTGTGGAAGTGGATCTGAAAGCATTGGACTGACGATGCCTCTGCATGGCACAGAGCGGTCCTTTGAGAAGTAATGTGGAGGACAGCAATCAGGACTAACTAGCTGTAGGACACGCATCTGAATTCCACCGCTCATCGATTTAAACAGGCTTCCTCTCATATTGTTTCAATAAGAAAAACTGGAGGTTGAGACAAATCTCCTGACAATGAGGGGGAAAAGGAAAGTCTTTGTTAGCCAGGACTCTAGCTCTTTTACTTTACTGCTTTATGTGTCACTTTTACCTGTCAAGACTTTTACCTTCCTGAATTTACTGTACTGTGTAAAGTCTTGAGCCATCACTCATTTCTTTAAATGTACAATTTTAATATTTGAAAGTCAACATGTGTGATTTTTTACAGCCTTTTGGAAAAGCTCTTGTAATTTCTTTCAGTAGTCTTCAGGAATAGTTCTCCGGGGTTCTTTAAAGTTTTTCTTTGTTCTCTGTCCAGATGATTCCACACTGCTTCAATTTTGTTGAGGTCCAGCCTCTGGGGAGGATTTATCCCTCTATCAGACCTGTTGCCACTAATATTCAGTCCAGTTCTTGTCTCGTGGGGCATACCTCAGCCTTCTCTTCCTGTTTCCCTTTCTTAAGAATGGCTTCTTGACAGCTACTCCTCCATGGAGACCTTTTCAGATGAGTCAACAGACGGATCAACTGGGAGCATGTCCCAGGTTCTGTTTCAGGTCTTTGCTGCATTCGCTCTTATTTCTTAATGACTTCACAGCAAATGAATGGTAAACGCTTTGTATTTATATACCGCTTTAATAGTCTTATTTAGTCACTCAAATAACTTTTTCACCACAATCGCAACCACACAGCATTTTTTAGTTTACATACAGTTTGTAAAGGCAACGTGGGGTTCAAAGTCTTGCTCAATGCACATTGTGGGAAGCGTAGAATCAATCCGACAACCTTCCACTTGGCAGACAACAGCTTTTTTTTCCCCTATGCATTCCTTAAAATATTACTTTATATCTGTTGAACTGTGTTATATTTTCCATAGATGTAACTAAAGAAATTGAAACAAATAACATGTCTTTTTGACAGGCTACTAGTAACACTGCCTTAGGAGGCCATTTAAAACTGGCTCTTTGTTCAGTTTTTCTGTCAACACAACACTAGTTTATCCCTTGACTCAGGAGGCTGTTTTATCCTTGAATGATAAAAAGGTTAAGTTACAAACCAAAACACATTCCTCTATAAATGATCAGGTACTGAGACTAGACTGTAAATATGTTAAAAAGCAGACAAAGAAAAATATTGTTTAGCCAAGTCTGACTGCATGGAAGTAAAATATAAAGAAATGAAGGGTAGCTTAAGGTTTTTTCACAACAACGTACTTCTGAAAAAGTGCCTCATAAAGCTACAGTAGGTTTACTGTGGTGTCTGACATCTGGGTGGTATTTTGAAAATGCATTTACTTTTCTTTAATGCATGTCAAATATGCAGCGATTGAGCTTGTGACCTCATTGAAATTCCTTATTGTCTCTTTTTTATATGAAGCCTCCAATGTTCCACATATTGGCAGACACTAATGAAAAATAAACAATAAAATAAGACAATAAATTAAAAATCACAGAACTAGACACATTTTATGCCATTAGAAATCATTTGATTCACTGACCTCTGAAAAAAATTCCATTAAGCAAGAGAGAAAATCACTGCTCCCATAAAGTGAGGGGGAAGATTTTATTATTTGCTCTGATCCTGATCCTGATGATTCTTCTCCATTCTACCCTTTGTTCAGTATAATACATTAGAGGATACCGCTTCTGACTTTTTGAAGAGAATGGCTTACATTTATGCGTATTAAGCACACAGGTGCACACGGTATGAGGCCTTTTCAGAGATGATAATTTACCTCCAGCCCTCTCCTCTGCAAGCAAGTCAGTCTGAACGTGGAAGCCATTATAGATTAGGCTGCAGCTTCAGGAGAGGTTACAGTGACCTGAGATCAGCTTTAATGTGTCTTTGACCTTTCCAGGCGACATCAACCCCGGGTACAAAGGTGACGGACACTTCCCACGGACAGACCACACGGGTGAGTGCTCCATAATGGTGGCGGATTAGCAAATAACATGTGCTGTCAGTCAGAGCTGAGTCAGAGTCGCTCTCAGACTTTTGCTCCAGTCTTCATCCATTTTCTTTCCTTTTTTTTAGTTGTCTCTTCATTTATGTGTCTAGAGCAGCATGGTCATGCATGTGCGCAGGGGGACAGGAGTATATGTGCATTTAGCATTAATGTTTTTGTGTGTGTATGTGCAGGGAGGGAAAACGAGGCACCGAGGGGTGGGGAGGCCCGCGGTCTGTACATCCCCTGTCCGGATCACTACAAAAACTTCTGCATCCACGGAGAGTGTCAGTTCCCCAGTATTCTGGCTCAGCCCTCATGCAGGTACTCGTACACACACACAACTAAAGACCAGTAGATCAGAGCAATGTTTCCCAACTTTTTTTCCTACCATACAGGGGAGAAGCTAGAGGGTGGGCCAGGTTGGCTCTTGGCTACTCCTGAAATCTGATTGGACCCCCCAAATACCACCTCACAGGGATTGACAGGTCATTGGGGAGGACAGAAACGTCTTTTCAGACACGCACAGATCAGTAGTATCACTACACCAGTGTGAAGTAAATTTTTAAGTCGTTTTGTAATTAGTTATCATTTAAATGTTGATATTTGGCTGCACATTTCTAGAGGAGATTTTGTCCTTGTGCAACTACTAATGTTTTGCAAGGCTTTTAACCTGGTGTTAGCATGAAGCTAAGAAGCAGTGCTAATCTAGTTTTATGCTACCACTAGATTAGTTTTAAGATAATGTGGGGAAACAACGTCATATTTAGTTTTTTTATGGACCTGCACATCAACACATTGGAGTTGAAAATAATCTATAAAGATGCTCAGTAACTATGAACTACACCACTACTGTTTTAACAATCACTGCATAGTCTGGTTCACCCCTGTGCTCTTTGGAAACCCCTTTTGGTTTAGGGACCCCCGGTTGGGAACTACTGGAATAGAGTTTATCTGCAGTCATTGTATCTTGTATGTACTAATTTAATCTTTAAAATTACGCTGGGAATTACTGCATAATACATAGAGTCAGGACTATTGATTATTAATTCATTGTGGAATGAATGGGCTTTAAATAGCTTGCAGTCAGTTGTATCATCGTTATTTTGCTATTATACACAGAATATCTATTTGTATACAAACCCTCTTTTCATCACTAATATGTTGATTTTTTCTCTGATCTGTAGAAACTAAAAGGCATGTAATATAAGATGGCTAATCAGCTGTTAAATTTAGCAATTGCAAGGCAGAGAGCTTGAGCCCATTTATTTTTTAATCAGCCTTGTTTGTCTTGAATGAGGATGAATCGGTGTGCTGGAGATCCCTCCTGCCGTAACATAAAAGCAGGTCGGGATGTTGACCAGTCAAAGAGGCTACTCGGTTTCAAATTAATCCTATGTTGGATTTCTCGCTACTTAATAAGGATGCTGGCGGTTGCTGCCCCACGCATTGTGATCTTGGTTTCTTCTCTCTGGTGTGTGAGGCGGACTGTGTGGGCATCAGCAATCACAGCTCCCAGTGTGGTTTGCATATGTTCAGCAGCATGAAGTTAGAAGGATCTGGGTGGAGTGGAGAAAACACACTTATCAGCCGAAACATTAAAACTACATTCAAAACAATGCAATATGCAGGGGAACTGCAGGTCTTAGTATTTCTGTTGAACTCCCCTCGGGACCGGCAGGTTTCCATGTGTGTTTTTGATTTGCACTTAGAAGATCTGAGGTGAAATCAAAATGGTAAAACTAAAAAACACTTCTACTAATGTGTAAAAAAAGTGCATGAAATGTTTCGAACATTTTTCAAAGAAGAAGAAATTAAAGGAACTTTGTGAATTGCATCTGACCTGGCAAAGATTAAAGTTCCCGTTTAATGCAAAATTTCTTTCTAAAGGCTTTCTAATAGTCATTTGTGTCCTCATAGCCTGTGTATGAGGCCCAAAAATGAGAAAATACTGCCTCCTCTCTCACTTGCTTGCTCCACTTTTTAGCGATTGTGTGCTCACATTGTGTGTGACCATGTGACCTCACACAGGGAAATAACCATTGCCCTCGTAGTTGATACTGCCATTGCCCCGACCCCCAGACTAACTGAGCTTGCCCTTTAAAATCACTGAACGGGCATCAGCGAAGGCCGGGTCTTTCCCCAGAGAGGGGCGTGGACAGGCACCACTCATGAACATTTAAAGGTTCAGACACAGAAACAGCTCGTTCTCATTAGAGCTCAGAGGAGCCACATCTGGAATGGCTGAAATTAAAGACCAAGGCTGAATTTGGGTTAAAACACATAGAAAACAATGTTGTTGGGCCTCTGACACCAATATGAATTTAGAAAAAAAAGTTTAATATGGAACCTGTAAAATTGCACACCGACTGTTTCTGGCCTAAACTGAAAACAAGAAACTCGAGTGGATGACTGACATCTTCCCCCCAGATATGACATGATATCCCAGATATTTCCAGAAATTCCTGAATTTCCAAACTACTTATTTATAAATTTTATTTACTAAATGGAAACATCTGACTCACTTTTTTTGGGTTACTTTAAAAAGGCTGCTTCAGAAACTACGCTGTTCTGTCCCACCTTACAAAAAACGAATTGACTCGGCCTCCAAACTCCCAGATCCCAGTTGCAACAAGCCTAAATCATGGAGACTCCACCCCAGAGTTCAAGTAAATTGAACCTTTAGGTCTGATCAACGGGGTGTAAATACACTGGAGTTTTTGGACAAGCCTTACTTTCAGCTGTCCACCACGACTCCCCGAGTCAGGTGCACACACATATATATTTGCACACGGCAGTTGCAGACCAAAACAAAAAGGACTAGTACCAAAAACATTCCACTACTAATGAATGCAGCTGATAAATTCAGAAATATCTCATGTAGGGACGATAACATTATTAAAATCAAATTCACCATTTAATGAGGGTGGGAAAGTTCTTTTAACAACCACAGAAAGCAAGAAACTGAAGTGGTCACCGCTTGGATGTGTGTCTAAACAACACTCCTGTAGTAAGTCAGTGTAATTGAAACAGAATAGATTACCTGAAACACACTTGCAATTTAATCAAAATCATAAAATACACCAATGTTAACTAAGGTTAGTCCAATTTATTGGCCTTTCCTAAGTCAGTAGCAACCACAGCAGTCTGGGCTGTCAAACGCCTTTATTGCTGTTTTCCACAATAATAAACTTGATACTGAGCCACAGAACAGTATGAGTGGCTTCGTAAATCCAATAATTAGAGCACAATGCCACCAGGCATGGATGCTATATTGTCTCAAGTAGTAAAGAAATGATGGAAAATAATACAAAATATAGCCTGAAAGTGACTAATCACACGGCCCAGCTCCTGGTCCAGGCTCTGGTTATTTCACGCATTGACTACTGCAACTTCTTCCTGGCA
>JBAMHW010000014.1:27430941-27448114 GCA_037177495.1 Rhadinocentrus ornatus
CCCCCAGCCGAGGCTCGAACCAGCGACCTTCTTGCTGTGAGGCTGCAGTGCTAACCACCACACCACCGTGCAGCCCGGTTATGATCTTATTTTACATAAATGTAATATGTCTGTTCTTGCTGGTAACAGAGGGCTGTAGGAGTTAAACAAGTGCTAAACTATTATGTGTTAATCAACAGTATGATCACCACTCTTCACATACAACCTGCGTCTTTCACAACAATTCTGACTAGTCATATTTACGTTTGAGATATCTTTCATTTTAATTCCGCCTAGTCAAAAGTTATTTACAGATATCTGTAATTTTCATTTAGCATGTGTGACGAGTCGTGTGATGGTTAATGTGACGTCATTTCGGATATCTGCAATTCTTTAGCGACTAGTCAAAAATGAATTACAGATATATCTAATTGTATTTTTGACTAGTCAGAATAAAATTGTAGATATCTTTATAAAAAATTCCTACTAGTTATAATATAATTACAACTAGTCAAAATTAATTTATGCATATTTATAATGTTTATTCTGGATAGTCACGTTTAGCTATTAAATGGTAAAATGGCTTGCTGTAGGAGGATAGCTGGGAGAAATGACTCATGGTCAGCGTCTGCTCGGTCTAGAACTTAAACGCAGATTTTGTTTAAACATTTTGATAAACAAATGTTTGTGAGTGTTTGTAGGATTTTTTTAACCTAAAAGCAAATTAAAAATGTAAAAATTTTCATGAATACCACAATCTTGGTAAAAAGTTTGTAAGTAGGACTTAAGAACTAATTTAATCATAAGAACGAGGCCAGTTTTTCTAAAAGAAACGTTGCACATGTTCCCTCCGCAGCACATTAAACTATGTTTTCAACACGTGGACACGTGGATTGTAGTCAAACCAATTAGTGCTCCAGATTCTTCTGGAAGAACTAAAGCAAAGACCAAAACAACTGTCCAATCTATCAGCAATAAACCCGAAACATCTGTGATGTCACATGGATGTATAAGTGCTCTTGATGAGCCTAATTTTAACTTTTCATAAAGCAACAAAAGTGAAGTAGTAAAACATTTTGCAGGGACGTCCATGCAATTCTCAGCTAAACCATGCAAAACCACATTCTGCATGGATAAAAAGACATGGCTGCAGAGGAAGAAGGTACAGGTGATGATAAGTGTACTCGAGGAACGAGACAAAAAGAGACATGAAAAACTTTGTAAACAATTATCGACATTCTTTCCCAAGTTTTTGACATGTCAAAGACCTGTAATGCAAGAAGGGATTTATATTCACAAATGACATGAAGTTGATGCAGCAGAGCATCACAGACCCTGAGTTCATACTATTTGCAATTGAATTAAAGTCTAAATGAATTTTAGAATCACTGCGGGGTTTATTCTGATTTAGACTTGTGTAATTCCTGTTTCATTGGTTGAGAAGTCCGGAATGAAGAGAAATTTCTACATTTCATCCCACTGTGTGTGTTAACATACTTAGACAATCTCCCTTCATTTCCCACTGGAAGCCCCATCAGTCACTTTCATAGAAAAAATCACAGCAAAGAAAAAAGTTCATAACAATGTCGCTATGAAAAGTGCACTGACGTTTCAATTAGAAACGCAGAAAATAATTAACCTGTCGCTCAGCGCAAAGAAATGACTCGTTTCCTGTTCTCTCTCTCTCTCTCCTGTGTGCATGCCGTATGTGTGTGTTTGTGTTTGTGTGTGTGCATGTGTGTATGATCTCAGCTGTCACTCAGGCTTCAGGGGCCCCAAATGCGACATCAAAGAATATAACGTGCTCTATGTGGTGCCAGGCTCTGGCAAACTGCACTATGTCCTCATCGCCTCTATCATTGGAGCACTCCAGGTGGTCATCATCTGTGTGGTGGTGCTCTGCATTACCAGGTGAGTCATGTCCAAAAAAGACACATACACACACATTCACATTGTCATGTATCCATGACTTCAGAGGACATTATACAGACTTGATTTACTTTCATTTCCTGGAGGCCTACTTCAGCTGTAGCTAAATCGATGTTCGTCTTACCCAGAGGTGGCCAACGTCCGTCCTCGAGAGCCACAATCCTGCAGGTTTTCCATGCATCCCTGCACCAACACACCTGACTTAAACTAATGAGTCATTGTGCAGATTCTTATAGGCTGTTGGATTCATTTAATTTGAGTCAGGTGTGCTGGAGCAGGGAAACTTAAAAAACCTGCAGGTATGTGGCTCTAGAGGACCGAGATTGGCCACCCCTGGTCTAACCCTTAAGAATTGATCATTAAGAATTGCCTTTTAAATTTGTCCCGTAAGGAGAATATACTTCTATCATGTGTTTATGTAAACTTGATATGTTTATTAAACCATGTATTATAGTAGTTGTAAACACTGATTTTGTCAAATTGTAATACACAGTATGTCGTATCCAAAGAACAGAATCTGCACGGATTTGGAACAATTCTCCAGTATGTATCCCACCAGTCTACATTGCATACTGAATCCCGCAATACAACGTCTTTTAGAAAGCAACCAACAAGTCCTCCAATCAAAACATCCAAATAGGCTGTTCATTCTCCAGGTCCAGGTTGGTCCAGGACAGTTTGGTTCAGTAAACCCTGATCTCTGTTGCGTTACAGCCAACCGTACATTTTCCTGGTTGGCAGCGTATCAACCAGATAGCAATGGATGCATCAGCTACGTAATAGCGCTACATAGCGCTATGACGCTTTCCTTGAATTATAACGAAGAACGTGACACAGAAACAAAGAAGGAGATTGATGGACATCCAGCATTTGTTTTCTTTCTTCTTAGCATGTGGCTCTTAACTACATAAACTCCACCGTATATTTTAACCTAGAGCTGTTTGTTCTTTGTGCCGAGTGGCTCAGGAAGTGAAGACCAGTCAGTGGACTGTCAAGCTTCACCCTTCTGAAGTGGATTGGTATGATAGGGACCCTAACAGAAGGGTCCCAAAACAATAGGGGAGGTTGGATCAGAATGTATATCCTGGGACATGTCCCATTTTTTTACCTTTGGAAGTGCAAAAAAATGTGTACCAACTCATCCTGTACCGAGCATTAACTTTGGGTGAGAGTTTTCTCTAAACTACTGCCCCCTTCTGGCGACAGGGAGGAAGACATTGTGCATGTATGTTTCAGCTAAGGAACAAAGGCAAGATGGATCCATGTTTCCATGATGTTTCCACAAATTTCTGAGCCTACCATCTGAACGTGGAGCTGAAATGGAGACTTTTTAGACAAGGCAATGTTTTTCCATCTTCTATTCTCCACTTTTGGTAAGTGTGTGTGGTTTGGCAGCCGGTGTGGTTTTCTGCTGTTGTAGCCCATCTGCTTCACGGTTGGATGTCACATCAACAAGTCATTTTGGTCTGAACAGCTGCTGCTGTCTGGATTTTGCCTCTTTTTTCTCACAAAACCATCTCTAAGATTTACAGAGAATGGTGTAAAAAAAAAGAGAAAAAATGTCCACTGGATATTTTCTCTTCTTCAGACCATTCTCTGTAAACCCTAGAGAATGGTTGTGTGTGAAAATCCCAGCAAAGACCAACAACCATGCCACGTTCAGTCACCTTAATCCTCTTTCTTTCTCATTCTGATGTTCAGTTTGAACTTCAGCAAATTGTCTTTGACCCTCTCTAAATGCAATGAGTTGCTGCCATGTGATTGGCTTATTGACTATTTGTACTAACAAGCAATTGAACAGGTGTACCTGATGTGGCTAACGAGAATATATATAGATTTATTATGTAGTGGCCACAACACTTTTGGTGTCAGCCTCCAGTGGTCATTTGAAAAAATACAGTTTTAGTGTTGTCGGGTTTTTTTTAGTATTATGTAAGCAGACTTTTGTTCCCACTGCATAAGTAACACACACATACAAACACAGTTTAGTAATAAACCTGGGTGAAGTGTCTGTGTCGTGGATATTTGGGAATCCAACACATCTGAGCCTAGAGGAACCAGCAGAAAGGTCACCCAGCTTTTCACCACAGAGATGAAGCATTATCACTTTTACCAAGGGCAAGCGCACACACACATATCCAAAAACATGGCACATTTACACACAAACACAGAGATATCTGTGTCATTTGGGACAGTTATGTTTTAACAGGAACTTTGTATTCACTTTTAAAACCCACATGCATTTACACCTCTGTACCAGCAAAAGATACACACGCACACATTTATGCTTTAGGCTGCAGCTTGTCTGCCTCCGGCTGACCTTGGCAATTTATGACATTTAATAAAAGATTTTAAAAGAGTTTAGGCCGAGACAAAACTGCTCCTCGGAGCAAAGATGTGGGGGAGGAGAAGGAGGGACAAAATGGGAGAGGGAGCAACTGTAAAGGAGCATGGCGTGAGGGAAAGGAGAGAAAATAGGGAAGCAGAGAGTATATTAAAACCATGCACGGTTACAGTGGTGGTAATGTTTCCTGCAGCATAGCGATATGCATTAACCAAATATATATATAAAAAACATCTTTATAGAAGTTCACTCTACGACACGGGGTTCCCGCTTTAATTAATCTAAACAGTTCAGACTCACTGCTGTATTCCATCTATGAAGGGCAGGCCAAGTTATATTCTTATTTATTGGGTTTTATGAATACTGCCAGGGTTTTATAGGGTTTCAGCTTTTTTCCCATTCACTGAAAGGACAAACAGGTAGGAGCAGAAAAGGTCATCTCTGTGCTTTGCCTCTTGTTTATAACATTCTGTCACATCTTGGAAAAGGTTGAAATATTTCCCTACAAAATACCATGTTATTACCATATTATTCTATACCTTCGCCTGCTTTTATAACAAATAACAAAACAAATAACTTTCTCAGTTAACCCCTGAGACCACTTGTTCCTACTGAAAATGTGAAATCCAGAGCAGAAAGAAGACCCTGATAAACATACAGACTTGGTCATGTAATAGCTGATCAGGTTTTTCTTATGCTGTCAGAAAAACAAGTTGTGCAAAATATGCCCATAAAATATCAGAAAAATGTAGGGATAAATTTGATCTGATGCTATTTTATTTTAATTTTGGTATGAATTCTGATATATTGCAATCTCTTGCACAGCATTGTCACTGGACACTGGTCTTGTGGAAATGGCATTGTAATGATACAGTCATGTTTTTACATCATGACCTTAATTCTTTTGTGTCATTTCATGCTAGGTATTGTGGAATTATAATACACTGGTCTGTACTACTACCAGCCCAGACTTTTAGGTCTTGTCCACATATTCAGGAGTATATTGACAAGTGCTCATTTTTAAATACGTTAGGGCTGTTCTTCCATATGCAAATTCCGTTTTTAAGCACTGATTTTAGGGAACTTTTAGGAAGATGTCTTCTAGGGGAAATTTTTTGTAATAATTTAGCTTTCGTTTGTCTGCACAGAATAAACAATATTTTTATCCTGCAGTGCACAACATGCACAGAAAGCTTCTTTGTTTACATGGCGGTGGCAGATGTAGCCATGATGCTAATCTCCTTAAAAGGGCCTCATTTATGCTTCCATTATGTACTTAAATAGGTGCATCCTTAATCCCCATCCGTTCTAGCAAACATAATGGTGGAAAACATCATAATGCACATTCTGAGAAATACACAAAAACAGAGGCAGGGAAGTAGACAGTGGTGGTTTGCATAGCCATTAAATACGTTGCACCGTCTTCTTCTTTGCTCTTTTTGCTGGCCACATGTGAGCTATACTGTGCAACACTGCCCCCACGATTTTCAGTGGTACTGCCCCGTGCGTTACATCTGACTACCCATTTGCAAGTTCTCTGAAAATGGACTGAGACATACACAAAATTAGGATGGGCAGATGGCTATATGCTTCATGTTTATGCATATTTTACATTGGGTATAAATTAGCACAAACTCTCTTACTTGCTGTCAGATCACTCTCAGTTTGGAGAATCAGATAAGATTTCTAAAGATAACAGATTCCCCAAGCAATGCCACAAAAAAGTGATTTTTGTTTTTTCATCTAAAACATTCTAAACCAATGGATAAAATTTTATCTCATAAGTTTACATTTTAGATGACAAACATTTTCTCTTGTGTGGACTTGTGCTAAGTGGGCATTAAGCTTTGCTACCATATTAAAGATTTTCGCTAATTCTCCAAATTGAGTCCTCTGACTGCTATCAAGTACACCTGCTTTTAAAAAAAAGAAAGAGACATCCTAACTCTGCTTTTATTCATATGTGACCATAACCATGTATCTTGAATGTCAAAACCTAAAGCAATTGAGAAAGTAGAAAAACGGTGAGTTTTTGCACAACACTGAGTCACAATGAGCTAAAACATTGTTAACATGTAATAGTTGTGACAAAATTTGTGACAGTTTCACATAATGAAAATTGTAGGCATGTTACACTGCATACAAGTAAGGTACATACATAGCACTATACACTAGTAAATAATTTGGTAGAGCAGATATTGTAGTAATTCTGTTCAATTTATAATGTTTTGTGCTTTGGATGTGTAGGAATGAGGCAATCTGGACTGAAATTGTGTTGCTTACACTAACTCAAACCAGCTGTTGTGTCACTTTTACAGAATGGAAAGAGACAGAAAAGGTAAAAAATATGTATAAATAACATAAAATGTGGACAAAGTGTACAAAACTCAAAAAATCATGTTAGTTTTAACACAAAATGCAAACACTGGACAAGGTGCTATCTATCATAAGTGCTTTCTCCTTTAAGGCTCTGCTATTAACTAACTATTAACATTGTAATTATTGTGTCTTTATCTCTGTACAGGAAGTGCCCACGGACCAACAGGATCAACCGGCAGAAGCAGAACAATGTCCACTTCAGTTCTGAGAACACCATGCGCGCCTCCACTCGACTTATCTGAGCCCTCGCACACCGGACTGAGTCCCCCCCCCACGCTACGGAGCGCAGTGGTGTTAGATGTTCCCCTCGTAGGCCAACCCTGACAATTAGCATCTGCCTCCCCTCACTCCCCGCCCTCTCGGCCACTCTGAAATTTCTAAATACCCACAGAAGACAGTGGCATTGCAGAGACAGAGCTGGCACACCAGTCAGCGGTGACACTTGCACGTCAGGATGATGCCGTCATCAGTGGCCACCGTTGCCGACCTCCCTTCTTCCGCCCTTCCAGTTGCAGACCTGTCTCCTTGTACATTTTTTCTTTTTTTTTTAACTATTATTATTATTACTATTATTTTTTGAAAAACTGAACCATTGGGTATTGGGGAGGGGAGCGGAAGGAATGGGCGTTGAGAACACTGAATGTGAGTGTGTGTCAGTGTCTATTAGATGTGTGCGCTTTGGTAGAGGCGGGTTAGCTGGTGTCTGTTATTTGTAGATGAGGGGTACAAGCAAACGGGGGTAGTGCAAAGCAGGGTACCGGGCTTTAACAACAGTGTGTGTTCTGTTAGGGAGGGGGGGGGGTTCTGGGCTACACGTGATGCCTTGCACCTTGTGTTATAGGAGACCTTTGACAGAGGGCACAATGTTATTATAGAGCTCTCTGTTTGGTTGTGACGATGACGTCAGCTACTGTATCTTGGGTTCTATTTCCAATAGTTATTACTACGTTGTCTTGATGGGGTCATTTTTCTGTAAATGTAAATAAATAATTTATATTACGAAATGTACCAAGCTGTGTCAGTCATTGTCTGTGCTGTTGTTGCACCCCTGACAAGAGTAGCTGAGAGATGAAGGGAAATAATTACAAGCGTGATGAAGTGATGTTTCCTCAGTGAGGAAAATTACTCAAAACATAAATACACAAAATTAAGCACAACTGCGAAACAGATTATCCGCAGTAGGATGTGTACCTTCCTTCCAGTAACATACACTGTTCTTTTTAGACAGGTTTCACTTGCTATTAGCTAACTGTTTGCTTACTAGTACATCAAAGCCAAATAGTTATTTTGCTACCAAATCACATTTGTCTAGCACTCACAAAACTTTTACAAAACTAGTTAAATATAATGGATGAATATAAACAACTATACAAAACACAATTGTAACCAAGTTCACAAACACTGTGGCACCATTTTGTACAGTTATGTTAGCTTGGCCAACTTGCAAGAGCATTGTAAACATGTTTTTACCATGGCTGCAAAATCTCAATCTTTTGGTCATTGCTGCTCAGCAGGCGGGGGCGGGGCTTCACTTTGATTGGCATACCATTTGACCAATCACATGCTCGGAAGACTTAAATAATACCAATATGTAAAAGATGGAGGGTGGTAGGGTGAGGATGCAAAGACAGTTTAGTGGTACAAACCAGGATCACACAGAGACAGTAGCCTGTTTTTTAACATTTCATCCTACCCGTCGACGCCTACGCTTTCAGCACATGAGCACATCACGAAAAGACCCCTGTTTAAAAAGGCCGCCAAGGCAAAGGTTATGTTTTCGGCAGTGTTGGTTTGTCTGTGTCCTGCCTGCTAGCAACATAACTCAAAAAGAAATGGAAAGACTTTGATAAAAATTTTCAGATAATTTGTTAGATTTTAGGGGTGACCCAGATCGCCACCTGGATCCAGAAATCTTTTAAAGGATTCTTTACAGGCGGATGGCAGTCACAAACATCCAGGAACATGGGTAAAATTTACTAAAGCATAACACCATTGTATTTTCAGCTTTGATCCTCATAGATTTTTCTTTCATTTTCGCAGTTTCCTAAATGCCGGGGAACTGTGTTGTGGTTAGCTCCCATAAACAGTGCTGTTCCAGGGTTAGGGCAACAAGACAACAGACAACAAGAGATCAGTCTTCAAACTACAGAGGCATTGAAGTCCAGAAAGAAGCGATAACTGGCTATGGCTATGAAGCGTGTCAATGCTGAGGTCTTTCGAAATGTTCAGCAATTTATTCAGATCACCCATCTATCCATTTTCTGCTGCTTTTCCGGAGGCAGCCGCCTAAGCAGGGAAACCAAGACTTCCCTCTCCCCGGCCACATTCACCAGCTCATCCAGGGGCGTCCTGAGGCGTTCCCAGGCCAGCCAAGATGTAGTCCGTCCAATGTGTCCTGGGTCTTCCCTGGGGCGTGTGGGACGTGCCCGGACCACCTCACCAGGAGGCATCCTGACCAGATTCCCAAGCCACCTCATCTGGCTCCTCTCGATGCGGAGGAGCAGCGACTCTACTCGAGCTCCTCCTGAATCACCAAGCTCCTCACCCTATCTCTAAGGGAGAGCCCGGCCACCCTGCAGAGAAAACTCATTTCGGCCGCTTGTATTCGCAATCTTGTTCTTTCGGTCACTATCCACAGCTCGTGACCATAGGTGAGGGTAGGAACGTAGATCGACCGGTAAATCGAGAGCTTTGCCTTTTGGCTCAGCTCCTTCTTCACCACGATAGACCGATGCAGCGTCCGCATCACTGCAGACGCCACACCGATCCGCCTGTTGATCTCCCGCTCCATCCTTCCCTCGTTGTGAACAAGACCCCGAGATACGTGAACTTCTCCACGAAATGGCAGTGACATATCTTATTTATTTTATTTTTTTGTTAGTATATAAAAATTAAAAAAATAAGATATGTCACTGTCATCTAGTCACTATTGTAACCGCGTGTCTCTCCCTGTCCTGCATGATGAGGGTCATGAGGGTGACGTGAAGGATGTGGCAACAGTCCAATGTTTTGCCACCGCTATGGACCTGTGGTCAAGCCGCACCATAGAGCCGTATATGACGTGGATTTCAACGTGAAAACGAAATGTCTCCAGTCTCATTTATTGCAGATCACATCTGGCAGAACATCTGCTGGTCTGAGACAAACAATAGCTACTGGGACCTGGTGGAAAGAAACTAGTCTGTATTAACACAGACAACACTTAAAATGCTCCCCCCATGGCTCTTTTTCTTTCTCTAATCGTGTTAGATAATAGAGATCTCAATTTCAATCAAAATAATCGTGATTATCATTTTTCCCATAATCCAGCTGCCCTATTAAGTATGTATAATAATAAATTAGATAGGATTTTATTGTGTGTTTGTGGCGTACTGGGAAAATCAGGGACCTCCTCCAGGCACTGCTTCATGCTTTGAATGCAGCAGTCTGGGTCTGAAGGAGCTCTGCAGGGCTGTCAGTGTTTGCGGGGAATGGAGCTGTTCTGTGATAGGATGCCTCAGTACAGCAACGGACGCAAGTTGACCTAAAATCGAGCAACGTCCATCAAAAAGTCCGATTTTACTTCGATCAAGTCTGACAAAGGCTGAATTTGCGAAGCGTCTGACTCTTAGGTTTTACCAATCACTCATTCACAGAATTACACATCTACACCATTACTGTAGCCCCTCCCATCAGCTGTGATGGAGTCTGTTTTGATAACTGAAATCACGTGTCACACAATTACTTTTGCGCCCACCTTAATCATCTCGTTATCTCGAGATAAATTATCCCGTTACCACAAGAAAACACTCCTCGTTATCTCAAGATAATGATTAAAAAAGAATAATAGCTGATAATATCTGCTTGAACTGTCTCCATGAGTCTATGAGTCTGTCTCCATCTTCAGTTACATCATAAGGACGAATCCAGGGGCAGCCAATCAGACCACCGTCTCCAGCTCGCTGATAGACCAGAGATTCTCTGCCCAGCATGCTCGCTGACATCATCATCATCTTCTTCTTCTTACTCTTATCTTTAGCACCAGCTGAATCATTGTCCTTACTCTGAATAGTGAGAGGACCTACCGGGTTTCTTTAGGGCCCAAATTCAGCACCATCAATAATTTTATTTTATGCTTCTGTTAATCAGAATCGGTGGTGGTTTATTTATTTACCAAATCCTTTTATTGATACGCCTCAGACTGAAAGCCAGGTACACATTTATGCTATTGTCTCTAATAACACTGAAGAAAGGTTAGAAAACAGTGCCCTGAAGGGTTCCTTGAATGCAAATCACATTAAATGGGACATCAGTCAATTGGAAAGTGAACACAACAGAAAACATTCTGCACGAGTGGTTTACTTTTTCCCCACAGCAGAAAGAAATCACAATAATTGCAAAACTCATAATAGTTATCTGAAATTGTAAAATACTATTTCAGTTGCAAGACTATTGAAGGTCTTCAATGACTTGCAGGCACCATCAGCTAATAAGTGATAAAGGTTTTCCTACCAATAAACTTTGAATTATAAACACAATAAATGTGAGGTAATTAACTGTAACCATGAAATTGCAGTGTTCCTATTCCCCATAAACTTTCAACCCAGAAATGCTTTGACATTGACGAGTAAAGTATCTTCCTCCAAGGTGACTTACTTTTTTGTGCTAACATTTAATTTACATGCTAAACATCAATAATCTGCACAAACACCAATCCTCTGGTCTTAATAATTACCTACTTCACTGCTTTAACATCTCCGTGACATAAAGGCGTGAATGGCCAGTAACTTTTTTAATTTAAATAAGACAAAACTGAGGTTATGGTTTTTGGTGCTACAACTGGGCCCTCCACTGTAGATTTGGGTTATTTGGCCTAGTAAAGGAAGCCAGTCTTTAAAAACCTTTGTTTTTAGCTTGACAGTCAGGTAAAGGCAGTCATAATAGCAAGCTTTTTCCACCTACAGCAGCTACCAAAAGTGAAGCCAATTATCCCGAAGCAGCATTTTGAGACCGTTATCCATGCCTTTATAACCACTTGGCTGGACTGCTGTAATGCAGTGATTCCCAAACCTGGTCCTTAAGGTACACTATGCTGCAGGTCTTAGATGTCGCCCTGCTGCAACACACCTGATTCAAATTAAATGGTTCTCTGACCAGCTCTGCACAAGTCTGCTAATGAGCCATGAATTTGAACCAGGTGTGTTGTAACAGGGAGACGTCTAAGACCTGCAGGATGGTGGTCCTTGAGGACCAGGGTTGGGAATCACTGCTGTAATGGATTGTATTTGGGAGTTAGTGGGTCGTCTATTGCTCGTCTTCAAATGGTGCAAAATGCTGCTGCGCGTTTTTTAACTGGCACATGTAAACATGAAGACATTTCTGTCATTTTAGCGTCGCTCCATTGGTTGTGTTAACTTTAGAATCCAATTTAAAATAACTTTATTTGTCTTTAAATCTCTCCATTGTCTTGCACCACCCTACCTCGCAGAGCTCCTTCACCCTTATGCATCTTCACGCTCTTTAAGATCAATTGATCAGCTGCTCTTGATGGTGCCGAGAACAAAGCGTAAGCTCCGAGGAGATCGGGCCTTTCCTGTTGCTGGTCCCAGATTGTGGCCTCTGGATATCAGACAGGCCACCTCCTTGCCTGATTTTAGGTCTCTTCTTAAAACTCACATGTTTTCCTTGGCTTTTCTACACTCTCGAGATGTTGACATTGCTTCTGTTTGTATATTTTAACTTGTATTTATTTGATTTTATCCTTTTTATTGATTTTATTCTTTGTGCTTTTGGTCTTCTGTGCTTGTTTCAAAAGTGCTTCATAAATAAATTTGGATTCTGTCTACAAACACTCAATATTATTGTGTTGATGGTAAATTTAACGGTGACCTGCATTTGAGTTAAGGTTTTGTACAACATATTGATTGATATCATCTTAAGTGAGTTATACTACATTACTTTCACATTCGAGCCATATAAACAAGCCTTAATAAGGTATAGTAGCTCAATATTACTGGCTGCACTGAACCATGGTGACAAGCATCAAAGCTCAGCAGCCATTAGGATAAACGCAAAATACATCCTAGGGTGCTGTAAGCTAAAAATAAATGCTGACACTTTTCCCACAGTGAGCAGGATGATGGAACTTCTACTGTAACCTCACACTCACTGACTGGTTGAAAATATGAACCTATAACCAGCTTTATTACCATATAGGTAATTTTAGACAATGCAGTCACTTACTGTCATCCTACTGTCAACGCTGGGTATCATAAAGAGAAATGACATGTCATTTTTATGGCCAGCAGGAGCTAATAACCCCTGTGTCCTCTCACATAATATCAAATCAATGGCTTATTTTTAATGCTCTTTCGACTCCTTTATTGCACTACTTTTTGTACAGCGTTCTGTAAACGCTGCCTTTAGGCAGACTTTTAGGAACGTTTATGTTGATAATGACTCAATGTCAAAGTCCTTACAGGCTTTATTTTCAGACTTAAAAGCAAGACACGTGTTAAAGGCACAAAGGAGCTGAAGAGTTTTATTTCATTCAAGTTAGTGATGGCTGGACATGACAGCCTCAAATTAACACAGATAAGATAAAATATGACTAATAAGATGCAGAAAACAGATGCTGAAATGAAAATCATCAGCTATTTTTGGGGTTACACAATAACATAGTGTAAAGAAGCCAAACCTGGTCACATGAAGCTTATTAAGGTATAACCTAACATATAATACACTGTTTGCATTACTTTCATTCTGTAACCAGTTAAACTGATCAGCCTTTTAACCCTTAAAACTCCAAGCTATTTTTGGTGTGCCTGTTTTTGTGTTTATTTTTATTAATGTTAAAATGCATAGCTCAACCCTTTCAAGCACAGCCAACATACAGACATTTTTTCTTTCGGGACATCATCAGATGTCAGTTTATGACGCTACAATTATCCACAATGTTTTGCTATTTATGCCACCATTTATTCGCTATCCTCACAAAAGGAACGTAGCTTGTTTTTTTGCACACCATGCATAAAAAATGTCTTCTATACCTCATTTCAACCATAAAGGACCATAATTTTTGTTCTTTTCAGACTGCATATAAAACTTTGTCTCTAGTTGCTCTTTGGCTGTCTCTGACTGGACATAACAGTCAATTTAAGCTATCTAATTGGTGTAAAGTTTGACAAGAAGTGGAAGTTCATCATAATTATTTGGTTAAAATAGAGGTTTCTTAGCAAATTAACTCTTTTTTAAAGATAATATGATAAATAATTATGTTATTATTTTGCAGCTGTATTATAAACCTCATGGATGGGGTATAAATCCCTGGAAAACTTTAGTGGAAAAACCAAAGGGAAAGCTATCTATGAAGTTTAAAGGGTTAATAAGATGGCAACAGTTATTGTAACTTAAAAAAGCTAACTGGCTGAATGTTGAACCTTCAGAGGCCAGAATAACTGCAACACCTGTAGTAAACATCCAAGATAACCTCTTTCTCTAATCCCTGGAGGTTCATCAGAAAACCCAAAGAAGCTGAAGCTGTATTGATTATTTGTCCATCCTATAGCACTGTGTTGGAGGCTATCAGCTTTAGAAGGCCAGATTTCTGTCCATTCAGATGTTTTCATGCATCCCAGCCAGTACAGCCGTCTGATGGCTGTGAACAAATTACAGCAAACTCAAGCAACTGGATACCAGAAGAGTGCAGAATCCCCTGTTCCCCAGTTTCATTTTGCAACCCTAGTTGGATGTGTTACTGATTATTGTCCCTGACAGGCTAAGGATTTACATCCCACTGTGAGTCCTCATGTTATAGTTATCATCATTTTCACAACTTATTCGTGTTGGAGTAATTAGATTAACACCTGAATGTTTGTTCAAGACAATTTTCTAAAACTAGTCCCCCAAAAAATTGATAAATTACTTAATTAAGTAATTAAGTAATTTAATTATAATTAAAACCCAATCCTGCACAGTACACATAACAGAAGCCAAATTTCTTATAATCTTTTAAAGTGACAGATCTTCAGGTTTTCTTCAGTCATTAGCTGCTGTTTCTCTCATTTTTGGTCAATGTACATGGACTTTTGTTTTAGGAGAATCTGAAAGTAATGTAAATGGTAAATGGCCCGTACTTATATAGCGCTTTTATCCAAAGCACTTTACAGTGTACACATTCACGCACTGATGGCGGAAGCTACCATGCAAGACGCTCACCACCCATCAGGAGCAATTAGGGTGGTGTCTTGCCCAAGGACACCTCGGCATGAACTCGACTTGGCTGAGGATCGAACCGGCAACCCTCGGGTTACAAGACGACCGCTCTACCCTGCCGAGCCACACCGTCCGAAAACAAATCCAGCAAAGACCAGACACAGGATGAGTTGATCAATCTGTTGTTGGCCAAAGCTATGGAAGGCTGGCTGTCAAGAGGCTATTTTTATTGAAATTAAAACACCACGAAAAGGTTAAGCTATACCCTGTGACACAAGAACTGGACTGAAAAGCAGTGGCAACAGGTCTGATGGAGTGATGAATCCTCCCCTGAGCATAGACCTCAACATTATTGCAGTGGACAGAGAACGGAATAAAAGGCAGCCAACATCCAAAGCAGAGCTTTAGAAATTCCTTCAAGAAGCTTGGAAAACTATTTCTAAAGACTAATGAAAGAAATGACCATAAAGCTCATCTAAGAGGGTTTAAACTCTATTGAAAAATAAAGCTACTCAGACCAAACCATAGACTTTTACCTTAGTTAAAATTAGTCTTTTTATTATTGATGAATGGATTTATACTTGCACAGCACTGAATAATTAACCAAGATGTTTAACAATTATTTGATTGCTTTATGAGATCTAAAATGTTGCTCCAACTTTCACAAAAGAAACCAGTTGACATTCATGCCACAATATTTAGTAATTTAATTTGGTTGATCTGAATGCCAACTTGAGCTACCCTGTATAAAAATTAGTTTCTCATCTCAGGTTGGCGTTTTATTCACAGGGATTTAACTATTATCTGTTTATTATTATTGATTTATAGATAAGGAAGTAATTATTTCTTTCTAAATACATTACTGTGAAATTAGCATTTTGTGGAAGACCCACTGAAACAAAAATGTACTTTTTTGCATATCAAGGAATATTTGAAAGTAATACAAAAGTCATTGGGAATCATCTACATGGATCAGATTACAAATATTCGTAAGTAACATTATTTCAGCCCCTATAATCATCGCCTACGCTGCTCCATAACCTTGATCGTCAGTGTATGAAAAACGTCTGTTTTCTCACGATGGACGAAGAGACTTCAGAGAACACTTCGCAGTTCCATTTTCGGACCCTCAATGACAGATGTCGTGCCACGATTCCTCTATAAGATTATTCGTTTCCTAGTTTGTTTGTTTTTTTGCACTACACCTGTCATTCATTTTGGGGTTTCTGGTGGCATCTGTAGAAATGTCAACGTCCATAAACCATTTAGTTCCTAAAAATCGGTAAAATTACAGCAAACGCTGGCCACTAACTGGCGATTTAGAGGATACATTTCTGTTAGCAAAGATTATACAAACTTTTACGATGTCATTAACATATTTTGCTACAAAAAATCCGTAATTACTTACCTAATTTATTGCTAATAAGAAGTCATGCTCATATTTTGTGGACAAAGTGTAACTTAATGTCAGACAGGGTCGTGTCATAGAACGAGCGTTTCGTCCGATAATGGGTGCAAGCGATTTGCATTTACCTGTAATGGGAAAGAGGCGCTCTTGTTGCCCACGTATCCCCGGACTACATGGCTCTGTATGGACAGAACACGGCATTCCATGGCGGCTCCCGGTCAGCCGAGGAGAGATGCAGTTAATCCGTTATTCAGAGAGAACCACGTCTCCTCATAACAACACGAGGAAATACAGTTTTAAGACAACAACACACCGCCGCAGGTTAGTAAGGAGCAATGTTAGTTAGCCTGCTAGCTAACCAGCTGGTGTCACACGCAGATGTGAGTGAGAGCGCGTGAGGAGCGGTTGTAGTTATGTGCAACGACTGTGTGTGATGGGGAGAAGGGGGGAGCGCGTGCGGACACACACACTAAACTCACAGCTATACATACGTACATACACTAACAACGCTGTGACCGGTAATTGTTGTTGGGAAGGTTTACTACATGAGAATTACAGGAAAAGAGTTTAACGTGTTGAACAGATATTTAAGAGGTCGCGTGCGGCAAGGGCAAAACTCACACACGCGCACGCACGCTGGTGTTACGTACAGGCAATCAGTGTGACCGCCTAAAGTGAATGACGTCACCATAGGGCCATAAACGCATCGTGATCAACGCAACAGTTGTGTTTTTTTCTGTTCCTGTATTTCACATCTATTTTCCCATCTTGGACGTTTTTTTAAATACTATTTTGCATTAATTTATTATTAAAATGTGTCTAAAAAATGCTTTAAAAAAGGATGTTTTTACTGGGGTTTTTTTTTCGGTTTTTTTCTGCGTCTGTGTTGTGACTCGCCACTTCTATGACAGAGTCGTGACTTGAGGTGGGGGGGATTTGAC
>JBAMHW010000014.1:27448214-27460243 GCA_037177495.1 Rhadinocentrus ornatus
CCGCTCCATCCTTCCCTCACTCGTGAACAAGACCCCGAGATACGTGAACTCCTCCACTTGGGGCAGGACCCTATTCCCAACCCGGAAAAAGTACTCCACCCTTTCCCGGCTGAGGACCATGGTCTCGGATTTGGAGGTGCTGATTCTCATCCAAGCTGCTTCACACTCGGTTGCGAATTGCTCCAGTGAGAGCTGAATATCGCACCACGATAAAGCCAATAGCTTTTTCTAGACTCAACACTGAAGGTATCAATTTTACTGTTTCACATTATGGATCATTTTCTATCAAAACTGATGAAGAAATCTTAAAAATATGAGAACAAGTGGCACACTTTAGCATATGCTGGTGTGGTGCGAGGGTTGGTTTCACCGGCAAGCTGTTTGATGTCACATGACCACCGGGTTGTGAGATAGGTTTGCGCCTGCCCATGGGGAGATGGGGATCATTTTGCCACTAGAGCTTCACATCAAAAAGTAATGCCCCCAATCATTGTCAATACAAATTATATTTATTTTATTATTATTCATATATATAGAGAGAGATATAATATATAAATGCTTATATAACATGAATAGAAACATTTATTAATGTACACTGTTGAATAATGACAATCAGAATACTTTATTAATCCTGGAGGAAATTGTGTGCACACAGTCGCTCCATACCAAATAAAGAAGAATAAGATTAGATAAAAATCACAATAAGAAAATCAATGAGAAATACCTGTAGATCTCCAGTTTGTTTAAAGATCATTAATCCACATTTATGTGGATTAATGAGCTTTAAACTAACAATTTTTTGGCAGCACAGAACTGAACTTGTATGCGCAGTATTCTTTTCTGATGGGGTTGCAAAGATTAATAGATGTACCTATAAATTCAGCCTGTGGTTTCAACAAGGTAGTACATTTCAACAGAACATCTCTTTTAAATGCAAACAAGTCAGGAAAAAGAGGAGAAATTACCACCATCTGGCTGCATTTCAATGACATTGGAGACTGAAAGGCTGAGAGCAGATTTTGTTAAATGAAAGAGGAAAACATCCATTACTTTATCAAGTGTTTTCAGACTTTGGTTTTAATTTATGTGATTTTTCCATGTGGTTCTGGGATTTTTTCTTATATAATATCTTACCAGCACAGAAACATTCACAATTGCTAAATTAGACTAAAACAGATGCTCAGAGTGGTACTATAAGTAGAGCCATTTGGGAACCAGACGAACCGGCTCTCCAAAGGGAGCCGATAAAAAGAGTCAGATATCCCATCACTATGATGAATGAATCCAATCACTGTATTTTCTAATATCACTGTTCAATGACAGGTTACAGCTTCCATCTACAGCAGCTACAAGCTACGTGAAATCTGCTTGAAGACTAAAGAAGACTGAAGATGCTGTATTTGCTGTATTGGACCTTCCTTCAGAATCACATGACCAGCTCCAATCTCAGTGAACATTGATGCTGTCACATGAAAACTGTGAAAGCTATTTCTGACACATCTGGAGGATTTCAATAATAAAAAAAGAAATTATCCACTGTGCTTTATTTATCACAATTATTTGCTTATTACGTTGCTTTACAAAAACATTGACAGTTCTGTAATAATCAACCAAAATACAACAAATAGACTAAAGCTAAAATGTGGAATTAGGCAAGGACGCCCAGTTTCTCCCTTCATATTTCTGCCGGTCACAGAGCTGCTGGCATTAAGTGTAGTCTACAATCACGAATTAAGAGGTATGAAGGTTTTTGACTACTGAAATGTTTATGCTTGATAAAAATATTTTCCATAAAATGTATTTTGCAGTAATATAGGTCGCAACAACATCTGCATACAGTACAAGCTACTTTCAATTACCTTACAATAAAAGAAATTTATGATTTCAGCTGCATACACAGGGCGACAGGTACAAACATCGTTAAGTTCAATGAATGGATAGAATATATGTTTTTAAACATGAATAACATAAGTCGTTGATCTGTGGAGATTTTAACATTAACATTTAATTAAACATTGACAGATTTAACCTACAGCAACAGGTATCGGCCGCCACAAGGTGGTGGTGTTGTCACGGTAACCTTACATTAGCAACGGTCACCGTTGGGCTCTGCTCTGTGCCGGCTGATTTACAGATATGATGTAGATGTATGAATGACTACCCCAGAACAGTTGATAACATCGCGGACCAATACACTATATTTTCGGATGTTTGGGTTGAGAGAGAAATGTGGCACGTGACGAAGCCAGTGTTGTCGTGGCCGAGTGGTTAAGGCGATGGACTAGAAATCCATTGGGGTCTCCCCGCGCAGGTTCGAATCCTGCCGACAACGTTTGATTACATTTTACAAATGAATTTTTATTCTTTTTTTCCACATTTTCTTTGGACATTTTTTTAGATTATCTACACAAGATTGGGCGAGGTTGTTGATCTGGATAACTGTGACAAAGGGCATTATCTGTTGTAATGGTGAGGTATTTTGAGGTATTGTATCAGAGGTTTAGGATTCTGAGCACCTGGACAGCTGCCAGGCAAGAGACATTTCACAGTTTTCTATATTTTAACACAGTTCAATTTCCACATTTGTGAAAGACAAGAAAAACACTTAAAGGTTATTAAAATACTGAGCCACAGCAAAAGACGAATAGATTGGAATCATAAAAGAAACTTAGCCCTAATTTCTGGGGGAAGACTACTCATATTGATACAGCAGCTCCTTAAAATACTCATAAAGAGAAGATATGTTTCTGGAGTAGAACAGCCCCCTATAGTGAGTACCAAAAATACCAAAAATGGACCTTGGACTATTTTGGACTTTTATTTGAAACAGAATGCACAACATGTAAAACACATTAACAGAAATGGACTTTTCCAATCTATGTATTGTATAATACATTTACATAAATAAAAATACACTTCACAAAAATAAAAGTGCTTGAAATCTACAAAATAATAATAATAATAATAATAGAAAAACTAGAAAAAGACAATCATTCAATCATTCATTCAATATCTACCGCTTAGTCCATTACGGGTCGCGGGGTAAGCTAGAGCATTTTAACAGGTGAGAGGCAGGGTACACCCTGGACAGGTCACCAGTCCGCAGGGCCAACACTGATAGGCACAAACAACCATTCACACACACACACTCACTCATTCCTAGGGAGAATTTTAGAGTGACCAATTAACCCAACATGCATGTCTTTGGACAGTGGGAGGAAGCTGGAGAACCCAGAGAGAACCCATGCATACACGGGGAGAACATGCAAACTCCACACAGAAATAATTATTATTAATAATAATAATAACAAAAACAATAATAATAATAATAATAATAATAATAATAATAATAATAATAATAATAATAATAATAATAATAATAATAATAATAAAATTATAAACGAGAAGCAACCCTGCCGATGGTACAATATATGCAATGATCTTTGTATGGATATTGCAGATTATTCCTTGTACTTCAACCTATGTCGCCTCTCCTTGAGACAAATCTGTCAATAACTTTTTAGTGTTCAACTCTTTCAAGTATCTCTTTCTCATGTGACATCACAGCCAGGTGCTGGAGTCTGCTTTGACCCATAGTCCTCCTCAACCATGCATGGAGCCGACACAAGGCACCATAAGACCTTTGACAGTTACAGCTGCTAACTGGCATTAAGGCAACCTGAACAACAGCTTTCAGTGAAGAGAACGTCTCATAATCCAGAAATTTGTACACTGTGAAAATATCTTGAATGGCACCAGCTTCACTGTTGCACTTTCAATATGGTAATGGGTACCAGTGTACATGCCTCACATGTAGCCTTTGTTCTTGCATGAAGATCTGTAGCAGTGGCATCACTGCGTTTCTGCTTCAAGGTCAATCACTGCAGCTTTGCTTGTCTGTGCTTGGGCATTATCTATGGTCTCCTTCTGCAGGTAACTGTGTAAACCTGCTGTACAGGCAGTAGATCCTTAAAAAAATGGAAAAACACTGAGGAGAATTTACTCAGTTTTATCTTACATCCCACTGCCATGTGTTGACAGTGGAGAGGCACTCAATGATGGCAGGGAAATTGTTAAGCACTGCAGTCTGAACAAACCTGGCATCCCCACCGTGTTTGACAACTGCACGGGTTCACTTTGCTCCAAACCTAATTTCTTCTGACTGTCCACAAACTCATGATGGTTCACAAGTGAAACACTGAAGAAGGAATAGACACGTTCGACTATGTTGAAGAGATCTGTAGCTTCAGAAACAGTTCTGCAAGTGTGACATAGGATGAGATTCAACTCATGTGGGTAGCAATACTGCGTCAGGGTGCTGCCACTCATGACAGCTGCTGATAGGTCTGTGTCACACATTACAACTGCTCAATTCCCTTCTCTTGCAACTGATTTACAATAGCAGTTACTGATGTAGCATAAAACTGGCTATTCTGTCAGGGCTAGGAACCTCTCTTTATCTAAACTATCTATCTCTTTAACATCTCTTCAGTTCCCAGAGTCAGAACCAGACACGGAGAAGCTGCATTCAGCTTCTATGCTCCACATGTGGAACAAACTCCCAGAAAGCCTCAGATCAGCTGAAACACTCAGTTTATTTAAATCCGAGTTAAAGACCCACATGTTCTCTGCTGCATTTCAATAACCTTTATTTAGAAATTTTTTAACTTGGTCATGTTTTAATACTGTTTTTCCCTGTTTTATTTCTTTATGCGCTTTATATTGCTCCCTGCTTTAATGCTTTTAATGTTTTATGTAAAGCACTTTGAACGGTCTTGAACATGAAATGTGCTACACAAATAAATTTGCCTTGCCTTGCCTTTAACTACACCTTGCACAGACACATACCTCACACAGAGTGCCAACTGTTCTGCATTTCCATCTTTGACCTCATCAGCCATAACGGCATACATCTGCAATTCTCTGTGAACTCACTGAAATTCCCTTTATTGTTGCTCTCTTCTGTTTCATCATGACCCCGAAATGAAATTCCCTGCTTTCCCAAGAAGCAGTTCCCTCCCATAATACGTTCCAGATACTCACTTTCACTAATTTCAGTGCCACTCACCTCTATCTGCTCCACAAGGCTGCCTTGTGACATGCTTGCTTTATAGCTGTTCTAACAAACTACACAGTCCTTGTTTGACCGAGTGGTTTCATGTTTTTGAAACTTGCTCAGTGCTTTTTGCTAATTACTGACTCCATCATTCACTAATGCATCATATTTGAGATTTTTGCAACATTTTTTAGAGAAGAATATTCTAACCATTTAAAGCTTTAGAACCAGTCCTCCAACTTCTCTGGTTCCTGTTCTCAAGAGGATTCCAGCCCGCATCTAATCCCTGGTCCATCTCCGAGGAGGTTGTTCCTCCTCCACCTCCAGTTCCTGTCTCTGCGACACCAGAGACAGAGGATGAGGGACGTCCCCAGAGGTGGGCCAGGGCTGGATGGTACCCCAGAGGTCAGGTACCATGGTCCATGCCAGCCATCTCCGTTTTAGTCGCTCCATCTTTGGTTCCTGCTCCTGAGAGGTCCCAGAAAGGGACCTCTTCTGCCTACTCTGGTTCCTGTTCTCAAGGGGGTCCCAGCCTGCATCTCATCCCTAGTCCACATCGTCCATTGCCGATGTGGTCATTCCTCTTCTTCCTCTGGTTCCATTTTCCAAGGAGAATGCTCCTCCATCTCTGGTTCCTGTTACTGAGGGGTCTCAGCCCACGTGCCAGACATTGTCCACGCCATCCATCTCAGAGAAGGTCGCTTCCTCTGCCTTGGGTTCATTTCTCTGAGGAGGTCTCTCCTCCTCTGACTCTGGTTACTGTTTACATGGAGACCGACACCAGAGGCACATGAGGAGGGATGTTCTTGGAGGTGAACCAGGCCTGGGGACCTGACCCAGCTTAGTGACCAGTTTACCCTGCTGAGTGACCAGTTTATCAGCTGGTGGACCAGTTTACCCAGCTGAGTGACTGGTTTTCCACAGCAGAAATCTCAGCGCAGAGAGATGTGGTGATGAGATTCTGCAACCAGTCATTCCATATTCCCACAGTCTGAGACTGTACAGACATGGGATCACTACTCCAATGATGACAAGCATTATTTTCCCTTATCAGTGCAGTAATCAGCAACCTCTGGATTTCTTTAAATCCCATTCTCTGAGGAGAGAAGGATCTTCATGGCCTTCATCGCCCCGCTCAGTTGTTCAGCGTTCAATCGCCGCCCTTTGGGTGTAAAGGAGTTGTGTGTCATGCAGATGACATCGTGGTGCATGGCAAGGACACCAGACTGCATCAGGTCCTGAAGAAGGTTGAAAGAGGTGGGACTGGCACTAAAGAGAAGTGTGGATTAAACAAAAGACAGTATTATCTTTGTGGTAATTCTGCAGACAGAATAACACCGGATTCAGACAAGGAATGAGAAAGTATGGAGATGCCAGCAAGAGTCGAGGAGGGGAGGAGAGTGATGAGGATGGTCAACTATTTAAGCAGGTTTCTGTCCCGCCTCAGATCACAAACACGTCCCATTAAAGATGTGATTAGTGTGAAAAACAAACACCAACAAGAGACATTAATGTCATGCCTGCTCCTGCCTCTCGAGTGCGCTCCACCTCTCCGGAGTACTAAGCACCGAGGACTGAACTACAATACCCAGAAACCATCTACTCAAGCCATATTGGACCACACCTGTATACCATCATCATCATAATCAGTGACTACACCTGGTTGTCTACCCATATATACGTCCTTCACAGACTACTACATTGTGTAGTATTCACAACCTGTTGTCAGACCCACACTGGTCAGAGTTGTGCTTAATTAAGACTTGGATTCATCTAACCTGCGTTTGTGTCCGGCTTCTCCTTCTGGATATCCTGACAATTTAACAGACTGAAAAGCTTTCATAAAGTCTGGCCCCATATTGTTGCATCATTGCAGGTTGTTTCAAAACCTCACACACCATATGTGACAGCTTCAGAGAGAGTGTCAGTACTCCTAGGTGTTTGGACTTGTAAAAAATAAAAAAGAAGTTGGACTGAAATGCTGGTTGTGGACTGTTCAAAAGATGCTTAAGTTTAACAGGATGAGAGATGACAAGAGGTGTTGTGTAAGAGAAATCAAAGTTCAGGTTTGTGTTGCAGTAAGATTTTATAGTGGAACGGACATGTGTACCGAAGTAAAAGCTTAAGATGTTCATTTCTGATCATTGTTCATGTTGCCTTCTTTTGAGTCCTTGCCCACCTGTGGCATTAATGTAACAGAATCCTTCCTCAGAGGTTTTGCTCCATATCAACATGACAGCATCACACAGTTGCTGCAGCTTTGTCAGCTGCATTCATGATGAGAATCTCCCGTTCCACCACCTCCCAAAGATGCTCTACTGGATTGAGATCTGGTGACTGTGGAGGCCAGTAGAGTCCAGTGAACTCATCGTCATGTTCAAGCAGGATATGATCTGAGCTTTGTGACATGGTGCATTATCCTGCTGGAAGCAGCATCAGAAGATGCTACACTGTGTTCATAAAGGGATGGACATGGTCAGCAACAATACTCAGGTAGGCTGTGGTGGTTGAACCGTGACATGTTGGATACTAAGTGGCCCAACGGGTGTTGATAAAATATCTCCCACATCATTACACCACCAGCACCAGCACCGGCTTGAGGAACTGATACAAAGCAGTGTTTCTCTATCTTCTCTTATCAAGTTTTGGTGAGTCTGTGTCAATTGTATACTGAGCTTCCTGTTCGTAGCTGACAGGAGTGGCGCCCGGTGCGGTCTTCTGCTGCTGTAGCCTATCATTACACCACCAGCAGCCTGAAGTGTTGATCCAAGACAGGATGGATTCATGCTTTCATCTTGTTTTCACCATATTCTGACCCTACCATCTAAATGTGGAGCAGAAATGGAGACTCATCAGACCACAAAAGGTTTTTCCATCTTCCACTATCGTTAGGGCCCACAGAGATACCTGCAAGACATGTGTTCTTGGAACTTAGGACATTTATTTACAATTTATTTGTGAACTTTTGTTGTTGCTTGAACTGAAAAATTGCCTTTTCTGCTTTTCTGCAGTCCTCTGGGGTCAAAATTTCTTGTCTTTAAATCTCTGCATTTCCTGCTCCACCTCTTACTTTTGACTGTCCAGACCTTGTTCACTTACGCTTGCAGCAGCACAAAGCTCTTTTCTTTTCTGCCTCAACATGAGAGTTTCCTTGAGTTTAAAAACCAGGCAACAAATATTTTAAGTTTAATCCAGGATGGGAAGAAATGGATCAGATTGTTCACTGTCAACGATCACCGTCTCTTTTGACCTCTGGGTCATCACCAGTAATCACATTAAGGTCAACATCAAGTTTCGGCCATTCCTCCTCTGTCCCACAGAGAAAGTCTGGTCCTTTAATCCATCTCGTCTTTCAGAAAATCATTACCTCTCAATCTTCTGGATGCCTCATTTGCAGGATTATCTATAGATCCGACATATTTCATTTCATTGTTCTGAATCTGTTGCTTCTCTGATGATAGAAATTATCTTTCCTACAAAAGTATGAAAGCTGTGTATTTAAGCACTGTTGTACAGATTTCTGCAGTGGAAGTTGCAACATCCTGTTGCAGCATCTTCCCTCTAACAGCACGAACTCCAGCTGTAAGTTCCAGCCAAGGAATTGTTTTCTGTCTGAGTGAGGCGACTTTGGCCTTTTCCAAGAGAAATGCAACATGTGCTTCAAGTAAAACACTGTTTCATCAGAAAAATGACAAAGCTGTGCTTAATCAGGTCTCCAAAAGCCACTTTTTAATACAGCAATCCCCATTGAACTCTCCAAGCCAGTTCAGAGTGGTTCGCTTGCTTGGAAAGAGGATGGGAAATGGTTTCATCCTACCCCAAACTTCTGCTTGCAGCAACATCTTGGCTTGTATACTGAAAGGAGCCAAAATTCCCAAGGGACCATTCAATGAGCTAACCACAGAAAAATGCCTCTCCCACTTCGTGAGTGGTCCTGTGCTCAAGTCCTGAACATAAACTTATCTGTTTCAATGCACCATTGGAGCCCTCTACACTGGAAGTTGGTCTGTATCCAAATTAATTTATTTCATTTCTTTTGCCCGATTTCCTGTGGAAATGATGTGAGTATGCTACTGTGTGACTGTTGCTGGTGCAAGCAGTGCTAGTCCCTTTATCATCTGCACTGCATCTTCCTCTGAAGCTAGGGATTTCAAGCAGTCATCCACACCAGTTATTTGTGACTGTGCTGACCACCCCCAGAAGGAACTTTTGTGCATCATCATCTGCAGTTCTTCACAAAGAATCATTTGCACAGCTGGGTGATGATTCAGCTCCAAACGAATGCACCTCCATTCTATACTCCAGCACAGGTTGAGAAGGATCCCCATGACGCCACCATAAGGAAAGTGATGTGCTTAAGTCAAATGTAAACATAATGAAACATTGCATTAATGTCAGCCATTATAGCGACAGGCTCTTGTCTAAATCGAAACAGGACTCCACTGACTGAGTGGATAAGATCAGGTCCCTAAAAGTCGAGTATTAATAATCTTCTTTTGGCCCATTGTTCTAAAAAAAAGTTCTGGTTCTTTTACCAGAGTTTCTGTGCAGAATTTACCTGAACTTACAGGATCCACAAAGGCACACCTCCAAACAACTCTATCTCTTCTTGCTCTTAACTTAAACTGCAACAATGGAAAAAAACAGAATCATCTGGTTCCAGTTGCGATACTGACATGAGGGTTCTATTGGGTTTGTACTTCAGATGTAACTTTATCCTGTCGCTCGACAGTATATGTAGACAAAAACATACATATAGTTGTAAGAGAACCGCTTCAACAAGTCAAGTTATGATTTAAACCTTTCTGTAACTAAAGATATTTCTTAAGAATCCCAATAAATTGCATGCCAGCCTCTCTTCCACTTTGAGCCCTGACAGACTGGCATGAAGGCACCTCTGTTCTCTGTCGTTCACCCATTGGACAGTGCAGTGCTAATCTAGCAGCTTTATTCCGAGCTATCTGAAGCTTGGCCAGATAGTTTTCGGCTGCGCTTGACCAGACAGTAGAACAATAATCATGGTGTGTTAGTACTAATGCCTTTGTCAAGTACTCTACAGGCAGCAGTAAGAAATGAGGAACATCAATACCATTTTCCCTAATGAATGTAGGTAATGTATTGTATTGTATTTTGTCTCGATGCACTTTAGCTTTAAACTGTGAACAGTAATCCAATAAAGGATTGCTTGAGTGAGTGCACAAAACAAGCAGCTATAAGTAAAAGAGGACTTAGTCTTGTTTTCTGTATGTTTAGATTTGACTACTTTTACTGCAGTAACATTAGTAGCAAAACCATGTCCTCTTTTTTTCTGGCCTTGTGGAAGTACATACCTTGGGATTGGTCCCAGGCTATGAGTCATGTGACAAAAAAGTGGATCAGAAGCTGCTCTGAACATTGCTGTTTGACCCATTTTAATATAAAGACAAACCTTTTGAAGTAAACTTGACACCTCCTTTCGCTGTATGCATCTGAATGTAACTTTGTTTCTTGTTCTTAAAAACATAAGCAACTTTGTGTTGGTGTGAAGAAAAAAGTTAATGAGGGTGCAAAAATTTCTCATATCAATGCATTTCATTGAAGATTTTAATGCACTAATTTCATCTGTAACAGAATGATTTCACGATTTTCCGTCACCCATTAAAGACCCACTTCGCTGAAAATCATGTTTTTCATGTTGTCCACACATCCATGTGGCATTAATCTGACGTTAGGGGACATATCTTGTGGAAAATGACTTTTCTGAGTATTTCTGCATTAAAATCATTGTGAATCAATGGTGGGCAGAAAAAGGCGACCTCAGACAGATCCGTATTTACACGTCATAACCCCACAAGATGAGGCCACAACCTCCGGCCCCGCTCTCTCCGACTCTGTGGACGAATAGATGGTGGATCGACACATATGTGCAGTAGTGGGTTGCTAATTATGAGGGGCCATTTGAGACATTATTCAGAATAAACCTCCCACAGACTCATGTGAAATGCATGTCATTCACACACTATACTAGAACTTCTCGTATATCATACTGAAATCATTCACACGTTATAGTAAAACCTCTCATACACTATACTGAAATGTTCTTATACACTATAACATTGAAATACTCAATTGCCTGGAAGTAATCTCAATGAAGCTAGAAATGGTTAAATAAAAGCCTCAGTTCCTTGTCTAATCAGTCAGTGTTGAAGCATCGTGCTTATGCAACTGAGATAGTAACTGTGTTGCTGTATTTATAACATTATATTAAAATTTGTGGCCAGGACATGGACATTTTCAACTTGTCATCTTGTTTTCAGAAAGCATAGCAGGCGTTGCTTCTGTTCAATGGCAGATTGTTTATTTTATTGATGTGGTTATGAGTTTATGATCACTAGGTGAAACAGGTGGCTTCTTCAATACTTTACCGGCCTCAGCAGATATTATTATAAGGGTTAGGTTCAACGCGAGAGCAACCGGATAACTGATAGTAGCAAGTCTGAATGAGGACACGCTAACTAGCCACCTTGCTTAACTCGGCCATTAAGATATGCAGTGCTGTCAAAGGAAGACCTGGACAGCACTGGACAACATACTCTTCACCTGTGTTTGGGGTATTCTCCAGGATAGGACTCACAGTGCTGTCCAGGTCTTTGTTTTACAGCACTGTATATTCTAATGTCCGAATGATGCTAGGTGGCTAGTTAGCATGTCCTCATTCAGACTTACTACTGTCGGTTGTCTGGCTGATGTCGTGTTAACCTTTAATAGTCGCTGCTGAGGCCAGGATAGTATTGAAGACACCAGCTGCTTCACTGAGACTAACTTCCAGGTGACTGAGCAGATATTACACTCACACACACTAGTAGAATTCCTTTCATACATACTGGTGAATTGTGATTTCAGAAATGTTAGGAGAGGGAGAAGAAGAAAAAGGAGAAAGGGAGGGGGGGGGTGAGGAAGGGAGGGTGGGGGGGGGGGGGGGGGGGGGGGGGGG
>JBAMHW010000014.1:27473655-27509050 GCA_037177495.1 Rhadinocentrus ornatus
TGCCTCCTGGACGCCTCCCTGGTGAGGTGTTCCGGGCACGTCCCACCGGAAAGAGGCCCCGGGAAAGACCCAGGACAAGCTGGATGGACTACATCTCTCGGCTGGCCTGGGAACTCCTCGGGATCCCTCTGGATGACAGGATGGCAATCAAATCTAGATGTGCCAAGTGTTGCAACCTCAGCATAGCAGCAATCAGCTTTTGTTGTGGTGTGGATGTGAGGAGGACTGTTGCTCTAAGGTAGGGCATCTGTGTGCGTTTGTTCCCAGTAGTTGCAGAAAACCTAATCTCAGATCAGGGGTGTGAATACATTCCAGTTAGAGACAACCGGAGACCTATCCTTTACCTTATTAAAGGAATCCAATAAGAGTGACAAGAAGTTCCTGAATAAATTAAGATGTGGGTTTATATGTTACCTAATGGATGTTATGTCTCAGAACACAACTAAAACATTCGAACTGGTTGTAGATGCAAAACATGAGCTGAATTTTTTTGCCATAAGCCACAAAGTCTTCTATACCTAAGGTGTGTTCAATACAAAAGTGATGCAAGACCACATTTTTTTCTCTTTCCATAGATATAAATTCATGTAACCTTTGAAGTCCCATGGGACAAGATGCCAATGGAAATTCAGACAGCAATTTCAGAAGGCAAAAGACGTGTATGGGTGTACTAGATTCCAGCCTGAACTCCCTCCAGAGGAAACTGATGACACAGTGGTTGAGAAATGTCAAAGATTACAAAGCACCTACAGCAAGTACGACATCAATGGAGATGATAGGCCAGATGTGACGGATTTGATGGTAACCACATTAAGCCGCCAGCACAGACATATTAACAGGATCCCTGCTCCCTCTGCAGCTGGCTGTTTACACAGAGAGGAACCTTTTCTCACTTTGAGTTGCTGACAGATGTACCTGTCCCCCGTGTCAACAATTGTCTTCTTAAATTAATTCAGCTCCAGTGTGTTAAAGACTACCCATGGAAAGAAGGTGTCCAAAAAGACAGGCAAGATCAAAAGAAACTGCAGACAGTGAATGGACATGTTTCTACTCTCATCAAAAACCAGTTGGACTTTGAGTGGCACTTCATACAGGTTAGTTGTTGTCATTTGTTTATAAATTATTTAAGTTCTAATAATATTTTCTAATATTTTTCCCCACGCTGGATGGTGCTCTCACCTGCATCTAAAGAAGTGAGTAAAACTTTGACTCCTAAAAGCTAGTTACAATTCACTGTTTAAACCCTGATTTACAACAGCCATGTTTTTTTATTTTTTTATTTTAGGGGCCTATTTTATTTTATTTTTTTCAATGATTCACCAAGGCATGGATATGTGACAATTATAAAAGGAAATCATTTAAACCCGGCTTAAGACACTGCAACTTGTAATTTTTCAATTTTAATTCATGTCAATTTCTTGAGTTTGGATGTTGTTGTTTTTTGTTTTGTTTTTTAATGATTCCAGGAGACATGTGACATTTTCTTTAAGAAATTTTTTTTTTGTATCCATTAGATAAAAGCAAATTCTTTAAACCCAGTTTAAGACACAGTGGTCTGTAATTCTTCCATTTTTATTCCAGTGTTACTACAGCCATGTCTAATTCTTAAATTTTGAGGCCTAAATTTTTCAATGATTCCTTGAGGTATAGAAATGTACTAATTTTCTGTTAATTTGGAAGAATATAAATGCTTGGGTTGTGGCATTACAGTGTCTTTAAATAAATATTCATTTCTAAACAATGCCTCTCACTGCAATGGACTGGTGACCTGTTCGGGGTGTACCTGCCTCTCACCTGAAACAATGCTGGGATGGACTCCAGCTCACCCTGCGACCCGTAATGGAATAAGCGGTACAGATAATGACTGACTGACTGACAATGCCTCTCATCTAATCGTCTGGTGTGTTCTGCATTGTACTAAATTTGTGTATTTAACTTAACTTTAATGCAAAGGTACTACTCTTCCTCTGCTAATATTACAAAATGTAAGAGTACAAGTGAAAATGTAACTTTGGTTACATTATTTTAATGTAAACAACTGTACAATAAAATGTTGCTCTACTTTTATTCAGTAGTTTACAGATAAGCACACACCTCCACCATGAAGCAAATGTTCTGGCATCCATTCCTGGTGAACTCCACATACCGGTTTGATTTATTGTTGCGTTACCATGAATGAAAGATATGCAGTGTTTGGAAAAAAGAGGGACGGTTGGGAGAGGGAGGCCGGGAAGAACACCAGGGCACAGATGTTGAAACAAGGATTTCCACATTTCCATGTGTGCGCCCTATGCCACGACACAGAGCTTGAAAACACGAGTGGGGAGGAGAGGAGGGCAACATAGGGCCATACACTAACATGTGAGCTGAAGGACACATGCACCGTTATCAGCCTGCAGCATGTCAATATGGAAAAACTTTTAATTGCCCCTTCATTATTTTGTCTCTCTCTCACACACACACACGCACATAATAGTGCTGCTACAGATCAACACGGTCTGGGAAAATTTGGCACAATACGAACACACATCAGCGAATGCAGTAAACAAAAGTTGCCCTCACATTTATTTAGGAAATGCATTCAGGCATGCTGAAAGTGGAATGGATGGTGGTCACATGGGAAACGCAGCAGCCTGAAACACAAGGAACAACACATACACACCAATCCCACCTCTGAACTGTCAATAGGGCTCCTGCATGTTTCCATGGCAACCCCGCCCCTCCCTTTGGCTTGCAGGAGATGTGTTTAAAAGTTCACTGTAGTGATGGGAAGTCCAGCACTTTTCAATGATCCTGCTCTTTTGACTCCCAAACGGTTCTTTATTTAGTACCACCCATACCTTGTATTTGAAACTAATTTAGCAATTATGAATGATTCATGTGTTTGTAAGTAATCTTTGTTTTTTGCCTCATTTTAATCCATTGTTGGCTTATTTCTTTATTACAGTTAATATTTGATTTTTTCAGGAAACCATTAAATAAACACCTGAATACAACGAATAAATTAAATAAATGACACCTTCGATTATTTAATTTCTCCACTTTTTTCCTGAAACATTGTTGTAAATTAAATTGTGTGTTCTAGAATATTTTAATGCTACAAAAAATAGTAGGTTTAATAGCATAAAGATTATTAATCCACATAGGTATGGTCTCAAGAAACGACACAATGGGTGTCCAACAATAAACCTGTGAATAAATTTATGGAGGTAAGATTCCTCGAGAATGTAAATGACCCCAGCAAAGTAGTTTAACTTATATATTTATGCAGGTAGAACACCTGTTACCAATCTCTTACTTCCCCTACGACCACATTTGTTGTCTTCGAAGTGTTTGCCCCTTTACATTATGGTTTGACAAAGTCTTTCCTCGCCTTTGATTGGCTGCAAATCAAAATTATGTTCAGCTTCTTTTTAACTTTTATTATTTAACTCTTCCCGACGGGAATCGGCTCTTCTCGTTCACTCCAAAGAAACGGCTCGCTATTGAACGACACATCACTGGTTCACAGCGTGTTTGTACATGTGTGAAAGGAGAGAAGAACAGAGAGGGGGCGTGGAGGCCGAATCAACTCCCAAGAAGTTACACACCCTGTCTTCACTTCTCAGCCGGAGGGGGTGACCTCAGCAGCTGACGGTTTGTCAGGAACACTTTGAGACTTCTTTTCAGGAGAAACAAGCAAGCAAACCCCGTTGCAGTGGGATATTTGACCACCTGTTAGCCATGGAAGAAGACGCGACCCACGCCGAGCCCAGCAGCACCTCGGGCAGCACACACACCATCCCGCAGCAGCAGCCCGAAAACACGGAGCTCCTCATTCCGAGTTTCGGTCCGTCGTCCGTCCCTTCCTCCCCGACTCCAACCAGCACACTCTCCCGACTCGGCTTGAAAAGCCCGACCAGCCCGACCGCGGCGGCGGCGCCGGGCAGCCCGGGTGACCGCAGCCAGGTGAGCGCCATCACCGTGGTGGCGCTGCTGGACAAACTGGTCAACATGCTGGAGTCTGTGCAGGACAACCAGCAGCGGATGGAGCAGCGGCAGGCCGACTTGGAGGGCGCCGTGCGGGTCGTGCAGGGCGACGTGACCCGCCTATCCAAGACCCACCTGAGCACCTCCAACAGCGTCAACAAGCTGCTGGAGCGCTCGCGCAAAGTCAGTGGGAATCTGAAGGAGGTGAGGGAGCGCTTGGACAAACAGGCTGTCCAGGTGAAGAAGTTGGAGGCGAACCACAACCACCTGTTGAAGAGAAACCACTTCAAAGTGCTCATCTTCCAGGTGAGGGAAGGAAATCACTGTTACGTGCCATGTTCTTTATGGTTAAAAACTTTTAAAGGACCACTCCCACGTTTTTTACCTATCAAGTTCAGTTAAATCTTTACAGAAACTGCCTCAGAGTCAGTGAATGCAACATATATCGTCAACATTTGCTATTAGAAACCGATGGCTATCAAATAAAGTATACGTTTATAAAAGTAAGTTTATAAAGTAAGGACTCATTCCCATTTAAAAAAAGTGAATCAACTCTGCTGCGTGTGTCACATTTGCATTCACATTTGCATGTAATGGAAGGTGTCATTATGACGTGCAGCTGGTTTGGCACGTGATATGTTGTAGACGAACTGCTCTTTCATGACATTTTCGCTTCAAACTTGTAAAACAGGACTTCAACCAAACAAACAAACCTGTAAAGCCGAAAAAGTGCAGAACATAATCCTACTTTTAGTTTAGGTCCCTGTAAAGATCATGCATATGAGTCTCTGCTTGTATGCGTGTGTGGGAAGAAGGGTGTGTCTGGGAATGGAGCTTTCAGGGATAATAGAGGAGGGCTTAGAAGCGGACTTGGCCAGATCTGTTTACAGCCTCCAGTAATAATTCAGACAGACAGATGGATTTCCCGCTTTAACTGTCATATCACACCTGTGAGGCTAAAACTCCACATTGGCACAAAGGAGATTTAGAGTTGAGCTGTGTCCTTAAACTTCACACGCTTTGCACGCTGTGTAAAAAAAAAAAAAATTATATTACTTGGACATGCATTCATGATTTCCAGGTGGTTGCCATGCACCATCAACAGGCATATTTCCATAAGACCATAAAGAAAAAGATGAAGGCCAGTTTGCTGTGTACATGTGGAAGTCTAATGTCTTTTTTCTTTTCTTTTTTCATGCTTGTCTGCATGTGGAAGTGTGTGTGCTCAGGTATTAAAAAGGAGGGGGAGGCCATTGTTGACACAGCCAGAGTCACTGAGAGCTCTTAACCGCTGTTATCTGGTTTCCCAGGTACTGAGGCTCTGTTGTTCAGATGCAACAGGTGCCAAGATTTTGCTCTGCACAGGTCAGGCGAGGCTTCGCCAATCAGTCTGAATACATTTCTGCTCAGTTTTGTGTGCACAAGAAGGGAGTGACTCAGTTTGGAGCAAGTGAAAATGCACAGTTTCAAAGTTCCCGAGCGTTTGCAGATTGGTGCAGTAAGAGTATGACCCCAGGGGCGTGTACAGATTGCATGTGTGTGCATGCAACTCGCCTTTTGGAGGTTATTCTGATGCGTTGGGTCAGGCGTAAGCAATACAGAGCTGCTAAATGATACCTGTTGCGCCGGGGGTGAAGTGGGGTAAAGAGAACGAAGTGCAGCCCTCATTCTTACCCCTGTGTCGACGCTTTTCTGCGCACATCACTTTCTGACAACTGCTCTTTTTTCTATAGTTTTCAGTATTTTACTGCTCTGATTTCCTCTGATTTCTAGTGTCAACCTTTTCCCTCCATTTTTGTCTCTCTAAATGAAGTATAAATGTAGATTCTTGCTTCTGTTTTTGGCTAAGTCAGTCCCGAATCCACACACCCAGCAGCCAACCTCGACATACCAAGCCCTTTAGTTTAAGGTTTCTCCTCATCTCCCTTCACAACAGAGTTGATCCTAAACACTCATCTTCCTGTACGTGGTAGCTGAGGTGGAAATGCAGAGGCCCCCTGGGTGTACGGCCCACGTTGCACGGAGCAGAGGTCTGAGCAGCACTCGGCTTTTGGCCACGGTCGGTCGGAGAAGACAGCGATGTCTGCCGCTCTGCTGCACCGCTATGCAAAACAAGGACTAATGAGGGCTTAATTACCGCTGTTTGGGCCTTGTTTGTTTGTTTTTGTGCACCAGTGCTTTTTCCGGTCTCCACATGGCCCCACAGTGACACACACACGCAGAATACACACACTATTCCCACCGTGTACAGTGTGGAGAGTGGAGGTAAAATGTTTGATTTCAGATTAGTTTTTGTGTGTGGACTATTTGTCACTCGGATTTTAGAGGCTCATTACGTGAGAGTTTAAACATCCCCAGAGGTCTTCTGTCTTTTCTGCATCTGTATCTGCGTGTCCGTAAGTCCACCATATTTGGAATTTAATTTCTACAGAAGTCAATCATTTTTGACTGGATGATAATTTTCCTGGTTTACGTCACTTATGAATTTCATCTCAACAAACAAGCAAATTACAAAACATGGCAAACTGACTCTGAGTAAGAGTTTTACTGCAGTGTAGGAAAACTGAGAAGAAGACTATTGGCGGATTTGTGGAGGGAGTAACAACAGCCTGACGTCCCACACCACATTGCTCTCACACACTATCAAAGAACATTCATATCTCTTTCTGTGAGGGAAAGAGAAATATAAACTCCACAGCCAAAGTAAACACTGACTGTTTGCTTTTTTTTCTGCTGCTGGAAGCTTTGCTGCAGGCCTGAGTCTTCATTCACTCCTACGTTTAATAACTTAAACTCAGTTCCTCTTCTCTGCCTCACCTTTACTAAAGTTGGCTGGTTGTGATGGTTTGAGTGATCGCTGCAGGTCGTCGTCGTTGTGTTTTACTCGTCATGGAGCTTTTGTGCCTTGACACTGGACGAAAGTTGTGATTTATCCTCAGCTTTCAGATGCAGGAAGTAAAGGCTGATCTTTCCTCTGTGTTCATGCTCTGACATGGAGGATAAACTGGTCATGCTTTTCCCAGACTCGCCCCAACTCTGGCTGGAGGTGGAACAGTTGCAAAGCTCTCCACTCTTATAAATGCCTGACCTGCTGTTTGGCTAATTCCATTGTTATCTTTATCTGTCTATCTGTGTTTATTTTTATGTATTTATTAGGCAGGAATTAAACTTCTAACTATTAAATGTTAGCTAAAAAATTATTCCCCCCAAAATTGCACTAGACTACAGGGCTCTTTCTCTCTGTCACTAGAAATAAAGAAAATAAATAAATGACGTGCATCAAATTTTCTTTCAATTCCATCAGAAACTACTTGACCAAAACGTTTCCCCCTATTTTTACTTATCTTAACATATAAAGTGAATTTTCCCCACTGCGGGATCAATAAAGATTGATAATAATAATAAAAGTGTATCAGACAGGTACTGCATTTGTTTTTTTGAAGATTAAATCTTAGCTCCGAGGTAATAAAAACAAAGGAATGCACCACTCAAGTTTCTCTTCAAAAGCAAAAGCAAGCCATTATTATTATTATTATTATTATTATTATTATTATTATTATTATTATTAATATATATATAAAAATAATAAAAACCACATATTTATTTTAATTTAAATGCTCTACTTTGATATTACATGTACCAGAAGAGGCTAAATAAGGGTTTATTTCAGTGTATAAACCTACAGATCGTAGTCATGTTGCTGTCTCTGATCAGCCAATCATTGAGCATCGTGGATCAAACTAAGCTTATAAATCTCTGCATCCTTATTTGAACCATCACTGGATGGTTGTTCCATTTTGTGACTTAAAAATCACTAAGTAGTGGTCCTTTATAAGTAGCATTCTGGTTTCTAAATTTTTATTTATTTATTTTGGTCGGGGGTGTCACCTCAAGGTACAAAACAAAAGGTCCCCAAGACAAAGTATTTTAGAAATCCACCCTTTCATCCCCATAAAGCCGGGGATTAGCCTCCATGAAACCGATCATGTCTGAAACCAGGTGCCAAGGTGGATAGGTTTGTCTCCTCTACCGTCTGTGGTATTGTGAGGACAGCGTTACCGCACCACTACAGGATATGACGTCAATGTGACAAACCCGCCGATATCAAATCCACCCTTCATCAAGTTTTTTTTTCCTTTGTAGTCCAGCGTTACCTGAAAAAGAAGCTCGACTTCTTCATCAGTCCGAACAAATGTTTCTTCTTTGCTTCGCAGTGAATCCTCAGCCATCTTCTCTTCTTCCAAGTGAATTTCCTGCAACAGCAGTGAGCCTTTTTCTGCACATGCCTTGTTTTGTTCTAGCTTTGGAGTCTTACTCTTTAGCGCCCCCCACAGCCTTGTAGTATGTACTACAGCGGTTTCATGGGGAAACTTTTCTCCTAGTTTACGCCATCGTTTTCACACCTGAACCGGCTTCAGTGCCATTTGGACATAGCCTTAAACTCCACCCACCCTCTATACCTTACCATCCTCTGTAAAGCACGTAGGAATAACTTTAATGGCAGGTAAGATAAACATGTGAAATGCTTGTTTCTGAGCCAACAATTGTTTGCCTTGTCTGGGTTACCATAGTTAGATGGTGGTAGGAGGACACAACCTTTTTTTTTTTTTTTAGTATCGATGGCTTATTCAAAGTTGTTTGCAAAGACAACTGTTTTTATTTTCATGCAATTCTACACTGATGATGACATGTTTGTGAATATTAATGTATCTCACTTGACCTTAAATATGACACAATGGACACTTGATTACAAGAGAGATGCTGCAAGTCAACCAGAGACAGAACAAGTTTCAGTCATCTTCTTTAGGCCTGTCACGATAACAAATATTGCTGTGCGACAAATTTTCTCAGAAATTATTGCGATAAGCGATAATATTGTAATTTTGAGACCTTTTTCAACAATTATAAGGATAATGCCATAATAATGCAAGTACACCCTTTCAAACATGAATAAACTTTAGTTTCTAAAAAAGATTTTACACTGAAACTGGAAGAAATTTTAAATAACAAAACAAAAACAATAAATAAAATGGACTCAGTCTCATTAACAATGAATGAAAACCAAACACAACCAAAAACAATAAGTATGATGGGTAATAAAGTCTTTGTTCTGCAAACAAAATTGCCCTTAAAAAAAAATATTAAAAAACATTAAACATGGGGCTCAGACAGGAAATCTGTCAGTTAGTAACATTGTATTAAAAAAAACTAGAAAAAAGTCTACTGCGCATCGTTTGTGAAGCTGAAATATCTCCCCTCATCACTGCGTGTCAGACTGATCTATGATCCGCTGCTGCGTTGCGACGCTTTTCCACATCTGCCGCCGGCCCAAAAGTAATGCGGCCCACTGGGAATCCTCCTGAACTTTTCGATTAGCCGGCATTGCTCTTGATGTGTATTTTGTCATTTACGGTAGTTTATAGGCTGACTCTGTGTAATGTGCCTGCGCATTACGGGGTTTATTACTGTAGGCCAGGAAGTGGAGCTTTGTACTGACGTTGTAGGCTACATGTGTGTTCTGCCTGTGTGGAGCAGCTATACAATAAATGAGAAAGTGCTCACAGCTCTTTTTCTTTATTTGACTTATTTACATGATTCAGTGTGAGAATCAAATGCGCGAGTGTCAAGGCCAATGCGTGAGAGTTGGCAACCTGTAAAACAAATGTGGCACATTGGCTGGCACAGGTGCTTCACCACGGTCTCGTGCTGCAACACGCTGCTGTCAAGTATGACACTAGACTGGAGAGATCACTTTGCAAGAAACCAGAGCGTTCAGTCGACTTACTCCTTAGTGAAACCTGCTGTCATACACAGTCTATGGTAAAGTAAGATAGAAAAAAAATAAGTTTGCCACGATAATTTTCCTTATTGGCCTAATTTTTTCTTACCATGCAATTAACTGACTTCTTGCTGATCGCGACAGGCCTACCCTTCTTTCTTAATAACATGTTCAGTGTTGATTAGAAATGTGAGAGTAAGTGGAGAACAGATCCATTTCCACAGGTTGGACCAGGCTGTTGCCTGCAGGCTACAGCTGAGATTTCATGTCTGTGTCCTTCTCATCGCTGAAAGCTGTGCTGGTAGTTTCACTTCCTTCAGCTGTACTTGGCCTCGGTGTTAGAAAGGCTTAGCTACGTTAAGGAGTGTAAAATGCCAGTTGACTAGTTAAACGTCAGCAGCCGCCGTCCCTCTGGATAGGTCTGCAGTTTGGTACAAATCTAGTTTTAGAAAAAGAAACTTTAATAAAAGTTTTCTGAAGCATGTTATAGAGACATGCTCGCACAAGGAGTGATGTCACATACAAAACAAACGAAACTGGTGAAAAGAGAGTGGAATGAATCCTTTAAATCTAAATAAACAGCGAAGTTTGTTTACACGGCGTGCTTTCTTAACTTATTTTCATTCATATTTTCCCATTGGGATTCATTCCTCAGATAATCCTTTGGGTTTCCGCTTAGTATAGCAGAACACAGAGTGGGGAAATAAATGTTTGGAGAAAAAAATGAAAAGGATGGAAAAAGGATGGCGAATATGGTCTGATGATAGCAGCATTAGAGCAAAGTTAGATTAAAGATAATACTGAGATTTGCAAAATGAACTGCAAATGAGTCGGTATGACCTTTGCTTCTCCGCCTGCCCACGTTCAGGTTTGACAAGACAACTGTGTCTCTGAGGCAAGAACACGTTTGTAGCTGCAGATTCATCCGGTAAAATACCAGCTCAGATTCAACTATTAAACAGTCATGTTGAAGGTCCCATATTATGCATAACTCAGTTTCTAAAAGTCGTGTGTGTCCTCATAGTCTGTGTATGAGGCCCAAAAATCAGAAAACTTGTTCCACTTTTTAGCGAATGTGTGCTCAAGTGGGTGAGGGACAGCTTTCCCTTTGTGACCTCACAAAGGGAAAGAACTAGTCCCCCCGGTTTTCTGTTCACCTGTTTGAATTCAGACCTACAGAAAAATCCATCATTTTACTTCAACACCAGTTAAATCGGTTTATGATGTTTGTATGTTTTTGTTTTTTTCTGGAGAATGTGTGATTTTTGTGAAAACTGTATTATTATCCACTTTACATAAATAGGTACGTCAATTTTTATTTATTTTTTTAACTTGTCCTGTCCAGCATGGTAGCAGCAGAATGATGGTCTGGTTGCTGTGTTATGTGGAACAAATTTGCTCAACACTGCCCCCTTGATTTCTGGTGACACTACTGCTATGTCTGGGTACCGATCTGCAAGCTCTCTCGAATCAGACTGAAATATGAACGTAAAGGATGCAGCAGATGGACAAAAAGTCTTCGTCCATATGCACATTTATTTTAAAGCATAAATGAGGCTTTAAAATGATCAACTTTACTCTCCATTGGCCGTTTTGAATTGCTGTCTTGAAGGAGCTTCATTAGCTGGATGTAAGACGGCTAATAGACTGAAAGCAATGAGCTGGAAAGATGTAGACCAGTTGAAAGATAAACTGGCAGAAATTATTTTCAAGGAAGGCGCTGCATCCCATTTAACTAAACTTTATAATGAGGAACAACAGCTGAGAAAAAAAAAGAAAAGAAAGAATGATGAGTCAAAATTGTGTGATAAAATAATGGTCCATATCTAAGTAGCAGGAGCAGCGCAGTAAAACTGTCTAGCCTCCATTTGCTTGGGATTTGCCCGGAGCACAGCATGCCTTTCATTAAGCCTGAGGTATTAATAAGTTAATGAGGCTCATTTTCCTGCTCATTAACTCTCTGACTGATCAGCTTCCTCTCTTGTTTCAAACCAATAACACAGCAAGGTGGATGCAGGTATAGAAGGAATAAAGTTATTTTGATGGTTAACTCAACATCATAAATAATGGACTTTCCCAACCGTCCACTGTTTTGGCCAAAGCTGCAACAATCCACGGCAGGAAGAAGAAAAACAATTACCATTTAGGTTCTCATAAATGAAACATGGTTTTACTGTGGACGCTTGGGCCCTTTAACCTCTACATGAGGTAAACATTGTCCCGACTGTAAACAGACTTATCAAAAAGTGCTCCTGGTATCTAAGCACAGCCTTTATCAAACAATGGTTTAGATATGCACTGAATGGGATTGTATTTTAGCTCTTTGTCAAGGAGGATCCTGGCAGATTTAAACAGAGGCAAAAAACAAACAAAAAGGGAACAATACAATGAGAACTGGAGAAACTGGAGCTGTAAAAGAATTGCTGAAAACAGTCTTTACAGCGAAAGTACATCATTCATCACAGCGGGAGTTAAACTGTGAAAGTTTAGTGACGCCATCTGGTTGTTGAAGAGGGGGTGCCATGAGTGACAGGCCTCTAACAGGCTCAGTCACCCATAGAGTTATTATCAAGAATACAATAGCACGGGAAATTAATTAGGAGAGTTGGAAAGCACATGTCACAGAACACGAAACCCATCTTCATCATCATCGTACGAAGTGCACACACTGCTGTTCTGTAAATTACGGGTTACTTTCCCCACACGTCCACAACACCATCCTTTATGTCACCAGGATTCATGGTGGCCTCTCTAGATTACAGCACACTCCAACATACCAACGCGTCAGCGCCACATCTCGCTTGAATCGGTTATTGTGTTGTGTGATCACACAAGCCCACGAAGCCAGTAAACATGCCGTGTTTTCCTTTGGTGCGGTAGATATGGGAGGGGTGCAAATGCAAAAGAATGTGTAGAGTTTTGTGGGGTTTAAGCCAAGATGAATTCTTCAGAAAGGTTGCTGATGAGACATGTATGATTATTTATAATGACATGTGCCATGTCGGGGGTGGGCTGTAAACTTCACGTGTTAGTTGGCAGCAGAAGGCTTCATCCATTAGGTTCACACTGTAAAATGTTTTGTGTTCAGTGAAGGAAAAAAAGCTGAATTCCATTTCCTTTCCTTCCTTCCTTTCTTCCTTCCTGTGTCCACAGATGGGTCTCCATGCGTACTAGGTTGTGGGTGGTGTTGCTCGACAAGCCTGACAGGGATACACTTTAAAAATACTCTCTACATGTAGTGGGGAAGTGGTGCGTGCTGTGACCAAAACACATGCAGATGAATGAAATTTTGGATCGTGTCTTGAGTTTCAGGTGGCCATTGTTCCCTAAATGGGTGGAGCAGGAGGTTGTAGCATAACAATCCGTGTTTATGGTAGCATTTTCACAAATCTGGGTTGTATCACAGATAAGCAACTTAAGATAATAGCTTCCCTGCAGTCATCTCTTCAGTTGCAAATGTGTGTGCACATGCACTTCTGTGTGTGTGTGTGTGGTGGCGATGTTAGACCTTTTTAATGGGGAAGTTCCTGCACCACCCCTCCCTGGAGACATGTGACTCATTGAACTAACACACCTGTACCAACCTCGCCTTGTGGAATTAAGGAAACATACAGTACATTTAATTTAATCGTCTCATGGGTCAGGGAAGCACACTTCATTAAAATGTAATGTAACATAATGCACAAGGTGAACATTTGTAACTTATTGTCTGTCATACATGTATATTAGAGCATTTATGAGGCATTATTGTTTTTGTTTGCGTTACTGAAGCTGAGGTGATGTTGTGAAAGGATATAACGTGGATTTTAATAGTCTTTTTTACAATTTTTCTAATAAGTTGCATAAGTTTAGTACTTTGATAAGTTTAGTTACAGCCATGTTAAGCTGAACTGAAGCAATCCAAACTCTAGCTTGAGATTGGGGCCTGCCTCAGCACCGGTATAGGTTGTTTCAAATCAAATGGCCTAACGGGTTGTGGCAGGAGCTTGCCAGAATTTAAAATTTTTTAACAAAAGCAGTAAAGCCACTTGTTACACCTGTAAACTGAGCATTTTGTGAGGAAATAGAGACAGAGCCTTCATTCAGTGCTATCAGTTTCATTTTAAATACTTGTTTTCAGTACAGCTAGTTCAGCTCAGGGCTCAGGTAAGACACACCAGTGTCGAGGCCCAGGGTGGATCTCATCGCCTGCATCTGGGCAACAAAAGTACCTGAACACAACGCAAAACACCACATTGTGTTATGTACACCAGCGGGATGGGGCATGGCTCTCCAGGGCTGAACATCCAAATCTATTCAACAAGGGAAACCAGAAGCCAACATAGTTTAGAAAATGCTCATCAGCACTGTTCACTCTTTATATAAAAGTAAAAAGTTAAGGCTAGAGAGATGATGTACACATCCTCTTGATCAGAGATCGAGGGCTTTCTCTGCTTAAGCCTGTTATTAATGATGCAATAATTTGAATCTGGTGCATTGACTCAGCCAAACATTGAAAACCTGCAGGACGAAGGCCCACAAGGACTAGCGTTTCACACCCTTGCTCTAAATGTTTTCCAATGGCAGATTGTCAGCTTGGTACATGAGGGCTTTGAGGCTTTGGCCAAACTTTGACGTACTCTCTCTGCGTTGGGTCTTTGCAAACTTAAATCTTCATGTGCAGTTTGTTTGTGGGCAGTCTCAGAAATGCTGAAGGTTTGGGCCCCTTTTGGTGCTACTGGTCCTTAAAAAGTTTGCTTTGTGATGGAGTGAAGTTTAGCAGATTAGCTGTATCTTCTTTTTTATGTTTTTGGGACTTCATCCTTAGACCAGGCAATAAAATGATCTAAATTAAGAAGAAAATTTATGTTCATAAAGCAAATGGCTGTCCCTTAGAAGAATTGAAAGTAGAATATACACCCATTTATCACTGCAGAGTGTTGTTCAAGCTACCAATTATAAGAAGTAGAAGATGTAATGGAGTTTACTGCAGTCCTGACATAGACCTGAATGTGATGATGCAGAAGATACAAACGTATTAAGATGCTTATGTAATAATGTGTGATGTGAATACCACTGTAAATACATAAGAATATATCTTAAAAGCACATCTGTGCACAGAAACATGTGCTTTTATATAATATATATCATAGTCAAGATTGACCAATGTAGAAAATATTGTCACGAGAAAAAAACATTGTCCAGCCTGATTGTCCTCTTTGATGTAAAATTACTTGTTGTTAGACCCTCTCTGATTACATTTAATCGGCATGTTGCGTAATCTCCAGAGCCTGAGTGGGTTTTTTTTGGGTTTTTTTCTGCACGTCTGCTCAGTTGTTGGGAGGTGGCCTCAACCCAAGCTGAGGATAATTCAAAGCAACACACTGGATAAAACATAAATATAAATTTGTGCGGGACAGTAGCACGAAAACTGAATGTTGAATTGTCTGCTGTCGACTTGAGATTAGGAATTTTATGATTTTATGGCTTTAAACAGCGTGATCCTTTACTCATTGTCCTCCATATCGTCCCTTTCCATATGAACGAAAACAATTGAGGCTGGAAAACTGTCGGAAACCTATAATATAAGGAGGATAAAGTGGTTTTACGGTGGATTCTGTTCACCACTGAGACAAGGCACCTACATTCCTTAAATCAGGTTTTCTTGCCAAGATGATGTCACATTCAGATTTTTAATATGGCATGAGTTATAACTTTGTTGAATATGTGTTAGTATGAAAAAAAACCACACAATAATTCCACGGATTAATGTCTTTGTATTAAAGGCTAAATAATTAGGATTTTTTTTGTAAAAATAATTAAAAATGTTCTCATTTGTTGCGAGGGATAAAAAGAAGCTTCCCTATAAACAACCTGTCCTCTACATCAACAATGTCTTTGTCAAGTTTTTCTCCTTTCAAAATAAGAGTTACGTGACGGAATAACTTCGGTGCGCTGTGTAGCTCTTTCCTACTTCCTGGTCCCTTAACCAATCATATGCGACTCCCCAAGTTGCCAAACAACAACGCAGCGTTTGGTATTTTATGTCGGCAAAAGAGCCTGCTGTAATGATGTTCTGGTCAAATGAATAGTGTGTTTCTCCTTTTGACTCTATTTTATGCTAACGTAAATTAGCGCGTGAAATTAGCGCTAGCATTGAAAAGCATAGCAACTTACTGTGTGACCTATCTTCCGTCGTCATCGTGATGTTTGCTGGTGCAATGGTCTCCGTCCTCCATTGACTGTATATAGGAGTTGTCCTCTCACAAACCGGCAACCTGCGCGAAACTCTCCGAGGGTGAGGGGGGGAGGGAGGAAGGACGCTGTCCGTGTTTTTCTCTTTCGACTGCAGTTCTGATTTAAAACACCAGGTGGCAATGCTACTTATTTTGCCTTTAATGTGTTAATTTTGACAGCCCGATTTTAAACTTAAAGACGTTTAAGGAGTATTCATGGGATTTTTACCCAGCTATGGTGTTTGGGATTGACACATACTAATCGTGATGAGTGTAAAATTATCATTATTTCATTGACAACAGTTTTAGTAAGAATATCTGTAATAAATACATCTCTACTTGGGATAAAGTCTGCAAGTTAGCCATGGGTAGAAGTCCTAAATGTACTTGAATGACTGCAATTTGTTTTCTATCTGCAACAGTTTTTATTTGTCAAAGAAATTAAATGAAATAGATAACCGCTGGCTGTGGCTGAAGATGCAGGTTTTTGTCATTTTGTTTAGAGCTCTTTAATTTAAATGCTGCACTACCCAGTCTGTAATAAGTTTGTCAGCACTTACGCGGTATTTGATATTTTAATACATTTTTTTCTACTTACTGGCGTTTACTTTGCATGTTTGCTGTTGGAAAATGCTGTTATCAGATCAGACGTAGCATAGGGTTGCTATAAGTATATTTTTATTTCATAAACCACTAATTGCCGGTAATAAAGGTTGACGAGTTGTCACGCCTGTTCATTCAAAATGGATGAGTAGGTGTGTCCTGGCATTAACATGGTACTGTAAATAAACAAAGATGAGCTCAGAAAGTCAAAGGAAACGGCATCCTGTTACACATGCGATCACTGAGTAACGTGAGCCCATCGTAGCTTCTGTATTCTGCTTTAGTCCACCGCGCCCCACCCTGATCTCTGCTTTAGCTGAGCAAGACTCCAGAGTACTAACTCACATAAGCTCAGGCTTAGTAACATCTTGAAGGACTTGCAATTGGATGCCAATTCTACCATGCAACTGCTAAATGAGACCTTGAGCAGCATGACATGACAGTACAAAACAACTTTGAAGTATCTGCCCTTTCATGCACAATAAACTCACCAACAAACTGGTTTTCTTTTTTTTTCTTCTTCGTTATTGATGGTCTGCTCCAAATTTAATTTCATTGTCTTTCATCTTCCTCTTTCAAACTCTTTTTTTAAATAATGGTCAGTGTCCAACATGGCTGCCCATAAATACACATTGGCACACAAACACTCAAGCACACACTTTCTGTATCGCAGCTAATGAGTCCTTGCTTAGAAGCTGCGTTAATTAACAGGGTTCCCAAGAGAAAAGAGCCAGAAAGTGAGGTCCACACATAGCTGCACAGTCCTGGGTCAAATGGTATCTAGGAACATTTTGTTTATTGGTGCTTGCATGCCAAAACTGTTGGGGGTTGAACTGGGGACATGGTTTTACCTATTAAAGCAGCCAAACGCATCTGAACATATGTCCAGTAAAGCCAAATGAAAGATTTAGAAATAAACAAACAAAAAAAATCCCAGAAGTCACTGAAGTGCTATTGTCTTTTTTTTTCTTTTGGAAAGCCATTTTAAGATGGTTCACACAGAAGAATAATGAATAACCTCTTGCTGTTGTTAGAGTTATCATCGAGCCGTAAACATGTGAAACATGGCAGGTGAAGCACGGATGTTATTTATCATAAAGAATTAGTAAATAGAAATTTAGTAAACCATTCATACTGTATTTGAGCTCAGTTTTCCTTTTGTTCACTTAGTTTCGGTTTGCTGTCTCCCACAAGCTTCACGACCCGCTCTGACATGTTCTGATCAGAAAGCCAACGGCAAGACCAGACTGGAGCTGAGATATCTAGATTGAATTGTCAGACACCCTCACACCACAAACAATCACAGAGGATTAGCCTTTATAAGGAAATACTTCACTGGGGGTCAGGAGATGCCACACATGCTCTGATTTTACTGATTTAAGTGGCTGCTGATACTTCATGTTGGTCTGAAGTACTAGACCTTTTCTGAAATGTACAAGTATTGTAGCAGAAAGTCTGAATTACCATCCTAGAGGCAGGCTGTGTTTCATTTGTGTATAATGATGATTCCGTTTAGGATCCCTATGACAAAGACTTAATGCAGATAAAGTTACTTTATCTGACGTAATGCTGCCATCACATTGACTGTCCAACAAAGTGTTGGACACTTTTAGGACCACGTAGTGCAGATGGTGGTGGACAGACATGCGGTGTTATAGAATTAAATAAATTGTTGGGAGAAATGAGCAGACATGGACCTCTGCATGTCTAATCGTGAATATACTGAAAACAGTATTAGTGACTATAACCATAGGGATATTTTTACTTTTTTAATATTGACTTGCAACACTCCAAAAGATCCTTCAGTACATGGGCTCCAGGGCTGGGTGGTAGGACTAAAATTATACATCATGGTATAGTGAGAGTCTTGATCACAGCACTGAATCCACAGAACTTAGCAGAACCAGGTCTTTAACTGTATGGATTGTGATGCCGTTGGTTATCTGAAGACATGTTTGCATCCATGTTTGACCTAATAAAACCAAAGTCTCTCCAGACAACAGATCCAGCATCAAGTTCAACTTCAGTATCTGCTACAGCGTCCCCTTCTAAACTTTTCAGCACTCAGTGTCTCCAAAAACACATCCGCTCATCTGTGTCTTTAATGCTACATCGTTTAAGATATTTCAACCTGTGTTCGCAATGTAAGACAAATTCTTATTAAAACATTAAAAACCAGCTTTTGGTATGAACTGGTATACCTCCCAATGCTATCAGGCGTTACAGCTAAGCACACAGCCCTTTTTTGATTCTACCCTTTTTATGAGGGCCGCTCCCACTGCCGTTGCCACTTCTGTGCCAATGGATAATCCTTCCTGTACTGTTACTGCAATTACTACATCTATTTTTTCTTCTTGTGCTATTTTGAGTAACAATGTCAGTCCAGACAAAGGAGCCTGTAGTCTTTTACTTTGCTATTACTGCTCCTCATCAGTGTTTTTATTATATTCCAGATTAGCAAGCAGCACTCTGCTTCCTGTGTTTACCAACAGGTGCAAACCCATCACACACACACAACACAATGAAACCGGATAAATTTTAAGGCTTTTTATTACAGACTGGTTATTCCTGAAACGCTGCTCGAATTGCAGATGGGGATGGGTTTAGTTTCTGACCAGAGTCTGCTTTAGTTCGGATCTGTGCAGTTCATGGGTGTGGTGCAATGATAGAGCAGCAAAATGGGGGCATTCAGATACAACAGAAGGGGCCGCTGAGAACACAGCTGAAAGGGGAGATGGCAGTAAAAGCAAATAGGAGATAGCTGAACTGGAGCTTTTCCCCAGGGGTGCTACTTTTGCTTACACATAGTTGTTAAAAACTTACAAACCAACTAGAAGATCAGGTCTTAGTTCTTTAGCAAGTGTTCTGGCTACAATAAACCTGTTACTTTCTCAGCCATAATTTACTATAGGGCTGGGCAATTAATCGAATTTTAATCTCATTACGATCTGGGTTTTCAACGATCATGAAAATGAAATGATCCTATCTTTTAGCCCCTTTGAAGTTTACTCTTGTGCTGTTTTCAGTTGCAAATCGAGCTCCGCTGGCATCGCAGCGCTCTGCTGCAGACTCCTCCCACAGCCCCAACCGCTTTGGTTTTATTAAGCACGAGTCTCAAGTTAGACTGAAGAGTCGCGACTAAATAATCCACTAGCCTCCAGAGACACAAAGAGATATCAAATGTTATAAACAAACAACTTTTTTTCTCAACATCTTGTCACCATTTTAGTGGCGTGTCTCTCCCTGCCCTGTATGTTGACTTGGACGTGGCTACAGTCCTAGACTGTTAAGCTCTAAAACTTTTAATGTATTTTCTTATTCTTTGGAAAAAAACTTCTTCTTAGGGCGGAGGTTGTGGCTTGAAGAACACTGACAGATTTATTAGCATAAACTTGGAGATACCACACATGCTTGGCACACACCTGAACTGTGAATCACAGCTGCATGTTTCAGATCAAGGCAAGCGCCATCAGGTGTCTGCAAGGTGGTTTTAGCTTTCTCAACATATGTACAACATTCAGGTTATGATGTACATCCATTTTATCCCTTTCAGTGTGTCAAAACTGTCTTTGATTGGCTAAAAATGTCTTTGTCTGACAGATATAGGACTAATACTACTCTCTCACAGGAACATTTCTGAATAGATGAGTGATGGGTTATGTGTGATCATGAGGCAAGACTCTTCTGGACCATCTGGTTGGCCCAGTCTGTAAGAAGAAGAACGATGCATTCTTGAGCCCTTCAACACCTTGTGGCATCTTGTTGCTAGAAGCACTCTAAACAGTCTTGAAAGGTGCCATGCATTCTTTGAAAGTCATGCATGCTCATTTTTCTACTCAAGGTGCCAAAAAACCAAGCGTGTCACTCCAAAATGCACTGAGGATGAGTAGAGGTTATGCTCGTGCATAGTTTCGACACACGTTGAGCATAAGCAGCCCCTAGAAATTTTTGGCACTTTTACTGCACATTCCAATGGCAGTCTTAACCCATGTAGTAAATGACTGATCAGAAACTGTGCGAAGGTGTTGCATCTCACTATAAAAGACGTGGTGTTTCATTGCTCAAAGTCCTGTTTTGGTTTGTTTGTTCAAATGTTTAGTGGAGCCACAACTTCACCCTCCACTCACTCCTCTGTGTGAAAGGATAGAGAGGAGTGGCAGCTCATAAATTCCCAATGGTGGTATGGACATACAGATGAGTGGGCGTCAAGTTAAAGGGAGGAAGACAGAAGATGTGAAAACGTGCAAAAAGAGAAAGTTAAACATACTGAAACTATGAATATCAAACCCACCACTCTTCATATCAGCCTGACAGCATATTTATTGATGGGTGTGGGTTGGAGGCTGAGAGAGGTGTTTGACTCTTGTAAAGAAACCAGTGGAATGCCTCAGATGTCTTGAGGAGAAAGACTGGGAGGCATGCAGAGACTGGTTTCTCGAGTCTTCTGCAGGCAGACCTCGCCTAGATGCCAGAGTTTATTAAACACAGTCCTCAACTTACAACGAGTGCTTATTTGGCCGTGTTGAAAAGGATGTGCCCGCACTTGAACATTTTCAAGAACTATACATTATATGACTTTCAGGATAACTTGACCACCAGAACTCTGACTCGTGATCACTTAAGAAAGAAAAGGTGATGGTAATTCTTAATCAGTCTAAACCTTAACACACCTCTTTTTATTCTTTTGTTTCCCAATAGGAAGACAATGAGATCCCCTCCAGTGTCTTAGTCAAGGACTCCCTCAAGACCCCACAACCAAGCCAGTATGACGCAGAATCCACCCATCCCAATCCGTCTATTACAGGCTCTGTTGAAGGCATCCGCACCCAAGACGAGGGTCTCCAGACCATTAGCCTGTCCTCGGATGATGATGCCGATCTTGTTGCAGCATCACATCGAGAGGAAGAAGAGATGCTGCAGTGTGAGGCTGCTGGGGGCGCTCCCATAAGATACGAGAGAAGAGCCGACAGGTTCAAGCGCAACAGTCTGAAGAAGGTTGACAGCCTGAAGAAGGCTTTTTCACGCCAGAGCATCGAGAAGAAGATGACCCAGATCACCACCAAGATTGTGCCGCCGGAGAAGCGTGAGAAAATCAAGAAGAGCTTCACCCCTAATCACCCCAAGAGCCCAACAGCCAAGTCCTCCTCTTTCAAGGTGTCTCCCATGACCTTCAACGTCAAGAAAGTCCGAGACGGGGAGGCCCCAACACAAGAAATGGCCTCGCTCGGGGAAGAGGCTCATGTGGAGATTCCTGCTCTGGGAGGCCTAGATGGTGAGATTCCCCTGGCAGAGGTGCACACCACAGAGGGTTTTGTGGAGGATATTAAGGAGACGTTAAGCCCCTCCTCCCCCGAGAGCATGAATGCAGAGCTGTCTTTGAATGGAAAATCACCAGGCATTGAGTGCGAGATGAACGGAGATAGTTTTGCTGGCCTGGCAGTTCCAGAGCAGGATGAAGATGTTGATGAGGATGAAGAGGATGAGGAAGAAAACAAGGAGAAACACAAAAGTCCTGTTGAGGCAGCAGCAGATGCCTCGATTCCTACTGCGACGATTGCTGTGGAGCAAGTGTCTTAATATTGTTCTTTTTTTATTCTTCCTCACATTTCTACAAATACTGATCAGCTAACAGGCACAGATAATCCCTCCACTCTAAAAACTCTTGAGCTTTTTCCACCTGTAGCTTTATAGAAATATGTTCTTGGCTTTCTAAGCTTGTCTATCTCTGAACCCTTTCCTACATTACTGCCTTTGATTGCCACTGGCAGAGTCAGAACCTTGACGTGGTTTGCATTAGCAGCTAGACATGACAGCACACCTCCTTAAGAGTTCAAATTGCAGGTTGTAGTTGAAGTCATTCTTAAACTTTGTTGTCAGGTTTGCAGAAAAACACCATAACTCTCTCTTCAGTTGATGCCCAACCAAACTAAATAGGTGCGCATCTCCCGGGCGCTGGACCAACTATCTTCCTCCCGCTGTGAATGTCTGCCTCTGGTCCTCTGTTCTTTGCTGACAAATAGCCTCTTTTGTTCTTTGTGAGTTTTGTGAAAAATAGTAAATCTCTGGCAACGATGGGGCAACCCACAGTCTGCTGAAGCTACGTGTTGCCAGGTTGCGCAAGAGTTGGAATGAGGAGGGTTTTTTTTTTCAGATCAGGTTCTGGGGTGTCTTTTTTTTATTTTTTATTAGCAGATTGAAGTTGTTTACCAGGTTTTTGGGGGCATGCGCAAAATAAAAATCCCTGGCTTTTTTTTTTTTTTTTTTTAACTCCTGTCGCAGTTGTGAAACTGGAGTTTGGTCCCCACATCGAGATCCAGTTTTCTCTTTCTTTATTTTATGTTACCCATCTGTAACATCTTATAATTATGTTTTAATGTCTGTTCTAACACTGACAGTAAATTTTAACCATCTTGTATAAAGAAAAATAAAGTAAAGTAGAATTTAAAAAGAAAAAAAATCTATAGAGGGAGACTTTTGTGAATATAAGGGATAAAGTCACCATTCATTTCCTGATGTGAATGACATTATTCTACAAGTATCTTAGGTTTGGTGTCATTTTTTTAGCCCTATCCCTTTTCATGGAAAAGCTACTTTTTATATTTGTGTACAGTCTTTGTCCTTGTGAGGCTCAGCTCACTACTTCCTAAACATTTACAGCTTGAACACTTTGAAGTAGCACAGTGATTTTTTCAGAAGTACATTGAGTGTGGTTTCTTGTCCAGTAAGAATTTAGTTTGTTCTGTTTGCATTACTCTGACACTTAAGTGTTTTAAAATACTTTTTTTTTAAAGTGTTTACTTAGTGTCATATTTTTCCTAACATTAAGATTATCTTTGAGATTTGCCAGGGCACCGTCACTGAAGCCTCTCAGCCTGGATGCATGCTCACACAGGTGAACTCCTTGCCTGCACACGCTGGTTTTAGTAATTGCACTCCTCCAGGGATTGATTCTCGTGTATCTGTAGATAAGAGTGAGTGCAAAAAATGCCTGAAATTTTTCCCATTTGTTTTAAGGAATTCTGTGCATCCATCTGTGCACTTTTACTAAGATATACATGGACATGAGAAAGTTTAGGTTGGTAGAATAGTCACTTCACGCTTTGGAGTCATTCCTTCATGCTTCTATAAAACTATCTCCCGCTTGTCTTCTGATTGGCCGAGCTCTGCCGGCCGCAGCAGGAAGCTGTGTAATGTCACAATTTTCCTGAGAATAATTTGGTGAGCGATACCAGGTGCTAAGTATCCAGATATAGGAGAGGTTACAAGTAGATATTAGTAGTAGATAAAAGCTGGAGAACAGCATTCCTAGCTTTGATGGATGCCCCTGCTGAGCCCATTTTTCATGCTGTTGGCCTCCCTGTTGAAAGAAGTTGAGAATCTGTGGAGCCACAGGTGCTGTGCCTCCTGTAGGGGCAGCTGGAGATGAGCTTGTTGGTGAAGGGGGATGAGAGGATAATAAAAGTTACCTTTGGTTCAAACATGCCTGTATTTGTCCGTGGGACTGGAAAGTCTTTGTTAGTCTCATATTTGTTTCACACTTATTCTGATTTAAATAGATCATAGAGAGTCGCTGGATAGGCAAGGATTGTTTCTATTTGAACTTCTGAAATGTGATTTTTCAAAGTTTGCAGACAGTGTGCAGACTGAACTCATTCAGACCAGACAAATACATGAAATGCTACTTAAACCTAACAGAAACAGTGACCATCGTCCTGCCATCCCATCTCCTCTGCCCTGAATGTGATTTTATATACTAATTCTTTAAGTTTATTTAGCATTCTGTTATTCCACAACAACATGAGAACTTTTGAAAGGTAGTTGTAATTGTGTGAAACAAATTGGGAAAAATTAACAACAATCTAATACATAGATAGCTATGAAAATATAAATCACATAAGGAAAGTTAAGGTCTATAAAGACAAGAAAGGGAAGTTGCAGTGATGACAAATACAAGCAATGCCACATTTATTCCTATTATTTGTTCACTGCTGTCAAACTTTGGGGAAAATTAGAAAACACTGTTTACAATGTGTTTTTTTTTAAATACACGAATGCCTTTGTTTTATTACTTTAATTAGAAAACTGAAAATCCACTTTTTAGTAAAGAATACTTCTGCATTAGAAAAACTTTGAATATTTTTATCTGATAAATACAGGAACTGATGAAGATGGGAGAAGTGTCACAGTTCCTGACCTTTTTTTGTGTGTGTGTTACAAAAACTAATATATGGGATTTATAAGATGGAAATATAAATAAACGCTTGCTTTCCTTGTTTGATAGACTTGCAATCGTGTTGCGTTTTTATACATTTTAAATTCTATATTAAGCACCCTGCCGAGAACAGATTCAACATTAGATTCCTGCATATATTAGTTATATATGTATTTACCTTGTAATTTCTTGTCTTCAATGTAAAAAAAGACAAAAATATATGTTCACGTGCTTTTGTGTAAGATTTTTCTTTTATTTGTTGTAAAATCACACTTAAATCTGGAATACAAGCAGATAGAAATCAGCCAACCTTTTAGCCTGTTAATGTAGTTAACCACCTAAAACCAAAGACTCTCGGAACAGAAAAGTCCCTACCGCTGCTTGAGTGTTCGACCACGTGCTCCTCTTAAAGCTTCTAAACATTCAGGCATTTCTTTTTAAACTTTAGTCACTGCATTCATCAATAAAGAGTTTCAAACACTGAAAATGTTTTTGTTTTGGTTCTTTATTCGTAGTTTGTAAGGTATAAAGAGATGTTGCACATTTCACAATAATTATCATAATAGTTGATCTGTGTGTTTTATGTGGTCCCAGCGATGTCTGTACATTCACCAGCGACTTTATTGGGTAAACCTGTTTAATAGCTTAGCACAAATGGCTAATCAGCCAATCATATAGCAGCAACACAAAACATTTAGGCAAGACAAGAGGTCAAGGTGATTGTTGTAGTTCAAAAAGTGACTGAACATGGCCTGGTTGTTGGTCTGAGTATTTCAGGAACAGCTGATCTGGGATTTTTACACACAACCATCTCTAGGGGTTTCCAGAGAATGGTCTGAAAAAGAGAAAATATCCAGCGAGCAGCAGTTGCCTGGACCAGAATGTCTCGTTGATGTCAGAGGAGAATGGGCAGACTGGTTGGAGATGATGGAAAGATGACAGGAAGTCAAATAAGCACTGGTTCCCACCAAGGTCTGCAGAACAGCATCTCTGAACACACAACACGTCCAACCTTGAAGCAGATGGGCTAGAGCAGCAGAAGACCACTCGTGTCAGCTAAGAACAGGGAATTGAGGCTACAATTCACACAGACTCACCAACACCTCCTTTATGACAGGGTACCATCTTCTGATGGTTACTTCCAGAAGGTAATGCGCCATGTTATAAAGCACGAAGCTCATTTCACTGTACTCCAATGGCCTCCACAGTCATCAGATCTCTATGCAATAGAGCAGTGGTTCCCAACCTGGGCCCTTGAACATTAGAGCCACAGTGATTAATGTCCACAAATTGTCCCTATTTTAAGGATAAAATGAAAGGCTGTATGTTGTTTGTTTAACTTTAGCTTTATCAAAGGACCGGGCTCCAGATACAGGGCTGCCAACTCTCACGCATTGGCCGTGAGACTCACGCATTTGAGTGAATTGTCACGCTAATCCTCAGATTTCTCACGCTAAATCACACATCAAGAGCAATGACGGCTTATCAGGAGGTTCGGGAGGCGCAGTGGGCCGCGTTACTCCTGGGCCGGTGAAAGTGGGAACAAACCTACCATATGATTTAAGTATCTGAGAAGAATAAATATCAGTGATGTGCGGATCAGTAGTGAAATATCTATTCATCCTATACCAACATTTATATAGCTAAACTTCCAGGATAAGTACTATTTCTTCTTGTGCCTGCCATAGGTGTGTTTGAAAAAGAAGCAGCGCGGTCCATCCACTGCTCGGTGATCAGTCCGCCACGCAGCGATAAGTGATATTCCAGCTCCACTAACAGCAACGATGCGCAGTTTGATGTGTGTGAAGCCAACAAACTTCATTAAACAGCAGAGAATCTACCATAACACAGAAGCAGAGGCGATGAGGCAAAATAGGGAAGGAGGAGGACAGGTGCTGCAAGGGAGGAGGCAGATGTTACTCTAAGTTTTGGTGCTGCAGGCAGGTATCAGGTACTATCAGAGGGATAAAATCTGGAGCTGGTGGATCCTGTATGCGTAGCAATGCTATTGTGTTTTGATGAAGTTATTTACATCTGCCTCCTGCTATATTTAAGTGTTGTGTTAATGTTTAAACAACAGGAGTTCCCTACAATAATAAAACTAGTTCAGATGTGCAGTAACATTTCTCTGACATTGCTGACGGCTGAGGTTATTCGGGATCTGTCTGTTGGGCTTGAAAAAAGATTTTCATGATTATTAAGTTATGCCTACAGAGACTGAGGGCAGGGGCGTTGCTAGACATAGGACTCTACAGGGGCCCAGGCCCCCCATTTCTCATATTTATGAGTGTTATAGAATTAACAGTGCTGTGTTCCATCTGCTTCCCTTTGCTAATCTGACTGATACTGTTGCTTTCAAACCACTGCTACTAAAACTGAAACAATAAATAATAATAATAATAATGTCTATTATTGAACGGTTAAAATAGACTTTCTGAAAAAAGCACCTTCTTTTTGTGAGTTGTCAAACAAAAGTGAAACATACAAATAGAGAATTTATATCAAATGGATTTAAGTAAGAAAATACTTCTAAGTGAATATCAGATTATTGTGATAAATGCAGTCAACTGACATTATTTTGAGCTCTGACATGAATTTGAAGGTTTGCTCTAAAAAAATCCAGCATAATAAGATTTATAGAGACAGGCTTTACTCATATTTATTTATATTTACAGAAATTTTGGAAATGTGCTCCAACAATTATGTTTAAATAATTATTTTGTTGAAATAATGTTGAAATTTATTTTCCAATAAATGTCACTGAGTCATGTTTTGTATTGAACCGGCTGTCTGACTGGGAACTGCCTAACTGGGAACTGTCTGGCTGGGAACTGCCTGGTTGGGAATTGTCTGACTGTGATGTGTCTGACTGGGAACGGTCTGACTGAGAAATGTCTGACTGGGAACTGCCTAACTGGGATGTGTCTGACTGGGAAAATGTCTGACTGGGAACGGTGTGACTGAGATCTCTCGGACTGGGAAATGTTTGACTGGGAACTGTCTGGCTGGAGACTGTCTGACTGGGATGTGTCTTATAGGTCTTAGTTTCAGTGTGATGCCTCATCCACATCAGCTGCTGTTATATGCTTTTCTGTCATGGCTGGTTGGCCAGCATATTTTTATCTGTCTGGGTAAGACGAGATGGTTTGGTGGTGTTTGTCTCCCTCCTATGTTCGAAACACAGACTGCACATTGTGCCATTTTTTATTTGTTTCCTTCGATAATAAAAAACCTGGACTTAAAAAAACAGCACAGTTGAGACAAAGCATTTAAGGTTCTTGCTGAAGTGAAACCATAGTGAAACGCCAAGATCTTGGTCCCTAATGGTGCCTTAAATAGATTTCATTCGACGTGTATGGGTGAATTGTCACGGTGGCCGAGAGGTTAAGGCGTTGGACTCGAAATCCAATGGGGTTTCCCCGCACAGGTTCGAATCCTGTTCGTGACGGTTATTTGTTTTGCTTTCAAATTTCATACATAAAGTGAAACTACATTGCTACTACTTCGTGTAGTTCGGCGAACATTTTACGACTGAAAGTTAAACTCTTAATGTAATTTGCGCTTTGCCAGTATAGAATACATCTCTGGTCAGCGGGCTTGCGTTTGTTTAAAGTTACATACAACCAAAATCATTGAATCCCATAAATGACACAACTACTATTAAACCTGTAGATTGATCCATGACACTGAAGCCTGGCCAATGCCATTTCTTCTCGCGTTTTTTTTTATTAATTTTTTTTAGACGAAATCCTTTTTGGTAGAAACCACTGTCTCTCTTCCCTAACTGTAAAGTGATTGTAAACACTGTTTACTCTGATCTGTGTACTTTTATGAAGACAATATACTCAAAATAACAAAAACATGATGACTTTTATGCCTTTCGCCTCGTGTTAGAGCATACTAGAGAAAATGTCTACCCCCTACCCCCTGTTGAATAATGGAACTGGCCGAGTCAGATAAAGCTGACCGGCAGCACACGCTGACGTAGTTTTTGGGGGTATTGTTGAAGCAGAGGGAAACGTGTAGTGAGCTGAATGCTCAGCATCTAAATTTAGTTTGGGGGCTTTTGCTTTCTTTAGTTATTAATATCCAGGAAATTTGAAATAAGTTTTCGAATTATTGTAACGTTATAGGGTTCTCGGTGGGTTAGATATAGACACATTAGTCATATAACAAAGCATTTGGCCAGACTGCGCGCTAACAAAGCTAACATCCTTATACTTAGAAGAGCCACACAAAGGAAATGCGGTCGATTGGAGTGAAAACATTAACGTCAAGAAGAGTTATGTAAATGATCGAGGGATATTGTTATCTCCAAATTATTAACAATATTAGTTGTTTAAAATTGTTATTAAACGTGGAGAATGTTTTAAGAGAACCACTCAAGGTTTTGATAGACGATTCTGGATCCGCCATTCATACTGGTGCTATTTAACCGATTTTATCATTCAAAGCACTGATAGGAATTTTTTTTTAAAGAAGGAAACGACATTTACACGATTTTCCTGTCCACTGGTGTTATGATAGGAATGAAGCTGCCATTATGGCGACTTTTCGAAGAAGAAATGTCCGAAGACTCGTATCCTAAAAATCAAAATCCGGTAGATTGCGGCCCCTTTCAGCTGCTGTTTATTTTTTCATAAAGGTATTGATTTGAATACAGATAAGTAGATGGCCATTGTTCCAGCCGTTTTTAACTAAACACTTGTGAACTGAGGAGAGTTTAGTTGGCATTTGGCGAGGAGGCTAATTAGTTAGCAAAGCTAACGTTATAGCTATCCAGTATTAGCGCTACAGGGTAAAAGTGACAGGACCGGAAGCTGTCCTGGTACATTTTATTCCGATTTAGCTATGGCAGCCCCTACAAACGAGGCCTTGTTTTTGATAAAGGATGTGAAGCCTGGGTCGAAAAACCTGAATATTGTATTCATCGTTCTGGAGATAGGTGAGTAGTTCTGGCAGGCTAAAGCAGCCTCTTCCTCACATCAACTCCTTTTCTTTATCTTAAAGGGACCGGCGGCAGCGTTAACTACTAACTGAAATTCAGTTGAGTGGGTCAACTCAACTTTTTAAAGCACTACCTGTGATATTTGCACGTATTTATTCCACACTACCTCCTGTTAGCCATTTGAACATGGCTTACATTAACTACGCTTTCTATTGCGTATTCAGGACGAGTAACTAAAACGAAAGATGGCCACGAGGTGCGCTCTTGCAAAGTGGCCGACAAGAGCGGGAGCATAGCTATCTCTGTTTGGGATGAGCTCGGTAGTCTCATTCAGCCAGGAGACATCATCAAGCTCACCAGAGGGTAGGACGTTCGCCTTGTGCTTGCAAACTAGTCAAGACCAGTACTTGCTCAGTTGATTGTGATATAACAGCGATGATTGCATCTGTATTTGCAGAAGAATTTAATGTTTTTTCTTTCTTAGGTATGCCTCTATATGGAAAGGCTGCCTGACCCTTTACACTGGAAGAGGGGGAGATCTCCAGAAGATTGGAGAGTAAGTGAGCAGTTACAAACGTATTTTTCTGCATAAGCATCATATTCACATCATACTACTGCACATTGTGAAGTGAGAAATGTCTCAAGACCTTATTGCGGTGTAGTCCTGTGATTAAAATCTCTTGTGTGGCAATGAAAATAAAAAAAATAAAATCTGAAAACCGCATGTGTAGTTCTTACTCTTAAGAAATCCCTTACAATTATTTGTATGATCAGGAGCCTCTCGGATGTCCTGAAATATCTTTTAGTTGAATATAACCGTCTCTTAACCAAATTTATCTATTCAGAATCAGAATACTTGGGTGCATGGTGACCACTAAAGCGAACATAAAATCTATAAAAAAATAAATATGAAGTCTATATTTAATAAAATCTAAACAGAATATAATCCAGATGTTTCAATGAAAGGTTAAAATCTGTGTTTTGTTGCCCCAGGTTTTGCATGGTGTACTCAGAAGTGCCCAACTTCAGCGAACCAAACCCAGAGCTGCAAACTCAAGCAAACCAACAGAACAAGTCTGTGAGTAGCCATCCACCTCTTTGTTGGGCACAGATGTGCCACACAGCTGGAAGTCGTGCAGACAAAATTGAAGTAAATTACAAGAATTTGCTGCTTTTTTAAAAAAAATAGAGGTCATTTGGCGTTTAAGTACAAACAGTGCAGTTGTTTTAATCTATTGCTCGTTTAAGTTTTGCCGTTCGGCTGCGATCTTTAAAATGTTGCAGGGTTAGTTTAACAAGTAGGTTTTAAATGAAATAAAAAATGAAATTTTACTGCATAATACCCCTGCTGATGGTTTCTGTTCAGGATTGTTTAAACAGTAGATCAGTTTTTTTTAATATAATGTATCTGAAATATTCTCTAAACAGGGTAAACCTGACCAGAACCAGAGAGGAAACTCGCCACCTAACCAGAATTCAGGTACTCCTGCCCCACCAGGTCAGTGTCTCTTCTTCAAGTGCTGTTCAAATATCGCCACTAATGGTTACATTTTATTTTCTGGGCAGATTTTTTATTTTTTTTTTACTCGTAAGAGATGATTTCACAGATTAAATATATATAAATATATTTTCTAAACTTGACATTACAGTAGGGAAACTTTAAAGTTCTTGTTATAATTTACGAACAGTAACTAATTGAGAAACTTAAAGATTTTTCTGGAGCTGTTTCTGTAATGAACTTATAAGCCTCCCCAGTGGGACAGTGAGTCTGTAACAGAACTGGAGGCCGGGAAGCAGCTGGACTGATTTCAACCAGCTGTGCTCAACAAACCTCTTGTGGAAAAAATGTCTTCTGAACAATGACGCGCCTCTGTCAGGACTTATTTGTGTTTCTTAAATCCACAGGTAACGGTACCATGCCGCCCTTCGCCAGCAACCCACCACCCGGCGCACCCCGCGACTCAACATTTGGGCGACCAAATGGGCGGTCACCTGGCAACGGTGCACCTCCGGTTAATGCTGCCGGACCCCCTGCAGCCACAAAGACCTCAGTTACCATTAGCAATGGCAGGGATCCACGACGTGCCAAAAGATGAAGCTAGGTTGGCGGAGAGAAAGCGCCTCCCGTTTTCTCTGCTCCTGACTTTTACCTACCGCCCCCTTCTCCGCCACTGTCTCTATCAGCTCTCACAATAATGAATTTTTATTAAGGACAACCTGAATCATTTTTATACAGGCTAATCTAGTGGAGTGTTTTCATTGTCTTGCATAGTGCAAGTGGTGCGCTCTGTTAGCAGAGTTCTGTGGTCGTCATCTACCGCATGCACTATCGGAGCCTCCACAGGTGAGGCTGGTGGTTGGAGTTGTGGTGAGCTTCTCCGTCTACACTCGTCCTCCAAATTTCTTTGCAGACTGCCCGTTCTGTGCCAGTGGTATCTCCCCCTCATACCAGCCCGTCTCCCTGCCCTCCTGTTCTTTTAATCTACACGCCCTACTTGAACACTTGATGCACTTTCTATTAAATTATGTTGAAGCTTGGTTGTCATTTACATCAGGAACTTTTTTTTTTTTTTTGTTAAATAAGCCTTAAGTGAAAATGAGATCTTGGACTGTGAAATGACCAAGTAAAATTCTTCAAAGGGTCTTCCCTGTCTTAACCAAACTGTATCCGAAGTGACTTTGTTAAAGCGGAAAGGTGATGTGGATTAACGACTGATCATTACTTTTGTTTGTTTTTTTTCCCCTCCGATGAAACACATTTGTTTGCATCGTCTGTATTTTTATTTTTTTTTTTCATCGAGGTGGGACCACTTTAACTAGAACGGTTCACCAAATAAATTTTAGAATATTCCTGCAGCCGTTTTGGATTTGAGTAGTGTGTTTGGGAACGTTGGTCACGTAGACTATACTAGCTTATATAGTAATACAAGTAAAGAAAGTTCCTTGACATGTAACATGTGGAGGAACTTTATGATACAATGCCCACAGTTTGTCATGAAGTCCTGTCTGTCAATCTCTGGCATTTTACCACAAATCCATCACACGAACCCGGCTTCCGTCTTTAAGCTCCATGTTGGAAGCTGCGTTCAGCTGCAGCTTGGCTCACCATCATGTTCGCTTAGCCCCATCTAGTGCCGGGCAGCTTGAACTACTGCTGAAGCATGATGTACAATTTTAAAAAGAAGCAGAACTACTATTTCATGGTTTGACTTCTCTTCTGACTCTGGATGAAAACAGCTGTTTTTGTCCAGGACTGAAAGTGTTAAGTGGAGCAGTCCGTTGCATACAGCAAAAAAGAACCCAGGTTTCCTCACCTCCTTTGTTGCACCAAGCACCAGAACATCGGGGCCTGTAGATTTGTTGTTTTTGCTACTTTCCCTGATGTCAAGGGAAACATCTGTCTTACAATATTGCATGTCAGCTGTGGGTCTCCTTTTATACACACAATCACATCAATGCATACTATGAGAGGCCTCTTGAGAGATTATTTAAACTTGGTTGCACACATACTATGCTGTCACACGTGTGAAACTAAGCTATACACATACATGTAAAAGTCGTGTGTACACTCATACAGATGTTTATGATTTAGGAAATGTGTATGGCTGCACACATTACCTCGTGCTCAGACGTACAGATTTAATAACTAGGTTTTATTAATTGATGCTGATGTAACTACTATTTTCAACTTAATGTTATAAATTAAAAAAAAAAAATTATTTAACCTGTATTTTACGAAGGACGTCCCATTGAGATGACAAGATCTTTTTTTTTTTATCCAAGGGAGCCATTAATATGTCATGTGGGAAATTATTTCATTCGTACATTCCTCTATAAAAACGGTCCTTTTGATAGCATTTGCTTTGGTTTTAGGCAGTTAGACCTTAGCAGCAAACCCGTAAGCATTTAAGGTGTCTTTGTTACAGACATTCTTGATAAAAAAGCAACTAGTCAGTATAATCTGCCCTTAACCAATAAAGATGTTCAATAATAAAAAGTACTTATAGGTACTATATCCATTATCACGTTGTTACACATATGCTATGTCATAGTATGTTGAGAAAACTACTTTATAATCAAAGTCAGAGGCTGTTCACACCCCTTGCCCATACATTTGTTCACATGTCGATTCATACAACTTAATAAACTTACTCAAGCATTGCTTTGAAAGTTGCCTCCACGAGGAAATGTGGGCCAGGATTTTCTCCTTTCTTTTATCCGAGATGCTCCTGTCATTTCAACGCTAAGTTAATAAACAAAGCTTTGAAGATAATTTTTATTCCTTTAGTATTAAGAGAATTTCAACAGCTTTCATCATGGCAGCTACATAGATACTTCCAGGTCATCTGATGTGACTAGACCCTATAAAGCCTAATGTACTCCCTGTTTAAGATGAAGAAAAATACCCAAAAGATTGAAAGCGCACCCTTTAAGTATTCCTGTATTATAGAAATGGTTACAGATGCTTCTTTCACACCTCTAACGTTCACTGCTTCAGTTCACAAATGAGACAAATACTCACAAAAAGGCTCAGGTTATTGGAAAGGGAATAGCTTCACACTCCTGGACTGTCCCTGATGTCACAACACACCCTGCACTCTTACAAGTGTGACCCCTCAGTTTAAAATGAATACTATCCATTTAGGCCCAACGTTTTAGAGAAAAAAAAGCTACGAGGCAAGTCATCAATTTCACAAATCTCAACATACTGATATATTTGAGGAGGGCTGAAGGATTCGCTTGAGAGCAGTTCCTTAAGAAGAAAAAGTCACCTGTTAAACATAGAGCACATAGTTTTAATTAAAAATCTTAAACTTAACAGATTTAAATCATCTTCGGCTGCAGCTAAATAACCTCGACCAACCTGTTCCCGTAAACTATCACCCTGCCTTCCGGGTAATAAAACCTGCTCAGTACAAGTCAGATAACTTAAAAGTTATAGGTCCAGACAAAATGTTGATGCCAAAATATTTTATTACAGCTTCTCCTGTTCAAGATATGATCACTTCATACAATACTATTTTTATAAAGTTATTGTATTTTTGATCTTTTTTTCCTTCTTTTCTTCTACAGTCCTATATTGCTCTAAACCTGAATCTGAAAACATGTTTATGTATTTCTACAGCACACTTCCTCACACCTTCCTTCACACTGGAAGTTGAAACACATGAGAAGTGTGGCAGGAAATGTGATGCACTCGTGTGTCAACAAAGACACGTCTTGAGCGGGGAACTTCCTCTCAGCTGCAGTGGTCAAACACAACATCATATGCTGCCAAGTACAAAACAACAGGAGAGATGTTAGAAAACTAGAAAATTAGATGATATTAACTTTTAAAATATGTAATATTTCCCTTCGTGTTTTTTTTTTATTTTTATTTTTTTGTCCATGTAGTGTTTTTTTTGGAACTTGTAGACATTGTAAACAAGTGGTTTCTCTTTTAGTTTTTTGCTTACTGTGTGACACTAAATCTCATGACAGCAATGATTCATATAATTGCCCGGGTTTCTTAATGAGAAAGCACTTTCGTTTAAGATTATTCAAATAATAACCAATTCTAATACTTTTACTGATAAACACAACCATAACCAATACAAAGTTAAAAAAACAGAAAGAAAAAGTCTGTAACTTTTAACATTTTGATACATGAACTAAATGAATATTTATAT
>JBAMHW010000014.1:27512395-27523483 GCA_037177495.1 Rhadinocentrus ornatus
CCCCCCCCCCCCCCCCCCCCCCCCCCCCCCCCCCCCCCCCCCCCCCCCTCCCCCCCCCACACAAACTTCTTTTCCTACTGATTGACAACCTTAATCTGTAGCCTAGGGCTGCAACCCTCTGGCAACATTACGCAGCCTGGTGTTCTGGTTTCAGACGAATTAATGGGAAAATGTCTCACATGGATTTGTTTCTCTCTTTTTGTGGCTTTTCTAAACATATAATTTTCAGATTTTCTTAATTACTGAAGGCAGATAGATCTACAGTAAGATGACCTGCTCCAAAATGGCTGTTGAGACTTCATGTACCTAGTTTAAGGGAAAACAGCAAACAGCCTGACAAATGGGCTGAGCAAGTACATGTCCAGACATTACAATTATGAACAGCAACTGCTTGCTTGTTACAATTAGAGAAAAATTTAAAGGCCATCACAATTATCATTTACAGTTTGTGAAATCAGCTTTCCCTGTAAAACATAAATACTGATAATATTTTCTTTCTTGTAATATCTGCACACCTTTTCACAAGTAGAAGGCCAACGTCAGCCTCTGCGCATGACTTGCAAATTAAAAGTCTATCCTGATCCAGCCACCCCTGAAGTGTCAAGTGTTGCACCATGTTCTACTGACCTCAGGTTGGCTAAAAATGACGAGGGGGCGGGAGCCTCTCAGTGAGTGGGCAGACGACCATGCAGCTGTCATTGTACGGCTTGCAAAGCTCTGATAGTCATTTCCCCCACCAGACTGACTGGAAGAGGAAGGGGGAGATCATGAGTGGGGTGCTTTAACTCATGGGACAAGGAAGGGGAGGGGGTAACTGTGTAACTTGCTGGGTAGGACTTGATTCTTGCATTCAACCGGAAGCCAACCTAGAACAAATCTTGAGGAGACAGGGAGTAAAAAAGAAATTTACTGATAACTTGCACAGTTGATTCTTATTTTTTCTTTTCCTTTTGAGAAGACGTTCCACACTCCTGGGAAAAGAACGAAAGTACTAGGAGTCAAAGGACATCAGGAGAAAGAGTTGGAGAAGCAGGGCTATCACTTCCAAAAGACAAGTCAACGGAGCTGCGGTTAATGCAACATGATCTGATGGGTCTTGCCCTAAAAATACCGCTGTGTGGGAGAGTGGAAGCTATCTCTTAACTGCTTGATTACCAGGTGATCAACAATTTCTTTTTCTTTTTCAGGAAGACTTATAAGTTGCTGATATGCTTTAAAGAAGTGTATTCCTCTCTGGTAAAATAAATAGAGTATCTGTTAAAAAATGTTATAATCATAACTGTGATTTATTTGTAAGGCCATAGACTCTAATGTCCCGACCAGGATTTGGTTTAACAAACTCAAGAGGGCCCCTTTAGTGTTGCAGTCCTACAGTCCAGGTAGACGAACACAGAAATTATTGGACACAGGAATTATTGGTCTACCTAGTGAGTTCAACCATGAGGAAAGCTGATGTGCAAATGACCCTAAAAAAGGGGGCAGATGAAGCAGCAGCACCCCCAAGTCCCATCATCCCCCCAAAACGGTCCAAAGGAAGCCCAGAGCAAGTTACACCTGGTCATCCCACGCCTGCTCCGCCGGTTTTCATTCGCAAAATGAGGAATGCTGCCGTGGGAACAGGCTGCGATATCCGCCTCAAGGTGACTGTGACTGGAGACCCTCAGCCATCCCTGTACTGGTACCACAACGATGACCTCCTCAACATGGAGAACCAAGAGTACGGGGGTCTTTGGATAAGAGACTGCAAACCCAGTGATGCTGGTCTCTACACCTGCATTGCCAATAATCACCTGGGAGAGGCTCGGACTAGCGCTGTGCTGGCTGTCTTGGATCTGGGTGAAGGTAATGTCAGAAAACATATTAAAACTTTACTGATGGAAAGATTTGATCTTTTTCTGGAATGATGACATTTTTTTTCATCAGGTTATATATGTGTCTGTTGTTCAGCAAATACAAAGACAGACTCCAACCATCCATTAATCTATTTAATCTATTCTATTCTAAAACTATTTTCTGAACCAAAAAACTGTTGGAAGAAGTTTAATGAGCAAAACCCCCTGTTTCTAATGATGATTAAAATGCCACAACACACAAACAATGATGATCGTTACATCCATAAAGCCAATCTCCTTAGAGTCAACAACTATAATGAAAAGCTGGCTTTCATCAAATCTCCCATATCCAAATGAAATAATAGTCTTGGTTAATAACTGGGCTAAATTTGTTGTACCATCTCACTAATTGTCATATTTTATTATTTCTTTATGTGACAAGTGTGTCTTTTGTAATTTTATTCCAATCATGACTTGTTCCTACATTACTGGAGAAACAGAAATATCCCAATAATCAAGTGTGCGTTATGTTGTTGTTTTTTACCCTGTCCCGTCCAGCATCCTAACATACAGAACCACGGTCTGTGTGCCATATTTTGACAGACAGATTTGCTCTGCCAAGTGAGACATGTTATATGAATGGCTGCCCTTGATCTTTTATCTTTTGTTCTAAACTTCCCTATATTTTTAAGGAAAATAGAAAAAATAAAACATTAAGCTTGTGCTTATGAAGAACTAATATGTGCAAACACAGTTTATCTTCAAAACTCAGTTTAAATTCTCTCCTTTGCTTTATTAAATACATTTTACATTCTTCTTTATTCATTAAAATTTGAAAGTACGATTTCTTATTTTTGAGATGTACCACTCCTGGACATTAGCATATAGTGGAAAGGTCTGACTTCCACCATAAATGCTGGAAATAAATCATCCTTTAAACAATGCATTTAGCAACAGTGAGTCCCTGAGAGCGCGTTTCCTCAGATTCCTCAGTGTCTAACCAAGGATGCTCAGAAGGCCAATGCAGCGTTTATTCTGATCAACAAATTCTCTTTTTCTGCCTCACATCATCTCCAGTACTGATCTAAATTCAGCCCAACTGCATCCACTGCTTTGAACAATGGCATTGGCAGTCCTCAGGAGCCGACGCTGTGTGTTCATTCATGTATCAGCTGAGGCACTTTGTCATTGTTCCTCATCGCTGTCCAGTTCTTTGCTGCTCAGTCTGAGTGTGTTTGGTTAAAAACTCATCCAGGACTCATCTGACTGCAGCTTAACATCAGGAATGTTTTGGCAGACGTAGGAACAGTCTGATGTTGTGGGGGCAAAAAGGACTCAATGCTTGAATAAGTGCTTCCTCGCATGTCAGTCAACAAGATGCTTGCGCAAATGTTGGAGCAAACTGGAGTACTAAATGAGCGATAATGTCTGCAGGGTGCACAACGTGACGTCCAGTGTACGTAACAAAAAACCACAGTGTATTAAATTTCTTCTCCTATGTAAATGTACAACACGATCCACCACATTTACACAATCAAATGAATAAGTTTAATGAAATATGCTTATTTATCTAAGTTTTTTTTTTTAAATAAGACTGATCTTTTCTTATAAAATCATGTTAGTTTGGGCCTAAAAAAGTTTAGTAGATCCTTTGATCCTTCCATCGTACATTATATTACAGTAGTATTGATGCTTCTGGTTTGTAGACCTTTGCCATTGTGTCAACACCTCACTAATGTGTTGCATGTATCACGTCAGGGAAGCCTTTAGATGTAGAAATACACAATAATGAGAAGTGCATTTAAAGGGCTGTTTCACCACAGCCGTGTGAGACAATGCAGCTGCTTTCTTCTGGTTTCTTGTGAGCCTCATTACTGAGTCAGAATTATCCCAGTCCTGTACTGGTGGAGATTTTTATGCTGGGAACTTTTCCTTTGCTCCATTTTAACCTTTGATTGGATTAAGTTCCCTGCTGCTTTTCCATGCGCACAGTCTCCAGCTGTCCCATCACTCAACGATGCCGCCTGAACCCTTTCTCTCTCCACGTCTTTAAATACGTCTCCCTGTCCCGCCCCTCTTGTCCACAAACTCTCCCTAGTTATTTATACAGTGGAATGTGCCTGGCCTCAGATTTTTGTGATGTTAGCAGGCCTATGTCTCTCCTGTTACACAGCAAGACATCACTGCTAATTTTAGCCAAGCCCTGAATGACTTACTGTCCCTCTTTCTCTCACTGCTCATCAGGAAATGGGCCAAATTTGATTCACTTAAATACACAAATGTATAATTGTCATTGCAATTTGTTGCACAATGCCATGCGTCTTCATATGAGGCTAAGACTTAACTCAGTATGGTCTCTTTCTGCTTTTTAATTATGCTCTTAATTGTACAGGCTGAAAAAATAGGTTTATTAGAGCTTTCTCACAGGTAGAAACATGACTCAAAACTATAATGGGCCAAAAAAAAAATGCAAAAATGGAAAGATTCTAATGTTCCAGAGTCCAGTGGCCTCCCCTATCCATACGGGCCCACAATGGTATTATTTTATCTATAAATCCATTCTTGGCCTACTTCCCTCTTACTTTTGTGATTATATTTCATTTAAGTTAAGTAACTACTGTCTGCGCTCTAATGATTTTCTTTTAGTTACAGTCCCCAAAGCTGGCACAGAACTTGGTAAAAAGGCTTTTAGATGCTCTGCACCTGCAGCCTGGAACAGCTTGCAAACTGACTTAAAACTGCAGGAGCTGGTCTCAGTTGGAGCTTTTTAAAATGTCTCGAAGTGCTGGGAAGCTGACTCCATAGGTGCTTGTCCAGCTAACTATGCTTTCTGTATTCTATTGCCCTCTTAGCTTTATATTTTATATGTTTTAAACTGTATGTTTTGTGTCGTTTGTTTTTTGATTGGTTATTTTATTGATTGTTGTCTGCACTGGAATTTGGACTGCTGCTGTCATAGCCAGGGCTCCCTTGAAAAAAGAAAGTTTGTAATCTCAGTGAGACATTTCTGGTAAACAAAGGTTAAATTAAATAATGGGAGTTAGGTAACAACGTTTTCTTCAATTAAATTATGCCGTTAAATGACACGGATGCATATCGTTGTGTGACTCAGTCAGCTTGTAGCCAATAACAATTATTTTCATGCTAACTGTACACACACGCTTGGCTTAGCATCTTCTTTCGACTTGATGTGGTAAACCTGTAAATGCAGAACGAACATGAAGATGCTAAGAAGGGCAGAAACAGGGGATAAGCAGAATTGGATGAAGCAGCTGAATGACTGACAGTGATTGGATGTAGAAAGTTGCATGTCTAAAGCTTGTAGGGTAGTCATCCTGTTCGACATGGCCTATATTTGGAGCGTTCTATGTAACCACCAAGTGGCCCCAGTCCAGTGTGTTTGGATAGGTCCCCCACCACGTTGTCTTCCTCCTGGAGCATGACTGTGAGTGAACAGGTGGAACCGGAGTTAAACCGTGGAAATCCCCTACACCGCCACCATGCTTTAATAACAAGATCAACAAAGAATTCATGATGCTTGAAAGAATATTTAGATTCTTTAGAGTTACCCAGAGTTGCAGGAGACGTTTCATATATTTCAAAAGAGAGACGGGCAAACACAACAAGTAAACCTGCTTGGAAATTTATTCCAAGTTTTAAGAACCTTCTGCAGTGCAATTTTAAAAGTAAAAGGCAAACTGCAATAAGGCATTGAGGAGCATTCATTCATTAAAATAAAATAAAAAGATTTTTTTCTCCATTAGGACTTAATTATTTCAGGCCTACCTTTGTAAAGCTGACTGTACACACTGTTTTTACAGGAATTTCAAAAAATAAAATAAAAACTCTTAAAAATGACAGGGATTGTGGAATTGAAAGATAATTTTGAGCAGACTGAGCATCTAATTTCATTTTATGCATTGACACTGATCTGCTAACGCAGAAGCTCTGACCAGTTTTAACGAGCTTACCATTTCAGCATAAATAACCCATTCAATTTTCATGCAACCCCGGAAAGAAAAGCAAATATACAAGCTCTATTTGCATTGATTAGGTCTCACAAAAGCCCTTTTTACACCTGTTCAAGTATGGAAGTGTTAAATTAGTGTTCGGTCCTATGTCAAATGATTTTTGTTATGAGCTTCAGCTTTGAAGCGTCAACTTTCAATGAGAACACTGCAACTAGGCTTACAAGAGTGTAACGTCTTACATGGAGGCTCTGAAAGTGACAGCTACAACTCCAGGTTAAAATAGATTAGACTGAGCAGTCGTTTGATTAGGGTGTCAGTTGCTGTTTTCTATCACCTTTACATACTATTTAGTCTGTTTAAAACATGTGAAAATGTTTGGCTGAGCTTCGGTATTAAAAATGAGCTGGTTAAGGTAAAGCATTTAAAATGAGGTGGTTAAAAACAGACTGTAGGTGCTCCTGGTGGTGCTCTGCTTTGTCACAGGATGTTTTCTGTTAGGTTTCTTGAGGCAGCTGGTTGTCGGATTTTTCTGTGTTGGTTTTAATTGTGCTGTTGTTGCTTTAGTTTTCTATCTTTGATTGTTTGTCTTCTATATTCTTTTCTCTTCTTTTGTCTTCTGTTCGCTCTCCTTCTCCTTTTGCTCAGGGTAATAACCTTGGGCTGGTGCAACACATGACTCAAGTTTCAGTTTTACTTCAGGGGACTTACTTTTTCTGTCATGGGAAGATTTCACTTTGTCGCGATACACAAAAACATAATTTCAAGATGAAGTTAAGTTTCAAGTTCATACAAAAAAAAAAATATGTATATATATATGTTATGCACATGAAATGTTGTTGCCAAGGAGACAAGAATGCTCTCTCGATGATCTGTATTAAAAAATCAACACAACATTTAAATTAGATCAATTGGTGTTTTGAAAATTATTGTATTTTTTTGTGGATATTTGGCTATTTCAGCAGCTTAAAGTGGTCTTTATTTATTTATTAAAAAGTGTGGTTGTATTCAGTGTCTAACCTGCATTAGTGCTCTTATACACCGTGGCACTTTTTTGTTAAAGATTATTTATTACCTTTTTTTTACACTTTTTCTACAAAATAACATCCAATTGCAACACAGTCGGCAGTCCCATTTGCAACACTGTGTGGCAATATGGATTGTGTTACGCGGACTCTGAGGTAAAAGTGATGTTAATGTAAATATCCACAAACCACATTAGAATTAGTTAGTTATGAGTTGTTTTAGATCAGTGGCTCCCAACCTTTTTTCCTCCAGGACCCACCTCATTCATATACTAAAAGGCTGTGGACCCCCTGCTCCACCCTGTGCTGAAACAATGCCGGTTTTAGGCCTTTAAAAGTGGGATTCTCACCGTAAATAATGTATCTGGTTGAGTTCTGTCCTTTATTTAAGCCAAAGTTAAATGAACAACATACAGCCTTACTTTTGTTTCTTAAAATAGGGATAATTTGTGGACAATAATCACAATGGCCCTAATATTCAAAGCCTCGGGGACCCGTGTGCTCTTTGGGGACCCCCTTGGGGGGTCCTGGACCCCAGGATGGAAACCATTGTTTTAGACGGTGTTTAATCTGAGAGTGAATCCAGTGGCCTCAGGTGCAGCGATGACTGCGCCTCAGGAAACTACAACATTGTGCACGTGTGCTGTCTCCTTCTATGTACCTCATCCTAAACGGCGCTCTAGTAGCTATCAAACTAAGCCGGTACTGCAGATTTAAAGCTCAAAGGTTTCTCACTTCACACACAGAGTTGTTTGTCCATTCATACACTTTAGTAAAAAGGGAAGTCTGGCAGCTGCCATGTATGTGGACTAACAGCAAGTAGATAGAAATGTCTTTTTTGAACAGAATAAAAACTTAACAGTAATTTTTGTAAAGTAATTAGATAATAATAGAAAGAAACTGTTTTTAATGATATATTAAAAAAAAATCTGTCAGACCTTAGATTTTGTTATGCGCTGCCGCTTAAAGTGTAACGTTTTCTATGGACTGATTTATACTCAGCTAAGACATGAAATGTCAATGCAAGATTGTTTATTTTAGACATCAATTCATTCAAAGTGTAACATTTACAGAATATTAGTATTTCAGCAAAAAGATCAATCATTAGCCATCGGAATTATGTTAAATAGTACAATACATATTATGCTGCTTTTACAACAGCAGTGAACACAGCTTGTCAGTCCAAGCAACCACCAACACATTTGCTGTGAGAGCTAACAGTATTCTACCAATGCAGAGGAGTGAGGAGGTCCCCTTTGCAGCGATTCTCCCCCTCACTGCCGACAACACCACGTCGGCTCATTACACCAGTTAAAGAATAAGACAGATACATGGGGAGGAAGGGAAAATAAAAAATGTCAAGCAAAGCTGCAGAACAGTGATCTCAAGAGGGCTGGATTACTCCCACTGGTTTTTCTGCCTATCGGTGTGCAGTGCCTCTGGGGTGGATCACAGCGGGGGAAGATGCTTACAATGTCGCTGGCCATTGTGTGGACAGGGGGGCTCCCTCAGAGTGGATGAGATGCATTCAACAGACATTTCCACCTGCGGATGGAGGTCTATAGTCCGTGCTTTTCAGAAATGGATTATTTCACAGGAACTGCTGAGACTCTGACTTGTTATATAATGGACAAAAGTGCCTTCTTTCCTTTTTTCTTTGCATTTATTTGAGAAGATTTTTACACGTGTGTTACCAGAGTTACAGCATATTACAAAGTGACTCTTATGCATATAAATTCCTGATGTCTTCAAAGGAAATTTCCTCATTTAGGCATGTAGTAATGGTTCAGAATCCCCTGTCTATCTCAGGGAATACCCTGCTGCTGAACGTAAGCCAAGACAAAAAAATACCTGTCGAGGACATACCAGCAGTGACCATGATAAACAATCTGAGCAAAGAGAGAATCAGGCAAGTGCTGTTTCAATTTTTCTTGGACACTTCATTTTTGTTCTGCAACACTTTGTATGTGGAGCATTAAACGCTAAAATGCCGACAGAAACACACGATGTTTTGTCAGCTTACAATAACAGATGCAGTCGCAGTGCTTAAGTAGCTGCCAAAGCTACTCCCCACACCTTATCTGACAAAGAGACTTAGTTTGGAATATATTAAAGTTATGTAGTTTCTTGGGGCACTTATGGGCTTATTCATTGTTGTATAAAGCCTTTCAAAAAGTATTCACCTGTCTTGCTGTCTTTCCTATTTTGTTACACTGCAACTGGGAGTTTGGGGATTTTTTGTAATGGACACACATTCGTCTTTACTAAAAAATGTGAGAAAAAAACCCCCCAGAAAATTATGACAAGTATAGCTATATGGTCCAAAGTTCTTTTAAACCCTACATTATAATGTGATTATTTCAGTTAACTAACTTCAGAAGTAATATACTTAGTTAAGATAAGTCCACTTGTTCCTTTAAGTGTCACTTTATATTTCTCCTTTTAAATCCAATGATTGTAAATGAAATGGGACAAAAAAAATGCAACCACATGGTACCACAACAAACCTGCCAAGTGTCTCAGAGACCAGGCAAAATAATATTAATAAGTGAGGTTAGAGGCCAAAAGTAACCCTTGAGTTGCAGACCTCCAAAATAGAGACTGGAGATTTTGTCCATAATACCACAAAGTTGGGCTTTCTGCCAGGATGACTATTGCACTAAAAGGAAAAAGAAAATAAAGACAAAAAGGATTGTGGGAGCTCCTCAAAATGTATTAGAAAACCTTTCAAACATATGAAAGAGAACACTTTGATCAGCTTAGATGAGAACATCCCCACAGTAAAGCATGGAGGTGGTAGCATCATGCTGTGCAGATATTAAATATGGAAAGAATGAAGAATGAGAATTTGCTTGGTACTTAGAATAGTACTTCCAAAGAAGTAGATATCTTGTGTTGATCAACTGATACAAACAATACATTTATTATTATTATAGGACATAAAGCAATAATGTTTTTTTTTGTTTTGCTTTTTTAAGACAGCATACAGTTCCACGCAGGATTTTTTTGGGTGGACTTAAACTGATTTCTGATTGATTTTCTAATAAAAATTAACAATTAATAGGTCCAAACATATGCATGTTCAGTATTAAAAACTTCAACTTGAAAATGATCAATCAAATAAAAAAAAGTTCAATCATAAAATAAACTAACGGTTCAGTTTAAAACAAAACCTTTGTATTTTATTCGGCTTCGTTAGATGTTTTCGTGCAGTAGTACAGGGGAGTCTGACTTGGGAATCTACAGGGTTATTTGTATAAACTTTGCAGAGACGCGCTGCGTAACGGAGTTTGGGTTTTGCTTTTTTTCTTCTTCATAGAATCATAAGTTTGATACACATGCTCCAGGTACAGTCAACCGCATAGAAGGAAAAAACAAAAAGTTTTTGTTAATACATGGTTGGTCTTTTTTTTTATATTACAGCTCTGTTTATCAGCTGTATTAAATATGACCACCATTTTCTAGTGTATTATCTTACTGCAAGAGAAGATTTTTTGAGAGTGATTCCACCTACTGTGAAGCAAACACCTCATGAGAGCTGCTTGGATGCCAGTGACTCAGTAAGGCTGGCTATTTTAAGTCAGTGCCAGTGACTGAAATTTCTCTCAGTCTGACTACAAAAGCCGTATCTTTGAGACTCTACAGCTGGAACAACTTTAAGACAGATTTCTCCCCCCAAAAAACAAGAAGCTATTATTTATTTTCCTTTCATTTTGATGATAAAACGAATATGAGAAAGACAAATTACATTAATTCATATTAGTCGGCGGTAGCATTTTTTCAGTTGTTACAAAAAAACTAACAAACACAAAGAAAAAAACAAAGAGGTAAATATCCAATTAAATTTTTTTTTTTTTGTGGTTATTGTCTTGTCAGATTTTGATGCAAATATGACTTTTCCACTGGTAACGTGTCCCCCTTCAACAAAGCCCGGTTCTGTCACCATGAAAATGTTCACTGACAAGGATATGATAGTCCTTTGGTTCCTATAGTAACAGTGTGCACTCTTTGCATCTTCTGATACTTTCATGCAAACATGGTTTTTCAGTGAAAAAATATCAAAGATGTTTTTTTTAATCATTTTAATTTTTTATTTCTAGATTCTGAAACAACAGAGGATGAAGGTGATCAGTTTGAGACCAAAGAAGAAAGTGGTGATGCTGATGCTCAGGCTGTTGATAAAGGTCTTCTATTTATTTATTTATTTATTTATTTATTTATTTATTTATTTATTTATTTATTTATTTATTTATTTATTTATTT
>JBAMHW010000014.1:27523583-27538769 GCA_037177495.1 Rhadinocentrus ornatus
TTATTTATTTATTTATTTATTTATTTATTTATTTATTTATTTATTTATTTATTTATTTATTTATTTATTTATTACAAAATAAGATTTATACAGTTTAATGTAATGTAGTCTAATGTACCACAAGCAGTTCAGGTCATTGTCTCATGAAGTTGTTTTAAATGAGAATCAGACCTGATTTCAAAGTTGTGGCAGTTCTCATGTAGCCCAGCATGTCTCCGACTAAATATAGACCACATGTGGATCCAGCAGTTTGACCCCCATTACGTATATCATGTTAGTGCAAATGTGTAATCTATACAACTGACATCCATGTATCACCCTAAAATGCCACATTCATGAAACCCCTTTTAGATAGAAACATCTTATTAGGTGAAATTTATATAATTTTGGCACCTCATGAAACTATTAGGCAGAATCCTTTTGATACTAAAGTATGTCTAGTTTGGTTTGAGACGATTTAAGTGTGTTAAGTGTGTGGAGATAAGTGTTTACACCATTTCTATTTATCTGCATGTATTACTTTTGTCTGATGGTGTCTTCAGGTGAGCCAGTCAAACCTAGACTAAATAAGCTGTAAACAGCAATGGCATCCCTCTTAAATTTTAGTAGTTTTGTAGCTCAGTATATTAGGCACACTGAATGTGTTGGTTTGATAATATAGCAGTTGTAATGTTGGGTCTTCTTCAAATTTCAAACCAATTATTAAAAGCTGAAATGACAATTATGTGGCATTTATGCGTTAACAAAACTTTAATGTTGCAATCAAAAGAGTATAATTTATAAGAAAAATTGCATAGTAGCTACTATAAGGGCACATTTATCCCCCTTTATTTAATTTATGTATACAGGTACATTGTTTTGAACATTGTCCAAGTCACTTTCCACATGCTCTGCATGCATGCATGGTTGTAAGGCAAAACATCCACTAGAGGGCAGTGCAGAGCTCAGAGATCACTTCTGAGTTAAAAGTAAATTTCAGAAACAACAAACGTGACGGTTCTGTACCCCAATGCCACGATAATATCATAGATCTGTTTCATACATATTTACACCTGGCCCTTTTTTAAAAAGTCCCACCATTTGTAGTGTCATCTTTTTCTTTTGCTGATTGCCGGTGAGCTGTACTGTGCAACACTGCCCCCATGATTTCTGAGACACCCCCCATGAGACACAGAGCAATTTTAACATTAATTTAATGGATTATTTGAGAAAATAGTTGGATCTTTACAAGTGCATCAAGCTAGTTGCTGATCACTTGGTTAGAAACAAGGATTTTATATTAGTAGGACCTCCTATAGATTAAAGGACATGTAAAGTCACTATAAGTAAACTTATGCAACGAATCATTTGACTCAGCATTCGTGTCTAAACATTGATGAATACGAGTTTAGGCTAGCATTGATTCAAGCTTCAAATACATACACCGTCTTTTTGGAATCATCAGAGACAACACCCATAATGTTTATTTTTTATAATTTTCTTTAAATGTATTTCTTTTATTACATGAGAAACAGTGATGGACAAAGGTGCAGAGGATAGCAATAGAAGGCATGGACCTGAACATCCCTCTAACAGGCAAGTAAACATGCCTTAGTCCTTTAAAAAAAATAAAAAGATCCTGATGAGTTTGAATTTTAGGCTGTTTTTATCAGATCAATTAAAAATTATATATGCCCCCTGATTTCAGCAGAATTAGCTCTATATCATTTGTTTCAGGAACCAGTCAGAGGATTTTTCAAGAGAATCTCCACCACAAGTCCTCCCACCGCCATCCCCAAGACTGGTGAAACGTACCTCCACCTCTCCAATGCCAAGTCGCTCTGGTTCAACTACTCCTATCAGCTTGCGTAAGAAAATTGTTGTCCCAACTGAATACCAAGACACAGTACCTGGTGAATTTGAGGAAAAGGTTAAACAATCAAAAGGTTTGTCTCAAGGTAACACCCAGGACTCCCGACCGCAGACTCCACTCAGTGAATACTCTCGAAAGGAATTAACTCTCAGACCTTCACCAAAGCTTACACGAGCAAGTTCAAAGGTTTTTGAAAAAGTCAGAGGCTTAGAAGAGCGGAGACGAAGTCTTGATATTCCAGAAGGTTCCATCTCAGGAAGATCTTGGGCAGGGTTCAATCGTGCTGGATCTGTGGATTCAGATGATGGTGGAAGTCGGTTAGGCATCTCTAGAGAAAGTTCAAGGGAAGATCTTAGGGAGGCTCTGAAAGAGGATGCTGCTGAACGAAGATCTATGTTTAGACAAAGAGCTGCTTCATTGGAAGAGAAACCTCGCTACTCCCAAAAGGTTCAAGACATTGAGAACAAGTTCACAGAGGAACTACAGCGAATCAAGAAGCTTGTTGGGAAGCCCCATCTAAAAAAATCCTTTTCAACTGAACAACTCACTCTTAGGGCAAAGCAGCGCCAGCCTTTCAGGAAAATCGAACCTATTCCACCACAAGTTTTACAAAAGCTCCAAGAAAGGGAACGTGTGCAGTGGGCAAAGGAGCAAAGAGAAAGGGAACTAGATTATCAACCAATGCTGGAACATCAGTACATGTCTCAAGAAAAGCATCAATCCCAAGCCCAAAGGACAGCAACCATTGCCCCAACAACAGTTAGTAGGTATGGAGAGGTTGCATCTCCCCCACAGTCAATGCAGTTATCTGACCTGCCGGGACAACGGTCACTAAGAGAATTACATAGGGTCAGTCCCGTTGTAGAAATCCTTCAGAGATCATCATCGCCAGCGTTACATCAGCATCAAAGGGAAGAGTCGCCAAGCAGAAACATTACAGAGATGACGTTACGCAAGATTGAGCGACGACCGCAGAGTCCGCTTGTTCAAAGGGTATCTCGGATGCAAGAATCCACACACATCCAAGAACCTCTTGTACAAACCGCACAAAAGGATGAAACTTCAGGGAGAAAGACGCCAGTAGAAGTAATATTAAGAAAAATTGAAAATAGACCAGAAAGTCCTCTGGTACACAAAAGGGCTCTCATCATGCAAGATCATCCTCCTCAAGCTCCTTCAAGATCCCCAAGAGGAATATCAGTTACTCCAACAGAGGAAGTAATGGAAGTGGAGGTCTCCAAACCAACCTCTAAGATGAAAGTCCCCACAATTGTTGTTGAAGATGATAAAAAGGAGCAGGATAATTCTGTGAAGCCCAATGAACCCCAGAAGATGAATACTGGTGCCACAGAGGGACAACAGCTGAAGACTAAAGGAAAGAAACGTCGCACTCGACCCATGTCTCCAGAGTTAGGTCTGTAGTGGTTTGGCCTACACCAGAATTAGTTTTTCATATTTATTTATTTTTTAGAGATGCACTTAAGACTTGTGCTTTGTTGTAATGTGCAGATTCATCCGATGATTCTTATGTATCTGCTGGAGAAGACCCAATGGAGGCTCCTGTGTTCGAGTTCTCCCTCCAGGACACTGTGGCAACTGCTGGTGCAGATGTGCTATTAAAAGCTATAATTGCTGGAACCCCCGCTCCTGAGGGTAACATGTTTTATCTTGCATTGTAAACCAGACGTCATTCTGTACTATACTTTAAGCAGTTAAATTAAGTGAATTTAATATTTTTTATCTGTCTTCTTTGAAGTTACCTGGACTAGAGACAACAACAAAGTCACAAGCTTTGCAAATTATATGGTCAAAGTAGAGGGTGAACGACATAGCTTGCTTATCAAATCGGCAAAAGTTAGTGATAGTGGAAAATACTGTGTAACAGCAGTTAATCAGTTGGGCAAAGCCTCCAGCAGTGCCACGGTTGTAGTTAAAGCAGGTAAGTTTACCTTCAAATCTATTTGATTCCGATTCTTGAGTGCAGTATTGTTTATAAATATTAACCCCTAAATTTAAGCAGAATTATTTTAAAAAGGACCTAGAAATTACTTTTACGCTTTTCTTAGTAAGACACCTGCATTTAATTACAAGTATGCATGTTTATAATGACTATTTCAAATATTTTGGATTTGTTCGATGCATTTGGTTGTTGGTTGCATTCAAGATGCTGACTGGAAGACTCTGAGTTTCTCTGTTTTTTCTCTGTTCTGTGGCCTCAAATACTCTCTACAACACCACAGTTATTGCTTTTTTATGCTATTATCGCACATTTACCAAATATTAACCTCCTTAATTTCCTCCAAACCCCTTGTTTTCATACTGTAAAGTTTGCCGCCCTATGGGCTCAATATGAAGCAATAAAGATGTTGCAGCTCTAAATGAATGTTTGCAAATAATTTCTGAGTTCAAATTTGTTAATCAAGTTTCGTCACCATGTAAAAATATTTGCCTGAGAAATTTAAGTTTGTGAATGCGTAGAAAAGAATTTGCGTGGGTGTAAAAAGTATTTATTTTTTAAAAGAAAAGCAGAAGTTCTTTTGCAAACATCTTTTCACAAATGTAAAGTGGATAACTGCTTGCAAGTCTCCAGAATTTTGGACCACTTTTACTTTTCTTTGATTGTAGAATGAGAAATTATACTGTCCAATCAGAGAGCAGACGGCTTCCTGTTCTTCTGGGGAGTAGATCAATTTTAAAAAGTACGACTACCTCTGTGAGAAAATGTACGTGATAAACTGCATTCTGCAGTATAGTCTCCTTTAAAGACCCCAGTTGGTGGCTGCCCACATCAGCTCAAGATTTAAAAGCAAGTATATTCTGGACCTGAAAAGAACTCCATGATGCAGGTTTTCATATGATGCTTGACTACAAAAAATCTGGGAATGAAAATGAAATAAAACTAAAATCTGTACAGATTTTACCATGGCAAAGCTATGTGCATCTCAGAATGGAGCCCTTTAGGTCCCTATAGGCCGGTTTAAAAAGAATCTACATGTTGAAATTTATCTCATCCCACACTGACACTGTTTCTCTCCTTCTCCCTCATCGTTATCTTTCTGAGCCATATATTCCAGCTGAATAACCTCACTTGTAGTTTCCATAGTAACTATGAGGTGAAAACTGAACCTATAAATTGCCCACTGAGTCTCACAGGCTTCACTCATTGTAAATCCACTATTGTTTGGATTTCACATTTTTCATTTCAGATGCTAATTACAAGGGGAGGCTTTGTGTGTGTGTATGTGTGTGTATTTGTGCGTGCTTGTGTTATATGAACTCTTTGAACTCCTGTGATTTCACTGAGTGGTGCAAAAACAAAACGAATGGTACTAATTATGAAGATTAGTGCATTGAACTACATCAGAAACATAACTAAACCTTTTACATTTACAGAATCTGTGCAAGAGCCAAAGGGAACCCTAGTTGTTCCAATGGATATCAGCAGCCCTATTACATCTGATGAGGAGTATCTCAGTCCTCTGGAGGAAGCTATGGACTTTGGAGTCCCAGAACCAAAGCGAACTGTTGATGCACGATTCAGAAAACCCCCTTCATTTCTGGTGAGAACATACGGGGCACATTTAAGTTAATGTATGACATTAGTTTAGAACATTTAACTGCATTTTTTACCAATGTTGCAAAATCCTGCATGGAAATGTGTAACTTATGTTTATTTTCTATTTTAATTTCCCTGTCTGGAAGTATTTATCTGCTGTGTGGTCATTTCATCTACACATCTGTCAAAGAAAACTTACAAGTAAACTCCATTGCTCAGCTTCTGACTTGCATTAAATTTCAAACAGGCCACAATGGGCGATCAAGAAGTCATTGAAGGACAGGAAGTCACCATTTCTGTTCGAATAAGTGGACAACCCAAGCCAATGCTTTATTGGTAGGTCCCCTCACGTCATCAAGTTACTTAATGGTTACATAAGAAATGGAGATGCTTTCCCATCATCTCAAACCATAGGCAAATTCACTTGACTGCATAGTTTGATATTGAGTTTGCTGCATTACATCTGTGGAAGAAGCTTAATGTTTATTGAGTTTGACAGATTTCAGATGACAGGATGAAAACAGGGAAAAGAAAAGAATAATTGATGCAATGAGGCCATGTAGAGAAAGAGCTGAAGAAGCGCTAACTGCTCCTTTTCTGCGGGAGTCTGCTGGCTCTGCAGTGTTTGTGCTGCACTTCCATATATGTTCTACATGCCTGTGGTTATTCATTGCTGTTGTTAACTGCAGCAGCAGCTACAAACGATAAGGATTTCTTATTGTCAACAAATCCCATAAAAGGGCCAAACGCTGATCTAATTTATACATGTGTCAACTGCTGTTGAGAAACTACCAGAACATTATAAGTCAGGCATGCTGTTAACTGTTCCTTAAGAGCATGGCCCTTGCAGAAGGCTTTGAGTTGTTTTAACCAGTTATATCAAAATTAACTTTACAATGATCGTAACACAGTCTAAGAGCATTACTATTTGCTAACTGGTTATAATCAGTAATGACCACAGACCACAGAGAATTAGTCGTGCTGATTGTTTAGTTGGATTTATTTAATGACTAACCTGCTAATAAGTATAAAAATAGCACAGTGGCAGCTTTATCTCTAAATAAAGTAGACAATAATAATAGGATGAGTCATTCAGGCAGGTTCTGTCAGAGTTATTTGTGATTTTAGGAGACAATAGCAGAAAAAAAAAGTACAGAGCAATGCAGGCTACTCATTATCCCCATCATACCAGCTAGCAGATAACTTTCTATGGAAATTGTGTGCTTGAAACCCTTCAATGTATAAAATTATAAAGAAAAGCATTATAAATGAGTGACTTCCGTTTGTAATTCTCTTTTTCAGGCTGAGGGACAGAGTCACAGTGAAAACAGGCCCCCGTCATGTTGTACGTGAGACAACAGATGGGACCTTTGAAATGACAATCAAGTCGGCAGTGAGGTCGGACTCTGGCATTTACATTTGCAGGATAATTAATGAGTATGGGACGAAACAGTGTGAGGGAAGGGTGGAGGTCAAAGGTAAGCTTGATTTTACTAAATGCTGTTCTTTACAATGCACTATTTAAATTATCAAGAGTGTCTTTTTAGACAATTTTGCATTGTTTCTCATTGGAAAAATAGGTTAACATTAATAGATTATACACCTCAACTCAGTAAGGACGGGAGCAATTTTCTTGTCCAGCTGCTGCAGTAGTGAACCACCTTCATGTCAGTGGGATCCATCACTGACCATCATCTTTGGTCCACAAACAAATAGAAAAGTTTGCACGTCGTGGACTGACCTCAGCTGGCGGCACTGCTAATCTTTTCTAAAATTAGTTGAATTAATGATCTGTGGTGACTTCATGTCACATTTTTATTTATGGTTGAGCTCTCTTGTAACCTCAACTGAAATTGTACCAAAATATGCACAAGTAGTTTCAGTTGTGGTAAGAAAAAAAAGAAGAGAAAAAGAAGATTTTTAACAGCAGTTTACACCTGATGGAGAGAAAATATAAACTAAGACAAGGCATAATTTCATAGAAGTCTGCCACTTTGGCAGTAACTATCAGTAATTTTTTGCTGTGCTCGCTAACTATAACTGTACTTACCAAGATCAACATTTCACTGCCCTTAAAATAAATCAGTGTATACTTGATTTTATCAGGCACAAACAACTTTTTTTAGTTGTTTAACGTGGATGGTTTTCATCTCTGCAGCCATTCATAAGGTTGTATGATCAGAGAGGATCTCCATTACTAGTTTCTATTCATCAGATTTTGGTTGAATCAGTCCATGCAAATGTTCTTAATCTGGCACTCAAGACTGCCAAGTCTAGGAGAAGTTGGTGGCCATTACAGATCTTAACTACCTACAGATGGTTTTGGGGATCCCCTGTGCTATTGGGGGGGTTAGGAACCACTGCTCTAAAGAAAATATATTCTATTTTAAACTCAGCCCCACCAGTTGAGCCAAGTCTAGCCGTCATCCGTCCAGTGAGGGACATCACAGCCAAGGCTGGAGAGACAATTTTGTTTGAGTGTCACATCATTGGACCAAAGGACACCGACGTGGATTGGCTCGCAGATGGGAAACTGGTCCAACCTGCACTGCTTAACTGTAAGATGCACTTTGATGGGAGGAAGTGTCGGCTGCTGCTCAATTCTGTCCACGAGGATGACAGCGGGACGTACATGTGCAAGCTCAGCACAGCTAAAGGCAGGTCTCAGAAATGGGTTTATCTCAAGCATTCGGATTAAAAATAATACTTTTATTGGTCTTTGATCCCTTGTTCTGCTTTTCTTGAACACCATTTTTACTTTCAGAGGAAATAACATCATGTGGTAAACTCAAAGTCGTTCCCTCGTTTGAGCCTCTCTTCACGAGAAAGCTGGATGTTTTGGAAGTGATTGAAGGTCGTAATGCGCGATTCGACTGCAAAGTCAGTGGGACGCCACCTCCTAAGGTCATCTGGAGTCACTTTGGTAGGGCCATACATACCATCACTCACATGCACATCCTTACTGGTTACAAACTCGATTTAACTTAACCATTTCTGCTACTTCTAGGATTTTTAATACAGATTTTATTTGTCTCCTTTTCTCTTCAGACCAGCCACTTATAGAGAGTGAAGACATTCGTATTCTTCAAGAGGGCGGCCGCCATTCTCTCATCATTTCCCATGTGACCACCGAGGATGAGGGTTTGTACATGATCACGGCACGCAACAGTCACGGCGAAGCAGAGAGCTCCGCTGAGCTTTACATACAAGAACCACGGCCAGCCATCTCCTCTCAGATGTAAGGGAGTTTTTGTTATGTTGAGGAACATATTAAGAAATACAAAATCACCTTAAACTGTTCTGGCTCTCTTTTCCTTTAGGGCTAAACTGGAGAAGATGCCATCCATCCCAGAAGAACCGGAGATTCCAGAGAATGAGGTGGAGCGCTTCACCATGCCCGACTTCATCAAACCCCTCTATGATCTGGATGTGATTGAGGGGAAAGAGGCTGTCTTGAAATGCAAAGTGGCTGGTTTGCCATACCCAACAATCGCCTGGTTTCACAACGGCAAAAGGATTGAAAGCACAGAGGACAGAAAGATGACACAGTGTAAGTTTCTCAGAAAGGACCTGATGTACAAGCCATCAAAATCCCATCAAATGTATTTCATGGGAAAAAGACGGTAAACCCTCTCTCAAATGTCATCATTTATTTAGAAAACTAAGCTAAACTGCTGAAAGCTGCTTGAAAACTAACTCTAATGGCTTCATTACAAAAAGAGGTGAAAGAGCCGCCAAGTGTTGCTAATTACTTGGACTTGGTTAACTTAGTTCATTGTGAGCACCGCTATCAAAGCGTTGGCAGTTTTCATCTGTGGAGCATTCAGTAACACAATACCAAGGAGGAGAGACTTCAGCAACTATTTTAGAGAGGCAGCTGTTCCTGCTCATCAATCTAGGAGGGTTATAAGGTAATTTCCAATCTATTTGGAGTCCGTCACTCCACGGTGAGAAAGATTATTAACTTGTGGAGAAAGGCCCAGAAGTTCACCCTAATGTCCAACTGTGCTAGGGTCAAATATGAGGCTATCAACTAAAGCCAAACTGGGTCATACAACAAGACAATGATCCGAAACGCCTGAAAATCTGCAACAGAATTACAGGAAAAGAAAAGATTCAACGTGTAGCTCTGTCTCCCTCAAAGTCCAACTGTACCTGACCGAAATGTATTGGAGGTACCGTTCAGAGAAACGTAATAATGTAAGTCAAAGTGGGCAAAGTAAGCAAGCCTGAACTTTACCTGTGCTTTGCTGTTCTAGTTTATTCTTCACACATGCCCTAATATTGACACATCTTAAATCAAATCAAATTAAATTTTTATTTATATAGCACCGTTCATGCACAAGGCAACACAAAGGTACACAATAAAAACAAATCATGCAAATTCAATACACAATTTTTAAAGCCTTTACATCGAAATTTACAACAAAAATTAAAAAGGCACACCCCATAATTGTTCACACACAGTCACACACAAACTCACACACATACAAACCAAGCTTAATGCACACTTGCCCCGCCCACCCATACCCTATTCTGTACAAACATGAACTCCTATCACTAAAAACTGTCTCTGAACTTGAAGTAAGTACAAAAGTAGTAATAAAATGCAAACGCCTGGCTCGACACTGCTGTTAGGAAACGAGACCTTAACAAATCTCACGAGTGTTCCCTTTACTACGACTCCAAAAGTATTCAAATAGACCTTGTAATTGCAGGGATATACTCATTTCATCATGTGTATGCAAGTTGTGATCAGAGGGCTAAGCAATAGACACAGGGTTCAAAGGGTGAAATAAAACTGTGTAAAATGCTGCTACTTCTCGTCCTTTGCATTCCATGTTCATCCCTTCTTTTCTTCCTCCTGCAGTTCGTGACATCCACAGCCTGGTCATCCGCTCTGTGTGCCACGCCCACGGTGGTGTCTACAAGAGTGTAATCTCTAACAAAGTAGGGAAAGCCACCTGCTATGCCCATCTGTATGTTACAGGTGATTTTCTCTCCCGTCATGAAGAATTAGTTGTTTCAACTACATAACATTTTATTAAGATCCATGCATTCTGGGACACTGCCTCCAGCAATACCATGTCAGAGACATTTTTGGGCCTCTAAATCCACTGCTGTTATTTTCAGACATCCTTCCTGACCCTCCTGATGGCATTCCAGTGATAGAGACCATTACTGGTAAAACAATCACTGTAAGCTGGAAGAAACCAAGAAGGTTGGACCCTTCCATTGGTATGTAAAGAGTTACATTCCCTGGAAAGACTTTTTGAAGGTCTTTATTCACACTTGCTTTGTTTTAAAAGTTGAACTAATCAACTGAACTCACAGTATTTACGCCAGAGAAAATGAAGCTCTATTTTTGTGGACAGAAGAAATGACCCAAACAGTATGTTTGATGCCCTGAGGGTCAAATCCACTTTTCCTTCAGATCCCAACTCTCTGATGTACGCCATCCAACAGCAAGCCCTAGGCTCCATCCAGTGGATCATCATAGCCTCAGGCCTGAAAGAGACAACCTACACCATCACAACCCTCTCCAAAAATGTGCGCTATGCCTTCAGGGTCTTGACCATCACCTCAAAGGCCTTCAGCAAGCCCTCACCTGCCACCGATCCCGTGCAGCTCCTGGACCGAGGTAAACTCCAGCTATCAAAGCCTCCATACTTCCATCAGTTCAGGTCATACGTTGATTAAATAGTTTTGCTTTTTTTGTTCTGTTAAGGTCCCTACCTGCAAGAGGCTCCAGTTATTATTGATAAGCCAGAAATTGTGTATGTGATTGAAAACCAGTCAGTTACTGTCCCTGTCACTCTCAATCATGTCAACGCTTCGGTCACCTGGAAGAGGTATCACTGTCTTACTTGTCGTACACTCACACACCCACACACACACACAAAAAAATTATTAATGCTTCTTTTTTTGTTTAAAACAAACATATTTAAAAAGCTCTTTTTTATTGAAGAGAACCTGGGTCTAGCATGACAATGCATTTTATTTGTAGCTTTAGCTTTAATCTATGCTATTTTCACAAGATTAGTTAATTTGGTCAAGAAAGCAGCTGCTTTTCAGACCCAGTGCATGTCAGCATAGTCATTGTGTATGACTGTAGGCCATAAATACAGTACGATGATGCGTGTAGGCAGCCGTTTTATTCCAAGAGCTTATCATAGATTAAAGAGCAAAGAAAACGTCTATATTTATTTTCTGAGTCACACTGTACAAGTTACAAACATGACCAGTAACTTTTGTGCTTCCCACCCTCAAACATGTTGATGTTAGTTTAAAATACACTTGTCCTCAGGAAAGGAGCGACCCTGGCCAACAAGCCTGGCCTGTATGAGATGACCATGCCAGATGACGACCAGCACACGCTGAAGCTGCTGAAAGTGAAGAGTTCTGATATTGGAGAGATGATGTTTGCAGCCTCCAATGAGCATGGAAGTGACAGCTGCACCTTCAATGTGGAGATAGCAGGTGGGAAGTGGAAGATCTGTCAGTGTAGCGACTGAGCTATCATCCAGCTAAAGGTCATGTGACTTTGGATAATTTCTTATGAATTCTGTCCACAGCTCCACCAACATTTGAGACTATTATGGAAGACTTGGACGTTTGTACAGGGGAGACCCCTCGCTTTGCTGTGGTTGTGGAAGGCAAACCAATTCCAGACATCCTCTGGTTCAAGGTTTTAATGCATTTTAAGGACAGATTCAGTAGATATACACTGCTCAAAAAAAGAAAGGGAACACTAAAATAAAGTCCTAGATATGAATGAATGAACTATTCTTATTAAACACTTTGTTCTTGAGGGATGTCCTCCCAGACCTGGACTAAAGCAACTCCTGGACAGTCTGTGGTGCAACGGAACGGTGGATGGAGCAAAACATGATGTCCCAGTTGTGCTCAATTGGATTCGGGTGGAACGGGCGGGCCAGTCCATAGCATCAACGCCTTTGTCTTGAAGATCCTGCTGACACACTCCAGCCACACGAGGTCTAGCATTGTCTTGCATTAGGAGGATCCCAGGGCCAACCGCACCAGCATATGGCCTCAAAAGGGGTCTGAGGATCTCATCTCGGTACTAATGGCAGTCAGGCTACCTCTGGCGAGCACATGAAGGACTGTGCGGCCCCCCAAAGAAATGCCACCCCACACCATTACTGACCCACTGCTAAACCGGTCATGCTGGAAGATGTTGCAGGCAGCAGAACGTTCTTCACGGCGTCTCCAGACTCTGTCACGTCTGTCACATGTGCTCAGTGTGAACCTGCTTTCATCTGTGAAGAGCACAGGGCGCCAGTGGCCAATTTACCAATCTTGGTGTTCTCTGGCAAATATCAAACGTCCTGCACGGTGTTGGGCTGTAAGCACAACCCCCACCTGTGGATGTAGGGCCCTCATACCACCCTCATGGAGTCTGTTTCTGACTGTTTGAGCAGACACATGCACATGTGTGGCCTGCTGGAGGTCATTTTGCAGGGCTCTGGCAGTGTTGCTTCCTAAGTGGACAGTTTGATTTCACAGAAGTGTGATTGACTTGGAGTTACATTGTGTTGTTGTTAATGAAACAATGGATCCTGAAACATAACAGCAAATTGGGAAGAAAAATGTCCGGCCAATGGCCATAAACACACCATAACTTTACCAAAGAATTCAAAAGAGTTTTAAAATACCAAGTTGAAATCTGAATCTTTATCCAGATAAAACTCTAGTTGATCTTTGAAGAGTCAATACTTTTGCCTCTCTCAAATATGTAAAATAATACAATAATACAACTTATAGTAAATAAGATAAAATAAAGTTAAAATAAGATAAATTAAAATAAAGTAAAACTATACAGAGTATAATGCATAATATATTAGTTTGTATAATATATTTATAGTTGTATATTATATTATATTTAGCTTCCAGTTTTGTTTATCAGTATTGTTAAATTATTAAACTTATATTGCAGGTAGGTCCCACTGAGGATTTAATCAACATATTAGTGCTGTGTAAACATACAACCAGACGATTGTAGCCATTGCAGCGCTGTTTTGGTGTATTACTTAATCCAAGCTGTCTCCAGGAAGGTTTGCAGAACAGCCAGGTAAAAAATGAAGTAGTGTCAGTGGAGATTCTAACTATAAATTTACCATGTCTGCACAAAATCCACTGATTAGTTATTCCTGGCAATTTGGTTGTCTGAGCCACTATGCTGCCTTCAAATACCCACAAAGTCGCACATCAGTGCGTTACAGGTTCGGTAAACCGGCCTTTCGATCCATGAAGGATAAATCTGAACTGTCTAGCATTCATGGAGGATGCATTTCAATAGTAAAGGCAGATTAGTTAGTTGCAGTCCGAGCAAATGCATTGGCAGTGGCCTGTTTATAACTTTGCGCTGTAAGGAGAATGTGCTCAACTCATTGGAATTATGATATTTAGCTCACCCTAAAAATCCCGAACACCCAACTTTTCCATGCAAATCTCTAAATCAGCTTTAATCAGACTTTTAATAACATTTTAGGTAAAATTCATTCAAAATTCTCACTTTTGTGATGTTGTTGTGATTTTGTGGAGCTATTTGAATTTTAATGCAACCTCAGTACATTATGCTGAAATGTGAATTATGTTTGAACCAATGTTGAAACCTACAGCATTTCCTTTCAGGGAGATATTCTACTGTCAGAGAGCAGCCACTACACATTTGTGTATGACGATAATGAATGTTCCTTGGTGGTCCTAAATGCTCACCCGGAGGACTCTGGGGTGTACACCTGTACTGCTCGAAACCTGGCAGGATCTGTTTCCTGTAAAGCTGAGCTCACCGTTCACCAAGGTAAGAATGAAGTGACTGTCTCAGCCTAAACACAAAATGAATAAGCTTTATGGATCCTAGTGCCAGTTGTAGTTATTTGGATTTAATACATTTTCTGATCTTACTAACACTTGCCCAATATTGTAGCTAAAATCAAAGAGGAAGCAATGGATGATGAAGGGTCTCTTCTAAGAAAAATGCGCAGACTGACAGACTACTACGACATCCACAAGGAAGTTGGGAGGTGTAGTAAACTATTTATGAATAAAATATAATGTGATATAACCAACATCTGCACTCCAGTCTGTTTTTATGCCTTGATGAGATCAGAAATTATTCCAGACACATAGAACTAAAATGGAAATTTATTTTTCTTCAGGGGTGCATTTTCCTATGTGAAGCGTGTCACTCAGAAGTCGGACAAGATGGAGTACGCAGCAAAGTTTATCTCTACTCGGGCCAAAAAAAAGGCATCTGCTCTGAGAGAGATGAACCTGCTGTCCAGACTGGACCACGACAGAGTCCTTTACTTTCACGATGCCTTTGAGAAGAAGAATGCCGTCGTCATCATCACAGAAATGTATCCTTCGTATAGTGTTGAACCACAGCACTTGATAGAGATAAGGTGGCCTTTGGAAGTATGTGGAAAAAATGAGAATTGATCATTAATAAAGCTGAATCATTAATTTGTGTTTATTGCACAATGTCTGCAAAGAGCCAGCTCAGCCTTAACTAACCTTCAAAGATGCCACGAGGAGCTGCTTGACCGATTCACACGGAAGTCTACAATAATGGAGTCTGATGTAAGTTCTCTTCTGTTCTCTAACATACTCTCATCGGCCACTTTGTTAGGTCCACCTTTGCAGTGTGCCAATTATATCGTGAGCTTAGGGGGATCCGCTTATTTTATTTTATTTTATTTTATTTTATTTTATTTTATTTTATTTTATTTTATTTTATTTTATTTTATTTTAT
>JBAMHW010000014.1:27563874-27590311 GCA_037177495.1 Rhadinocentrus ornatus
CTATTTACCGGTCGATCTACGTTCCTATCCTCACCTATGGTCACGAGCTGTGGGTAGTGACCGAAAGAACGAGATCGGCCGGGCTCTCCCTTAGAGATAGGGTGAGAAGCTCGGTGATCCGGGAGGGGCTCAGAGTAGAGTCGCTACTCAAAAAGTAGATAGTCTTACACGTTTGATCGTTCTATTTACTTGATCTCGTCTCAAGCATTATAAAGAAAAAGACACTTGTGTAAATAAGTACACTAACTAGTGGTTGAAATGTTTTTTAATTTTTGTACCACGGTGAACAAACTGTCTGACAACACTGTTAGACCTCTCATTAGATCGCTGCACAAACTAACGCAGCTTTAAAATTATGCATTTATTTTAAGCTGTTAATGTATTTTCTTAGATGTATTAATATATTTTTGTTGTATTGCTTATATTGTGTTATTTGTGTGTGTTCTGACTTTGATTAACAGAATAATAATATTTTTTTATTTTTCTATAGTATCGAAAATAGTATCGAGTATCGAACATCATTCTTAGTATCTATATCGAGTTTAAAATTTTAGTATCGTGACAACCCTAATACAAGGTGGCAGCACGGTCCAGCCAACTATTAGTGGCCAGCTCCATCCTGCTCTCATCTTTGCCCTCACTGCCAAGAGATCATGAGCCCAAATCATGGCTACCGTCTAGAAGTGAGGGGCCGTACAGAAAGAGGGAGCTACAGATATTAAGGACTTAAAAAGTCCAGTAGGCTAAAATGCCTTTCACATTCTTTCATGATGTTATATTTTATGATTTTCTGAACAATAATTCAGCATATTAAACAACAAGAACTCAGTTTTTTATACTGAGAACTGAATTATTTCACATGAAAAAATGCTTAAATTCCAGCTTTGCCACCATGAACCTGTCGTACTGTTTTTTTTGTTTTTTTTTGCTGCACTAAAAGTTGTCAGATCGTAACAAATATCTGGTGTCAGAGTGACGTAAAGTTGGTTGCAGTGGATGAGTGGGGGGTGTTCGCTGTCTCCTTCTGTGTGTCTGGATAGGAATAGACACAGCTAAGCAATGCTTGCCTGAAAGGGCTTCACATAAGACCGCTGTGGACTAAGTAGGCTGAAATATGCTGATGTGACTCGACCTCGTTCCTGCATCCAGCAAATGCTGTAACCTCGTTATCAGCGAATGATCCTCTTGGAAAGGGAGGTGCGAGGATTGTAGCTGCTGAGTTCCATCTTATTTTTCTGTTACCTTGTTACAGGACACATGCAGCTGATTTATGTAAAAGATGAGGAGGAACTTGGGTGCAAGTCAGGAAACTAGCTGCACTAAAATGTGCAGTTTATGTAGAATAAAACAGCTTCAATCTGTGTGAAAATATATCATGGCTTTTTAAAAGCTGCAGGAGATGTGATCCACGTGAAGTGCTTACTTGTCAACTGTCAGTGTCAAAGTTGTCTCCTGTCCAGCATGCCTTGCAGACAACCCGTCTCCAGTTTAGGATACACTTCACACATGAGACACGGGGCTGATTGGGGAAAAACTGGAATGTACAGCAACTTTTCTCAGTGGATCTTGTGTGTTTCTGCTTCTCAGCAGGTTTTTAATGTGAGGAGTATTGTCCTTTTTTCTTTACATCACCACTCTGCTACATTCAGACATGCATGCATTAAAATGCCGTCATTTTTTATCTTGTAAAGCCACATTTCACAGCCCTACGTGTTACAAACTGCTACATTCTAATGTATCGAGGAAGTACAGAGACCTGGGTCATGTTCTCACTTTATTTTTAACCATGTTAGTGACAAGCTGTTGGAATGGCAGCGCTGGTTTCTTCATATTTCCACCACTTCGGCCTAAAATAAGACTAGGCTCACACTGCAGGTCTTAATGCTTAATTTTTTTTCTCGTCTGGTCGTTCACATTGTCATTTCAATGCGACCTTCATCACATTAAAGTGTAAATAGTACATGGCCCTGAAGTGACACACATGCTCAGCGTAACACACGTCTCAAGCAGCACGCAGCATTAAGGCGTAAATATGGAGGCCATATTCGGAGCCAAATAAAATTGTGATCCAACTTTGTTCTGCACATTGTTTATTAGAGATGTGACATTCATGAACGAATCGATTCCTTTGAATGGCTCTTTTTAATGAAGATGGAAACCGAGTCAAACCGAGAATGAATGAATGAAAAGTTTTTCATGTAAATTTCAATGGAAACACATTTTGTTTGTGAAATTGGTTGAAGTTTTTGAGCTGGATTTGTGATTCAGGAACGGAGAACACGATTTCAACCAGGGACTGTGGATGTTTTATTTTTGCAAATAAACATCTGGTTTAAAATAACTGATTGGCTGAGATGGACCATCATTCATAATCTCCTCTAGTTCAGGGCTAAAATGTCTTTTTTTTTTAGCTGCCTTTCTTGCTTGTGGTAACCAAGTAAGTCTTCATCTTGAAAGTTTAATCTTAAAAAACCTGGAGTGGGGAACTGATTTGAGGGGTTGTAATGTTTTAAGGTGTCTTTTTAATTTGTTGGGCTTCATTCTGTCCACTGACAGAGTTTCAGATCTGAAGATGTCATTTATTGTAAAACCAAGAACTTTATATCACAGTTATGTTTCTCCATCTCTCTCTCTCTTTCTCATCATGGAAGTGAAGTTTGTCGCTAAAAGAGTCCGAGTGGTGCCTTATTGTGCATTTTTTGCATGAACTTGTTCTCTGTAAGATGGAGCGAACCCGGAAAGACCAGATTTAGAGATGGCTGCTCCCAGAACCACCTGCAGTTCATTGTTGTCTTTAAAAAATTTCTTTCTTAAATGTTTTGTATCCACTTAGTTTCTAGTGTAAACCGAGTTGTCAATAGTTACGTTGTTAAGGTGGGGTTGTTTGTGAAATGTTGCATCGATATATGTGGTTGTATTAATAATTATCACAAAACTTCTTGTGTTTTCAAGGAGCACATTTTTACAATTGGTTTGTGATTTTCTAGTTTTATACAGTATAACGGTAAATGCTCACAAATTGTCATGGAGGTATATATATTTTTTATTTAGTTGGTGCAACGGAAACGTCAACAGCCTGGTGATGACGTCGCCTTTGGCCCTCAGAATCATGAGAGAACTGAAAAGCACCATTAGTTCTTTTTCTTCTTATTATTATTATTGTTTTTTGGGGTTGGCAAAAAGCAAACTGTTGCATTAACGCCACCAGCAGTGTTCACAACAACGCTGCACATTTAGTGGTACAAGTCTGAGTATCTTTACTTAAAGCTGGTGCCCTCAAGTCATTTTCATGCTCAGAAAAAGGAAAGAAAAATAATGAAGCAACTGCGATAATGAGAGATCCTCATGCAGTTTTATTTGTCTTGGTATCCAACTGATTAAATAAAATCTCCTGTGACAGTACAGTTTGGCTTTTCATCCTCACTTAATACTCTCTACTATAAAATTATCCATCCTTTTTACTTGTTCTTTTTTTCTATATATCTTGTAGTTTGGACCATGACTCATTCTGCGTGGAGCCAGTGCCGTCTGCGCAGCCTGGGATTGTGGTTATCTTGACATTTGCAGTGCAGGCGTGATGGCTAGGAAGCTTTGGGAATGACCTGATGTTGCAGAGTATACAGTGTCCGTTCAATTTAGTTCATTTTTCTGTGTATGCACTGATGCATTACTGCCCACTGTAAACATAAAGCCGAGCCATTTCCTGTTTTGGATTGTTGCTGTTTGTTACTGTTTATGGCCCGGTAGTGATGCACTATGCTACATACACATATATTTATATTAATATAATATAGAATCTCATCATTGGCCAGTGTCAGGAGCTGCTCTCGCAGGCTATTTTAAGCACGCTGATGTGATATATGAGCGGGTATTTTGCACCAGGCATCGTGATGTTTTTTAACAAGCTTCGAGCTGCATGCTTCACCTGCCCAGTTCCTTCTCACATGTTTTGTACATATTCCTCTTTCATCTCTGGACCAACGGAGTTATGTCCCAACAAGCTTTCCCTAGTCATAAAAACTGGTCTTCAGTGTCACGGGCCACTTTCAGCCTTCAGCTGAATGAAGCAGTCAACAAGCCAACCCACAGGGAATATCACTGAAAAGTAGGTCAGACTGAAAGTGGGCTGAACAGTAAGGTTAATGAGGTCTATTTTAAGGCTAGATTTTTGTGATCTGAGAAGTTATCAATAAATATATCAGGGAATTAGCTGGTAACTTGATCATTTTATCTATCTATCAGTTTTGTGTTAAATGATGGTATCACCAAAAACTATGTGCTTGTTTCACCCATCGCTGTTACTTTCACACTCCCCATACATTTACACCCAAAACAGTCCTAGACAGGACTGTGACGCAACGTACAGCCCGTACCAGGAATCAGATTTAGTCGAGTGGGATCGCCTCACTAATGCCTTGGCCAGCTCTGATTGTCCGTCTAGGCTCAGCTGATTTGTCAGAGATTTTTCTTTCTTTGTAAACACCGGCTCTCATCACTCAGACGCCGGCTGATTGGATGTTTTTTTCTCGTGTACGCCGGTAGCTGTTCTTCTGTTGGAGATGGGGATGAACACTGTTTTAACTTTATCTCATATCTGCAGCGAAAGCAGATATAAGTTTTCTATAATTTGAGTTCAAAATGTATTAATTTAACCTGACATGTAGTATTTATCTATAACCCCAGTTGTGGCAAGTGTTTATAAAAACAGACACAATGATTTGCTTATCTCATTAATCAATATTTTATTTTCAAATTGAACATAAACCTTTATTCAGATTCTTCACAATTTTACATATTTTTCTCAAATTATTCCACAATTTTTTAGTTGCAGTTTGTCTCAGGTTGGTGAAGCTCTGTCCATCTTTACATCTGAGACCTCTCCGAAATGCTCCCAGTGGTCCTGCCCCTCCTGTTGTTTTCGTTCTGTCTCAGTTTCATCTTCTGATATGTTGGTTATGTTCTGTTGGGAATAAAATAAAGGTTCATGAGATTTGCAAATCATTGCATCTTAATTTCATCATTTTTCAATGGTGACATCCGTTCAACTTTTCCAGGCCTTTAATGAAAAGCATAACTGATTACATGTAACATTATAATTAAGGTTACGTTAAAGTAAACTGTGTTTATACTGCTCCCATTTACTTTTGTAGGAGGTGTATTGCAAAGGACGTGTGCAGATTATTTCCAAAGAAAGCTACTTAACTTATTCATCACCAAACTATAAACTGATCATTCCTGAATCTTTTTCCTGCTGCTTTCCAACAAATTGCGTACACGTTGAACGCAACCGATCCAATCATGTCTTCAGCCGACATGCCTACATTTAGTTATGCAATATCTTTCAAACTTTCTCAGCACAGCTATAATAGAGTAAATATCAGGGAGGCTTTGCATCATGCTGACGAAAACAGCTGGACTGATGTGTGTGCTGCTGACATTCAAGAGATCGAGTCCTGATCCCAACATGCAGTTATACCCGGAATCTACTCTCTGTCCCTTTCTTTTATTCAGGTTCAAGTGAAGTTTCTGCCTCAAATACGCCTGAAAGCAGAGGCCTTCTCCACACTATTTTCTGCTGCCTCTGTCACACTGACACTGAGCCACCTCCGGTTAAAAACAACACCCCCCTCTCAGTGGAAGAAAACGGGTCTCTGTCAAAAGTAAGTTCATATTTCATTTTTCCCTTGCAATATCAGCTTTCCTCCACCCCCTCTTTCCACGCTGTTCCTTTTGCACAGCATGTGGTCAGCATGATTGTCAGTCGTCTGATGCGTGAAACATATGTCTTGGCTCAGAGCTTTTCATGTTTCCTAAAGCATCTCTCCCGAGCCATAATGGATAGCCATGGTGAAAAGTACTCCACGTTCAGACATCAATCAGGGAGTTACCAGAAGGACGGAAATGGCGTAAATGTTATCGGAGTCTATGTCTGACTCCAAGACCACCGAGTGGCTGATCTCTAAGAACAGCTAGTGTGCCGGTACCGTCGAGCAACAAATGTAACAGTAGAGACTTTAAAGGTTGAGGCCCTTTTGGCTGGCTAAGGAAAACTGGAATACAGTTACTGGTATCAGCAGGGATTAAAAACATGCTGTTGGGAAACCTTTCCTCTTCTCGAAAGGTGCTAATGTACAACATGAAAATTAAAAGATTAAAGCGAGACTGTGAATGTTTGCTGCATGAGTTAGATCTGGAGTGTGATAGATCGCTGGACTCATTATCTGTACCGCTTATTCCATTACGGGTAAGCTGGAGCCCATCCCAGCAGTGTTTCAGGTGTTTCAGGACTCTCTGATTAATTTGAGTGTTCTCTGAGAAAACAACCTGTCTGCTTTCCGTTATGGTCTGAATATCAAGTGCTCAAGACGTTCTCAGGTGTCAGTTTCAGGTTTATGCCTTACTTCAGCCTTTTATAGAGATTTGATATTCCAGAAGTTATTTGTCACGTCTTTCCAAGCCCCCAAAATAAATTGCTCAGAGTCTGGCAAAGGGAGGGTCGAGGCAAGTGCTAGTGTCAGTTTTGGTTGTGACAACTTGTCATGTCAACGTGCATGCTGCTCCTGTTGCTCTTACTCTCTCGGGCGGGCCGTGATCTCAGTGACTCCCCCACCCCCTACCAGCAGCTCCGTGAATATCTTCTCTTAATGAATCTTACCTGCCAGTTGGACTCTGCACGAACCGATGCATGGAGTAACAAACTTTGAGCAATCGCTGTCTTGACTGAGAAAGCATTTTGCGATGTATTTGGAGAATTCTGAGCAAAGCAAAGTGTCTGGAGAGGTGGATCTGTCTGCTGACGTTATTCTGGCTGAACAATGCTCTGTTCCCAAAGTAACAGAAGTGGCAGGTTTAAAGGGAAATGCTGAACTGGGCTTAAAGGTTCTTGTGGGATACGCTGAGCAGATTGTCAGCGGAGAAATGGAACCTCCTCTCCTTTGTGTGGAACGTGGAAGCTTGAACACAGAGGAGACTGAAACGTGCACATGCTATGATGGACATGCTGGGATCTTTGAGCAACGCTCTACAAGCGATGGATTTTCTGAATCTGACCAGACCCTCCAAGACCGCGAGGCTGAGGGGTTAAGCCGACCATTTGACAAATGTGCTCACCACTGTGAGTGTTTTACACCTTGCAAGTCCTCTGAGCACTGCGCTAATCATAGCTTAGGCTCAGAAAGTGGTCACTGTCCAGAACACCTCAAATTATTTCAGCAATGCGAGCCCTCTGATCACCAGTCAGACTTCTCTGACTTTGAGCCAGATGAATTGGAAGTGAACTCTTACAGTTTAGCGCAACGTGGAACGTCAGATTTCATACCTGATTGCACAGATCACCTCCAGCTAATGAAACAATACGAGCCCTCGGATCAGCAGCTTGACTCCTTTGACTCGGAGCAAGATGCGGGAACAGAGCAGTCGGAGCGGAGTTTCACTCGTAAGATCTCTGTGGATTCATTGGATGGTGCTGCTGAATTTTGTGAGCATGGAGAAGCTCAAGCAGATGATGATGTTGATGAAGATGATGAGAGCTTAGAACCTGAGCAAAATGAAATGGAACTCAGCGATGAAGAGGATATGCCTGAGCAGATTGATTTTGTTGATGATGTTTCGTTTCCAAGCAATATCCATGAGACACACCTGTACATGGAGGAAAACTCTCCAACTTCCACCTCCGACTTGCCCGCAGAGGACAGCGAGCTGTGTGGGAATGACAACTCTGAGTATGAAGCAACTGAACAGTGCATCTCTGATAACAGCGGTGAGTTCTGCGCTGAGGAAGACGGTTCCTCCGAATGCTCCTCTGTGGAAACCAAATCCTTTAAAACTTGCCTGGATGACAGTTTTCCTTCAGATCCCTGCTCGGATTCATCTGAGGAATTCGACAAAGGCACTCAGGAGGATTCAAGCGATGAGCAGATGCAGTGGGAATCCTTTGAAGAGGAGGATGAAGAAACACAGCAAAGTGATGAGAACAGAAGTAACAAGGAGAAAAAGAAAACACCCGCTGTCAATGTTGTCATCGAGGATTACTTTGATTTATTTGACAGCGCAGACACCTTTGGACACACGTTCGCACAAAAGCAGCGTTACATCTCCTGCTTTGATGGCGGGGACATTCACGACCACCTTTATCTTGAAGAGGAAGCACAGAGGCAGAACGACAACACCATATACGAACCAGGAGACAGAAACAAGGAAGAGAATGTTGAAGAAACTAACAAGTGTTCTGAGGATGATCTTGAAGATTCAGATGAGGAAGACTTGAGCCACAGAAATGAATCTTGTGTCTCAGAGAATCAATCTGAAGACTGGACCATAAAATCAGAATCAGGTTCAACAGAAGGTGAAGTTGAGTCAGAGGTCTTTGCAGATTACAATGAGAACAGTGAGGAGGCAGAGGATGATGACGCTTATGTTGATGATGATGATGCTTGTTCATATGATGGCCATATTTCTGATGACTGGGATGAAGAACCTGATGTCTGCCTGTATTCTGCATATGAGGATGGCACATTAGCGCCATATGCAAGCCAAATATTCTATGAAGATGAGGTCTCTTCCAGTCAGAGCGATGAATCTCTTGGTGATGCTGATGAGATTGAGGAAAGCGAAGAGGATGTCAGTTTTCTTGCATGTTCAGAAATGGAGCCATATTGGGCTCTGGTAGATAATGAAGAAGTTGGAGAGTTTTATGAACCAGGTGTTGAGGAATACTACGCATATCAGATTAAGACCATTCAGTCATCTGGCACGGAGGCATTGACTGAATCCATGTTGGAGGGAAGATCAATCTTCCACCAAATCAACAGGAAAGCTTCAAGGAAGGAGAGTACGGATGCTCTTTCCCATGATGCTGAGGTATTCCCAGAAGAGAAGGAATCAGTTCAGTTTGGACCCACTGATGGCTTTGCTGTGGAAAAAACAGCCCATGAACAAAGTGTAGAATCAGATGAGTGTGAAGTGAAAGAAAAAAGACCTCCTGTGGATATTATTCATAGTGTTGTCCTAAAGCACGAGGCGACACAAAGCAAGGATTCTGAAGAGGAGCAGAGTGATGATGAATCCTGTGAGCATTGTGACTGCGAGTACTGCATTCCACCAACAGAGCAGGTATTAGCCTAGACACCTCTACCCAAGCCTTTTCTTTCAGGCAACTCTCGAATAAATGATTGCTGCATCAAGATCCGTCGTCATATTCACCAGGCAGCTTGTTGTAACAGGGACAAACACAAGCCTCAGTGTCACAGACAGCGTGTTTGCTCATACCAGCTTGTTTTTAGAAGCAGAATTACATTAACGAGCTACGATCACTGACCACTTGTTGAATGATGGGGCACAGCGTGGTGATACTTACATGCTCCATCAACATGGAAGCAGCTGTAGAATCCAGGGTGTCCTGTAACCACTCACAGAAACACCACAACACAATTCAGCATCTTAAGTGACCCAAACACATCCACCCACACCCACATACACACATAAACAATGATCTCTGCAGCATATTGAGAGGTTGTCTTTTTACATTCAGATTTATCCTACTTACTGCTTTGATGAGGAGTGATCCTCGCTGCAGTCGAGCTTCAGGTCTCAACTATCTTTTTGTCCTCAGGTTCCAGCAGAACCGCTGCTTCCACAGTTGAAATCTAACGATGAGGGAAAGATCTGTGTGGTCATTGATTTGGATGAAACCCTAGTGCATAGTTCATTTAAGGTAAGTTGGCCTTTTTCATAGTCCTAACAGATGTGCCACTAGCAGAAATCCTTCATTTTTTCAGCTTAAGTATCCAAAGCACATAAAGATTATGCTCATTTGAAGTAAAGATAATAAAAATATCTCGCTTGCAAAGTGTGAAAAACATAGATTTCTCATATTTGTACAGTGTTAAAATGTTATCAGTGGAAAAAGTGAGTCAGTGAAGCACAGGAACAAGCTTTTTGGTGCTAAATCAAAGAACACTGTTCACTTTCTATTTTTATCCAAACCCTTCAAATAAGGTTCAATCTCTGTCTTGATAGTAGAAGTAAAATAATGAGATTAAATTAAACAAAAGCATATTTATCTTATCAGAAGTTTGTGAATGTGGTAGTAAATGTGTCCTGGGGTGACCTCTACCTCCAGAAGCTGCAACAGCTGAAGAGTTTTAGTAACTGTTTAACATTTAACAGTATTAAAGAAAAACTGCAGCTGGTGCACACGAAACGAAGAGTTTGGGTAGATTTTATGAACTCTTGTAAACTGATCAATTTAGGTTCTGTCAGGATTTTGACCATTTCCAAACATTAGTATTGTTCCTTATTTAGCCCACTACTTTACTTTACTCAGAGAGCAAACAAGAATGCCAAGCAGTCCTGTTGAATCTGAAACAGAACAAATCCACAACATGATACTTCCACCACCGTGTTTCACAGATTGGTTCTAATGCAGGGATGTTGCACGTTTTCCTTTCTCCACACCTTTCATTTAACACATCCAGTCATATCAACCGTTATAAGAGCTGAAAACATTACAGACAGAAATACTTAATTATAAAAACAATGAAGCAGGACAATGATGTTTCTTTGAATTTACGCCCTAGTGTTCACAAAACAAAACTGGAAGTGTTTGTTTTTCAAAAAATTATCTTTGAAAATAATCTTCTTGCTGAACGTGATCAACAGCATCTGTCTGCATGAAATTATTGTTAGCATGGTGTTGGGGGAAAAAAGACAGAATTTTACTCTGTTTTATTGCAATTTTCTCAGGCATAGTAACAGATACAACATTTTTTTCAACGTGAATACATAATCTAAACTTGTCCACATGTTTTTAGCAGCAAAGTTCTTTTAGGAGAGCAGAGCCCTACAACAAAATTAAATTAAATTTAAACTTTGCGTTAAATAAGTTAAAGTCATATTTGCTGAGAATCACGGAGGGGTTTTCCAGGTTTCACAAGGTGCAATACGTCACTCTTACTAATAACTTAAAAATATTTGATTGAAGCTCACTTTTAAAAGTAAATCTCTAGTCTTAAAAAATAAAAAAACAAAACAACTCATTATTTGCATGCCCTTTAACATAGGCCACTGAATGTAGATGTACTGCAGGCGTTTTTGTAGTATCACAAATGGTTTCTTTTATTTAGTTTAATTCCTTTTACGGTAGCATTCAGTGAAGAAAGTTGTCAATAGCGAAAGTCAAGGCCTCTGTAGCAGGAAAAATGATGTGATGAATGCCATGCGGTATTTAGTTCTTCTCAGGTCACAGACCGTCCTTATTGGATGTCACTGGATATTAGTAGAAGCTGTGAGTAAACAGCATCCAACCTGGTTAACTCCATGTTTAATGCAGTCTGGATAACATTGTTTTATCATAAATCATTATTGCATCAACTAAAAATAGACTTACTGAATGTGATGCAGAGATGGATTCATATGAAAAGCAGAGGAAACCCAATGTAGGTGTTTTTTGACTAAATTTTAAGCTGTTTAGAATCAACTGGGTGTATGAGATGTGTATTTAGTTGATCTTCAATGGCTTTAAACTGCCACATTGGAAGAGTTAAAGATGTCATCACCTGGTCTTTTCATGTATCCACTGTCCTCCAAGTGTCTTTAAATATTTTTTGAGCTTGTTCTGACCAAAACTTTGTCTTGTGAGAGTTTATGCAAGCTTTTGACTGATGTTAATGAGGTGCGCGCTGATTGGCCGCAGGAAGGCCAGAGTCGGAAGGGGGGTTGGCCCAGTGCATGCACAGTGCGTCTGACTCCAAAACATCAAAAGCTTAGTGATGGCGAGCAAACCTGACCGAGCAGCAGCCATTAATGTTTGAACCAGACTCCGAGCCTGAGAGTGGAGATACCGAGATGGTGGAAGAAGCAACAAAATGTTTACAAAAATTTACGTGGCGGAGCACTTCAGCCCACTTATAAACAATAAAACATGGGGTTCATTTGTACATTGCAGGGGGTTAAAGTTTTAGGCTCGTCCCTTACCATTAACGTTAGCATTAGCATTAGCTGCGTCAACAATAAAGCATAACTTTAGGCGTGGAAGAAGGGCTGGCTTATTCCTGTGATGACGAAATCACAGGAGCAAATTAAAATCACGCTTTCACGAGAGTTTACCCTTGTTGACGGTTCTGCTGTTAAGAAAGGGCTCAGATGGAAAAACTCGACCGTCTTCAAAAGAAAGGCTTTCAGGGAAGTTAAAACTTCGTTCCAACACTAATACACATGTTTAACATGAAAAAGTGCAATTTCCGGGTGATGACTCCTTTAAGCTACAATATGTGAAGATGCATGCATTTATAGTAGTTACGGTACGGTAAAGACACAAAAATATACAAACCGACAAACAAATGTTTTCATTTTAAAATGTAAACAAGTTGTTTAGAATAAAAAGCAAAAAAACAGCTAGATTTTGATTAAATTATAAAGATGACTTAATACCAGAATTTAAATTAAAACTACAAACTATATGCTTTTAGGGGCCCTCAGGTCACAATGTCCATAACTGTGTCATATTGCTTTTCGCCATGTGTAAACAAGGTCACACTCAGTAGGCTCCACATCCAACGCAAGGTACATAATAAAAGTCATTATTGCTTTGACACAGATACTATGAATAGCGTTTGGTAGCACAGCTTACGAGGTTGTTGTTGGAGAAAGGCAGCTGGAAGCTGATGGGCTGTGTGGCAAATTTTTTAAGCCATCAAAAAATGTAACACTTTCTATGTATGCAATGTCTGTAATAAACACATTAATGTAGGTGTTTTTAATTAGGCCGAACAACAAGGCTCATAGATATGAAATACCATTGTTACCTTCCTGTAGAGACAAAGTATTCTGAATGCTGAGTCACATTATGGGCGTTTACATTTGATCTACATTAAGTCATGAAGCAAGTTTCAGTAAAGTAAGAAAGGCTGGTGTTAGTGTTAATCTATTTAAGGGATAGTGTGCAAGTACATCAGATAAAGGAGTGCAGCGTAAGTGTGGGTTTGGTGTGTTGGCGTGTTGGAAGTGTTAGGAGAGGTGTTTTTGGAAAAGAGGATCCTATGAGTCACGGAGTGCCACGTGATCTTTCTGGTTCAACACAAACTAGACACGCCAGTCTGAACCGCTTTTCCGCTCTGATGTGGCAAATACCAGAAGAGAAGATTTGTTCACATGTAACAGCACAAGTTTCCATCTTTTTCAGTTTTAGTTAATAGAAACAATCTCTCCAATACAGCTTTGTTAAATCCAGTCAGCTCACTCATTTTAACATACAGTGTGGTTTTGTGAACTATACATCATCATAGCTGTCCAATCAGAGTTACAGCTCTTTTCAGAGCACCCGATTTAAGAACATGGAGTGATTCCACAGTTGTACTCAATATCCCCGAAGCACATCATTACTGTATACAGTAACAGAGCTCACAGTAAGCTAATAGCCTGGAAGCTAACACTAGCACACTAATGGAAAATACTTGCCTGCCATTTTTATTCTGACATCCTTACATTTCCCTCCTCTGCAGTTTGGCTTTGGCCAGTTGGTACTGAAGCTTCTTTTAAGAACAGATTCATGGTGTTTTGGGAGTTGAACCGGCTGCGTTGCTCAAGCATCATATAGAAGAACACAACGATGCTGCTGGGTGGTTCATACACCAGTCAAAATAGTATCCTGCCAACGTTGGTACATTTCTGTGTTCTCATACAGTTGAGAACTAATGCTTATGTTACTTTTCACAAAAGTTAATGAGTTTCTTTTAGTAAAGGCTGGGCTGTTGATGGTGCATTTAGTGACACATGGAAAATCAGTATTTCCACCTTCTGATTGGGATGAAAAAAAAAGGCCAGATTAAAAACAATTTAAAACCAGATACCTTTGTATTAAAATAAAATATAACGCAACACATTGAGTGAGCATCATTAGCTAAGTTTCGCCTTCTTACTTCATAGATACAGTGAATGCAGCATGACTTGAACTTTTACTTAAATCAGTCATTCAAATAACTAAAAATCTAACTTTTAATGGAAATTTGACACATTCTTGATTCGAAAATGTAAATTATTATTTTGAGTGATGTTATTATTCCACTAAATGATAACAGTAATTAGCCCACAGTGTAGAGGGGGAACTTTTTCTTTTTTTCTATATATATTTCATCCATTTTAGGAAAAGACTAAACCATCAAAGATTTTTAGAGCTTTGAATTGTGGGTTAGTATTTGGTGATTATTTCTAAGCACCATTTGTTCACACGGCCTGCTCCCTGTAAAAGATTAAAGTGTAAACGTCTAATATTCTCACCTCATATGTTAGATTTACATTTAATCTGCCAAATGTGGAAAATGTGCTTTTAGCCACTTCTGGTTAGCATGAAAACAGCACTTTTCCCCCAAAGTTTTATCAGTACTTAAAACAAATGGTCAAAGTCTTTTGCAGTAGCCAGTGCAAAACTGGACAGAAACCAGAATGTGACATGAAAAACGCATTAAGAACGAACATTTAGACTTTCTGTTTGCCTCTGCTGTTGAACTCCTTCTTGCATTACCTCACAGCATCACAATTTAGGCCGAATGCCTTTTATAGGACACGCCTTCAATGATACTAACATTTGAGAAGCCCAAAAGTCGAGAGGGCCCTCGGTAAATCAGATTTTTGAGACTTGTCACTTTCTTGTCTTAAATGGCTTGACTAGAGTCAAATTATTTCCACAGTTAAGTTTTTAAAACAGGGGGCGTAGGGACATCTCTGTGCCTTTACATGAAGTGTTGATTCCTCTTGGAAATATGATTTAAGACATTGTATGTTTCTGCTTTTGTTTTCAACAGCCAGTAAACAATGCAGATTATATCATTCCTGTGGAAATCGAGGGAACGCTACACCAGGTAGGCTTAAAAGACTTAAAAAGAAGCATTAGCAGAGTTTATACAGAGTCCCGTTTTATATGCACTCCCCAGTTCTTTACAGTACTTATTCAAACACAGAAATCAAAATCTGTGATATTTACCAGCAGACTTTAACAAGTTAAAACGTGTTTTAAGAGCTCCATAAACTTCTCCAAACATAAAAGATACTGGAGTAAAAATTCTAGTTCTTGCAGCCTGACAGAGCTGGAGCCCTCTCTGTTGATGGCTCCAAGCAGCAGGTGCCTATTTCAGTGGCCTGACGAAACGATGATAGCCTGGCAGGCTTCTTAGAAATCACTGGCCATCAATCTCAGTCTGTATCACATATTATACCCCGCTCGTTGGGAATGGCAGAGACTCGTCCCTGCAGGCTTTAAAAGGCTAAACTGCAGTCTGTTGTGCTGGTTATTCCAGAAGACAGAGGAGCTTTGTTGTTCCTAAGGGCCTGGGTCTGCTTCAAGTAATCCAGGATAGGCTTGTTAAAGTGGGGAACGCCTATTCTGGAGGACTTGGTTCAGAAACAAGGCTGCCAGCGTCTCTGGTGGAAGTGCAAAGATGAAAGAAACAGCTGCTGCTTTCATTTTCTCCTGATGTGTCACGTTTAGACGCTGTTATACATGCATCCAGCAGCATTTCTCTCAAACATACATTTCCTCCTAATGGATTTTATAGTGCTGTGCTTTCTGTCTGCACCCAGGTTTACGTGTTAAAGAGGCCTCACGTTGACGAATTCCTCAAGAGGATGGGAGAGTTGTTTGAGTGTGTTTTGTTCACTGCAAGCTTATCCAAGGTGTGTTTCAACTCACTTCTGATCTCAAATCATTCAGCATATTGTAGGTTGCTACAAACAAGTCTATCCATGGAAGTACAAAGTTTCCAATTCCTGGAGGCTCATTTTTATGTGCAGACATGGCTGGTCTTCTACCTAAATATATATTTATGATACCTGTCAGGAGGTTGCACCGACATTTCAACCTCTAACATTTACCTTAAATTGTGTTAACCTTCACCTAGCATCACCACCCTTCCAGACGGTCATTAATCATTGGCACATGCAAACAATACACTCTTTAGTTAGGTTTTTGTTTCTACAGCACTTAGGTGCACATTTTTGCACGTTTGTTTTTATCTTGCACCTGCCTAGTTGCATAGAGGCTGATCAGCCCTGCACAATTTGGCAATTTAACAACATTTTATGTCCAATCCATCCCCAACTTGTAGTATGCAGACCCCGTGTCGGACCTGTTGGATAAATGGGGGGCCTTCCGTAGCCGCCTCTTCCGAGAAGCGTGCGTCTTCCACAGGGGGAACTACGTTAAAGACCTGAGCCGTTTAGGAAGGGACCTCAAGAAGGTCATCATCATCGACAACTCGCCGGCTTCCTACATCTTTCACCCAGAGAATGCAGTATGTCATTTATATTTATTTCTCTGCACTCCAAACTAAAGGTCATTATTACTTTATATATTGCCAAGAAAACAGGAAACATATGCACAGCATCCATCCATTTATCCATTTTCTATACTACTTATCCCAGTTCAGGGTCATGGGGAAGCCAGAGACCATCCCAGCAAATAGCAGGCGAGAGGCAGGGTACACCCTGCACTGGTCACCAGTACATCGCAGTAAATGCACAGCAATTCATTAAACATATGCAAATATAAATAAAAATAACAAAAAATGAAGAAAAACTCCCCGAACCCTCTTTTTTAAGTTTTCTTGTATTTGGTGGACTTTGAGAACAGGTGATGCCAAACACCCAAAACAACCATTTTGGAGACCTTGTCTGAACTCTCCGTACTAAAACTTCCAGCTCTTGTTCTGCTTTACTTTATGAGTTGGTCCTTGCAGAGATAATGTTCACATAGTATTCTAGGATTTGATAAAGATTTAGATCATTCCAGGGATATTCATATTCATCCTGGAAGTATTTGCTGTTTTTTCTATTTGTGCTAGGTACACTGATTTTTCCACACATCTTAACAAACCTCACAAGGTTTCTCTTCACTATGATTCCAGAAGTATTTAAATAGACCTTGTAAGAGGTTGTAGAGATATACTCATTTTTTTATGGGAATTTTGAAGCATAAACCTAAATATTAGGCACACGGTTCAAAGACTTAAAGGTTAAAGTGACTTTCCAACGTTTTTTGTTCCATTCTGTCAAGATGAACCCACGCCTATAGATGGATTAGATCTATGTAGCACTTCTACGCTAACAGGGAGGATTAATCCCTCCATCAGGCCTGTTGCCGTGGATTTTCAGTCCAGTTCTTGTGTCATTTGGCACACCTCAGCCTTTTCTCCCTGTTTCCCTTTAGCAGTAGATGGATCAACTGAAGGTCCAGCTGCATCTTTCAGGTCCTTTGTCAGATGTACTAGATTACAACACAGCCTGACTCCTTGCTATAAAAAGGCCTTTCAGTGTAATGTTTATGATTTACCGTTGTCAGTTTATCAGTTCTCACTTTTCTCACAGTATGCTGCTGTTTCCAACCTGCAGGTTCCAGTAGCCTCCTGGTTTGACGACATGTCTGACACCGAGCTCCTCGATCTCATCCCCTTCTTTGAGAGACTTAGAAAAGTGGACGACATCTATGATATTCTCAAGGAGCAGAGGTCTTCAAGTTAACAGAGGCAGGGGACTCAGATGGCGAAATCAGCTACGACTGTCATTACGGGGCCATGGAGGCTGGTGAGCCGCAGGCTCCAGAGTGCCTCCCACTACAAGGACCACAAGTAACCAAAAACAAAAGAAATATATAAAAAAAAATAGAAAAGAAAAGAAAAACGTTGCCTTTCGTTTAATGTAACTTTCTGAGTGTGTGGGATAAATCCATCCATCGTTTTGGAAATAAGGACCCGAGACAGCGCGGCCTGTGTAGGTTTTGCAGTGCAATGAGTGTGTTGTTGTTATGTGACAGCGGTGACCTTTGTAAGGGTGCTGCAAAGCTAGAGTGTGTGAACAGTTGCTCGGCTCCCTACAAACAGCCTTCTACAAATCAGCCAGCATTAACGTCAGTATAATGTAGCATTTGTACGGTAGTTCTCCGTCATGGAGGAATAACACATTATGGAAGAAAAGCTCTTAAATAACAAATACTTTATAGCATGATCCAAACATTGTGCACTTACTGTGTATATTTGAGCATTTTTGAGCAAAATATATGAATGTTAGAAATGAATATATTGTAATATTTTTTGTCTGTGTTGGAAAGGAGAAACTTTTATCAAGTTAATTCTGATATGCTAAATGCTAAAGCTAAATCTAGATCATAAAGTCCTATTAGCGAGACAAAAGCTCCTTTAATACAGAGAAGTATCACAGCAGAGAAGGATGGGATAGTTTTTATTTATTTTTTTTTGTAAATACAAAATTTAAAGATTTAATTTGAACATTTTAGTGATGGTTACTTTATGCTTTGACGTATTAGTTGTATTGGCTCACCCAATGTGGCCTGTTTCATGTGCACAGCAGGAAAACCAGGTACGATGCACCTTGGATGAGTTTTTGGTTTTAAGCACACTTGGATGCGTCCTGTGGGTAAACTTGAATCTGAGTCGCTTTATGTGAGATGTTTATGGAGTCCGCTACGCTGCCTTATCAGGCTCTTTTCTGCCAGACACACTCCAGGACTGATTAACTGGAGCGAGTGTGTGTGTGTGTGTGTGTATCTGTACGTGTGGATTTGAGCGTGTTTGTGTCACTATGAGTATTTTTATTGCTTTTAGCTACAACAAAGTAAATGAAAAACCAACCCATTTTGATTTCTTTATCTTTTTTTACTGTACGCAACTGTGTTAATATTGTGACTCGTGACAAAGAAATGAGGCTCAAACACATGGAACGAAGACAACTGGAGGTATTTTTCCTGCATTAATAAAGCATGTTTTATTCAAACAGTTGATTTTTCACCACAGTATATGATTTCACAACATCGAGAGCCTGAAACGAGACAAATGGAAAAATGGAATATGAAACAGATTTTTATACGATATCCTCCTCCACTCTGCAAACCCAACACACACTCAACAAAGCAGTTAAGTTAGATTAATAATCAGGTTATTAACTAGTTTTTGTTGTTTATTTACTTTTAACTGTCCTAAATTGCCTCATTTTTGGCCCAATGTATTTACATTACAAGCCCCCTGTCATCAAAACATAAAAAAGACTATACAATGAATAAATGATGAAACCAGACTTTTTGCTTCAGTAACCAACAAGTCATTTGTTCTGGAAGTCACAACAGCCACACAAAACCATGCTCTGAAAAATGGAAAAGCTGCGAGGACGAGCTTGTGGTCTGGTTCTGGGATTCTACATGGGAACTAAATGAAATGTGGAGCAAAAGAAATCCAGGTTTTAACTGGAAAAAACAATAAGTCTAAGACTACATGCACATTCAGCATGCAAGCAGCCTTAATGAGATCACGTGTGTGTGTATATATTAAGAGATTTGTGTACTGCTTTTGGCCTCAGAATTGGCCTTATTCATCAAAATCCTTTCTTACACACATCACATGGCGACTGCATTCTGACTTTATAGCATCCTAACATGGATTGCCTGAACTTTATTGTAAGATTTTCATTTCAATATTTTTTAATATCAATATCATATTCAGATATTTATTAGCACAAATATACATCCAGTCTTAGCTTCATGACCCGGTTCAGTCACTTTTACACGGGTTATAATCCACACTGCAGGTTGGATAATGTTAGCTATTTTTATTATCTCCAGGTTTGTATTTAACAAGGGCAAGTAATGAGCACACATTACTGTGCAGAAGTCTTGAGCCGCCTCATATTTATTTGTAATTTGCCAGGAAAATGTTAAATATGTGCAGATGTTTATTCAAATGTGCAAACATGAATTTAAATAAAGTATCAAAAAGTAAGTTTATTGAGCTCTACTATGATAAGTCAATATTTGTGAGGACCATAGACTTGACACAAACTGTCTTGTCGTTCCTTCAAGTAGTCTTCAGGAATAGTTCTCCAGGGTTAATAATGTTGGGGTCCAGGCTCCGGGGAGGATCCATCCCTCCACCAGACCAGTTTTTGTGTCGTGTCATACCTCAGCCTTTTCTCCCCATTTCCCTTCCCTATTAATGGCTTCTTGACATCCACCCCTCTGGGAGACTATTTCTAATGAATCCACAGCAGAGGGATCAACTGAAGGTCCAGCTGCATCTCTCAGATCATGTGTCAAAGTCTTTGCTGGATTTTCTTAAGATTTTCCTCTGCATTGTCTGCTGTAGATAGATTTTAGTCCTCTTTTGTCCTCCACTTGTACAGTTTTCTAAAATCTTTAAAGACACACACCACACAATGTTTAGATATTTCCAGTGTTTGTCTAACAGCTCTGGGAATCACCTTCTAGGTGCAAATATCTGTCAAAACCGTGGCAGGTTTTGTAGATGTTACTGAAACGGAAACAAGGGATGTGTCTTTGTGAGAGGCTGCTAGTAGCAAAGAGCCTTACGATTAAATTTAAAATAGATTCTTTGCTAAGTTGTCTGTTATGTCAACACAGTAGTGGCTCATTTCTCAAGTTAGGTGTTGTTTCTATAATTGAATGAATCTTGAGACCGGTGGACTGTCCAGGAATTGCCCTGCTTCTGGTCTAATAGCCGTTGGGATAGGCTCCTGCCCCCGTGCAACCCTGATCTGGGTTGAGCAGGTATGGACAAAGGATGGATGGTGCAAGGTCAGGATGGAAAATGAGTGAAAGAGCAGCCAGATAAAAAAGTCACCTCAAGTCAAGAGAAAACTACTGTTCAACACCAGTTCAAAGCAGTCGATGGAAGTTTGGCTGCGTCTTAGCAAAATATGAAGAAATGAGAGGTGACTCAAGACTTTTGCACAGTACTTTAAACTTCATGAAAATCTATCACAACCCTGTTTAGCCACATTTATACAAATATTAGTAATGTAATTACTACAACTTGAATCAGTCCAAGTCAGCGAGGTGATCGCAGGGGAGGGAGTCCTGTCACGGATCACCTGTAAAAATGATTGAGCAGAGAAACACTAGATTTTAGAAAACGGCCTCATCCTCAGCAAAGATCTTGTAAAAATCAAACAAATGACAATCATTATTTAGAGATCTAAGGACAATATAAACCACATATTTTGTGCACTGTTAGGTTAAATTAATTTAAGATTTATTTATTTATCTTTCCACTACAGTTCTGTATTCCCAGCATTCATAATCTCTAAAGTATGACCGATTCTGGCTGTTCGGTCCATCATCTTTGGTTTTAAGGCGAGCAACTTTTACAACAGGTTCACTATCTAGGTCAGATGATGGAATTGACCAGTGTCACTTAAAGCCAACATAATAAAACTAAAAATAGTTTACTCTCCTGCACACAGGGTTCTGTGGCTGTGTGCTCTGTGGGGTTTGACCTACATACCCATTGACAGAGTGGGATCATAAACACACTGTATAACTTACAGAATGTGGACCCCTGGGAGCAAAAGCATTTAATGTATTTATTGCTGTGTGCTACACGTGCACTGCCAAGTCATGCAACTCACTTTAGCAAGACACCTGGGCAATTCAGAGTAAGTCAGAAGTCTGTTTAGTTTGCTCCATTGTTTACCATTTTAATGCAGCCATGACCTTACAGTTGTACAGTTTAGAGACTGATTTAAAAAAAAATTCTGCTCCTTTTCCACTTATTTCACAGGTGGTATTTTATTAATAATGGGGAGGAAACTCAAGACTTTGTTATGAGCTCCACCTAGTGGTTAAAGCTAAAATTACACCACACGGCTTTATATGTACTATATATACTGTTACAGCCATTGCCTTGAGAAGCTTACTTAATTCTACACACCTTTTAACAGAATTTTCTCATTTCTATTGGATTAAAAACATCTACTAATAGATTATATAGAAATATGTATATTTATATATATATAAATATATATATATGACTCACCTGTACTACAGATTTGTCCATAGTTTTATTCATGGTCTTGTAAAAAATAGACAGAAATCTTTTATAATTTTTTATATATCAGTAGATAATGAAATAAAAATGGTCCTTAACATGTCTGTAAAGCAGTAAATACAACTTCAAATGAACAACACATGACATATTACACCATTTTATTATTATTTCACAGAAACACTAAGCCAAAGCTGCAGAACCATTGCGTAAAAAAAAAAAAAAAAGAACTTTATGATTTAATAATTTTCAGAAGCAGAAGTAAGTTTTTTCTGTATCAGAATTGTGGAGGAAATTTAGTCGACTCTTCTTTACAATTATTGTGAGTTATGGCACTGATTCATGCACACATCTCTTAACCTGTTACGTTTTGGCTATATCTCCAGACAAAAAAAATATTTTCTGGGGTCCAGGACCCCCAAGAGGGTCCTCCAAAGAGCACAGGGGGTCCCTGAAGCTTTGAACATTAGAGCCACTGTGATTAATGTCCACAAATTGTACCTATTTTAAGGGAAAAAAGTAAGGCTGCATTTTGTTCATTTAACTTTTGGCTTTATCAAAGGATAAGAACCTGCACTTCACAACTTTTTCTTTCTGTGACGGCAGATCAATTTACAGCACAATTTCGCTTTACTGCACCGTGTCACATGCTAGCAACCCGATATAAACAGTGTGTGTGGCCATTTTGAACGCGCACACCATGGCTGATTTATTAAATAAAAACAAGAGGACATCATTGAATGAACGAGAGGAACGAAAGAGAAAGTAGCAGAACAAGAGAAAACGAGAGTCAACATCAGTTTGTTGAGCTTTCTCCTTGTGTATTCTGTTTTGCTTTCTGCTTCCTGTTCGTTTGTACACCTGGTTTCATTTGCTGATATGCTTCACTCGTTCCTTGTTAGTTCACCTCTGTGTGTCTATGCTACTCAGTTTAATTTATTCTCTGTTAGTAATTGTAGTCTTCATGTCTCTTGTCTGTGTAGTCTGGTTTAGTATTGTGTTATTTAAACCTTAACTTCTGTACTAGTCTGCCTCCTGCCTCCTTATCAACCTGCATTCTGCCACGCTTCAACCTTGACAAACTGTGAGAAAAACTGTGAGAAAATCTACTTAAAGACAGCCCTGAATGTTTCAGATAGAAAGATGACAGAAATATCTACTTTAATACTGCAGCTCAGACTTGTTGATGATCAGTTAATCACCTGGCTGAAAGCAGTAGGGTGGACTTAGGTTTTCACACATTGCTATTGTATAATTATTTAGTTTTTACTCAATAAATTAAAAATATGGTTTAATATATCATGCAACATCTCTCGGCTGGCCTGGGAACGTCTCGGGATCCCTCCGGACGAGCTGGCGAATGTGCCCGGGGAGAGGGAAGTCTAGGTTTCCCTGCTTAGGCAGCTGCACCCGCAACCTGACTCCGGATAAGCAGCAGATAATGGATGGATGGATGGATGGATGGACATATCATGTATTGTTGTTCATTTGAGCTAATTTTAAGACATGGTGAGTACCAACTTATTTCCTATGATAAAAATTTTTAAATCAAACAACTGAGGAAAGGAGTACTTGTGCATCAGTAGAATAATGAAATGTACTAAAAAAACATAACACAAGGACAACTACTCACATACATACACACAGGATTAAAATGAAAAAAGAAAAAAATAGCTTCAACTCACTCAGCACTCGAAGCTGGGCACTGGTCTTCGCTTTCCCAGATGTGAACTCCACCACCCCGCTCATATCCGGGGAAGTTTGCCGGAGGGTCAGCCTGTGGACCGTTCCCATCTTCTCCAGCCGAATACGAGAGCTCGGCTGCAAGGGCTCCCCCTTCAGACTCCACACGGGGGATTTGAGAAAGGGGACTGAGACCTCGCATTCAAAGCAGGCTTCATCAGGGGCCATGACCTCCACGTCTTTCAGCTCCCGGACCATCAACAAAGACTGGGCTGAGTAAGTGCACAAAAGCAGAGGCTGTGTTAATTAAAATATCACACTTTTTTGTGTTTTTTTAAGGTTTCCCACCTCTGTATGTAAAAGCTGAACAATAAAATCAAAGGAAAACTAGACAAAGAGCATTAAACACCCAACCCAACACCTACTGGTTAAAAAGATTTTTAACCATTTGGTTCTTCAGATGTGCATGCTTGCTAATAAATAAATGTTAATATTTAAATGTTATCCAGCCCTCATTACAAGTCTGCTCACTCCATTACAATACTACAAGAGACACACTGTTGGGAGTTTTTTTTCTTTAATGTAAGGAGAAATTAAATATTACTATTTAAATACTCAAAACAACTGACTGCAAAATGTTGAGATCATGAAGTCTCTCACCCTCCACTGTCAGTTTGGCAGAGCACGTGAACTCTCCAACCTGCACGCTGTATGTGCCCTCATCATCTAGTGCCACCTGCTGGATGTTCAGTTTACGATAACAGCCTTCACTGCAGATCTCAAAGCGCTCAGAGGGCAGGATGACGTTACTGCCTTTGTACCAGCGGATGCTACATCTGGGGTTAGACACTGTGCAGTCCAGGATCACGCGGGTTTTCTCAAGGGCAGTCTTATCCTGCAGAGGCTTTACAATGTTCACGGGAAGCTCTGAAAAGGAGAAATGTTAAATACAGTGTATAGCTCAATGACAAAGGAAATAGAAATCATGTTCTATTCTACATTCTATTCTACGGTCATTTGGCAGACGCTTTTATCCAAAGCGACTTCATCTGAGAATAAGAACAACACAATCAAGAATTCAAACAGGGTGCGACATCATAATTAAGTAGTACTCAGACTGCTGTGAGTCCAGTTGGACCCAGGTGCTGTCATGTAGTGCTAGAGGCAGTTTTGTTTTTTTAAATACAAGATGGTGATTTTATCACACAACATCATCTTGGGCATAAGTGCATGCAGCATATTCAGTACTGAGTTGAGCCAAAGAGCTGAACCAATCTTTCTAACTCTTCCTGACGAGTAGAAGAGTTAAGCTAAGTGAGTCTTTAGTTTGCTCTTAAAAGTGGATAAAGACTCTGCGGATCGGATGGAGTTTGGTAGATGGTTCCACCACCGGGGAACAACAGAGGAAAAGAGTCTAGCTACAGATTTTGTGCCGTGTTGTGGTGGGAGCACTAGGCGTCTTTCACTGGCAGAGCGTAAATGTCGAGTTGGAGTGTAGCTCTGGATTAGGGAGTGATGGTAGACAGGAGCCGTTTGGGTTATTGTTTTGTAAGCCAGAAGCAGAGCTTTGAATTTGATGCGTGCTGCAACTGGAAGCCAGTGAAGAGCGAGTAGCAGTGGAGTGACGTGCTCTTGTGGGCTGGTTGAAGACCAGACGTGCTGCTGTGTTCTGGATCATCTGCAGAGGTTTAACTGAGCGAGCAGGCAGGTCTGCCAGGAAGAAGTTGCAGTAGTCAATGCGTGAAATAACCAGAGCCTGGACCAGGAGCTGGGCCGTGTGATTAGTCAGGTAGGGTCTGACCTTCCTGATGTTGTAATGAGCAAAACGGCAAGACCGGCAACCGAGGCAACATGGTCCTAAACCACACAAGGTCAGGTCCTAAGATCCCAAGCTCCAAGAGTGTGGAAAGGAGGATCCGATGGTTGACCGTGTCAAAGGCAGCGGACAGATCCAGCAGTATAAGGATTGAGGACTGACCAGAGGATCTGGCAGCCGCAGGGAATCAGTAACTGACAGGAGAGCAGTTTCAGTAGAGTGGCCTTGGCCATAGCCCGACTGATAAGGATCGAACAGATTGTTGTCTTGGAGGAACTGTGAAACCTGACTGAAGACAGCACGCTCTAGTAGTTTAGACATGAACGGAAGAAATGAGACCAGCCGGTAGTTTTCAACCTGGGCTGGGTTGAGTGTGGGTTTCTTCAGCAGCGGGTAACCCGAGCTTGCTTAAAGGCAGAGGGACAGACACCAGATTTAAGAGAGGAGTTGATAATATGGGTTACTGCAGATTTGATTGTAGGTAGAATGCTCTGCAGGATGTTGGTAGGGACAGGATCAAGAGGACAGGTTGTGGGTTTTGAGTTGACAAGAAGTTTAGAGACTTCGTCCTCATTTAGAGAGCGGAAAGAGCAGAGTAAGGCACCAGTAGCTGGTTTAGTTAGGCTGAGTTGGTCTGGCTCAGTGAACTGGTTGCTGATGGTAGCAACCTTTCCAGTGAAGTAGGATGCAAACATGTCTGCAGTCAATCCAGTGGAAGGCTGAGCAGGTGGTGGAGATAGAAGAGAGTTGAACGCCATGAACAGGTGTCTTGTGTTGGGAGCATTGCAGATCTTGTTCTGATAAAAGTCTATCTTGGCAGCTGGATGTGAAAGATACAAGTTTTTGCTGAGACTCAGACAAGTCAGCATGGTCATTTGATTTGCACCATTTTCTTTCTGTCCGCTCAGTCCGGTTCTGTTATTCCTTAGAACCTCAGTCAGCCACGGACTGAGAGGATTTTGTCTAGCTGGTTTTGACACCAGAGGACAGAGTTTGTCCAGGGAGGATGCAAGAGAGGCGCTGACTGTTTCTGTAGCCTCATTAACAGACAGTAAGGAGAAGTCTGAGTGGGAAGGGAGGGTAGAGTAAACCTCATCAGACA
>JBAMHW010000014.1:27595651-27624579 GCA_037177495.1 Rhadinocentrus ornatus
AATGAATGAATGAATGAATGAATGAATGAATGAATGAATGAATGAATGAATGAATGAATGAATGAATGAATGAATAACTTTATTGTCATTGCAACAGGTGCAACAAAATTCTTTTTCCAGTACAAACCTGTCCAAACAGCATCAGGATCAGTCAGGGTATTTCTGTGGCATTTTTCTTTATAATATTGATAATAATAAAAATAATAGATCATGATACTTTATTATTTTTTGGTCATTTATAAATTTATTTGGTCCAAATAGAAATATAAAAACCCATGACTTGCCTTCATCCATTTCACATCAACATTGTGTCTTGATAGTTCACACTCAATAGAGATTATTGAGCCATCAGGGAATTTCTGATCCTCCAGTTTCCTGAAAATAGTCACTGGAGGCTCTGGTGAAGAAAAAAGGTTACATAGTTAAACAATCTAAACCTCTTCTTGCATATCTGGTGACTTACAAAGGTAATGTGTTGACATTTTTATCCTACTGTCATTCTCTGCACTTCATCCCCAGCTCAAAGGGATGATGCAGACTGAGTGACGAGGCGCGACGCGGATTATTTTATAAGATGAGGTTAAACTAGCACCTGCCTGAAAACACTGAGCAGTCGCTCCTTTTCATTGGATCTCTCAATACTATTTTGTGCTTGTAATACGAGACCAGATAAAGGGAACAGTAGCAGAGCTGCCACTCCATTCTATTATCATGCCTGCAGTGGTTGCCATTTAGCACACATTGAGTAGATCCCTTCAGGCATCAGTCTCTCTTTGCTAGTTTATCTTTTTCTATTATTTAAAATTTTTAGGCTTTGTAGTAATCACATTATCTAAAAATGACTTTTACTTACTTACCCTTAACAACAAGTCTTGCAGACGTCTTCTGATTCTCTACAGAGAACACAAAGGTGCCAGTGTCTTCTACAGATAGGTTAGAAATGGTGAGGCTGTGGACTGGGCCTTTGGCGCTCATACGGAAGTGATTTGTTGGCTTAAGTTGAATTCCGTTTCTGATCCAGGTGCCTGGGACGTTGGGATGGGAGAGCTCCACCTCAAAGGAAGCTGTTTCTCTCTCAATGGTTTTAATGTCAGTCAGGCCCCTCTTGATGGTGACTTTTCGAGCTGCAGGGTGTAAAGCAAAATAAAAAACCCTAATCGTTGCAGTATGTTTGCAAGAATAGTCCCAGAAGCAAGAATTTCCTCTCCAGTGTAACACTAAGCAGACATGGTATCCATTTTCTTTTACATAACGGACTTGGAATCTGCTCTGTACATGGTCGTTAAACAATGCAAGCTGGCACACATCGACAAGCTGATTTTAGCTGTTTGAGCGCTGGGCTTTACATAAAAGCCAGCTCTGAAACTGCCAACATTTTCACTTATTCTAACACAAATCAGCATTCCTGTGGAAAAAAAAAGTAGTGTTTATTTTGGAGACCTGATGACAACAACCTCAGTTCTGAAGGCCAGGGTGTAAATTTAGATGCAATGAGAAGAGATTCAAATTCATAGGAGGTGCCAACAACAGCCTGAAGCCCTGACTTTCCCCTACCCACTCGCACAAGTGTTGAAAGAACAGACTTTAATTCAACCCCTCACATGTGGATCACTATAGGCACCAAGAAAACAAGGATAAGTACATCTTAATTACTACAAAATGCGAGTTTTACAGGGCGTCATGCTTGTTACCTTTAAGAAATCAAAGTGGTTCCTGTTCTTTTGGAAATAAAATTTGTACAACAACATGCTTTCTTCTTATTTAGAAAGCTGTTCTTTTAAACCAGTAGCCTGAAATGAATGAAGAGTGATTCAAACCTACATAAAATCACCAGTTCTTGTGTCAATACAGAACCCCTTGTCTGTCACTCAGTTCACCTGTTGGTTACCATCATATACCAGTACAAGTCTTGCCCTTCTCCCCAGTCACTCAAATTACTCCTACTCAGTTAACTGAGATTTGTCCTCACATGAGGCAGCAACGGTGGGCGTGCAAAAGGTGGGGTTGTCGGTAACAGTGGTAAACAAACAACAGCAGGGCATAGTGAGAACTCGTGGACACTCACGCTCCACGGTGAGCTGGGCTTGCGTGCGGTCATGGAGGGTCTCGCAGCTGTAGGTGCCCCGGTCAGACACGGCCAGTTTGTGGATGGTTAGGCTGTGTTCTCGGCCCTTGTGCCTCGGGGTATATTTGGCACCGGGGTGGATCAGCACCCCTTGTCTCATCCACTGCACCTCTCCTGAATCCACACTCACCTCCACCTCTAGCGTTGCTTCGTTGTATTCTTCAGCCACAACTGGTGACATTTTCTTGGTGAACAACACCTGTTGCTCTTGAAATGGAGTTTTAAGAATAAATCTGCTGGACATTCTCACATCTTAATATTAAATTAGCTTAATTAGCCATTAATAGCATCCAAACATTTAAACTCTTATCTACTTTAACACAGCTCATAGTGGAAATTATGTAGTGATGACTACAAATGATTTATAATGAATATTATAACTGCTGTGATTCATCCAGAGAAATTTTATTAGCACATAGTGCTAACAGACGGGTCAACAGCAACTCACCTTGAACCTGAAGCTCTGCCTCTGATAGCACCCCCTCTGCATCTGCTGTCACTCTGCAGCTATCTGAAACCATGCAGTTGTTGATGCAGAGCATGTGGCATAATCCGTTGCTGGAAATGACGGTGCGCTCATTCGCAGCAATTTGCTTGCCATTCAAGCGCCAAACCAACTTAGCGTCCGCTGGCGAAACCACACACTTATATGCTGCATCTTCCCCTTCGCGGACCGTGATATTGCGAAGCTCTGCTATAAACTCGATGACACGGGGGACTGAAAAACATTTGGTTCAGTTAGATTCATTTTGTGGTAAATGTTTTTTCACCCCAACCTGCTGGAAGGTGCAAGATGAAAGTGACTTACTTTCTACGCTGACAGTTGCGGATGTCCTGTCATCTGTGGATTCACAGGCATATTCACCAACATCTTCCTCCATTACTTGGTGGATGGTAAAGCGTCGCTCTCTGCCTTGCGCCCGTATTGTGTAACGACGACTCAAAGAGATGTCCAGGCCATTTTTTAGCCACTGTACATCTCCTTTGGGCTTGTTGACCTCACATTGTAAAGTAAGGCTTTTACCCTTCAGACACACCAGATCCTCCAACCGTCTAGTAAATTTGACTTTTATTTCTGATAAAGAAACACAACATCAGAAATGTTCTGACAAACATCCAGTGGGTTAACTTAGGCAAGTGGTCTTATTCTTACCTTTGACTAGAAGACTAAAATGCATTTCGTCTGTGCTTATGTCACAGACATATTCCCCAGAATCGGACAGCTGAACAGGATTAATGGTGAGCTTGTGAGTATTACCCTCACTGGAGATATGAATGTTGTCCTTATTCAATAGTTGGCCATCTTTCAGCCAACGGACATTAGCTCTTTCATGGCTCACAAAGGCACACAGTGTGGCGCTCTCGTTCTCATAGGCTGAGATATTATTTCCTGATTCTTTATTCAAAAACTTTGCCGGTGGCTCTGAGAAAAAGGAGAATGATCAACAAGTTCTTTATAAGTCTCATTTACAAAAATTATATTCTACACAGAAACCAATGACATGAAATCCTCAAACTTGTTTTAGATCTTTTAATCTTACCTTGCACCTCCACAATCGTAACTAACTTGTCATCGATGGCATCGCAGACGTATTCTCCAGAGTCTGAAGGTTGAAGTCCAGAGAGAACAAGCTTCCTCACAACGTCCTCGCTGTTGATTTTAATGCGATTGCTTGCTTCCAGTATCGCTCCATTGCACAGCCACTTAACAGCTGCATTTGAACGAGACACTTCACACTCCAAGATTAGGTCGTCTCCTGCTACCAGTATGTGATGCTCGGGATTGCCTGAGTTTCCAATAATCTCCACAGGAGGCTCTGAGCATAAACAGTGACATTAATCATTCTTCTGGGTGGGAAATTGAAGGATAACATTTGTAATCTGCTAATGTGGTTACCTTTGACAGTGATATTAAAGACCATCTTATCATCTATGACATCACAGGTATACTCCCCTGAATCTTCGAGTCCAGCATTTAGGACAACCAGTGATTGGAAAACACCTTGTTCTTCGCAACAATATCGCACCGTGTCGTCAATCAGCTGGTTGTCTTTGAACCAGCTGACTGCAGCGTTGGCTCTCGTGAGTTCACACACTAGAATAATATCATCTGACACTAAAAACTGTTTTTCTGTCTTTGCATCTGTTTTTCCCAGAATTTTTACAGGCAACTCTGTAAAGAAACAAGAACAGAAAAATATTTTGTCTGCTCATAATTGAAGGCATGTTACCAATAAAAAATAGCATTTTCTCTTCTTTTAAAAAAATTTAGATAAAGAATGGTTATCTGGATAACGGTTCAAAATCTGATTTTTTAATTTTAGATTAGGAAACAAAAAAAAAAAGGAAAGCTGATTTTTCGATTTTTAACTTCAAACAAATAAAATGAACTGCCTGAATGTACACAGACCGACAAGAAGCCCTCAAACGCTAGAGTAAAAACAAAAACCACACAATCCATCCACACGCACAGTTGCAAATCCATATTTGGAGGATTGTTCCAAGAGAAGAAGACCAAGTAATGCTAGCAACAAAGGAGACTATTTATTAATTACCACCAGCCTCAAACACAGACGGTTTACCCTCACTTCAATGCTTTCTAGTATGCCGGTCCACATCAGCTTTTGGATAGAAACTGCGCGAACCAGACCTTTTCGTGGTTGAATTTCAGTTGAAAATAAAATGGACACGACAAAATCTGGTCTTTGGTCTGAAGACACCAAGTATGAGATGTTTGGTTCAAACCCTTGTGTGTCCACGAAACAGTTGATGAATGATCTACTTGAGTGGTTCCCACTGTAAGGACGCGGTCTGATGGTGTGGAGGGCTTCGCTAACAAATGCCCATTTATCCCCTTTTCAGTTAGCTATAGCGACTGTTTCCCAGCTTCCAGCTACCATGAAATTAAATTACATACAATGAGAGCCATCACCGATTTTCAAAAAGCTCCTTTGAAAAAGTATGTGATCAAACGGGGGAAGAATTTTAGTACCAGGAAGACCAGGTAGTCATCTCGATGCTAACTTGATGTCAGTCGTTTGGTCAACATTTGTGTAGTCTTTCATCAGACTGATTTAACTTTCATTCAAATAACATAACTGTTTTTCTGTAATATGAAATAATTGTTTAATATGATATTCTGATACTGGTGACTTGTCCTGGTTGCACCCAGCCCCTTGCCTGACTGCAGCTGCAACAGGCTCCCAGCCCCCTGGAATAAAGGGGGTTTAAACAATGGACATTCTGATTTGAAATATTAATCTATTTAAATGTTTTTTAACTTTGGGGCACCATGACAGTCATTGGACAATACATATTCTTTTTATACATAAAGTAAATTAGCTTACCTTGAACTTTCACACTGAAATCCATCACATCGTCTTTTGCATCACAAACATATTGGCCAGCATCCTCCATTGTTAGAGAGTGAATGGTTAACTGGTGCATGACGCCATCCTCAAGGATAGTGATATTTCTGGAGTCTTCTACTTCTTCCCCATTTTTCTTCCAGGTGACGTCAGCATTTGGTCTTGAAACCTCACAGTCAAGAACCAAAGTCTCTCCAGCCACTTTTTCTACTCTGCTCGGCATCTTTCGTGGCCGTATGAAGCGAACTGGTGGCTCTATTTGTTGAAATAATTACTCATAAGAAACAAATAAAGATTAAGACCACAACACATTTAGATTAAGATAAGTTTTTTACCTGCTATGTTTACAAAAAATGTCATGGAATCATCTGCTGTGTCACATACATATTCAGCTGAATCTTTGACAGTAGTTTCTGGTATAATAAGTCTCCTGTAGACACCATCCACCTCAAGAATGAGGTTTTCATTCTCCTCCACCTCGAGTCCGTCTCGATACCAGCGCACCACTGCATTGGGCCGTGAGATTTCACAGCTCAGTACCATCCTCTCAGAAGTCTGCTGACACAGTTCCATCTGTGACTGACTTGGGGATATAATTTGTACCGGAGGTTCTGAAGGTGGATAGAAAACCCAGATTATGCATATCAAAAATAAATACTGACATCGGAGTATCAAAATATACACTTTTTTTTACAAAGAATTGCACAGATAGTCTTTGGGATGATCTACAGTGGGCGGTAATATTAACCCATGAGTCTGGTGGGACTGAAGGCATCAGTGAGCTTTGAATTAAGTACTTATCAGATCTTTGGGGTGTAACCATAGACTGTATATAAAAGATGGACGGAGCCTCCGTGACGTCACCCGTAAGTTTCTGAAGACCTCAATTGAAGCTCATTGGGTGGTTCCCACCGTCGCCATCTTGGCAGCATCACGTGTGTCGGAAAATCCAAAAATGGGCAAAGAAATGGAGCTGAGAGCGGGACTATGAAGGTGGGGGTGAATGATTGACACCCATCAAACTCTGAGCTGCCTGTAGGTAATAGCTAACCGAGCTAACGGTAGCTAACCAGCTAACGGTAGCTAACCAGCTAACGGAGGTAGGCGGGCTAAAGCTAGTTATAGACGAGTTACAACCCCCAAAGTTGGTCTTTTTAACATGAGTCTATGTGGATTGACTCTGTTTTGGAACCAGCCCCTAGCGGTTGAGGGTTGAACTGCAATTGTTTTACACTTCTGCATAGGCTTCACATTTCACCATCGGAGGTTGCTGCTTGGGTTTAATAATACATCTATACACATTATTAAATTAATTCAATGATCAAGCAGACGCCTCAAATCCATCAGTGGCTCCTAATCAAATTAAAAGGTAGAATTTGTGACATTAGCAAATACTGAATTATTATGCATTTAATTAATATATTGCACTGTGATCAAACTTGTGATTGACACCCCTACTTAAAACAGCACCAGTGCAAAGCCATAAAGAGCACCAGTGATAGAAAACTCCCTCACCCCACATCTTTCCAAAGCTGGACTTTGATGACTGCAGGTGAGTGGAGGTAAGAAAGCAGAGAAAAAGCCACATTCAATCATAATTACAAATGGTTGCTTTTATTCTTTTTCTGCTCTCCAGTCCTCTAATTTTTGGAGATTTAAAACAGATAGTGCTAAACTGTCAAAAAAAACTTTTTGAAGATGTTGCCTGAACTCATAAAATTGTATGTATGATGTTCACATTTTATTCAATGATTTGAGAGGTTTAGAGCTACAGCTGCATCATTCTAAAGGGATTTTCATCCTGAAAGTTTCTTTCTTTGTTTGTTTGTTTTGCTTAGTTTTTTTTCTTCACCAATATTGCATATACTGAAATTTAAACATCTTAATCTCACTTCACTATGACTCCAAAAGTATTCAAATAGACCTAAAGATTGCAGAGATATACTAATTTAATTATGGGTATGCAATTTTTGAGCAGAAGCCTAAAATATAGGTGTAGGGTTCAATAATATCCATCGCTTTTTATTTATAGTTGTCATCACCACAAATGCCTTAGAAGAGATGCTGTATCAAAGGAAACACTATTATCTCATTTATATTGTCTCAAGTGTTTCCTCTTCTTAAGCTTTTTACTTTATCTTGGACTAAGGACATTAAGAAAATGTATAAATACAATCACTTTTAGTCATATTCAGATGACAATAAATAGTTCTACATGTACACACACACTATGCACTGGATGCTTTTTTACCTGTAATATTAAGGTGAAAGAATATTGAATCATCTGCTGTATCACAGACATATTCTCCAGAATCTTCGACTCCACTAGAAAGAATCTTGAGTCGTCGATAAGGGCCTTCTACTTTGAGCTTGATGTTCTCACTCTCTTGAAGTTTTTGCCCATCTTTAAACCAGCTGACAACACCGTTGGGACGGGAAAGTTCACAGCTCAGAATAATTTCCTCTGGGACATGACGGTCAAGGTGGACATCCTCCTTGGGATGTATGATCATCACAGGAGGTTCTTGGGAGTAAGAATATGACACTGAAACATCAATTCTACATTCACATCAAATTAAAAGTTAAGTTAAAAGACATTTCAATTAGTTTTCAGGAAAATATTTTATTACCTCTTACGTTAACCTTGAAGTTTAAGATGTTGTCTCCTGCACGGCAGGTGTACGTGCCTGTGTCAGATAACTGGGCTGAATGTAAAGTCAGACTTCTCTTGGTGCCTTCAGCTTGCATCGTAACATTATTGCTCGGGTGTATTTCTTTCCCATCTTTGTACCACCGGACAACACCGTCAGCCCTTGATACTTCACATGACAAAACAAGTTCCTCTTTCTCCACAACACTCTGAAAAAGGTCCTTCTCTGGGACATCACCAAATGTTACCGGTGGTGCTGTGCAAAACAGATAAAAAAAAAAACCACAAGTTGTTGCTTCAAAGTGACATCATTACTTGTGCTCATGCATGCAGCAGCTGTAAGGTCGGTTTACACAGCTTGAACATGCCAATCTCAAGACTTGCAATCTAGATAACAGCTCATCACATACAGAATGATCATCAGTGGGTGTTAATCCTCCTTTAAAGCGACACAAATACATTATTTGAAGCAGTGCACTCATCTAGTGCTTTCACCATGGGTGTGGTTAAGAAAAATAAACTACATGCTATTTTCTAAGTATGCTATTCTTAGAAGCATTTACATGAAAAGCAGCTGTGATGAAATTAGAACATTTAGAAAAAAATACATTAGGATGAAAATGATGATCAGGATTTGCTTCATGAAATATTAGAGGCCAAGAAGGTTTGCTCAAGTGAAGAGTGAAAAGATCTTGCCAGGAAGAAAGCTTAGAGTATCACCTTTCACTTCCCCACAGAAATCGGTGAAATCTGACTCATCATCAGCTTTACAACCATACACCCCAGAGTATGAAGATGCGTCCGACTTCATGACCAGTGTCCCCTTACTGTTCTCTGATTCGATCTTTAAACTGGATTCTGGCAGGAGTTCTACTCCTTCCTCATACCAGCAGGTCTGGATGGCAGGGTCTGAGAGCTCACACTGCAGTTTGATCAGGCTGCCTGCTTCAACACACTTGCTCCTCTCAGCCTCTGGAACAGCTAAAAATCAAACCCATTCTATAGGTATTCCAGTTTATTGAACAATAACCAGAAAGTAATCAAAGATGTTCTGTTAAATGCTAAGTAACATACTTGGGTTTACTTGGTCAAGGGTAAAGGCATACCAAGGTTAGCATTGTGCTAGTATGTAGCATAACCTTCTAAAATTTCTCACCAACATATAGGTACACAGTTTCCTACTCACACACTTGCAAATTGACAAAGTTTAGAATTTGTCTGCACTGTTTTTTGAGTCCTTTCAGTAAACTACTATGCTATGCCTGTTAGCTTGACGCTAACTTAGCGCAGCTAATGCTTGGTGCTAAAAAGCATGTTGCATCTGGAAACAGGGCTGATGGGATATTAAAATGGGCATTGATCTGCAAAATAACACTAAAATACCATTAACACGACCATGCTGAGATAGTAAAACGCAAACATTTAGGTTTTAGCTTCTTATTTCCACGGTAGCAGAGTTTTGGGTTGACAAAACCGCCAAGGTTTGAGAACAGATTCCAGACTAAAATTTTCTTGAAACAAAAGGCAAGTCGTATCGGTGTAAAACCAGAACAGGAATTTTTTATGACGACGACATTTGTCACGTCATCTTTTACATGCCTTCTCAGGCCTTGTTTACAGATTAACAACAACGGTGGATCTCGATGTTCTGTTTGTGCTGCTGAATCCATTTAATTACTTGGTCTCTTAAAGCAAAACCTGCTACTTGTGCAACATTTATGCCATCAGGCAAGCAGCAGTTACATACACCAGATTATCAATACATCTCTGTACAAGCAGAGGGTTTTCAAAAGACGATTAGATAAGATCTGAAAGAACAAGTCGCCTGTCTAATGAGAATGTAGTGCACACGTCTCAATGTCTTTATGTCTTTTAGTGTTTTGTCTTTTATATTGTTGTTATCAAGTCTATTTATTCTTGTTTTTGCGCTCTGTACTGTCTGAGCACCTTAATCTAGTTGCACATTGTTGTGTAATGACATTGAAGTCTATTCTATTCTATTGTATTCTATTTACATGGGGTGTGTCGTTACAAGGTTTCAGAGTTTCCAATTCTTTTGCTGGTAAACATGTAAACAGGGCCTGAGAGTTTCCGCAGCACTTAAAGGTACCATATTATACATTTCTTCAACAATTTCATATGGGTGTCAGAGGTCCAACAACATTGTTTTCGAAGTGTATTATCCAAAATTCAGCCTTGGTCCTTAATTATAGCCAATCTAATAGTGTCTCTTTTGAGCTCTACTGAGAACGGTCAGTTTCTGTGTCTGAACCTTTAAATGTTCATGAGTGGTGCCTTTCCTCACCCCTCAATGGGAAAGGATCCGGCTTTCTCTGGCGCCCACTCTGTGATTTTAGAGGGCAGGCTCAGCTAGCTGGGGGCTCGGGTCAATGAGTGTCCACTGCTGGGCGGACTGTTTTTTTCCCTTTGTGATGTCACAAATGGAAAAATCTTAGATTTATCCGTTTGAGCACAAATTCACTAAAAAGTGGAGCAAGCAAGTGGGAGAGCTGACAGAATTTTCCAATTCTTGGGCATCATACACAGGTTATGAGGACACATTAGATTGTTAGAAAACCTTTAAAAAGTAAATTTTGCATAATATGGGACCTTTAAAGAGGTTGTACATTTTGTGAATTGGCGCCATTTCAACTCTTGCATGGTTCTCGAACATAGATCTCATAAACAGAAGAAAAAAAAACAGAAAAAAAAAGCTTTTTCCAACTATTTCCTAAAAATCATCAAGCTGCTTAACTGATTTATATCAAATTTTAGTTAAATCTAAGTCTTTATTACATTTTCTATTGGAATCTTTATTATTGTATTATTATATATTATAATTTTGTGCACGTTATCTGAAAATATTATAACATATTGTAATCTAATAGTCCAATTGCCAAGCATTGATTAATAGTTAGTAATTGTGATGAAACTCAAAAAACTTAGATCACCTGCAACATCCACCATGAATTCTATATGGTCATCTGCGGCCTCACAGCTGTAAACCCCCGAGTGTCTGACTTCCGCTGATTTAATAACCAGCGCTCTCAGTTTTTTATCGGCTTGGATTTCGTATTCACTGGTTGGAGGAAGCTGATCTCCATCTTTGTGCCAATAGACTTGGGCAGTTTGCTCTGAGACTTCACACTGCAGCTTAACTGGGCAGCCTGCTTCCACAAATTTGTTTCTTGCGACATCTGGTAGTGGGGAAAACCTCACAGGAGTAGCTGGGGGCATTATAAGATTTGCAGAACACTTGTTACGCTGACATACTATCATCTGATTAATGTGCATATTTTTTCCTTTTCTTATTTTAGCAGTATTGAAATCTCTGCTTGAGGCATTAATAGTAACTTGTGCAAAAACTCAACTAGTTAAAGTCACTTAAGGACATAGTCAAATGTTTGTAGAAAAGCGAATGCAAGACAATCACCTTCAACGTCCACATGGAAAGTCACAACATCATTACCGAGGCTACAGCTGTAGAGGCCAGAGTCAGAGACCTTAGCTGAATGAATCATTAACTTTCTGAGGCTGCCATCCCGTTTCATATCGAGGCCCGTTTTGCAAAAAAGCTCCTCAGCATCTTTAAACCAGGAAACCTGGGTGGCAGAGTCTGAGACCTCACATTGAAGGACAATTGGACAACCTATTTTAATCATCCTGTACTTCTGTTCTGACAGTGGGATTCTCATGATTTGTGTTGATCGGCCTAAGAGAGGAGAATGACAGGGGTTGGTATAAGATAAGAGGTAAATTCACTTTCTCATGGTCATTCAGAGCTAATCACATTTAATACCACTCACACCAGAGAAGAAGACAGATGTGCCAAGCAACCATAAGAAGACAGCAAAGCGAGGAATAAATCACCTTTTATGTCCACCTTAAAGTTGACGGTGTCATCTGAGGTTGAACATTCATAAACACCAGCATGTATGCTTTCAGCTGAGGGGATGAGTAAGGTCCTTGTCAGACCATCTGAATGTATTTCCACATTGTTCTGAGGCAGGAGTTTGACCCCATCCTTATACCAGTCGATATGAGCAGAGGGATCATGAGTGAGTTCACAGCTGAGGACAAGAGGATTGCCTTCTTGGACGGACTTGTTCCTGTTCTCCTCTTGCAGCTCTGAGAACTTCACGGGTGGTGCTATATTGCAAAAAGAGCGTCTTAATACACTTTATGAGCCTAATCTATTGAAGTAATGAAACTGTAGAATCAGATTTTGCAACTTAAGTCCATCAACACAGCAAGCAGAGGATGTAAATCCCTCCAAACAGCGCATCAGAGACAACAGCAAAGAACTAACACAGCACAGGACACTAATAAGACAAACAATGTTTAGAAGAAGGTGACTGAACATCAACATTAACACACTGACTCACAGCACAGGTAAGACATAATAAAGTGGCTTGTATGGTACAGAAAGTATTTATTTAGTGTCATTATGGACGATGAATGAGACACACAAGTCTTGCGCTCTCGATATAGAATATTTATACTCACACACTGTAAAGTGGTATGTTTAACAGGATCATTAGAGAAAAACATATTAAATTATTACATTTTTCTTTGTTAATGTTTTTATTTTGTTTAGTTATAAACTGCAGCTCAAGATCAGGTGTAAAAGGGATTTTAGTAAATTAACATGAGCGGTCCTGTTTCTCATCAATTAATTGTATTAAAGAGGCAGAAGAAGGAATCTTTTTCTGTTAGGTGATGAGAAGAAAATCTGCATAATCACCTTTTGTTAGTGCAAAGCAGGACAGTAAAAGTGCAGTCGAGTTTTTCAGCATCACCTTTCACTTCCACAGAGAATTGGATGTCATCATCCTTTGACTCACAGTGGTACACTCCAGTGTGAACTTGCTCGGCTGAAGAGACTACTAAACTCCTTAAGTTCCCCTGTGACTGGATGTCTACTCCACTTTCAGGTAGGAGCTTTGTTCCATCCTTGTACCAACTGACTTGTCCAGTGGGGTCTGACAGCTCACACTGCAGAGCTATGGGAGAGCCAGTTATCACTGTCATTTTCTGGTTGGCCTCAGATAAAGTGGCAAATGTCAGAAGAGGAGCTACAGGATAAAATTTAAAATAAGACTGGTCAATAAAAGATATTGTTATTGATAAATGTAGAAAACCATTATCCTGAAATACAAGCCTTCTACTTCATAATTAAATTGAAATAAAAATGTTTCTAAAACAAAACATTAACATTAATTAACATTGAAGAAGAGTGTGTAAATCTGTTCACAGTTATAACTACAGTCGTTGCTAAGCTGGGTGCATACATAAAGATTATCCGGATCTTTTTGTCCCAATTTTCCCCCTTCCTCACCAAGGACGGCAAACACACGATTATCTTAAGTCTTATAAGACTATCCTATAAAATTGTCATTTGGTCTGAGGTGTGTTAAAACCGAATTCATCCTGACAATCGGCTCCAAAACGGGTTGTGGCTGACAATTAGAAGTATTGAACAAAGCTTCACTTGTGTGAGGATGTTGCCGTAATTCTTCTGCTTTGTTTTTGTTAGATCACATTTGGTCATGCAAGATTTTTGGCTCGGAGGACTACAATCTAGATCGGCTGAGGGACAGAATCGTTATGTGTGTGTTGTTCTGTGCTGAGATTATTGGAGCCACGACACGCAAAACTGTTAAATGCCTGATTTTTTTTTCATGTGTGAGGTCTCTTCAGATTTAACAAATCCCTATGTGTGTACCAGCCTTAAGTGACTGGCCAAGTGCAGGATAATATTACTATAATAAGTAGGTAAATATTTAATCTAAACTACAAATAAACCCAGCCTTCAATTCTTACAGTGATCAGAAAAAGAAACACATTTGCATTAAATTCTTCTCTGGTATCATGTGGTCCTTACCAGGACTGTACTTAAATACAACCCACACATGACACATGTACACGGCATTATCATTTATATAGCTAACAGAAGCTAAAATGCAGAAGAACTGTATAAAAAAACACTAAGTACACCCACACTGGTTTTATCGGCATTAAGAGGAGGTTAGCAGCTAAGTGCTGCTAATTAAATGCACTTGAATGATCATTTTATGGAAAGTCAGGCTTTTCACAAAAATCCTAAACTGTTCAAGTTGACTCCAAGGACTGACCATGCAATTTTTAGAGAAACTAAAAAAATAAAACTAACAAAAGCTACATCTGACACTCTCCAGAGCTCAGTTATCATGTAACATGTTAAAGTTCATGACAGTACAGTTACAGAAAGATTGATTAAATTATGACTTGTTTAGAAGGGTCTCAGGAGAAAGCCTCCTCTCTCTAAAAAGAGAGGTTTGCAAAGTTGCTTCTGAAGAAACCACAAGACTTCTGTTCTTTGGACAGACAAAACCAAAGTGGAGATGTTTGGCCATTGTGCACAGCACCAGCAGAGACTACACACAGCACACCCACCAGCTGTCAAGCATGGTGGTGGAGGGGTAGTGTTTTGGGCACTTTCCAGTCACTGAGTCCATTATGAACTCCCCTGTATACCAAAATATTTTAGAGACAAATGTGAGGTCATCTGTCTGGCATCTAAAGCGTGGAGAAAACTGGGTCATACAGTAAGACACTGATCCCAATGCAGCAGCAATTCTGAGAGAGTCGCTGACAAAGTAAAGAATCAAAGTTTTGCACTGACGCAGTCGAAGTCCAAACCTCACCCCAAATGATGCGGTGTGCATAAAAAAAAAGTGCGACACCTGTTCAAATGCAAACCTCAAATTACAGAAGAAAGTCCGTAAAGAAGATTGGGATTTAAATCCTCCACAACCATGTGAGAGATTGACATAAAGACGATGATGATGATGAACTCATGTTTTTGCACAAGTGGCTCTAAAGCATGTACTTAGTATTTCACACAATGCTTCTGCATTCTGACATAAAAGTGTAATATATCATGGATCTTTGTCTATTTAAGACCAGATTAAGACCAGATCATTTTTTTGTGTCCTGACAAACAGTTTATCTATGTCTAAAAAGTCGTAAAAAGAACAATAAAGTTTAGTTAGGGTTTTTTGGTTTGTTAACAAGTGCATTAAACTAAAAATACATTTGCAGACCAAAGAAAACAGCTTGTGTCACCTTTAACATCCACGTGAAACTGCATTGCATCATCTGTTGTCCTGCAGCTGTAATTCCCTGCATGAGACAGCACTGCTGACTGGAAAGACAGTTTTCTCATGGAGCCATCTGCCAGCATTTCTTGGCCAGCTGCTTCAAGTAGTTTTATTCCATCCTTGAACCAAGTTACCTCAGCGTTAGGATCTGATATCTCACACCGTAGCACTATCGGTTCACCAACTTCAACAGACTTGTTCCTCTCAGTTTCACAAAGTGTTGTAATTCTCACGGATGGAGTTGGGGTTGCTTGAGGTAACATCAAAAGAAAGTCTCATCACTACTACTGACTACCACAAAAAGTATTCCTTAAAAAATATATAAAAAAAGAGCAAAATGTCATATCAAGATTAGGCATGCCAAAAGAAAAAGAATTAAAATAAATCACATAAATGTGTCCTCCGTTATTAGTCAATTTAACCTGAAGTATTGATTGTTAGACTTGGGATAACTGGGCATTCAAGGTAAGATTTATAACTAATATTTTTTTTAAAATTGCCAAAATGTCAAGGATTGCCCAAAGCAAACTTTTCATTTTAAACAATGTCAACATTGTGCCCGTCCTTTCATTTATTTATTCTTTTGTGATAATGCTAACCATTTAAATCACCTTTAACAGCCACCTTATTTGCAGTGACTCTGTCACTCCACTGACTGTCACATGTCCTTGACAGATAGATGTCCTCTGATTGGACAGTAGACGCTTGCTTGGTAGAGTAAAGCTCTGCAAATTGTATGGATGATCTCTGAGCACTGTTAAATCTGCTTTCCTCTTGGCCTTCTGTGGTCTCCGTTGAGTACTGACGCCCTTTTTGATCTGTTCCCTCCTGACTGGACTGACCCAGCAGCTCTGAAGGGTTAGAAACTCTTTTGTCCTTTGTGTGACAGGGCTTATCCAATTTGACATATGCAGACAAGTTGAGATGATCTACTTGGAAAGTTTCTAGCTCTTTATTATCAGACCAGTGTAGTGGTTGAAGGGACTCTGTGTTGGCGAAATCGCAGACCTTCTCTGACAGGACAGTTGATGTCTGTGAGGGTCTGTTCAACTCCTCTGATTGGTTATTTGCGGTCCATGAAGAGTCACAGGGCCTCACTGTGGAGTCGTTTTCAGTTTGTGAAGAGCCTAAAAGTTTTTCTGAAAGGGTACAGTGTCCCTCTGTTAGGACAATAGCAGCCTGTAGGCCTTCAAATGGCTTCTCTGACTCAGGAGTTGCAGCTTTTGAGAAGTTATAAAGCTTGTCTGGTTTGATTGTTGAACTCTGTAAGGTGTTAGTATGGTGCTGTGACGTGGTAGCTGAAGTCTGGTGGGGGCCACCTAGTTCTGATTTTACTGTCAGGGTCTTTGCTGAGCTGTGTACCTGCTCTGACTGAACAGTTAGTATCTCAAGAGTAGATTCCCCTAACTCGGTTAAGGTTGGTAAACAGTTACAACACTCATCTGTGTGTCCAGCTGTCTCCAGGGAACTCTGAAGTTCTTCAGATGGGACATCTGTATGGTGTATGTAGTGGATAAATTCCTCACCTTGTGCTTCTTTGGGATGTTTAGTGTCATAGTGTGTGTCAGTTTGCACTGTTTGCTTTTTAGAGTGAAAGCACATTGGAGGTTGGGCACTATTTATTTGCTGGTTTTCATTAAACTCCTTCGGCTGTGTTGTTGAAATACAGTCAGTCATAAAAGCATACGCTTCGTGAGAAGTTGGCATATGCCTGGCATGATCTTCCCGTGTATCTCCTCCCATGTCAGCGAAGCAGCCAGAATTGCATTTTGAGGACATCTGGAAAGCCTGAACAGAATAGGCTTCTTCTGTGGACTTGTTCCTCTCTTGGTCAGAAGAGAGCCTTGGCGATGTAGCTATAAGCATTATGATGTACACAGAGAGAAGTTTTCAGTTGTTGGTGGTCTCAATACTTCTTCTCACAACAGAATTTTACAGAAGTGCAGGTTAGCATGGAGTTATGGGAAAATCCATTGCAAAGACAAACAAGAGGGTCGACCAGGATTGGTCTGAAGGTGAGCTCCTATATGTAACCCTACTTGTCTTACCATCAGTCTGTGTACTGATGCCTTAAAACCTAAAAGTACATTATTACATCTCTTAGGATAAGAGTTCGTTGTCATTGCAACGGGGAGAGGTTCGGGGCAGCAATGTGAATGAGAAGAACTGAAGATGAATAAGACATAAGATGGACTTAAAGAGTTGCAAGTTTCAAGCAAAGATGGCTGTTAAAATGAAGAAAGAATGAACAGACAAAACATGTAATGTTAGTATGACCAGCAGCTACACATCTATGAAAACAACCATGTAGGATTAAGAGCCAAAAAAGCAGGAAAATGACCTGAGACCAGGTATGACAATGTGATACAAATCAATTTTCTAAAGGAAAAAAAAAAGATTTACAGATGGCTCAGATGATCGAGCTAACAGTGAAATACACCACTACTGTTAGTGGCAATTATGTGCTGGGTTAACATGGATGATTGATGTTGAAATATCAAATCACCTTTGACATCCACAGTGTATTGGGCTGATGCATCAGCTACCTCACCAATCTCATCACCATAGTGACACAGCCCTGCTGTTCGGACAAAGCCAAAGAGAAAACAGTGAGCTGGGTGACAGCTTTACCAATGCAACTAAATTCTTGATTCTTAAATATGCTGGTACAATGAAGGTATACACCTTTCATGTTCTGATTTAGCTGTGAATCACCAGGTGTATCGCAACCAAACCTGCTATCGTCAGACATGTATTGCGACTGGAACGACAAGATTTGGCTGCTGCTCTGTGACTGGCTGCCAACTTCCCTTTTTGGATATATCTGGGTTCCATCTTTGTACCAACAGGCTTTGGCAATGGGATCTGAAATCTCAAACTGTTGAACAATTGGGCAGTGTGCTTCGGCAGACTTGGTCTTCTCATCAGGATCTAGCAGATTTGTTGGAGGTGACACTACAAACAATCATTGGGGATAATTTCAGTGCACATCATCTTAGATTTTAGGGAAACAAAACTAACTTTAAAGAGAAACTGTGACAAATATGTACAAAGAACAATAAAGAGTTAGTTAACAACACACAGAAAACACATTTGCAAATAAAAAGATCACCTTGATTTTTTACTAAAAATTGGGCAACATCATCTGCTGTTGCACAGAAGTATGCTCCAGAGTTTGAAGGATGAGTTGGTTCAATAACAAGCGTCTCCTTGATGCCTCCCATTTCAAAATCAGACTCTCTATTAAAATAGGAGTCTGTGTCCCTCTGCCATGACACCTGGAAAGCAGGGTCTGAGGTTTTGCAGGTTGCTTCAGGGGGGTAGGTTGCTTCGAGTGACTGCATCTCCACAACCTCCGGTAAGGGCGACAATGGCAACGTTGGAGCTAAAGACGATGATTCATAATATAACTGGACTGAACAGTTCAAATTTACACTCTTAAGAAAGCGGTTACAGCTTCAGCTTCCCAACACAGGAAAATATCGCAAATCTAACTATAACTACTGAGTCGTGAGTTTCATTTCATTTATATATCTTCATTTTGTGAGTAGGGATTAATTTTTACTATAGTAAGTTTAAGACAGTTTCACAATCACACAAAGCACCTCAAGATATGCACATTATAGGCATTAGTTCAATGTAGTCTCCACAAAGCTCTAAGAAGGGCTTTAAAAGTAAAGCAATTTAAATTTAAAAAAGAAATCACCTTTAATATCCACTGTGAAGTGGATAGTGTCATCAGTGGTTTCACAGCTGTATAGCCCTGAGTGCAAGAGCTCAGCAGATGGTATAATGAGTCTCCTTGATGTGCCATTACTCTGTATCTCCCAACCCTTCTGCAGGCAGAGTTTTTTACCATCTTTATACCAGCAGACAGGCACTGTGGAGTCTGCAACCTTAACTTCCAGCATCAAAGGTTTGCCCTCTTCAAGTGACTTGACTCTCTCAGCGTCAAAGATAGTAGAATAGTTCACTGGCAGAGCTAGCATTGGGAATTCAAGACAGCTAAATAAACTCAGGGCAGTGGAAACGTGTTTACAAAATACCTTACTGCTGAGCAGAAGATTAAAAAAAAGGGCTTTGGAGACTTTTAGTTACAGATAGAGCCACAGCAGTCACAAAAATGAGTACATTTAAATAGTCATTGCCGAAGGGATTAACAGTTTTTAACGGTTATGTGCATGTAACAGGTCTTCAAACTGCATAGCTGAAGCAGGGATTGTTAGTGGCACATAGAAAGATATGATAAAAGCTCTTGAGATAAGAAGTGTAAAGTCACCTTTAATATCCACTTGAAACTCCACGGTATCATCCTGTGTGCTGCATCTGTACAAACCAGAGTGGCACAGCTCTGCAGACTGAATAACTAATGTCCTTGTGTTGCCCACTGAGTGGATTTCTGTTCCAGGGCTGGAAATGAGTTGTGTTTCATCCTTGAACCAGCATACTTGGGCCTCAGGGTCCAACACCACACATTGCAGAACTATAGGGCAGCCGGCTTCGATCGACTTGGTCTTCATGTCTTCGGGGATAGCTGAGAACTTCATAGGTGGAGCTATAGATATGTTTAGATTTTATGTCAACCTTAAATAAACCTCATGCCAGTCATTTAGATTATTATAATCCATTTACTGACAGTTAAATTGCTTACATGCTGTGATCTTGTGAAAGATGAAAACTTAGCTGCACATTTAATTAGTGCCAAGAAGAAAGGCAACAGAGCGCCAGACAACACACAAGAGTATCATAAGAGTTAGCTGCAGGACTGAGTATGGAGCTTGTTAATGCTTCACATGACGTAAGGTAAAGAAATCACCTTTGATGTCCACACTGAATGTGACGGTGTCACCCTTTGTCTTGCAGCAGTACAAGCCAGCATGGACAACTTGTGCTGAATGGACAACCAGTTTCCTCACCAAGCCATCTGTTATAATATCTACTCCACTTTGAGGATGGAGCTTTGACCCATCTTTGTACCAGTGCACCTGGGCAGAAGGATCTGAGAGCTCACATTGTAAAGCGATTGGGCAGCCTGTTTGGATGGTTTTGTTCCTCTCAGCATCTGGAACTGCTGAAAACCTCACAGGTGGTGCTATGGATATTTAAATATTGCAATGGATCGTTAAGTTGTAAAACTTGTCTTTTTATAAAAGAAGAACATGCATCTTTTTTACTATAGGAAAACATAAAAAAAATGTGTATACTAGTGACATGAAGATGGTTAGTCTCAATGAAAAACACAACTGGAAAAAATTCCAGCCACTCACCCTCAACTTCCACATTGAACCTGATGACATCGTCAATGGCATCACAACAGTACACGCCTGAATGGGAGAACTCAGCTGATTGGATGACGATTCGTCTCATGGTGCCTTCTGATTGGATGTGAAGACCCTCAATCGTCTGTAGTTCGAGCCCATTCTTGTACCAGTGCACTGGCGCTGCAGGGTCAGACAGCTCACAGTAGAGCACAATGGGGTTTCCAATTTCAACAAATTTGTTTCGATCCATTTCAGACAGTGGCGAAAACTTGACCAGGGGAGCTGCAAATTTTATAAAAGTTAGTTTTATTTTTACAAACTTTTATACTTTACAAATAATCAAATGCACAGAAAACATACCTTGAATATATAGTGCTGCAGAATCCCGGATGCTGTAGGCAATGAACGTAATTTCAGCTCCATTATCTGTATCACGTACTCCTCGGATGCGAAGAGATTGGTGCGTTCTTGACCGACGTGTGGAATAACGCTCATCCTCCTGGAGCTGAGTCCCATTTAAGAACCATGTGCCAATAACTGAAGCAGACAGTTCAATGGAGAAGAGGGCATCTTGCCCCTCTGGCACCAAGGCATCCTGTAAAGGAGCTTGTATTCTGGCCACAGGAACTGGAGAGAAAAATTACATGAGGTGGTTAAACAGGAAAAACCAAATTATTGTTGATTCAACACAGCTGTATTATTATAATCTGGGTTACCTAAGTGAACAGTTCTGGGGAACTCAACGTTGTTGCTTTTTCCATATTTGTTCACGCTGCAAATGCGAAAACGGTAATCGGCTTCACATGGAACGCTGTCACCGAGGATCTCCACAGATGTTGCTGAGTCAGTGGTCAGACACTGAAGCCACTCCTGTGAGCCAGTGCCTACCTCTTGTCGTTCAAGCACATATCCAGATGGAGGGTTCTTTCGCGAGTCCGGAGCAGGAACCCATGAGAGAAGAGCTGCATTAGCCCGCTCCGTGTTGATCTGAACTCCCACTGGGCAACTGGGAGGACAATGTCTGGCCGCTGAAACAAAAGCACGTGTTTCTATGGATGTCTAAAGAACATTAATGTGTTTTCATGCCAACCTGATGAAGAAGCCCACCTTTCACTCGTAACTGAGAGGAGGTCTTGGATCTGCCCACAAAAAATGTAACGAGGCCAGAGTCTTGGGGCATTGTATTTACAAAAACCAGGATGTGAGTTCGACCAAAGGACTTAAGAATGGTCTGGTGGGTTTCACGCAGTTCTACACCATCTTTGTACCAATGTATGTCCATCTCTTCTTTTTCCACTTCAACACAAAAGGCAGCATTTTCACCTTCCAAGACATCCACTTTCCTTGGAAGCTTCCGCAGAATGGTACCTGCAAGAACACATGAATATTCTGATTCCGATTTATCAAGCAAGACCCTGTGAAGGACTGTTAACCCACCCACGGGGTACCTGTCTGATAGCTTCTGGGATAGGCCAAGTATATACTTGTTTTTTAATCTTGCATTGACATAGGCAACCGGCTCTATTGCGTGTAGTTGTTCACATTCTTGCTTGTGTATTATTCCACTTGGGAGCACATTAGAGAACTCAGACTGTATAGATCTGCTGTAAATAAAATTCATTGCAGACCAGGTCAACAAGCTTATCTTCTAAACTTTCCATCATTTCTACTACTGCCCACTTTGTGACATCCGGTCAAACTGGTCCCCACACTGCCCCTACCCGTAACTTGCATATGGCAGCTAGCAAAAGCCCATTGTTAATTTCGGAGGATGTACACAAACAATGCTTAAAACAAACACACAAGTTTCTAAAAACAAGTAAAGGCGAGTATTGACAAGACTTATTTATATATAAAATTTGGGGAAAAAAGCTGCAAGGCTGTGAAAGTTATTGTGATGGGAATGGCTTTACTGAAAGTTTGGGGTTTTTTTTAGACAAATGTGAATAAAGACTGCAATAATTATTCTTAATATAATGTTTGATTCTATACATAATCCATATTTCATTGTTTTTCCTGTAAAATGTAAAAAAAAAACAACTGTCCGTTTCAACCATCGGCCAATTTATTATGAATGACATGAAACTAAATTAAAATGAGAGGAAATTATGCTTTCTTACTGTAAGAGGAATATTATTAAATAAATGTATTATCTTTAAAAATGTAGGAAAAGACTATTTATTTGGTCTTTGGGTATCTCGGACATCAGTATTGGCCTAGAACTTTACAATTGGTTTCTTCCCAGTAAAAACAACTCTGTTAAGATCAAAGAATTTTAACCCCATCATGGTTAATGATAAGAATTATCATTTTTTCTCTGCAGATAATGGCTTTTAGTGTGTGTTTCTGTCATATCAATGACTCAACTTCACAAAAAAATAAATCTTATTAAAGGTACAATAAGTAGCATTTCCACCTAGTGTTTCAAATCAGAACTGCAGGTGAAAGAGAAAAGCATGGAGAGCGTTCTTCCCTCCCTCCCCCTCGGAGAGTTTCGCGCAGGTTGCCGGTTTGTGAGAGGACGGCTCTTATATACAGTCTATAAAAGACGGAGAACATTGTACCAGCAACCATCATGATCACGAGTGAAGATGAATTACACACAATAAGTTGCTATGCTTTGCTATGCTAGCGCTAATTTCACACGCTAATTTACTATAGCATATATTAAAGTGTAAACAAAAGCTACATTAACCAACAAATGCCGCGCAGCGGCTGTTTTCCCTTAAGTCTTAATTAATAAATTATTTTGATAGTAATTTAATAAGTTTATAAGGACAAACACACTATTCACTTGGCCAAAACATCATTCCTGCAGGTTCTTTTGCCAATATAAAATACCAAACGCTGCGTTGTTGTTCGGCAACCTTGGGGAGTCGCATATGATTGGTTAAGGAACCAGGAAGTAGGAAAGAGGTACACAGTGCCCCCAAGTTATTCAGTCACGTAACTCTTATTGTTAAAGGATAAAAGCTTGACAAAGACATTGTTGATGTAGAGGACAGATTGCTTATAGGGAAGCTTCTTTTTTATCCCTCGCAACGAATAAGAACATTTTAAATTAATGCTTTTTTAGCCTTTAAACCAGGAACTTAGGGCTTACATGTACATACATCTTGTGATGTCTGACAGCTTACTGAAAGGTTTCATCTTGAGTTTTTCTCTTTGATTTGTCACCTATTTTTTGTTTTATTCTCAGTATTTGCTCTATTTAAACGCATGTCTGCATTTGCTTCCCACAAGTTCACCAAACACAAGAAGGGCATCTTATACTTCAGCTTTATCAGGCAAGTCATTAGAAACTTATTTACCTTTTACAGCTACCTCTGCTATACTTCTACCCCCATCGGGCATCTCACAGAGGTAAATCCCATCATCATCAACTCCAATGTCACGGATAGTAAGTCGTCGCTTTGTTCCCCACTCCTCCATTCCATATTTGGCCCCTGGCTGCAGTCGTCTGTCCTCCAGATACCATGTGATGGGAACAGAATCTTCTGGAACTTCACACTCAAGAACAGCTAAATCTCGTTCCCATACTTCTAGATCAATTAGTGGCTGCTTGAACCGTATCGGCGGCTCTGTGGTCAAAAGGGAGGGAGAGCAACACGTTGATTAGGATGATTCAACTTCTCTAAACGTTATTACAGAAGAAAGAAATTAAGCTACTTGTATTTCATTCTATCCATAGAAGGACATTAGTAGTAATTTATTAGTGCACATGGTTCAAGCAATTTGAGCCTGCGAAAACTTACAAATCATGCATGTCCTTGTATTAATGCTGCAAAAATGAAATATGATTAAAAAAAAAATTCCAGTTTCACAAACAGGATGAGCAAAATCAAGGGACAACCGACTTATTTAGTTTAGGAATGGAAAGGATATAAACACATTGGGGTGCTAGATAAGGAATAAACTGTTTGTAACTGACACCATCAGACAGTACCAGACAGTTGTAAACAACAGAATGTGGACCGTATTTAGTGATCTATGTGCAAAGCTCTTTAATGCCATATCTTCCTAATGTTTTAACCAGACCATTTAGACACACAACCAATCGCTTTGTACCATAGGCTCACTGTCCTTCATTCAAAAGGCTTTCATGTGAAAACATTCAGTTACATTTTTAATCCCATCAACTCTATCTCCTCTATTACTTAAACACTGTAATACTTTGATGGTGCCATGAGTTTGGACTTCTCTGGCCCATGTGAGAAATACGATCCCCACACTGAAGGATGTCACATGGACACCCACCCCAAGACCTTTCACAAGCTAAGTGACTTTGCAGACATCATGCTGCTGTTGAAATCAGGCTGATGAACTTTGCTTGTTTAGACATTTCTGGGGTAAAATTTCCATTCATCAATAAATTTCATTAATGCCCCAGTGAACCGAGAGTAACTGAATCTTATTATAGTGGTCCCACTAGCCAATTGATACAAAGACAAATACGAAACATCCCACTCAATAAGTTCCAAATTTAAGCATTTGTGACATCCAAATGGGTCATAAAGTAAAAATTACTTAAGCATTTCTGTTACTATTATAATAGAAATTAGTAGATAGTGTATTGAGATTATGCTTAAGGTAATTGTATGATTTCATATTTGTAAGGTTTCCATGCTGAGGCGTGACATAATCTAGCCATAAAACCTTTATAAATTTCCATTTTCCCATCCCTCTCTGGCTTTACCCCAATAAATGAGCTCAGTGCACTTCTTTATCTCATTGACATCATCCTAGTATCAAATGGACAGAAATTTGATCCAAGAACACACCACTCCCTACTCACTCCTTTACTCACGGAAAAACAGGCATCACAAGCTTGGACCATGTCTGCGTTGACTTTTTCTTCACATGTGCACAATAATTAGAAATTCTGGAGCCGCTTTAAATAATTTATACTTACCCTTGACGGAGAGATGTACAGCACTGAGGGTTTGCCCTGCAGTGTTAGATGCAGCACAGACATAAACTCCATTATCCCTTTGCTTACAATACAGAACTTTAAGTGTGAAGTATCCCTCTCTGTCCTCATATAACAAGTAGCGCCTTCCAGACAGAATGAGTCTGCCGTCTTTCCTCCAGATTATCTCTGGTTTGGGTTTACCAGTCACAAAGCAGCGGAATTTGGCATGTTTTCCTTCAGTCACTGCAAACATTTTAACTTTTGTTGACTTGGTCATGGAGTCGTCTTTTAGTCGGTTTGGCACTTGTCTGCCGCTCCTTTGTTTTCCCTGGTGGGCTTTCCAGTGGCCATTTGTGTAGCCATTCCGGTTTCCTTCCTCTTCATGTCCTGGCCCTGCATCAACAAGCAGCACAGCTCCTGCCAGTGCTTCCCCAAACTCATTCCTAGCTTTGCAGGTATATACACCGCCATCTGGAGCTCGAGTCTTAAAGATTTTCAGCTGGAACCATCCACCGTCCTGATAGCCCACACTGAAATGTGTGCTCTCGAATATCTCATTGAGTTTTCTCCCATCCTTTTCCCAAGCTACCTCTGGCCGTGGACTTCCCCAAAGCTTACAGGAAAAGACGGCATCCTCTCCTCGGCCAACACGAGTGGAAAGGGGCTTGATGAGGAATCGCGGCTTATTTTCTTCTCGGAGCTCCATTTCTTGTGCCTCGCCTTCCACCTTCAGGGTTGCAGCCGCATATGTCTCCCCAATGCTGTTCTTTGCTTTGCATATGTATTGGCCACTATCCTCAATGGTAACAGCTGAAATGATGAGGTTGTAAACATTGCCATCCTCAAAGACCCGGTATCGTCCCAGTGGGTCAATCTTTTCACTGTTTCTCTCCCAGATGACGGCGGGCCTCGGATCGCCGCCAATTTGACACTTTAAGACTGCATCAGTCCCACTTTGGACCACTACAGGTCTTGGATAGGCTAAGAAACGTGGTGCACCACCAAAGACGTCCATGTCTGCTTCTCGGATAGATTTCCTTCACCTCAAGTAGTCCAGGGAAATAACAAGAGGCTATTCACCCTGGCAAGACCGTCCAGCTTCTGCGCTGCAAGTTTCTAAAGAAAGACATAACAAAGACGTTTATTTGATATGAAACAGCCCAAGTACTTTGAATTAATTGGGAAAAATTTAAGTATCAAGATCAATTTCTTTCCTCATATGTAATAGATGATTTACCCAGTAATTGTGCATTTTACTATTTTATACTTTCAGGTTCATGGAAGGAAATGATCTCTTATTATTACCATTCCAACACTCGCTCTTCACCCCCATAGAGTGCATGTGTTTCAGCACAATCGGATGCTCTGATTATAAGGACAAATTGAGTTAGATATGTCTGCATGGGAGAAAAACACAGCCTCGAGGTGGAACAGCAGAGTCCCACTGCAGCAGCCACAACACACAGCCAGTACAGCTGGTGCTGTATTTCAATGGGAAAGTGCTTAATATAGTAAACCCTAAATAAAGACCTGAGAGGGAGTGTGTGTCAGGTATCACAAAGACAACTCAAAAACCTGCAGGCTCACACACACACCAGCTAAAACTCACAATCTGGAATCAGAAACAAAAACTTGCCGTAAAATATGCTAAACTTCAAACATAACAGCCTCTATCGTAGTTTGTTGAAGGGCTGAACAATATGGCCAAAACTTGGATATATTTCTTAATTTCGGTCGATGCGATATAATTCTAATAATAATTTAAAACAATATAAAAGCCTCAGAAAAACTGCCCAAAATCGCCCCAACAGATGCTGTAAAACTAACAATTATTTTGCCAAGTATATGAAACTCCTCCAATATAACATTTTTTAAATAAAAACTGTACAATAAATTAATTTCCACCTTTATTTTTATTTAGCAAAGCTAAATTAGCCTTCAAACAAAGAAATTTAAAATCACCATCAAAGATCAAATAAAACTTTAAACTACAACATAGGCTTGTTATGTTATTCTTATAGGTTTAAACAAAGGTGCTTCAACTAGGCTTAAAAATAAAAGTGTTCAGAATTGCTACAATAAAAAGAAAAAAGACTGAGCAACAATCGGTGCTTCATCTTTTGACTCTCAGCATTTTCTATGAGTGGAAATGCTTCAGATGCACTGTTGCCAACTCCTCAATAAGAAAAGTAGCTATTGGCTGTCCTAAAAGTCCTAGAAGTTGCTAAATTACATCATTTAATCAGCAAAACATAATAAAATTAAATTCTTCAGTCAATATTTTCTTTGTTTTATAGTTAATTTTAATGAGTATAATTTGTTCTTTAATTAGGATCTGGAATATGTCACACTTTTAACTTTTTAAATATATTTTTCCACACTCTTCAAATGGACATTACTATCTGACAGTAAGCCAGCGCGGGCTCAGCCAGCAGCAGCTTTGTACGTTTCATTTCCAGCCTGGTGATGAAACAGGGCTGATCTCCTGCTCTGGATGCTACTTCTGCTGCATGAGGACCAAGTCTTGCATGAGTACTTTTAGATGGGGGAGGGGTCTGAGCAGCAACCACTCCTCATTGAGAAAAGTAAACTACATTTATTTTACGCAAAAATTCTCCAATATTACCAAAAGAAGTTGCTAGATCGCCGCTAGTTGCTTAGAAAAAAAAAAAAGAGAGAAAAATCGCTAGAGGAGAGTGAAAATATAGTGACATATTCGTTAAGTAAAACACTGAGCAAAACCACTTCCGTACCACCGAGTTAGTCTTTCCTCTCTATTTCTTCAGTTTTCTCTTCACTTGTAGAAGCTTGTTCAGTCACGTTTGCATTACGGTCATGAGCGCTCGTTTTGTAGCTAAAACTAGCAGCATTGGAGCTTAGCCTAGCCTAGCCTAGCCTTCTAACTCGCGCTGAGCACAGCTAACTGCTGCTAAACTTGATCGGGCTTGAACGCCAGTCAGTGAAATACTGTAATCTTATACTGTATTTATATCAAAATATCGGAAATGTGTATAAAACTCATGTCACCATTATTAAATAAAATACACTGCTCAAAAAAAGAAAGGGAACACTAAAATAACACATCCTAGATCTGACTGAATGAACTATTCTTATTCAACAGTTTGTTCTTTACATAGTTGAATGTGCTGACAACAAAATCCCACAAAAACTATCAATGGAAATCAAATTTATTAACCCATGGAGGTCTGGATTCAGAGTCACACTCAAAATGAAAGTGGAAAAACACACTACAGGCTGATCCAGCTTTGATGTAATGTTAATGTTAAAACAAGTCAAAATGAGGCTCAGTAGTGTGTGTGGCCTCCACAAGCCTGTATGACCTCCCTGCAACGCCTGGCATGCTCCTGATGAGATGGCAGATGGTCTCCTGAAGGATCTCCTCCCAGACCTGGACTAAAGCATCCGCCAACTCCTGGACAGTCTGTGGTGCAATGTGGTGTTGGTGGATG
>JBAMHW010000014.1:27640075-27650169 GCA_037177495.1 Rhadinocentrus ornatus
CCCCCCCTCCCCCCCCCCCCCCCCCCCCCCCCCCCCCCCCCCCCCCCTCCAACATGTATTACCTTTTGAAACTAATGCAAACCTTCTAGTAAATGAACCTGAATCTAACAAACACTGTCTGCATTAACACACCAGATCTTGGGTTAATGAATGAATCGGGTAAAATACAAACGTAAAACAGGAATGCTGAGCCTTCTGTGTGCGGCTGCAGCCTGAAAAGACCTGCCACTCAGTCTGAAGAGCAAAGTTTGGGCCGCCTGCAACATGCTTGAATTAGGTCTAATTCATTCCCACTCCCCAGCTGGGTCAAGAATCCCTATTGTCATGTGATCTTTGACATGCACCCAGCATGGTTTTGCCTTAGGGGAGCAGGACGCGGTCGGGGGAGGGGAACGGCTGTAAGGGAACCCCCCCTCCTCCAGTCCCTCCCCACATTGTCCCCACTTTGCCATTTAATGGTTGAATTAGATCCAACATTAAAAACACAGCTGGCTTGCTGTTCTTTGCTCTCTAGTGTAAAGTGTTGATGGTCAGAGGTAAAAAGCAAATTGCTAAATGAACAGAGAGAAGACCCAGGTTTTCTGCGTAGAACATGGAGCTTTTCTGTGGTAAGTGGCTGCTAGGTTGTGGCCTTGGTTAGAATCATTGTAAGCTTAAAAGAAATAAATGGGTCATCTGTGCAAAGATTCTATTGACTCACTGAACCTTGTGACGTCAAATCCTTGTATTTTCTAGTCAGCAAACCTGCTTACACATAATCAACAGCCATGGAGGTGTCTCAAGTTCCATCTAGCATTTGATTTGCTATGTTGAGTCAGCCACCATCATTTAGAAAGTTAATTAGACTTTTGCTAAGCAGACGGTTTATGTCTGGCTGTGGAGTTTGTTTGGGTTTGACTCGGTTTAAGCATCAACTTGTGTGTGAGTTTGTTTGTGGGATGTGGATCTGGAAATCCTTTTGCTTCCTGAATTGCTACAGCTCCTAAGAGTGCAGTAAATGTTGGTGACTGTGTCAGTGGACAGTCGGTAGAGGGGACATAAATTCCAGGTTTAGTTTATATAAGATACGTACTTTCTGAGGCAGGAGGGGATGATGGTGGAGAGGCAGCGTCTTCAGCATTTTTTATGTAGTTACCTTTATGTTAGAATTTCCCCGTTTTTTGTGGAGTTGTTTAGTTTTATGTTGTTTGTTTGGATTTATATCAAACAAATGCATGCACCTACATATGCAAGTAAAAAAAATATTATTCAAAGTCACTGAGACTAACTCGTCAAATACCAGCCTCCCACCACCACCACCTACCCAACCCCCCTGCAGATCTTTGGTGTTGGCTAACACCAGAATGCTAGCGTTAGCCCCTTTCCGACTGTAGGAACCTTTTGCAGTTCCTATAACCTTTTCAGGAACCAGACCGTTTTTCGCGCATTCCGACATATAGGCGGTAGGGCTAAAGACCCTCCGTTCCTATAACCATTTTAGCTCCTGCTCCGAGGCAGGGTCTTTCCGAGGTTCCATAGGAACCCTCATGACGTAGGTGTTCGGTCACCTGCGTTCTTAGAACTTCTCTGTTGGAATGCGCCTATTGTTACGTTTTTGTTTAGTCCCCTGTGTTCAGCAGGCATGGAAAGCACATTTGTGGGTTTTTTTAACAGGTTGTTGCTCTGACATGACTTTTGTCTGCAGAACAATTTCCAGTTGACTGCATGATGACGTGACTGCTATATGACAGAGTTGTGATCTCTCTCCATGAATCTGTGGTGAGACACAGCTGTTCAACACTCGCTAACTGAGTGTTCAGCTTTGATGGGTTTTCTTGATGGGATTGTAATCTCAGGCTCAACTAAGTCTATCAAACTTTAAAAACCTTCAAGTCTTTAGCTATTATTGTGATCTACTATGTGCTGTTTAGGTGTAACGGCTCTTAGTGCTCAATATTAAATGTGCTTATTGACAGAGCCTTTTCTCCATTTATTTCGGTACATTTTTAGAGAGCTTGCTTGAGAGGATTCATAGTCTCCTTCTTCATTTTAGTTTTACGGCTTCGACGTACATTATAACACATCGCTGTAATTGTATGCAGGAACATCCCACAAATATAAGAGTTAGGTTTGCGGAGTCAATGATATTATATGTGTTTCCCGCGCTCCTGCGGGGAATTCCAGTCCCTGTCAATATTGCCATATTTTTATGTGGTTATGTCCTGTCAGTTTAACAGTTTGGTAAATTGATGCTATAGTGTGGTGGTAGTAACACATGACCACCAGATGCTGGTTAAAATAAGACAGTTGCATACCCAGATGAACTATTCTGTTTCTTACAATTATATGAAATGAATATTCTAAAATGCAAAGATCATGACTCATATTAAAGATCTCATATTATACATTTTTTCAACAATTTCAAATGGGTGTCAGAGGTCCAAAAACATTGATTTAAAAGTGTTTACCCCTAATTTTGGCATTGGTCCTTAATATCAGCCATTCCAAAAGTGGCTCTAATGAGCTCTACTATGTTTGTGTCTGAACCTTTAAATGTTCATGAGTGGTGCCTGTCCTCACCTCTCAATGCGAAAGGATCCGGCTTTCGCTACGCCCACTTGGTGATTTTAGAGGGTAAGCTCAGCCAGCTGGGTCAATGACAGAATCCACTGCCGGGGGAATGTTTTTTTTTTCTTTCTTCGTGATGTCACAAGGGGAAAGATCTCAGATTCACTCATTTGAGCACACAGTCGCTAAATATGGAACAAGCAAGTGAGAGGAGACAGAATTTTCTAATTCTTGGGCCTCATACACAGGCTATGAGGACACATAAGACGGTTTAAAAAAGCGCTTTAAAGAGCTTTAAATTTACTCAAAAATCGGCTGTGCGCCTAATAATCCGGAGCATCTTATGTGTGCACTGAGTTTCAAAATCTGTAAAAATGTTGTTGTGTGACTTTGGTAAGCGCTCCGCTTGACCGACTGTCGGACCACGTACAGCAGTACGCTTACCTACGCCAGGCCCCCGGCAGGTACCGGTATATTAAAGGTACGCGTATGCGGCAAAACATTTGTTTGTCTATGGACCTCGAAAATGACACCAGTGAAGCGACATGCTTACAAGGCAGCATTCAAACTTCAGGCTATCAGTTACGTGGTTGTAAATGGGAATAAAGCAGCTGCGAAAGAATTCAACATCAATGAATCTATGGTTCGGAAGTGGAGGAAGCAAGAAAATGAACTGCGCCAAGTTAAGAAGACGAAAAAGAGTTTCCGTGGGAACAAAGCGAGGTGGCCACAGTTAGAAGGTCAATTTGAACAATGGATAATTGAACAAAGAACAGCCGGGAGACGCGCCTCTACAGTCACCATTCGACTGAAGGCAACAACGATAGCACAAAACATGAAGATCGAACACTTACAGGGAGGTCCGTCTTGGTGCTTCCTTTTTATGACAGCGCCTCATCTCTCTATCCGCTCAAGGACTACAGTGGCGCAGCAACTGCCAGCGGATTACAAAGAAAAGCTGGCTATTTTCCGCACCTACTGCAGTAACAAGATTACCAACAAAAAGATCCAACCCAACCACATCACCAACATGGACGGGGTCCCCCTCACTTTTGATATCCCCATGAACCATACTGTGGAGACAAAGGGGACCAGCACGGTATCGATACGCAGCACGAGAAGTCAGCGTTCACTGTTGTTCTTGGTTGCCATGGTAATGGACAGAAACTACCACCTATGGTCATTTTTGAGAGGAAGACGATGCCAAAAGAAAAGTTTCCAGCCGGAGTCATCGTTAAGGCCAATCAAAAGGGCTGGATGGACGAGGAGAAAATGAGAGTGGCTGAGAGAGGTGTATGTAAAGACACCAGGTGTTTTTTTTCCACACATCAACGTCCTGTTGATATGCGACTCCATGCGTGCCCATCTCACCGCTACTGTGAAAAACCAAGTGAAGGGAATGAATTCAGAGCTTGCCATCATTCCGGGAGGATTAACAAAAGAACTCTGGACATTGGTGTAAAATGTAAAAATGCCGTTCAAAGTGAACCTGCGTGGGAGCGATGGATGACAGAAGACGAACACACCTTTACTAAGACTAGGAGGCATTGCCGGGCGAGTTATGCCACTATATGTGAAAGGATTGTGGATGCCTGGGCTAAGGTATCTCCTTTTACTGTTGTCCGAGCTTTCGCGAAAGCTGGCATCGTTGCTGAACATCCACCTGGCAACGAGACTGACTCCGACAATGATGAGCAGGAACCCGACATGTTTGATGGTGAAATTGCCCAGCTGTTCAATTCAGACACAGAAGATGAGGACTTTGATGGATTTGTGGGAGAAGATTGATTAAAAAATAATGTGAGTGTATTTTTACATAGTAGAATAAAGTTCAACTAAACTCTCTGTTTTGCTTCCATTACCTTTTTTTTTTTTTTTTTTTGCTGACGGCATGTTTTAGCATGCGCCTTGGAATATGGTGGGTTAAGTACAGAAATAGGCCCCGTAATTGAGACTGTGCTTTATAATCCGGTGCGCCTTGTGGTGCAAAAAATACAGTAATATGGGACCTTTAAGTTAAGACTAAGTATTTTTAATTAATGTCCATTTACACCAACCCTACTGACTGAATTTAGTTCATTTGCTTGAAAAGTCTGGTTTGTTTGGGGCGGTGTGAATCGTGCGGCCGAATTCTGATGCCCATCAAAGAAGCAAACCTTGGTCCATCTAAGAATGCAGGTTTCGGTTCAGGAAGTGGAAACAGAAATTTCCCTGCATTAACCATCAGAGGAGCAAGTTTTCTTGTTCGGTGTTTGTCTTGGCTTCTCCTGTAGTAATTATTGATGCAGCTCCACCTCAGGCGAGGAGGGGAATTTGTTATTTAAAAGTTTTGATTTGCTTGACATAGTGCATAGTGAAAGCAGACATCTACCAGATAAATGTTGCAACTCTCAAGTTATACCAAGTCTTGCGAACTGTTAGCTGTGAATGCGATATTATTGACTCCTAATATACTGTATCAGTTAAACGTTTTAATAAATCTACTCATTGAAATTAATGGGTAGATGGGCCCAGATTTTGACTAGTACTGTACAGAATTTCTGAAAAATGATGACAAGAGAAGAACATTTTTCTTCTGCTCAAGCTGCTCATAGAATTTGACCTTTTCACAAAATCGATGGTATCATCATTACTGCCTGGGGCAGGACCCAACACCCTAAGAAGTGAGTCAACGGAGGGAAAAAATGTTCTCAATATGAAAAAGACATTTCCTACAGAAACTGAAAGGAAAGCCTCGATTTGGTGTGGTTTACTTTAAAGTGCATGTGTTTTTGTTAGAGGACCACGGTGGTCATATCCTGCTCTGAGTGCTTAATTCAGCCCATCTGGACCCTGTAGTGAATCTGAAGAGTTGTATGTCTAAATCTACCATATACACAGAAAAAACATGGCCCAGTTAGAGAGTGACTCCTTCTAAAAAAAGAAAAAAAAAGAAAAAGAGAGTGACTCCTGCATCACCGGGAGCACTGTTAGCATTAGCGCTTAAGTGCACCTGGAAAACATGAAGTCAGCATTGCTGTTTTCATTTCCATACTGTTTAAGATTTATACCATCCAAGTAAATATTTAGTTTTTTCAACTTTTATGATGAATCATTGCATTTCAGACGTTATTTTCTTGCAAATATTTTATAACTTGACAATTCCTCTCATCTCGCTAGTTTCCACTGCACAAAAAGACACCAAAAAGACTGTGATTAGAAGAAAATAATGCTACGTTTCAGTCTTTTCTCTCGTGTTACAGTGGAGCTTCACCTCAGACAAAGCTTTAGCCAGCTGTGTGTTTCGTGTGAATGTGCTCACAAAGTAGGAGCCACACCCGTTCGGTCCCTTACATATTGGCTCCAGGAGTTAGCAGCATAGATATTTGGTATTTTAGAGGAAAACCTGTACATGTTTGTCATAGCAGCGTGGTACAGCAAAGTTTTAAAACTTTAATTAATGATGCTAATTGTGTTTCGTTATGAAGGGACGCTGTGAAAAGATTTAGGTCTTTTTGTGTGTGTGTGTGTGGGTGTGTGTCTTTCAGGCCTGAGCATCCTTTTGAATGCTGGTGACAGCTGTTATTTGTATTTTTATGTGCTCCCTACACTCAGTGTTTCAGGTGCACTCAGCTGTTCTCTCTTGCTGTCCCTGATGTCAAAATGTTGGGTTGACAGTAGCAAAATACAGAGGGACACCATAATTACTGCTTATGTTTCTAAGAGAAGAGGATTTGTAGGACCACTTGCTCTGTACACCCAACTATCTCCAGAACTAATGGTACACTGAGTGCTGTCTTACCTCTGAGCACCTCTTTCCTGTTTGAGGTGAAACCCTCACTTATTTGCCTGTCTTTCCCAGGTAATCTAAGTAGCAGTCAGTGTATGGTGTAAAGGCCTGCAAATTACAGGACTCGATGCGATATGCACATTACGTATTAAAGATCAGAACCTGGAGTAACCCCTGGAAATCCACTGGGGTTTGTGGAGTCTGGTCTGTGATGTTTTGTTTAGTCCTTTTCATGGCTTCAGACCACACTGGAAACATTTCCGAAGTGAATTCTGTATCTACTAGTTCTTTACTGTGCAAGTATAATTCATTAAGTCATGTATTTCTATGGCAGCCTCACCCTCCACCTACTTTTTTACATGCAATTGATATGTTTGATTTAAACTTGCGAATGTCTGGGTAAGTCAACCCGAGTAACAGAGTAAAAATGATTTGCCAAGGTTCTCTTGGCTCCACGTTACTGTACAGATCGTGGTAGCATGATGTCACGGAGTGCTGACTAAGGGCTTGAGGTGACATCTAACGGACTTGGTCTTCACACTAACATTTCCCCAGACTCATTCTTGCAGGGACGAACTAAACCTTTAGTGGAGGCTTCTTTTATACACAATCCTGACACCCATACCCTTGTAAACTCTTCTCCTTCTTTGCCTCTCCTAAAAATGAGTTTATTAAATCATTTCAATTTTACTTAAGTAGCAAAGTTTTAGAAAACTTCCTACATTTCTTAAATAGTTGTTGAAGATACCATAGATTCCAAATAGGACCAAAAAAACATCCCCAATGTTCCTTCATATTGCTGCTAATTGTGCTGCAAACCCTGGAAGTTAAATAACAAGCCAACAAAATAGTAGAACTCTGCAAGCATTGTCTCTTTTTGCTGCTCTGGTGTGTGTGATGTTTTACTCAAGCTGGAGGTGAAGTTATGAGTATGTGCAAACAGTGACGATAGATGGATATTTAATGTTAACAAGCTCTTTTCACACCTTTCAACTGCTGAACTTTTCTAAAATCCACTTCCCGGTCTAAAAGGTGAACAGGTCTGATTTAGAAAAAGAGTGATTCTATTTAATGTCTTATATCATGTAGATTATTCTTTTTGTTTTATTTTTTCTCTAAGAAGCAACACACATGTGCGTTGTTACCCAAAACCCAAACCGCTGTGCCAAGACCCATTTAGCCTCTTAAGAAATCTTTACAATCCAAGCAGGGCACACTTTTGCTCTGGGTGGTCAGTTTGTCAGCACTGCTGGCTGGAGTTGGGATGAAAACTGGTTTCCATGGCCACCAGGTGCAGAAATTCCCACTACAAAGCCGTATTTGGCCGTAGCAGAGGAAACCAGATCTTTGTACCTGGCACTTTGTCCTGGTCTCCAGGTTTAGGTAGTGTTCGCTAGTCTTTACTGACAGCCTGCTGAACACAGAGAGACATGAAACTAGAGACCCCCCTCCCCCCACCCCATGCTTTCATTCTCTTGTCCTAAGAAATGTATACCTTCACTCTTCATGCTCGGTGGCTGATTCGGACACTATGTGGACTGCATTGTGTCTCTTCTCGCGATGCGATCCGTTTTCCCTTTGTAAATGCCCTCTCTGCAGACTTCAATCTGAAATAAGCATTTTAAAAGTCAGATGCGAACGCTGTTGATCCAAGCATCAGCTACCACCCAATGCGTTTTTCTTTTTTCTTTTTAAATGAATAAATAGACCATTCAGCATTTCACGAGGCCCCTCTCGGGAATGCCATTGTGCGTTTGGAAACTCACTTTGCTGTTATATCCCTCTTCACTCTCCACGTCTGCTTATCTTCTGATTGACTCTCATGATGTGCAGACCGCTTTTCAAGGCATCCTTGAATTCCACTCATTTACCCGTCCTTCAAAAGCCGCCGTGTCTGTAGGCACTTCTCTTATACCCTCTCACAAATCTCACACCATGGGGGTGTGAGCTGAGGAGAATCCTATGGGATGGGGAGATTACCATCAAGGCTAGAGCTCCTGTGACAAAAGAGGGATTTGCTGAGTTCTGTGCCTCCTGTCTTTTACTTTTGCATGGGTTTGCCAGAAATAGGACTTTGGAATTGGAAGTAGAAATATGGAATTCAATGACCTGAGCTTTACTCACTGTGTGTCGGAAAAGCTGAAGCGAGTTCTCCAGGAGCATTTGATTTGGGATAATTGGATAAAAAGACTGAAACAACAGTTCCTGTTATTGTTTGTTGAGTTTTATAAATGCATCTGTTTGCTTTGTCTTGTGTACTAGAGAACACCTCGATGATGACATGTCTTTATCCACGTTTATGGAAAATGGAAGTCTTTGCCTCTTGTTTGATCATGTGTTTGGAGCCTGGATTTCTGTCGCGCATAACTTGGAAGCTGCTAATTGTTGCATGAATCATGAGCTTGTAGACAATAAAAGGGGCTTTCTATTCACTCAGTGGTTGTTACAGGCCAGGTGGCACTGTGCCATCCATTGAGGAGCTTGGAGAGGAGAAACATAGGCCATCCATGGGGATGATAAATGTTTAGAGGTCCATTGAAAGATTTGCAGGGCTATTTGTCTGTGTAGACAGAGGCGTTATTGGTTGGAGGTGGCCTGGCAGTCAAATTCCCTTCCTCATTGGCCACTTGACTGGCTGAAACATCCCATGGAAGTCAAGTTAGAGCCATGTTCAACAGGACCCCCTTGTTTCACCACTGCAGTTTATAACCTTATTATTTGAGCAAGGCAATAGTCTTCGCTGTGTAAAGGGTTTTGTAACCTGATGTTTCCTGTTTTAAATGGGTCCAGCCAAGTTAAAAAAAAAAGGAATACAAGTTAGGAAAGCAAGCAGACAGATTCAGGTAGTTCATACTTTAACACATTACTTCCCACATTGGCAGTTCTAGGATCAGGTGATCGTCATAAACTTGGATGTTGGAGGTTACAAAACTTTAATCCTAAACCAATAAACAGGAATTTAAAGATATAACTGAGCCTGAAAGTGACGCAGTTTCTGCAGCCAAAGAGGAAAAAAACACGACACCCAATAATTGCAGCACTTACAGCAGATGTGCTGGAAGTGTTAAATCAGTGTTTTACTTGTGTATTATTGTGATATTTCTGGGAGTTTTAGCTCGAACTTTAGCTTCCGCTTCATTTGTGTGAGACTGGACTGCAACACAGATACATGATATGTAGCGTGTTCTGTGTTTAAAGTGAGGCTGCACCTGGGAAAGGTGTTCCTCACAGGGCTCTCCCTACAGTTATACACATTAAGTTCAAGCCATTGTGGGATTTTAGCTGCAGTAAACAGAATATGATGCACATGATGAAAAGTCATTTTTTAAGTTGTGTCGTTTCCTTCATTATGCAAAGTAGTGCTTTTGCATTTATGTTCAGTGTCTCCACGTTTGAAATCTTTGTGCTTAAAAAGGATGATTATTTTTTTTTCTCAGCCAACTTGTTTGTAGTCTCTCTGTGAGGACAGTTACACTTATTATAAAGCCACTTCTCCAAAGCTCTGAGGTGGTTGCAGATATTTAGGAGCCCTGACTGATTGGCATCGATGGGAAGAAAATGTCTAAGTGCACATACTAATATATGCTGAGAAGGCCTTGCTCCCTCTCATTTTTAATGCACATTTAATGCTTTTTCCTCACAAAGAAACAGACTGAACCAATAAGCTGACAAAAAGAGATGAATTTTAGTAGATTTCACCAGTTTGCACAGTGTTAATTACTGCTATGTGCTGCTGAGCACTTCGAGTTAGTTGAAAAAAAATTAGAATTTGTATATA
>JBAMHW010000014.1:27650434-27676657 GCA_037177495.1 Rhadinocentrus ornatus
GCCTACAAAAGCTTTACTCCCACACAGCCTGCAAACTAAGTGTTTGGTACATGAAACAAGATTTTATTTAATTGTATTATAACAATAGAATAAATGAATAAACAAATAAATAAATATGGTTTGCACAAGAAGTAGTAACAAATATTTTCCTACTTTTAAAGTAATTATTTTGTTGCTTTTGGTGGACATTTAATCGTCCACAAAATCCCCCAGTTATTTTATTATGACTAATGACTATTTTCTATTTTCTTTCTAACATGTATTGCAGTGGGATAGAAAAGCAGTTTTTACATCGTTCACGAAGACCTGATAATGTTTCTGAAATACTTATATTCAATCTAGAAGTCATATATCTCCCCTTTGGGGTGATAATAGTCTTCAGCCTTGCGGTTCACTAAGTTCACTTGTTTCAGATCAGGTTGGTGCACCAGCTCACCAAATCCCCATCACGTGGATTAGAACATGCCTCTACTTAAGCTGAAACAGAGGAAGACCATGACCTGTGGGCTTTTTGTGCCAAAGTGGTCTGTTGGCGAACAATAAACCCTGGCACCCTGGACTCTGGTCTGGCCTGTACTAATTGAGTATCCTGATATTGTCTTGTTGATGAAAGCCGTCTTTGTCCCCCGTTTGCCTCTACATCTACTGTACCCCCCCCTGGGCCTCTGATAGAGCCACAGGCATAACATCATTCCTTTCCAGCCATTGTCTAAGTTCATTATGGGGGATTAAAATGTCAGTTAAAGGTGAAGTATAATCTGGCCGGTAAAATCTACAGAGGGGTGAAAGTGTTGCGATGTGTAGGATAAAAGTTTGTGCCCCGTCAACACCCCTCTGGGACGATAAGAAGCTTCTTCCTACGGACTGTTAGGGATCAGCTTAGTGAAATGTCAAAGTCTGTCCTTCTCATGAATTTGTGATTTAGATATGATTGGTGGTCAATTGCCAAGCAATAAGAATAAGGAAATAAGAAATACACAGTTCTCATTAATTCTCTTTTAAATATAATCACAACTCTGAAAACCAGCTCAACTAGAGTATTACTTTCCATGAAAAGTTAAAGTTTGCTTGTTATGGATGGACTCCGCGGAGACAGAGAGTGATTAGCAAGACTTTATTAAACAAAGCATAACCCAAGGAAATGTCTTACTGCTGGGAGACAGACAGAGGAGTAGACAGAATCCTGAAAGCAGAGCTGGAAATGGAACCGTGCAAAGTCCATGTGAGAAGCAGCGAGGTCCGACAATGAGAGATGGTGAAGCTGGTGAAAATAAAACCCAGAGACAGAAGTGGAACCAGGTGTGACTGACCTGGAGATTGGGGAAGGACTGATTGGAGCAGGTGTGATCAATGAGGAATCCAGGTTGGTGGCTGTGGAGCAAGGCTGGACCAGCAGAGGTGTAACATTGGTGACCATAAAGGCGTGTTTTACCCTCTTATTTACTGTCAAAGTGTTGATCTACAGTGAAATGTTCTTGAAGTGCTCTGGAAAGCTCACAACCTGAGTCAGACCTTATATTTTAAAAGAACTGGAAAAGATCCCGGAAGACTCCAGAGATCCGCATAAAGATATAAAAACCTGCTGTCAGTTGCAGTAAAGCCATCTGAATGCACATTCTTTCCCCACGAAGCCACGTCATCAGTGAAGGAGGTTATTTACGCTCGCTTTCAGCGATGACAAGAGGAATGGAAAGAAATTCATCTTCGGCATTAATGCTGACTGTTGATAGGATGTGCATGTGCATCTGCACCTTCGCCAGCTTTTTTAGCTGCTCTGACCTGTTAAGGCAGGCAGATTCTCAGCACATGATGAGCCGGTAAAAAAGTAAAAATCTTGAAGGATTTGTCAAAATGGCATTATACCACTAGAGCTTTTGGTGTACATCATCCATAAAGATTAAATATTTAAAGCTCACAGGAAAAGTTTCCTCCTAATTTAAAGTTTGAGAGGTTGTCAGAGGGTTTGAACTTTTTGTGGATGAATCTAAATGCGGTTTTAAACATAATGGAGAGGAGACAGTGACACAGAAAAGACTATAATCTGGGGAAATTACAGTAGTCTCAAAATGATACCATGTCACTTTAAACCTTAGCAGCATTAAAACAGCCTCCAGCTGCCAGAATGCAGTTCAGCTCAGCCCGCAAAGCATAAATAACTTCTTTTATCTGGCATGTTCAAGCATTTATAGTAAACGTGAAGAGGTGAAACCCTGATACTATGGACAAATGCTCATTTGAAATTTGTTTGTGTGGTGTTTCTGCACATTTTCTGCACAGTTATCACTCCATCAATTCCACTGATGATCATGATCTCTGGCAAAATCCTTTTTGTGACTTTGGCAGATCTTGACTAAAGATCAGACAAGATAAGCAGATACAGCATGAAAACTTTTCCATTTTCTTCTTCCAACATTTAGAGATTGAGCAATTATTTCCCTGACACATGCCTTGACTTGCATTTTATAGTTAATGATCCAGACTTCCCTCTGGGGTGTTTGATCTTTGAAATTTGCTTGTCGGGGTGATGAAAACACTGCTCTTGCTGTTGAGCAGCTGTTTAGCTTGTAAAATGCTGCTGCTGTGCTGTTCCTGCTGGTGTGGTTTTCATTGTTTAATGTAAAGGCAGCATTGCATCAAGGTTGTTAGGTGGTCAGTCAAAGTGTCCTGTGTGACTGACATGGGAATCTTAAGAATGCTGATTTGTCCGTGGACAGCCTGCACTTCGTAGAGATGGGCCTCTGCTTTATTAGATATGAGCATGTCTTGGAATGTGACCATAATGCAGCTTTTGACTCAAGTCCTTTGAGTATCTTACCGTTCTAAAACTCCTTTATGTTGTTGCTTTTAACCTTTCAGATTGTGGATTTTTTTGATGGGCTATTCCTGCAAAAACATAGAGAAAGAGAATAAGCTTTTAATGACCATTTAATTATGCAGGTTACATTTTGTCAGAGGGTAGGTGCAGCAACTCATCAGTCACGACTTTCTTTAGCTGCTGCACGAATAAAATAAAAAAAATTCCAGTCAACAAAACTCTGTTTTACAATCTGAAGTCGGAGCTTTTTGTAATCTAGTTAGTGTCAGAGTATAAGTTACGCCTGAGGGCAAGCATTCAGACAGAACATCAGTGAGTCAGGTTGTGGCTTTTTTTAAATTGACGTGAATCATATTTTATTGCTTTGATGTCCCTGGGTTGCCTCCTAAAATGCTTATTAAAAGACTGACTAGTGTCAGACAGTGGTTGCTCAGAAGTTCGTTTCATTTATCAACTGTGCTCATAGAAAATTCTGCTGGGATGCTGTGTAAACTGTAAATAAAACAGAATGCAATAGTTTGCAAATCTCATAAATGCATATTTTATGAGCTTTAAATGAAATGTTTTACCATGTCATGGAAAATATTAACTCATTTTGAATTTGGTGGCAGCAACATGTCCCTAAAAAGCTAGAAAAGGAAAGAAAAACTGGAAAAGTAATTTTCACAAATCAAATAAATAATTGGAAGAGCAACTGACAACCAATTAGGTCAACAGGAAACATGTCAGTCACATGACTGGTTATAAAAAGAGCATATGTAAAGATGGACAGAGGTTCACTAATCTGAGACAAACTGTGTCTAAAAGTGGAGCCTTTGTAGAAAAATGTTCCTCAACAGAAATTATAAACACCTAAGAAACATTTTTTCAATATTATTCCACAATTTTTAGGCAGTTTTTCACAGATTGGTTCAAATATATCAAGACTTTTTCACATGCAATATTAAATGGGGGAAAATGCTTTACATCGAGACCGCTATGAAAATTTTGGCCGATACCGATATCTGATATTAATATCGTTGTTATGGCTGATAACCGATATTTACTTTATGTTTATTTATATATTTTGTTTCAAATAGTTTAAGATTATCAAATTCTGTACAAAGTGAGAATGATGCAAACATTAGGGGCGTTAGCTTCCTGGCGTTTGTGAGCTTCTGGATGGTAGTTTTTCAGATGACAGATAAAATTTGTGGCGTTGAATGATTTGATACGGCATCCTCCTCATATCACTTCGACTTTGCAAATATTGTATACTGCTTTTCAAGTATCTTTTTCTGACACCGTGAAAAATTACCACACAGCTAACATTGCTGCTAGCTTCAGTTACATCCCACAATTTAGTGCTGCATCCTCCTCCTGACACACATACACAAGCAGCAATTAGACGAAAATAAATATTAACTGTTAATATCGGTTTTGCTTATAGGACCAGTAGGAGAAGGGGGGTTTGGCCTTGCGGCCATGTTTGGACATGTGACAGCGATGCAGCACTACACTGTGGGATGTAACGGAAGCTAGAAGCAATGTGGTAATTTTTCATGGTGTCAAAGGAATATTTGCTAAGTCGAAGTAATGCGAGAAGGATCCCGTATCAAATCATTCAACACCACTAATTTGATCTGTCATCTGAAAAACTACCATCTGGTAGATCACAACAATGGCGGGAAGCTAATGCCCCTAATGTTTGCATACTTTTAACATTGTACAGAATCTGATCATTTCAGTACTTTTGAAACAAAATATATATATCGACATCGGTTAATATCAGTTATTGTCCATAACAAAATTATTATCGGATATTGGTATTGGCCAAAATTTTCCCCAGTTTTTATTTACACTTTACACAGCATCGCAACTGGTTTTATTTGTTAACTTGCTCATTGTAGCTCAAGATCTGATTACAGATACTTAGTTGCTTTTACATAACAATCAAGCACAATTATTTCTTCACCATTTGCCTGTCAAAAGGTCTGTGGTTTATGAGGCTGCTGGGAAACTGGGTCAAATCAGTGGATTAGGAACAGGCATTGTGTGGATTTCTACCACTGGTTAACCCTCGAAGTTAGAGCTGCTCAGATCAAAGTGTCAAAGCCACCATCTGGCCCTGCACCCTCAGCTTTGTCTTCACCTTATACCACAAAGAACAAGAGAAATTAGTCACTTCAGTTTAAATCGGTTGAATAAAAACATGTTCTGGTTGGAAGCAAAAAGAAAGATACTGCAAAACCTTTTAAACCATTTTATTTAACTTGTTTCACAGGATGTATAACTAATAATATTATATTCCACTCTGTGGATGGCAAATTGCCCACAAAGCCAGCCAAGAAAGCATTTCACATATATGGTGACAGCTGATTTAAAAACAGTCTGGAAATCTTCAATAAACGCAAAAGAGCGACACAAAAACAGCAAAATCCCCCCTGGAATTTAAGGATTGAAAGAAACATTTCCTCTGAGTTAAAGGAACATTGTGTAGGAATTATCTCCATCTAACGTTGGAATCGTGTGTCACATTCCAACTATCACAAGTATTGCAACAACGGTAGCCGTAATGTGTCAAAAAGCCTCGACAATATAAGCATGTCATCCGATAGTTTGTGTAGTGTTTGCTCAGGTGAAGAGGTTCGCGAATTTAAAATTGTTGCAAACTGCATCCCATCAAAGTGTCAGATATGGTTCCTCTGTGCTTAAAAGGAAGAATGGTTCTCACAGGAGGAACGGATCTGGAGGGGGAAACTGACCTCGACACAGCACCAGCTTTTTATCACAGTAAAAGCCAGCTTAAAACGCCTTCCCACCGGCTTTTAGTCCAGCTTTAACGCCACTGAAAGCTGGTGTTCACCATTACTCTGACAATGACTGAAACCACGTAAACATTCACTTCTGTACCAACCAGGCTGGTGTGTTTTAGCAGGATCTGCTGTTATCCTGCCCATGGTAACGAGCAACACTGTCTAACAAAACCAAATGAAAAAAGTTAGCTTTAGGCTAATTTAGGCAGTACAGTTGACTTACTTGTCGAGGAGAAAGCTGGCAAATTTAGCATCCCTTTTATAAATCTTCTGAAACTGTTTATGGGCTTTGGCTTGGAAGCAAATAGGGCAAATGTTAAAAATCACAGAACTGGTTATTGCACCTGAACTTTGTAAACATTTGTTGCCTGATTAAATTCATACAACTGGGATTGGATTGATTGATTTTGGACCTAGCATGAAGTACGAAAGGACCAGCTCCTTTTGCAGTCTCAGTTTGAAGGCATCCATTTACAGGCTTCAACTCGCTCACAAATGCCGTAAAAACACTGATGCACGCTTAAGTACTTTGCTTTCTGAGATTTGCAACTTGCTTTGAAGCTGGAGTCTCCCTCCAGCTGCGGGCGCTAATTAACATTAAGTAGTATCTCCACAGAGTAATATGCGTTACAGTCATTGTTTTGCTGAAAGGGAAAAAGTCAATCCTCTCTGTGTTTGAAGCTGGTGTATCATCAGAAATTTTAAAAATGGAAGTCAAACATTAATGTGCACTATTGCCTAAAGTTACAGAAAGTAGTGCACTGTAGCTCGATTTATTACTGAATGGTGTTTTCAGCCCCCGACACCACACACTGAGGGCAAGTCAAATCAAACATCCCTAACCTCAAGAGAGGGTGTCTCAGGCTGGCTGCTCTCCAAGAGTTAGCATATCGCTGGAAATTCACAAAGGGGGTGAAAAGTACACAGGCAACAAATTACCACTTGATAAACTGAGTGGAGAGCTGAGCTAATGGCTGACAGACAGGAAAGGTGGAGCCTGCATAGGACAGGTTCAGTCTATTGAGAGTTCTGTTTGAACAGTGTCACAAGAAAAAATAAAAAATCTCTTTGTATGTGTTTGCTCACATGAAGGTACTTCTTACCTCGCTTCTGTCTTTTCTTTTTTTCTCTGGCTTACCTCTCAGATATTTGGACACATTCCGGCCGTGCATACCCCCGCTCACCCTACACGGCTGAGCAGTGTTATTAAGTTACTGCAGAGGTACCCAATAGGTCTGATCTGAGCTCAAAAAGTGGTATACCTGCAATATTGGCTGAGGAGGCATGAAAGTCTGCACCTATAAGAATTTGCAGGTTATGAGTGAAAAAAACAAAGCTCTCGCTTATTCTACCTGTAAATGAAGGGATTATTCCTATTCTTCTTAGTATTTCATTAAAGGTGCACTTCACACAGCCCTGAACTCTTCCAGGGGTTGTTGCCGGCTTGTAAATGCTCATTTCACACCATCAAGCCATGACTGACAGTTTCCTGGGATTTAAAAATGGAGGTGGTTGTTTTAGGTGCTTGCATCTCATCTGCAGCTGTTAGAGTCATTTCTTTTGGCAAATAAATGTCCTCATTGTGTGTTTAGCGCCAGGAGACGTGCAACATGCAGCTTCATCGAGCGACGACCTCGCAGCCTGTTGGGGTTATCTTGCTTTATCTCACCGGACTTGGTTAAATTCAACCTCTGAATGTCCTTCCTGCAACAATTTGTAGCTGCTGCAGCATACTTTTGTACTTTTTGTTGTACTTGAATGGCGCATTGTTTGTCCGGGAGAAGAAAACGAGGCCACACACACGCACATGTACACCTCCTCCTCCCTGCTAGGGTTCGGCTCTCCCCACTGCCAGAAGTGCCACACCGTTTAGCTGCATGTGTGTGTGCGTTTGTGAAATGGGTTAAGGATTTCTGTGTCACTCACAATGAAAAGGTCCCATACCACTCTCACCCCCCTCCCGCCATCTCTGGATTCTGTCTGTGCTTCCCCTCAGTGAATCCAAAAAGCCATAAGCTCAGTGGCTGAAGTCGAAGTGAGGGTTAGCATGCCCGTTCTGGCTGACAGAGACACACACAGCGAAGTCTCCCTGGTGAATAGTCACAACCTGAGGGGAATGCCTCGGTGTAGACAAAAGCGATGTTTCCTGACTTCACCTCTCCCACCGGCTGACTGAAGCACAGCACTCTGAAGTCTGCTGCGTTCCTCTCAGCTCACAGCGTTCCAGTCTGACATGTCCACAGAAACTGTGTGACTGTGTCATATTATGAGAATAACGGGCTAATAACAAGAATAGAAAAAGTAAAGCTAAACTTACTTTAAATATATATAAGATAAATATATGAATGACTGAATAAGAGGTTATGGATATTAATTAATAAATACTAATTAATTGAAAGTAAAAAGAGAAATTATTAAGTACAGTCTACATTTTATTTTCTTCTATTTTATTTAAATTTATTTTCAGATTACTTTTGTTGATGTTTTATTTATTTAATATTGTTTAAAGTGTCCGGATGACTTGAAAGTCTCTTTTTTTAGTTCACGGTTTTATATATTTTGGGCAAAAGCTGGGAAAGCATTGTATAGGAAACGAGGAGAGACCGCACAGCTGTCTGTGGCTAATGTGCCCCTCATGCTATCCGCAGAATAAATGTGCAGCTCTTGATCCCTGTTGTGACGCCATTATTTGTCAGCAACCATTCAAGAGTGGCTACACCGGCTCTACCACTTGGTAGAACAATTTTTTTCCAGTGAATTTAATTAAAGTTTCTAGAAGTAAACCTGCTGAGGCATCAGGTTTAGGTATGAAACACCAAAACTAAGTGTTTGTTTCCCCATTATTGTTTTGAGGTTTTGTCCATTTTACTACCGTTGTTACTATATTGTTAAATGATATTGCAACTGTTTGTTAAAAAAGAAACACACAAAAAAAACTATTGATTTTTATAATTGTTGCAAGGAAATAAAATACAAAAGAAAGATTTTTCCGTTAAACCAGCTTTATTGTTGCAAACACATCGGTTAGCTTATCATGGTAATGGACTTATATCCAGTCAGCTTGACCACTCAAAGCGCTTAACACTACTTGTCACATTCACCCATTCACACACACATTCATACCCGGATAGGCCCATCAGGAGTCTTGCCCAAAGACACTTTGACACGTAGTCAGGGAAAGCCTGGAATCGATCCCCCAACCTTCCGGTTGAAAGACGAATTGGCTATGGGCGTAATTATACGTCAGTTTACATCGACACATGATTCAGTGATCACTAATCCAACAGCTTTGACCATATTTGTAAATGTTAAACATCAACACAGAAAAAATGTGTTAGACATGCTTAAAGATGCACTATGTAACTTTTCCATTTTCTCAGTGACCCACCCCTATCGACGGCTAATTCAGCATCCATCTTGCATCCTACCTGTACTGTGACCTCTCTCTAGAAAGCCCTATGTTGACTCTTGTCTTATCTCTTGCTCTGTCTCTGACTCTCTTTTGTTTCCTCTCTTCATCCAGCGTTTCTTTGCTGAATCAGCCACAGTGTGGTTTAAAACAGCCGGTTTATTTGCTTGCTAGCGTGTGACGCGTGCGCAAAGTGAAACTCAGCTGCAACGTCATAGAGGCGTCCCGGATAAAAAATCTTGCAGTGGTACTGTGCCATCAATCGAGTCCTGAACACACAGTTTTAAGGTTGAAAAGTTATGGAGTGAGTCTTTAAGAATAAGCATGTTGGATTCTAACAAGCAAAAAGTCTCATTTTAATTAGATGAGGACAATGACAGTATCAAATCGTGTGACAAGACTGGACTACCGTGGTTATTACACTATATCCAGCTTTAATGTCTATGAAAAGAAGTATTTTCTTTTCTATGATGCAAACATTTGAAATCCCAACATACAGACTGATGCAATTTGGTTAAAATATCAGATTGTTTTCCACTGAATCGATATTAGATTGTATCCTGATCCAACATATCAGATCAGATGGAAAGATGTTAACCAGGTTGTTTCCCACCAAACTAGAGCTAAAGTTTATGTTGGTGTTTTGGTAGTTCTGTGAGTTTTAATATATTAAAATGACATAATGAATTGGATTTCTAACTTGACCACATTAGAAAAAAACGTAGCCAACCTAAAACACCAGGAATCCTGCAGGAAAAATTTTCCATCCATGACAGTCGTCTTTCCGATCTTTGTTGACATAGTTCACTCAAAATCATAAAAATGAACCTCGCTGTGGGACTGGAGGATAAATCAAGGTATCATCACAGTAATTACATTTTATTCTGTTAGCACCATCAGTATCTACATCCAAACTTTTAAGGCATATCATTCGGTACCTTTTAGGATTTTCACCAGGCTGAAAGAGGAATCCAGAATGGTGTCATACAAACACAAATATGGGATCCACAAAACATTAATGTCAGCTGTAGTTTCAGCACCAGGTCATTGTTAGCTCTATAAAGAGACAGTAAAAAGCAGGCTCTGTTCAAAGAGATGCCTCTTTCTCTTCCTGTAGCAGCAGAATGACATGCTAATGTATAGAAGAGTGATACTTGTAGGCCCGGGTTCGCCCACTGAACTCTGTCAGATCTTTGATGTGAAGGGATGAAAGAACATGACCTTCCAATCATTTGTTTGTAAGGACAGCCTATGCGTGTAAGTGTCCTCCACACCCAGTGCATTTTCTCCTTGGACAAGATGATAAACGTCAGCTTGCAGAGGACAGAAGAGGGACAAGTAAACGGAGGAGGTGTTGTCATGGCTGGACTTTTCTGCTCCACCCAGATGTTAAAAGTCAGCATTGCATGAAGCTGCTGGGGTTCTGTGGTGTCTTATAAGTTTTTGATCGTGCTTACTGGACTTTGTTTAAATGAATGTATATTTACTGAATTTACTTTATTTTCATTTTCTTTGTTTTTACATTTGACTGAGTCGAGGTTGTAAGAAAAATGTATAATCAAGTCTCTCACTCACCTGTTTCTGATTTATCAACTTTTGACCGTTGTAACTAAAGGTGTGTTAATTTATTAGTAAATGATTCTTTCCTTGTTTGACAATTTGATTGTGTGGTTGGAATGGGATAATCTGAAGTGTGATACAATAGAGCTACTATCAGAGGAATAAAACCTATAAACAACCAGAGCTGGACAGGCATCAGTTAGAGCAGGGTTCTCCAATTTGGTCCTACGAGGGCCGCAATCCAGCAGGTTTTTCATGTGTCCCTGCTTCAACACACCTGACTCAAATCAATGAGTGATTGTGCAGAACTTGATTGGCTGTTAGATCTATTTAATTTGATGCAGGTGTGTTTAAGCAGGGATACATGAAAAACCTGCTGGATTGCGGCCCTCGTAGGACCGAATTGGAGAACCCTAAGTTAGGGAAAGGAAGTCAAAAGTTTGATTAAAATACGATATTATATTGATGAATTGATGTTTGGTTTAGTTTGGTTCTGCAGCCAATGATCAATAAGACACAATATTACAGGCTGATTTAACATTTCTATTTAGATCAAATCACAGAAATTGTCTTAAATATTAAAATATCATTTTACTCATGAGCCTAAGGCAACCTTTAAATGTAAAACTAGGGATGGACCGATATGAAATTTTGGACGATACCGATATTAATATTGTTGTTATGGCCAATAACCGATATTTACTTATGTCGATATAGATATTTTTTGTTTTTAAAAAGGTTTAAGATTATCAAATTCTGTACAAAGTAAAAATGATGCAAACGTTAGGGGCGGTAGCCTCCCGCCATTGTTTGTGGGCTGGATGGTAGTTTTTCAAATGACAGATCAAATTTGTAGTGATAAGTGATTTGACACGGCATCCTCCTCGCATCAGTTTGACTTATTTATTCGACTTACTTAAATATTGCATACTGCTTTTCAAATATCTTCTTTTGACACCGTGAAAAATTACCACATTGCTTCTAGCTTCAGTTACATCCCACAATGTAGTGCTGCATCGCTGTCACATGTCTAAAGATGGCTGCATGGCCAAACCCCCCTGCTCCTCCTGACACACGTACACAGCCAAAATTAGACAAAAATGAATATCAGCTGTTAATATCGGCCCAGTTCTGCTCATCGGACCGATACCGATATGTTAAAAAAATCATTGGCCGATACCGATATTAATGTCGATATATCGGGGATCCCTACGTAAAACCATCTGATCCTGTAAAAAAACTAGACTTTGTCTAGTGCTGGTCAACATACTGGCTCATCCTGACAACTGCTTGTCATTCATGTTATTATATGAATTTGTCTAATACCGCAACACTGGTTTAAACAGCCTGAACAACATTAGGGAAGTTGGCGCAGCAGAAAACAGTTTTTTACTGGTGCACCAGTAAAAATGCAGCAGAGCAGATGTGTTATTGGAGATGTTGAGCAAGAGAATGGATGGAGAAAGTCTAGAAAGAGAAGCTGTAGCAGAACATTTTAACGTATCTGTTGTGTGGAGCCAAGTATGTGAACACTAGGGCTGCAACGATTAGCCGACGTCGACAATAGTGGACAATAAAAATAGTCGACAGCAAATTTACCTGTGGACTGTTGTCGTAAAAAACAACAACTACAGTATGAAACATCGTCTTCTTTTTCTATCTCTGCTGATAGTTGCACATGCACAATAAAGTCCGCTAGGGGGAAAATATGGCGGGGGACCAGGGAACAAAACGGCGGCAGAGAACGTCAAGAGTCTGAGATAACTTCACATTAAGCTTACAAAATAAATTAAATAAATGTGAGATTTGTTAAGTGAACCTTGCGTACCACGGAAGTACGTCTGCAATGCTCAAACATTTAGAGGAGGCACATCGGACTTATATAACAACCTCATGCAAGATTTCAAAGCTGAAAGTGAAATAAGAGCCATTTAATAATTATGAGATACACACTAGTCGTTTTAATAGTCGATGACTAACCGAGTGAACACATACACGGATCTATCATCAGCAGATGTCACTCTAGTAGCTTGCTTATAAAAAGTAATCAAAGGCAGAAAGTAATGAATGAAAGGGCACAATCACACTGTTTGGTCCGCTTGGTACAAACATGGCCTCCATCCACGGACGGTATGATTTGCTTGGAGCTGTATAAATAGGCATTTAACTTCTGGTGCGGACCAAGAAACAAACCTGGGTCCGCTGAAAAGCTGGGGATTTTGTTGCACTTGGTAAAGGCTGGAAGAAAAACCTGTTTATATATACACTCAATACCTCAGTCTCATATTGCCTTTATTTGGCTTTAAATGTCCTTTAAAAGGAAAGTTTAACATTTTCGATCACTCAGTTTTCTGCTACTTTGAAGAATTTTTTTTTTGTATGTCTCCTGCTTTTTACCTTTATATGAACTTTAATTTATATTCTGTTATTAGAGCTGTCTGCAACTGTAACTAAGTATTTGCTTTTCTGTTTAAAACAGGCCTCACTGGTAAATGAGACTGCATGTCGCAAGAGGACTACCTGTATGAATAAAAGTTAAAGGAAATTTTTAGGAGTTAAAGTTTACATTTGATGCAAGATGACAGTAACTTCCCTTCCTTAGGTGTTTTCTGTGGAGGAAAGGATGCAGCAGCCATCTGCAGCCCTTCAGTGACATGACTAAAACAAATCTATGATGATGGAAATCCCTGTATGACTGTTTTATAGATTGAAGCCCACGATAAACCGGTGGGATGATGACAAATTCTGCCACAACCTCTCCTTTTCTCCTCCCACACCGGCAGCTGCTTTATGAAACTGTTTCAAATGGGAAGGAAATCACATGTCCGTGGAGAACACCTCCATCTTTTTCCCATCCCAGATCCCTTACAAATCATTTAGATATACTTTTGTAGACACTCTCACTTCTTTGTCTAAGCTACTCCCTTTGCTTTCTTAAGAAAATGGGATTTATTTCCATCGGTTGTCTCACCTTATGACTCAGTGTTGATACTCGGTGTCAGTTTTCTGGGATGTGTTGAGCTAAATACAACTCCATAACTTGCAGTAATCAAAGAAACCAAAATTCCTTTGCTTAAAGTCAAATTTCAGACGAACCTGAGTCAGAGGGTCTTGTTTCCAGGATGCAGAGAGCCCCACCCTCTGCAACTGACCACACAAAATGCCAGCCTCAGGGCAACACTTCTGGTCGTTTCTCTTTCACTGGCAGTATTTTGGTATCGCAAAGCCTGAACCAACATGACTGGAATGCCTTTTTTCCCCTCTTTTGTTTCCTTTTTTGTAAAGAGGCTCTTTTGTTCTAATGGGATAATTTAACTTGGAATGTTTTCACTTTGGGTTTTTGAACTGGGGGGGTGGGGGCTGTTTCGTGGGCTGTTTGGGGATGTTGGTGAAGAATGAAAAGATGGACATTAGAACTTTGTTAGCCAGCTACAGACTCTGTTTGGTCTTCTTGAATTAAGCCATTTCTTTCTTGAGTGATAAAATGATAAAGCACTTTATTTTTTTTCCCATAGTCACCGTATTTTGGCTTTCTTGATGCCGATCTGGATATTTTGAAAAAATAACAGAAAATGGGGGATGAAAACTCTAACTGTAATTTGGATATTGGAAGGTTTTAGTCCCAGTCCATGCTTACAGGTATTCTGCAAAACAAACATTTTATCCAGAAAAAAACAAAGTAACCATTTGCTATGTTAGCACATGGCAAACAGGACTTCTGGGAGAACAATGATGTCTCAGTCTGCTTCACATATTGGAAACACGAACAATTCCAGTTTCTCCACGACAAAATATTTGGCTTTAAATTGCATTGGTTCTCGGTAACATTCCATGTGTGTTGACAAATTTCTGGATTTCTGGAATTTGCATGGAATGGTTTACAATGTCCAAAAAGACAAGATATAATTGATTTAGTTTTAAGGTAAATACCAAATAATGCCCAAAATGTTCTTCTCTTAAATCTTAATGTGTTGTTAAGGGAGGTGCTGTTGGCACTTTGTGTAGTCAGGACTTTATTTGCTTTAATTAGAGCTTTATTTAAACAAAGTTTATTTAGACCAATCAGTGGTGCCTTGTGGGGATTTTGTGCTTTATCTCTTGATAACAGGATGCACGTTCTAATCTAACAAAATGGTGGTTAGTGCTAAGCGTACCGTAGGAACATGTTTTTATTTTTTTGTTATGATATGAGTTTGTCTTACAATATTGTGATGAAGTTGGACATGATGACGTAGAAAAAAGGAGCCATATCTGTTGTCTGGAGATACTTTAGAAACGCATTCACACTGGTGCTATTTGGTCCACTTTAAAAGAACGCTGGTCTGCTTCCAGGGAAAGTACAATTCGTTATGAGTAGTGTGAATGTGCTTTGCCTGTCTAAAACAAAACAAAGAAGCAAACTTTAGTCCATTTGAAAACTGGGGGTTTCATTTAACTGGCAAGTGAAAGCTGGTGCTGTTTGCTTGCAGAGTGAAAGCAAACTGAACCAAAGCTGGAGCAACATGTTGGATTGCTCGCTGTTTGGCTGCTTGTTCTGCACCGTTCAACATGATGACACAGAACGTTTGCCAAAAACGGAGCTGTTGTTCGGCCCAGAACTGCATGACAGAAGAGAACTGCAAGCACGCAGCTAAACAAGTTTAATCTGTCCGTCATTGTTGTCTGTAGAGTTCTGTAATGGCTATGCTACCTATGATGTAATCTAAATTAAAGTAAGTACAAAACAGACCAGTTATGATGCAGGAAACGATGACAATGCGTTGACTTTTTCTTCTCTCAACTAGTTGAGAATGTGGCTAAACATTTAACACCCAGTCATGCATGGAAATAAAAATAAATAAATAAAAACAACAACAACAGAAACCATCATACTCATACTGTCATGAAACCAGCATAATTTGAAAAATACCATCACGTCAGTTTGGTTATACCGCCCAGCACTGGGCTGGTCATTATCTGTGATAGTGATGCTAATATCTCTGAATCAACCAGTTTGTAATTAAGTAGGTGTAAATAAAATGCTCAAAAGGTAAACATCGTTCAAAGCTCCCTGTGGGGCACATTTAACTGTTGCCCTCACCCTTTATCCTGGATAGATCAGTTTATTTTGATTGAAGTGTGTTGGAGCAGGAATGCTTTGAAATCCTGCTGGATTACGGCCCTCGTAGGACCGAACCGAGTAGGCCTGCTGTAGGTGGATCAGCTGAGAATGTCTCATGTGATGATTTGGAGATCATTTAATCTTCCAACCCTACTAGATCTGCAGTTATTGATTAAAACCACAGAAAAGAAAAAAAAAACTTTATTAGTTTGCTTGCTGCATTTCATACAAGTACCGAGAGCAGGTCGGGGAGAAGGAATTTTAGTTGCGAACCTGCTAACTTTTTAAGTTAATAATAAGAATATAATAGTGTTGTTATCAAGTATTAAAGCTGATAAGGTGTCACGGGTCATTACACTTGAACTGACTGTCACTACGCTACCAGGTGAATAAAAAACTTTTTTAAGCTTGATAAATGGATGATCCTTTCTTTGTTTTGCTGCTAACAGACCCAATTGAGGGTGCTTAATGCTTGGTTGACTGAGTAAAGCTTCTGGAAATGACTTCCTTTCACTGGCATAGTCACAGAAGAGCTGCTTCATTCTCAGGACCTTTTTGATGTTTACACAAATGCTTCCCTCATTTTGGGATTAAGAGGCTGAGGGAAATGGTCCAGTTGACGTAGTGTGAATCACCCAATGATTTGTGGAGCCCAAAACCTCATTTTTTTGTTCCTTTAGCACCAACTTAATACTCTGAATTGTGTACTTAGAGGTGGCTAGATGGACACACCTAAACACACCTCTGCACCATACAAGTAAAAGTGTTAAAGCATTTCTGTGTGTGCTGTTAGATTCCCACTGCGATCGGTCCGGTTAGCATTAGACGCTTCTGCTTATTAACACCCCATCAAGTGCATTCATGTTCATGAGTGAGAGCATAAATCTCTGCTGCTCTTTGCTGCAGCAAAAGCTACTTTTCTGTGCTCTGATCATGATCTACAGCATTTAATAAAAGACATCTGGATTTCCCCTCCATCTGCTTGCAAGTTTGAGACTCTTCCGATGTTCCTTTGCTTATCCTGACTCATGCTCCTAAACCACACAGCAAAGTTTTTGCCCCCTTTCGAATGAGTCACTGAGCGGAAATAAACAGAGTCTGGGGCCGACTCAGATAGCATCTTTAATAAATGAAGAAGGAGTGTTGTTCTTGTTGTGCTGCAGGATCCGTGACCCGTGAACCTTTAATCCAAACCTGTTGCGCTGCGGACATTAGAGGAAACACCACTGAGCTCCAGCTGTAAAAGTCAACACAGGACGCTGAAGAGGTGGTATAAATTCATGTCTCAGCACATCGCCGTCTGAATACGTTCCTGCCAGAATGGTGACGATTGGTTTGCACTGAAGCCATGTTTACCTGTAACAGTACCAGAAACACAGCTGATAAACAACAGGGTTGCCAGACTTTTCAGGAACTGCTTTGGTGCTGTGGTGAGACAAAGACGACCCACTTCAGGAAGAATTGTCAGCATCATAGATGTTAAAGAGAATCTGAAATCCCACAGAACAAGAACTCGGCCACAATAATGAGATTCTTTTCTCTGATCCGTTGTGCAGCAAACAGCATGGACAACGCTTTAATCAGCATTTAACCAAACATGGAAACTGGCATCCGTCCATTTTTAACTCCATTTCATGTTGCAGAACTGGAAGTTTTATTTATTCTATTTTTGGCATCCCTGCTTGGAGATCAGAGTTGTGTACACAGCACTTACCAGAGTTTACACTATTTACTTAAATTCTCATAACCCACATTCCCGCCGCTTGCTCTCATCTGGGAAAGACTCAACTAAAGACAACAATGACTCACACACAAACAAACACAGGCAAATACAAATCCTGATTTGGTGTATATGTGTATCGTATTAACACCGACATGTCAGAGAGGACACACGCAGACTTTCTGGGAGAAAACAAAGAGATCGCAGGATTTTTTTTTCATTTCCTTGCAAACTCTACAGATGCCTCTCAAAGAAGCATCTGGATAATTTGTTCTTTTCTGCCCATCCGGATATGGATCCTAATCCGCTGAGTCAACACTTCTAATTCTAGACTTCCGATATCCGCATTGTTTCATCTTTCTGGGAAGTGAGAATGACAGTGTTGTCATCACTGGCTGGCCGGCCCCTCCTGCAAACTGCAACGCTGCAGATGATCAGGTAGCGGGTGTGGGACGTGAAAGCCTGATGTCGCTAATGTCTAATGGGCTAGTCTGGTTTTCTATAAGCAGTGGCAGCAAATAAGCAGCTCCTGGTCAGTTCTCCTGGGTTGGTTGTGGTAGGAAAAAAAAAAAGAATGAAATCTGACATTTTTTATGAGGTAACAATATACGGTTTGGCTTTTGGTCCCAAATTGGACCCCTTGGCCTCCTTTATGCAAGTCTGTGGAAGGAGAAGTTCAGACTTGCTGTGGCCAGTCCTCCAAGGAAACAGCTGGCGTGCCATTCCTCTGCTAACCCTTTCACCTCACCTGAATGTTTAGCAGCAGGAAAAATGGAAAATGATCCTTTTTGACCATTTGACAGCACTCTGAAGCAAAATTTTACATCCATAAGCCTTAAACATGGGTTGGTTTTACATGTAGAAACAATTTGATTTGAGTCAGTGCATATACAGAATGAGTCATAAACTCCACTCAAGTCAAGTGGTGCAACTGTACTTGCAACATGCTTATGTTGAGCTGCCATTGAATAGGACACAGCTGCAATAGGATGTAAGATATTCACTTATTTTACACAGAGCTTCCTGTCACCTGCTAACGCCTCTGTGGTAAATGTGTAGCTAACCAGAGTGGGACATTTCAACTCCGTGACCCTGAAACCCTGCCCATATTAGACAAGCAAGGTCTGGATTCCAGGTGTGGGAGAGTCCCTCTCCATTCCTTACAGGTCTAGAAAGCAGGTAAATGATTTGTCAAAGCAGGGTGACCCTTCCCTTCAAGTTAACACACGACCACCGGGGCCATAATTTAGGAAAAAATACATTTTCCTGATGTGTGTCCAAATTTCTAACGAGTTTCACTGAAAATTTTAAGCTTTTCTTTGTGAATCAAATGCATTGCTTTTATTTCTTTTATGCTGCAAAGTGAAGGCAGTGATTAAAATGTATAGGGAGCAAAATTAGTTTTATGCTTTAACATCGATTTCTTTGCTTGAAAATTGTCAATCTTGACATCTTTGTTCACATTTACTTCACCTTAAAGTCAGTCAACAGCAGTTATTTGCTGTGTTTGGCGAGAGGTAATGAGGCCGAGCTGAACAGGAAGTGATTAAGTGCGACATTTCAGGTTCTGGATGGTTTATGTGCAGGTGACTGTAATCTCCCACTAACATCTCACTGTTATGTCTCCCTCTGCTGGCAAAATCAGGGAATAGCGCAATTAAAACATTGTTTTTCCTCTCCTCATCCACGTCATGTTTTTTTTTAATTATTTTTGCTCAGCTAAAAAGCAGTTTTGATATTTCAATGTTGTCCCTTTGAAAGTCGTCTTATGTGCTGTTGAATGTGTAATTCCTGTGTTTCAGGGAGCATAATTACCTGACCACATGTTTGTGGTTTCTCTTTGTGCTTTCCCATCAACACCGCAGGTGTGTTGAGAGTTTTGAAGCAGCTTTATTGTAAGCGTTGAAAAACAAACACCTTGTAATGACTTTATCTCCATAATCATCATTTTAAACTCTGACTGAGCTACACGTCCTCATGAAGTAGCTGATTTCTTTTCCAATATGAGTGTTTTGATCAGGCTTTATCTAGCCGCCTGCTGTTGACAGCTCTTATGTTGCTTTATGTTTGATTTTCCACACAGGTGTGTTTTTGCCAAGCGGAGCTCCACCTGTTGAGTAAAGTTTGCTTCTTCTTGTTTGGTGTATCTGCTTAAAAAAGGGGTTGGGATTGTTGTTAACTTGATGGTAACAGATGATTCAGTTTTGCAGAGAGAAAGTGGAAACCATCATTAATGTTTTAATCTAAATGACCTGAAACACTTTTTGCAATCCTTTGTGTTTCTTTTAAATTTATCAGACAATTTAAGGGAAGTCGTGCCTCACGATTTCTGTTATCTGGTAAACAATCATGGAATTTGAAAAGTGGAATTAATTGTAAAATGTAAAATATGGTGGAATTTGCTCATGTGGGGGTGTAATCTTTTACTCCCAACCAGTTCATTGTGCCACTGCCAAATATACAAGAGAAGCTGGCTTAAAGTCCCCCGTCTGTGGTATGTCACCTTAAGTCTCCCCCAGAGGTTCAGTAGGGGCTTAATGTGCAGAAAATGAAGGAATTTGCTATTCGAGTCCTAGTCTAGAGCTGTTTTATCCCTTTCACACTGGCCAGACTCCTGAACCTAATTTTGAATCGGCACTTTCACAAAATAAAGTTGTCCTAACCTAAAACCTTCTTAAATGAAAACCATGACGAAATCAGTGGGTAAAGGCTGGATTCACCTGAACAGCAGACCGCTGGAATACTCATGTTTGGAAAAAATAAATAAATAATTTAAACAGACCGCTGTGTTGCTTATGTTTTAATAAAGTTAGACAAAAACAAAAAGGAGAAGACGGAATAAACACCAGACCAAATAATGACTGAGCTTCAGAAAGTGAAGGAGAACTGTGACGGTTAAAAGATGTGGGTGATAGTGGAGCTGGATGTGGCATTGCTGCTGGAGAGCCACCACAGTAGCTCCAACCGAAGAACCTGACCGAGTAACCCCACCCTCGCCTGGTTCTTCCACAGATAATAAAATGAAAATAAAGTTCTGGTTGTGTAACTTAGGAGTAAAACCTCAATGATGCTGCATTGTTATGTTACCTGGCAACCGATTTAAATTTCGGTAGGCGATATAAGTAAGCTTGTATTGACATCCTAACTTCAGGCATCAGGGTAGATTGTATTTTGGAGGGTAACCGTAGGATATAATGGAGCCTGATAACCATCAACTTCAGGACAAAACTTCCAAGCTGTTAACTTTTACTTTCGTGTAGTAAAGTCTGCCCACTTTTTTTCTGGTTACGCTGGTTTGTGAGCCGGTTTGGAAGAAAGCACCAAGGTTCTGAGACTCGTGAACGGAGCTGGTGCCTAAACCAGAATCAGGTCTGTGTGAAAGCACTTTTTACTGCGTGTCATCCGTTTTTTTTCTCTGACTCCCTTTCCTGCCAAGACACTGTCCTTTTTAAATAATAAAAAAAAAAGTTAAATCGGATTGAAATTTTTTTAATTTTATACTCTCACCACATGTTTAAATACGTTACCTTTGACAAAATTAGGACACATAATAAAAGGAAAAATTTAGGGGGAAAAATTAATAAACCCAACCTGGAAAAAAACGAAATGGATTATGTAGTACCCTAGAAATGTGTGTATCTTGTACTGTATGTTGTTGTATTGTGGTGTTGTTCACCTAGTGAACAGCAGTGGGAGCCATTTCTCCATTACTAAACCTCATCTCTCAGCTTCAGACAATCCTTAAGCAGCACAAACCTCCTTACAGCTTCTATACTGTGATAATACCTACAAAGCTTCTATAAATCAGCCACGCAGCGTCTAAACATTAACCTGAAGCTCCGGCGACTTGTGCTTTCACACATTTCAAAGGTTAACAGCTTTCAGAGAGGCTGCTCAGCTCATCTCCTCTCAGTCTAGCCAGCGAGGATTCATCTCAAGCACAAGAATCAATACTGCGTCTGTCACTCGTTGAGCTAACACCTCTTAGGCTATGCAGACCGATTACAGCTGAGACGTTTCCGGATGCTCTGAACTGACAGTGTACTAATTAGTGAAGTCATTACAGGTACAAGAACTCTCCAAGTACTCCTTTTAGGGTGTGAGGGATGATCACAGGTTTCAAATGTTGACACACAACAAGGTTGATTGCAAGTTCCTTTTTACTTTATTGACACAAAATCAATGCAAAGGACCTGACTTGCTGTTGCATGAATCATGGGGTTTGATTAAATCTCCAGCCTTAGGATCAACAGAAGAACACTTACAGGCCACCGGGGAATTTTGTGGCATTTCAGACATGTTCTCAGGGTACAACACATGCATGCAAAGCGATCAAGCCTTGATCTGCTGTGCATAAGTAATGGTGTTTACACTGAAAATTACACATCTGCAATGCAGTTAAAGTGTGGTAAAACATCCGTGTCTGTCTTCTGTCTCATATACAGAACAACCCCTCCATCTCTGTCTGATACTGTAACTGTTGTTTAGGCACCACAGGCAATATTCCCCTGTTGTTATGGAATGTGTCTCATTGAGAGTGATGGCCAAGCCGTTTCTGCTTGCCCGAGCAGGACTGTGAGGAACCCTGCAGGGCTCAGTCTGCCTCTTTGTGCAGGACCCTGCGAGATGTAGCCGTGCTGTCTTTAAAAAAGCACCAAGTGGATTTGCTGCCTTTCTTTTTTTTTTGCACATTTCAAACATTACATCTGGTGTCCAGAGGAATTTCTGCAGTATTGCATGGCAAAATAGCTTAACTGCAACAATCAAGCAAGAAAATGATTGCAAAAGCTTATGCAAAAATTAGGGCTTTAAAGCTAATTAAGTTTAAACAGGCCTATGAAAGGCTGAGTTTATGTATAAGCCTTCTCCACTCATTTTTTTAAAGTATATTGTGTAGCTTATGTGGCTATTGCATCTAGGGAAACTTTAACAGTTTATGGCTTAATGTCTGAACAAAAGGCATTTACGCCACAGGCAAAGTGACCCCCTCAGAACCTGCTCACCCAGGCCACTCCAGCTCAGCCATACGTCTCTATCTGTGGGAAACAAGACCCCTTTCCCTCCTAACTTGATAGCTGTGACCTGTTGACCTCCATTCTGTTAGTCAACCCTCCTCTTTTCATTCTCTGGCTGTCTCACACACCCCGTGACACACATTCGCTGATCAGATATCTAGGAGATGCAAGAAGATATGTGATCAGAATTAGGGTCTTTCATTGTGATGAGCAAATCAGCAGAGAGGCCATCTGCAGCTCAAACAGGGGTCAGTGTGTGTGTGTGTGTGTGTTGGTTTCAGCCATATGTCCACTATGGTTTGTATATGTTTATGTCTGTTCCCTCTGCTGCGCAGCTGAGACACGCTGTGCGACTGCGACACAAGTGTTTGTGTGTGCGTCTGACATGCGTTTCAGCCATGCGTGGGCTTGTCTCTGACCGTCTGTGTCTGTCCATGTCTTGGAGTTTAGCACTTGTTCAGCCACTGAGACGAAGACTGCACCAAGACACCCAGCATGAGGTCAAAAGCCCACACTTGCTGAAATAACATCAGTGTGTGCGTATGTGTGCCAAAAGGCCTTGTAGCTGCTTTAAGTGCTCTCCAGCTGCTGGAAGGGATCACCTTATGTTCCTCCATTTGTTTAATTTTATACTTTCATGTCTGTTTTAGAGTTACACCTCAGGTTCAAACCTCCCCGCCGGTCGTGCAGCCCACCGATAACCCTTGTATGCCTAAATTATTCAGAAAAGCTAAATTTAGCGCTGATGAAATGGGCTCTCTGCAGATGAAAAGTGATATCTGAATGACGGCAGTGTGGAGCAGGATCCAACCGTGCGGTGACAGATAATTGGACGCCGTCGGCCCCTCCTGGATTATGTTGAAGAGGTATTGTTGGGGTTGTAATTACTCGATCATTCGCCTCCCATTGATGAGCTCAGTCTTCAGGATCATTCCTGGTTTCGAGTTACATGCTTTTGTCTGTGTATTGTGAGGACAGACACAGGGGAGGCCTGGAATTTCAGCTCATCCCCTTTTTAAACATCTTAGGATTTCACAGCTACATACACGTTACAGAAATGCATGAAGAATGCTGCACTTTAGTTTCTATCCAGTCCTCCACCAAAGCTGCACTGGGCTGCTCTGCAGGACGGATGCAGAGGTTTAGTTTTATTTGTTTGGTTTTTAGGGGTTAAACTACACATCAATTCAATGACCAACCAATGGCAGAGCTGGTGTCTTTTAAAATGATGCTGGTTTTACAGTATTTGTCTTTATTTTTTTCATACATGACTGGATATTAACCACATTTACCCTGATTGAGAGAAGAATTACCTCTGACTAAGAATAGCCAGAAAATAAAATTCCATCGTCATGAGAAGTTTACATTGTAAATAAAGATACAAATAAACCCTGAAACATTTTAATGTCCACAGTGGTTGGACTATTAGGTTTTCCCTGAATCCATTTCACTCCATAGTGCCTAGTGGAACCATGTCTTTATCTTGATCCACCACGTGGCCAGTACCTCCAGCAACGATGTCAATAAGTGACATCTGACTCGAGGATCCTGCAGCTTTTTCAGTTTTACATGGGGATGTGGTGGGGGATGATCTCAGTTTCATACATTCTTGGTACCGCAAACCAGCTGAGGTGGTGCAGCAAACTGCTCGTGTTACCTCTGGTGGTAACTTTACATCAAAAGCATCTGCAGCAAATGGTTGTCTGATGTTTTAAAGCGGAAGTATCTCCACTCATACGGCTCCTCCCATCACATCTCTAGTAACACAGCTGCTCTGCTGTATACATGTTACCTGGTGCAGCACTGAATAAGGTCCCCCCCTCAATTAGTTTACCATTGCACCATGTTTTATTGTTGTTTAGGCTTTTTAAACTAGTGTTTAATTTAACTATATCAGACTTAATATCACCCAATTCTCATTATATCACAATAATAAATTAATTCATTTCTTAGATATTTTCTGCTGTTTGTTTTCTGCAGGTGAACGTAGCCACGTGTAGTAACACATACTCGTCCCTTCATGTAGTAAAAGACTGTGCTAAACAGTGTTGTGCTAGTTACTGATAAAAAGTAACTAGTCACTGTTACTGGTTAATTCTTTGAAACAGCTACTTTTTTGATTAATTACACCGAAAAAATTATGTGTTACTGTTAAAAGTAACTTTTTTAGTTACTTTTGTAGAAGAACATTCTTAAAAATTTGCCCATGTAACTTATTTACAGTGTTGTACGAAATATAAATGAAACTCAAACACAATAAAACAATAAAATTTTCAGCACTTATTTATTAAAGTCAGGCCAGACGATTATTTAAAATAAATAAACAAACAAAAAAATAAATAAAGCCCATTTCTCCTCTTCACATATTTTGTTAATTATTCGCAGGCATTGTTTCTGTCTCTCTTTGAGACAAAGTTGTGCACGTGTGTGTGGGTGCCGGTTTAAACGCCTGTGGTAACCAAGGTAACGGGGCAGAAGACACTAGTTCCTGGTGCGTTCACGTTTCCGTTTTGCATCCAGGGGTTATGGCTTCGTGGACAGCTGTGAGAGAGTCCGAAGGGCTTGAAAGGGAGCAGAGCAACGCAGAAAAACAAGCCCAGCACGCGAACTGTGCAACACTGCCCATGCTGCGCTGCTTCACCGCTGTAAGCAGGAAGAAGCTCACAGCTGCTCGCCGAAATGGAATTTAGCTGGTAACGTTATGTTAACTGAGTTACTTTGTTTAAAGAGTAATGCATAGAAGTATTAGTTACTGACAAAAGTAACGCATTACTACCCAACACTGAGGTTGTGGTCCTCTGTAAGCTGAGCTAAAGCAGAGCTACTAGAATAAATGTTATTACCACACGCATCTTAATCAAATCATATCACAAACACTAATACGGACAACGTTCTGGTGTATTCTGTGTTCAGACTAAAATGGTGACGCCAATTAAAAGCAGAGGAAATGCATTCTTTCCTTCAGTCTCCCTTTTGTCTTAAACATACAGCACAAACGTTTGAAGCCCTCTTACTGTAATTACCTGTCCGACAGCCTTCTTTCAAACAGGAAATCTTGGAGCCTTGTCGCCATGGCTCGTGGTTGGCACTCTATACGTGCAGGAGGAGACTAGTTGAGAAAATTCAAGGTGTATTTGTTGTTTGATGTGTGGAGATAACGTGCTGAAAGCGATCAGTCTTGAAGTGTCAGTGTACTGGACAGTTGTGTACAGGTAATGTGTACAGTTTTTAATATTTATTTAGTCTTTTCTTTGGGTTTTCAACACCGTAGAAAAGTTAGGCATGGACACTCCCTACAAGGTGTAAGGATGTATGCTCGGCCTGGCATGCCTGATTAGCAAATGTCCCACATTTTTGTAACTTCAAAAGAAAGCTTGAGATTTTTGTCTGTCACATGTGCACACGTGAACTAAAGGCGGATTTATGCTCGCGTGCAGCCGGCTACGGCGTAGCTGTCGCTGCTGAGTTTGCTTTCGCGTCATTTTGGTGTCATGTTAGAAAGATTGGTCCAGCTCTTTCGCTCAACTCAGTACTAAATATTCTGCATGCACTTATGCCCAAGATGATCTTGTATTTTAAAAAAAACAGCAACAAAAAACCTGCGTCTAGCACTACATGACAGCGCCTGGGTCCAACTGGACTCACAGCAGTCTGACTACTTAATTACGATGTCCCACCCTGTTTGAATTCTTGCTTGTGTTGTTCTTATTCTCAGATGTAAGTCGTTTTGGATAAATCAAATCAAATCAAGTTTATTTGTATAGCCCTATATCACAACAAAGTTGTCTCAGAGGACTTTACAGAAAGA
>JBAMHW010000014.1:27676757-27694943 GCA_037177495.1 Rhadinocentrus ornatus
CGATCAGCCTCTCATCAACTTGATCCACTGGTTATTGTTTTTAGAAACGGTGGTTACCACACAAATTCAGCCACAAGCCAGATATCTGGCAACACATGATCCCAAACTGACCAATAACAAGGGAGAACCTCCGCGTAACCGTCTGCGTAGCAGGGGTGCACATCAGGTCTGGAAGAGGTGCGCGTCGAGCCTCTGCGGAGCTACGGCGAGCCTACGGCAGTTACACGCATACAAGCATAAATCCACCTTAAGACGCCATCAGTTTCAGGTAGTTTCTTTCATTTTTCTAATTTGGAATAAAGAGAGAGAAAAAAGAAAAGCCTGGTTAGCAAAGGAAATTACATTGATTGGACTCCCCACATTATATGGAAAGTGTAGCACAGCTGAGTTTTTGTTGAAATGTGGGATGGGCATTTTGGGTGGGAATGCATCACTTGATTTCCATGAAAAAGATCTCACAGAAGAATTTTCCTGATCTAGTGAAATTAAACTGTTTTCACAGCAGCACATCCTCTGTTATCCTGAACTTAATAACATTACGCCTGAGATTAGTTTCTAATGTTTAAAGCTAATTAGGATCCATAAAAAGACACTTTATTAAAAAATGGTTAATGGCATAGATACAGTTTATACGGTTTAGATATAAACTTAAGAAGATGGACTATTTATAACCACAGACAAGTCAAGTGATGGATGATGATATCCAGACTTACTTTGGCATCACATTCTGCCAATTTGTCATAACCTTTTTAATAACTAACTTCCTGAAAGATCTTCAGCATGTTATTTAAAATATGTTGAAATGTGCAAGAAAAAAAAAGAAATATGCCAGAGTAAAATGACAAAAATGGTGATATTTTGTCTACCTTACATAGTACAAGCTGTGTTTTCGTTAGGAAGCTGTGAATGCGCAGAAGCAAACTCCAGTCCGCCTATAAATGCCTATAAACCTAAGTCTCGGTCTACTTTATTTGATCCAAATACAGAATGCAGCGCCACATCTGGCGAGGAGGGAAATACGTCATTTAACAGGTTCGATTTGAGTAGTGTGAAAGCAAACTCAGGCCAGAAGAATGTTGCAACCCCTAATCGTACCGAGTCTAGTGGACTATCCTGGTGCGAAAGCATTCTTAAGTAAGGCTGCACGATTGTGACCAAAATAATAATCACGATTATTTTGGTCAATATTGTAGTCACGATTATTAATCACGATCATTCACCGTGTTTGGAAAAACATGTATTTTTAAAGCACCAGTTATAAACAAACTATTTGGAAACAATTTTTAGTGAAAAATTAAACTTTGTTTAGAAAAGACGATAATGTGAAAAAATAGATTTACCATTAATTTTTGAGAAGTTATTGTAAATTATGGGGCTACAAAAGATGCTAAATAAAGAGCCAAAAAGAGCTCTCTGAAAAAAGCCAAACAACCCATCAATAGTATATAAAGTTGTAATGGATGCTACCGTGAAGAGGGATGTCGTGAGAAAGGCAAAAAATGCTGAAAAGACAACTTATAAATGTTTAAAACAGAAAAAAACAAAACAAAAAGAAAAACATATTCTTCAGTTAAAATTTTCTGTTTTTTTAAAGTTTAATTTTAAGTGCAATTTGTTGCAAGTCTGCAACAAATCACAAAACTTTGAAATTTTTAAATATGTATGTCCACACTCTTCATTAATAAACATTCATATCTGATGGTAAGCCAGCGCGGGATCAGCTTTGTACGTTTCATTTTCAGCCTGGTCATGGAACAAAGACGGTCATCTGCTGCTCTGAATGCAGCTCTGCTGCGTGGGGACCAAGCCTCTTCTGGGGGCACAGCACCCACTCCTCATTGAGAAAAGTAAACCACTTTCCTTTACGCCAGTCTCCAAAAGTCTCCAATATCACCAGAAAAAGTCACTAGATTTGTCGCTTTTTAAAAAAATAGTCATTAGACGCGCGTGAAAACTCGCTAAATATAGCGACTAAGTCGCTAAGTTGGCAATACTAAGCTAGCTGCCGACTGTAAAAGGTGTGTGCGCCCTTGTTATTTAGGCGGCTTAATGAAGCCTTGGTCTTGCGTTCGCCCCCTGGTGGTTGGCAGACTACTGGTTGAGAATGTGTGTCATCAGCGAGCTCGTATTTTTGAATGTAAATATCATTGACGATCAGGTTAATATAATTGTAGCCACCAAAACCGTGATCACGATCAAAGTCTGATTAGTTCTGCAGCCCTATCCCGAATAAGAAGGAAACAGAAATCGAGAAGCTGAAAAAAAATAAGAAATATTAAAATAACAGCTAAACAACAAAAAACCATCCCAAGTTGTTCTTAGCATGACTTTCCTCCACTTCGCCTCCAGCCACCTCATGCAGACCTTGTTGTGTTCTTTCCATCACCAACATGATGGAAAGAACATCTTCTGAAGATGTTGACAGCAAAAGAAAATCTTTAAAGAGCTAAAAAGGAGAATAGTTCCATGTAAATAGCTTAATAAGTGTCAGTTAGTTGTACTTGATGCCGTGTGAATAAACAATGAATAATACCAGCATGAATTGGCTTCCTTCTTTTATTCCTGACATGTTTTATGATGCCTTTTTTCAGTGAACTGTTTAAAGGTTCATTTAGGAAAGGTCACTACAAAAAAAGGTTTCTCTTTTCCTAAAGCTTTTATTAGATTCTCTATTTCTGACTGTTTTAGAACGAGTAACTGCCCAGAGGGTTACCCAGTGTAAATTTACAGCGGAAGATTTCACATACAGGAAAGTATTTCACTGACATTTTCTTTCTTTAGTCTGTTGAAATTCAGAAGATGCCTGGCAGTTAGCTTGTTAGCTGACACAGTTAGCTTGTTCTTAACTTTTTTTTTATGGGCCACACATACATAATCTTGCAGACAAGGGTCAGTTGGCTCATTAGTGACCCCGAACAATAAGAGTCAGTCAATGTTGCCAAGCTTGTTACAAGACATGCGCATCCCTGCCTAAAGTAGCTTAATACAGACGATCCTTATTATGCCTCCACTTCAGACCCCAGTACTACAGGAGAGACACTATTTCCTTTTATCATTTGTAGTTGTCAGTCAATCCCATAGAAACCAGTCTGGGCAAGAAAATCACTGTGAAACTGCAGGGCTCTGAAACACAACTAAACTGGACAATAAATGGCTCCATGTAGGGGGATTATTATGGGATATATATGCATCAAAATCACTACCTCAATCTACACCGTCCAAACTCATTTTAAAGGCTTTTCTGTCTAATTTCGATTTAATTTCTACGTTTTATGCTCAACAATTAATCATATTCTAAGGATACTAACATTATCTCCTCATCACTCCTCATATTTATTCCATTATTGTAATAAAGTAGAGTTGTTGTAGTTTAATTACTATGTATGTAATTACTTTAGCTGAAAACTTTAATCATCATCAGTCTATATCCTTAGATTCCTAATTATCATAATTTAACCAAGACAGCTAGTCAAGGGGAACAACCCCCTCTCTGTAACACACTGAAAGCAATGGTATTGTACACTGAAGAGCGGAGCTGCTGTAATTCTGAGGTATCAGTCAGCAGGAGAGATCGCTTTTCACCGCTGTCACAAAAGGAGAAGGAGGAGTTAGAAGAATGAATATTGCCAGGGCAGCCAATACGGAGCACACCTCCTCCTGCTCTCCTTTGAATGGGGCACTCCTCCTAGTTTCTCGGCTCTGCCTGGTGGAGTGTGTGTGGAGACAGAGCAGGAGGAAAGTGTGTGTGCAGTGGCTGTGTGGACATGTCATAGTTCATTCTGGGAGCCTGATCAAGCGGGTGGACGCGGTTACAACTTGCCATTATGCCTATGATGAGGACCCAGCTTGGAGTTTTGTTTTTGTTGGCCCAGTCGGTGGCCTACTGTGATGCTTGGTTCTGGTCCTGGAGTGGTACTACAACGTTGCGCCCAACAGTGGAACATGAGGGGTCTGGCAGTCCAGTGGGTAGTGGAGAACCACCGTTAGAGAGTAGTGCAAGGGTTGGAGCAGAGATCGTTAATGAAGGACACGTGATCCGGGAAGAAGTCCAGACTTTGGATGAGACCACTGAGGCTCCTCAACTGGCCACTCTAATACCTCCTGCAGTACCAAAGAATGAACATGCCTCAGAAAAGGGCACCGCAGGGAGCTCATCACTCATAAACACACCTGGTAATGGCACATCTTCATTAAAGGGTATGGGTTCTGGAGCCTCTGATCATGTAAAGCTCACAGGGAATTTCTCAGTCATGTCTGAATTGGCCTCAGAGACGCGTTTATCCAGCTCTACATTGATGCCTGAATCAGATTTTACACCAGGGACTGAAACAAGTTCAGGATTTGAATTAGTTAAAGTAATGTCCACTGAACATAGGGGATTGGAGATCAGTGTAAAACCTCTCAAAGATGAGCAAAATCTGACGTCAGAGAAAACTTGTACAACTTGTACCAGTGCAGATGGGAGCCACAATACCGGCAGCACAAAATCAAAGCCAAGTCTTGATCCCCCTGAAACCCCCAACAACAACATAGAAAACTCAAACAGTAGCTCCAGTTGGAATTACTCGAATTTGACTTCATTTAAGAGCCCAAAAGATTTGCAATCTTTAAGTTTAGGAAACCAATATAAACAGCTTTCTGCACAGTCTCAAGGCAACCAACAAGCAGTTCACTCACCAGTTGATAAGTTTACTGCTGATTGGGGTGCATTACAGACTAGTCAAGCTCCATTTGCTAGCCAGACACTCTCAGCAACAGAAACATTAACTAATAAATCCCAAACAATAAGACAAGACACTAGCTTTCCCACAGCTAGCCAAACTCAAGCAGTAGTGAGAAGCCAGAAAGCATTTACTGGTCAAACTGGTCACATTTTAGATGCTGCTCAACCATCAGGCAGTGAGCAAGAGTTAAACCAAACAATCCCATTCAGTCAGACAGCTGCAGGTGGCCAGGCAACTGAAAACCACACAGAAGTGGCTAAATCAGCATCGGACATTCCCTCCCCCCAGTGCTTGTTGGTAGATGCTCCTCTTCCTTTCTGCTCCTCCATGGTTGGGAAAAAGTTTGCCGTGCCCAATTACTTTAACCAGAGCACTGAGGAGGAAGTCCGAGCGCTCCTGAATGATTGGGCATGGCTGCTGCGGGCACGCTGCCACCATAGCTTGGAGTGGTTTTTCTGCCTTCTCTTGCTACCGAAGTGTGGCCCAGTGGTCCCGCTACCCGTGTTACCTTGCCAGAGTTTCTGCCAGGTGTTGCAGGACAGTTGCTGGACGCTCCTGGATGAGGGACGCCTCCCTGTGGAGTGCCACACTCTGCCAGATGAGGATGATGGGTATCAGTGCTTGTCAGTTAGTAACCAGAAAGGTAATTACTGGTTTAAAATGAATCTTATATGGGGATTCATTTTAAACCAGTTTTGAAAATCTACTTAACCCATTCCCCCGTTCCCACCCAACAAACTGACACCTATGTCTGCCAGCACAAAGTAAGAGGTTAACCATCATTCGGTTACATGCTTATTGCTACGTTTATTTGTGTCGTTGGCCTAACAAGCATGTTGCAGCAACTTATTGTGTTTACATGTTGCATGTAAGTTCCCGTTGACCTCAAGATCGCATGATTCCCTTTCCTTTGCGTAGGTCATAATACACACAATCAACTTCTATTGTTTTCTTTGCTTTGGTAAAATTTATTCACGTTTTGTGTATTTTTACATCTGATTTTAATGACAGCAGAGTGACGTGCTACATTATTTCTTTACTCCCGTTAAACTGCAGCGACCTGACTGTTAATGTAAACTGTGATATCCTCAGGAAAACAAAACTTTTATAATTGAGACCCCTGACAAATGACCATAATTTGAAAATAGCTTGTGCATGATCTCCAGATCAGGAAGTGGCTTGAAAGCTGCATTACATGTAAGTGTGTGTTCGGACAGAGACACATTAGCTTGCCAAGCATGGGAAGATCTCATGTTTGTGACTGTGAGATCATCCTGTTTTCTTGGTGGGACATCAAACTCATGTGAGCTTTCTCTGCCCTGAAGCCTGTTTCTATCTGCTGGCTCCACTTTCAGTTCATATCACCGGGAGTTGAAGATTGTCTGTTATCTTTCAACACTTACTTTTATTGACAGATGTGAGTGGACATCACGTTTCTGGTTCCAGAGCTAAGACTGAAATCAGCTCCATGACATATTTTGTATTTATTGAAAATGCTTCAACTGTGTGTTGATTGTAAAGGAAAATCATGGATGAGGATAAATCAGGGTCAGGGTTTGGATTAGTGGAGTATATAGGGTCATATTGCAAATTCAGGTTTTAGAGAGAGGTTTTTAGCCTGCATTTATACAATATGTCTGATAGAGAAACCTCTAAAAAGTTCGAGTACCAAATAAATGCTGGGGTTCCTGGATGCAGAGGTTGTGAGACTGCACATTAACCTTATGCATATTTAAAGGAGCAACCTTGTTGCCATCTTTAAACCCTGAGGGCAAGTTGTATTGGTAATCCAGAAGTCAGTTCACTGCCAAGGCATGTATGTTGAGTAATGCTTGTAAAAGTAGCCTCAAGGTATAATTGCATTGCTTTCAGTCCCTCTAAATCAGACATAAAAGCTCTGCAGCCAAGACCATCTGGTATCACTCATTTAACTCATTTGGACCTGATGCATAACGCAAGTTTACCCATGTCAGTGTTTGAAGGCTGGCTCAGGTCTACAAGCTGCTGCTGACTGCTGGTTAAAGTACTCAATGTCCTTATTTAATCTAATTTCTTGCTGTTTAGCTTTGACTCTGCCTGTAAGGTCTATTAGCCTCCCAAATCCTGAGGTTAACTGATGCATTTATTCATCTGAACTGTAGCCGATGAACTGCGTATGGTTTGTGCTAACACCATAAGCTAGTGCCAGCATCTGCAACAAACTGGTACATTTTTAAAAGGGAAAAGCAGGTTGGTGCACTCTGGCTTTTAGATAAATAAGGTCACACATGAGTAGGCAAGATAATGTGTTACAAAACTCTGTAAATGTGTGGCTTAAAACTGAGAGGGCGAAGCAAAGGACAAAAGAACAGAAAAGTTACTTCTGTTTATTAGTCTGGTAACTTCAGGACCGCGTCCACCCACTTACAAGCCCTTTGACCCCGGATCAGAACCATTATTACATAAAGTGTCTGGGAAGCTCGAGACACTTTTCATTACCTACAGCTCCGCTAGCCTGACGTGTGGGAGGAGGGCACTCATTTTCTCCTTTTTACTGTGGGTCGTAACACCGACCTATCCTCTCCATCATTTAGCTTGTCATGGAAGAATGTTTCATGATGAACTGCTTTTTGTGTGAGTTGATATATTTCAGATTCATTTAGGGAAAACTGGGTGCCACCATTGGTTAAAAAAACCAAAAGAATTTATTTGATTTAAGCCTGTAGATGTGTGAGAGATTACTGTGGTAAGACTGCAGTGATAGCAGATCTGTGGGATGTGATCCTTTCACTGTGGGATGAAAGTTGGAGTGGGGGGGTCAGGGTTGTTAGGGCTCAATAGCTCTTTTAATGATGTTTTCCATGGTTACCAGTCTCTTCTTTAAAGATGAGCAGTCATTCATATCAGGGTGTAAAGATCAACTGCAGTTCATTTTGGGGAGTTGTGGATAACAAAATCTTGTAAGAAACCCTTATTCTCACCCTTACTGACAGCTTTAGGCTGCTTATTACGAAATAAACCAAATCCTCCGAGTAGTCGCTTATGTACATCTGTAGCAAATTTATAAAAAAAAGGATGAATAATAAAAAAAAAGAAAAGAAAAGGAGGGATGCATACATTTGACGGATGGTTCCAGAAAGTCTGTGCATTTTGGTCTGCTATGTGGATCATGCTCATTTTAGTGGTCTGACCCTGATTTGTAGCAACAGGGTTCCACTGAGCTGAGACTGATATCGTATCTCATGACAGGAAGACCTGAAGCTGGCTCCCGGCCTTCATGGCGGCGCTTGCCAGGGAATCATTTTGACTTGGCTTGCAGGAGGGTTCCAATTATGGGTACAGCACGGTCCGACAGAAACCCATTACCCCCCCTGGTTTGTGTTGTTCTTGCACAAAATGAGAAGTGACAAGGCTATGTTGCAAAACACAGTTCAGAAGCACTGGGATGCTTGGAGCTGCATAGGAGCCCAAACGTATGAAGGGACAGTATTAGTAGGGACAGAGGTTGAATGTGTCCTAAACTCATTTTGAAGCACTTTCATTTCACTTGAGTGGATACTAGAGGTTTGGGTCTTTTGCACAGGCAGAGAACATGAACCATGTCTCCTTTAAATTGCACAGGTTGTGGTGAAGTCATTGTCATGTGTTTGTGGCTTAGTAAAAGGAAAAAAGTTGTGTTTACCTCTTAAGATTAATTAACATTTCGCATAGATGTTGTGTGTCTTTTGTCCAGTCTTTTGTTGCCCCATTCCAACTTTTTTGAGATGCTTTGCTGCCATCACATTCAAAATAAGCTAATGACCGTCCATGAAATGGTAAAATGTCTCAGTTTCAGCATCTGATATGTTGTTTTGCTCTGCTGGGGATAAAATATGGTCTATGAGATTTACAAATCATTGCATTCTGTTTTTATTTACATTTCACACAACGTGCCAACCTTTTTCAAATCTGGGTTCTCACTGATTTGGGTCAGCATCGATACCAACAGCACAGCCGACAGCCGGACACACACACCTCCCCCTCTCACTAATTATAAAGTAACTCAACATTATTTTATTTAAGCCTTTCAGGTGAATGTTTAAAATTTAGGAGCCTTTCTGAATACATGCGACGGTGTTTTACAGATGAATGCACCAGAGCAACTTAGAAGCCCTCTTTCCTTTTTATACCTCTTATCATGTGTTTTATGAAATACCAAGAAGCAGTGACAATCTGTGTGTGTTTTTAGTGTAAGTGAACAAAAAGCAGGGAGCATAGTGTCTCTGGGTGGGTTGGGTGTGTTGTTCCTGTGTGCCTTATTGTCCGCTTATTTCATTTGGCTCTTTTTGTTTAAAGAAACAAGAATTCAGACCTGTGACAGAACCGTCCTTAAATAATGTTGTAAAGGTACATGGATCTACATCGATTTATCCTTTCAGTGGTCAACGATCCAATAGCTCCAATCCATATGGAAAATATCAATCATCATCAGTACAATCATTTTTTTTAGATGTTATAAGGGCAAACGTGGTTTTGTTTGTTCTAACATCCAAAATGTCTTATTATAGTTTGAGGTAAAAGTGGATATCCAAAGGCATGGTGTGATGAAGTGAGACTATAATAAATTATTTGGCCTAAGACTCTAAAAAAGAGACATGTTTACACCATATTCTGTCTTAATGTCTACAAATATAAATTTATTCTATTAATTGTGTTTCTGTTCAAAGAACAGATGATTTTTCATTTAACTGGTTGAGCTCAGGAAGAAAATTACATTTTGATTGTTAGCTGCTTTTTGTGATTGAGATGAATGGAAGTTTGTATCCACTGAATCGATATAATATCATTTTGTTGTGATTTACACCCCTAATAAGTTTCAATGAAGTTAAAAACGGCAGGTCGGTCTGCACAGTATTTTCTGCAGAAGATGCTGAAACAACTAAAGGATTCAAACCACACAAACACTGTGAAGGCAAAGCTGCCAACCAAAACATTAAAAGGTTTACGTGGATCCGACTGAAAAGAGTCTAAACAACAAGCCTTCAGCTAGATGCAACACAACATTAATATTTACTTTATTTAAACAGCATTTGAATGGTTTAATAATAATAATGGTTTAACCCACAGAAATACAAAAACACTGCCTTAGTTTAAATGATGACTTATGATTTATATTAGTGGATTTATTTGACCTGTACAATGAGGTGTTGCATACAAGCCCAGCTTAGCCGTCCGCCTAAATTTTAACATCTTTTTAAAAAGTTTAGTTTGACATTTTTCCTCTTTGGTATCAGAATCACATTGATTATCTAATATTTTCTTGGTTGCATGGGCACAATTATGCAATTATGTTCCTAATTTAAAATGATTTCATAAACAGCGAAGTTAAACGTCCAATCACAGGATGAAACATAGCTTAAAGGAACACAACCACCATCTCTGATAAGCACTTCAACCACTAATTAATGCATCTGAGCCGCGACCTTTCTCTTCAACAATCCTGGGATTGTAATTTTCGTGTTTTCCGAGGTGAACTCCGACTTCGTAGACACAAGGTCAGACCACCGCGCTGCTTCTTGCAGAGTGAAAGGAGAGGCGGCGGTCCCTGCCAGCAGGCCTTCATGGAAGTAGTGGCGAAGTGTAGTCGACTGAAACCGCAAACTTCTCCGACTGCCCAGATGTTCGAATGTTTTCCCATGGATTATGCAGGATCATGTATTGCTCAAAGCTGTGTACACAGTCTCTCACTGTATTTACAGCTTTATCAACAGGCTGTCACTAAGCGCGCTGCTCTGTCCTGGAATGCTACTAAAAGACAAAGAGCTGCTTTCCTGGCCAGTAAGCGGTCGGCCTCACAAGACAAACTAGTCCCATAAACCAAGCACCGCTCCATTCATCAACAGCTCTTTTTTTGTGCTCAACTAACCCTGAAGCTGTCAGCGCTTAACAACAGCTGTTTGGAGGGCCTGAATTGAGATTGCACATACAATTCTAATGATGAAGTCTTTGCATCGCCATCAATTTCTGATCTCTGATGTTTGTTTGGGTGTTTGCAGACAGAGCAGCAGCTTCGGTAAATTCCAGAAAAGTCTAAACAGGTTTATCGCCTTTAGATCCGGTAATGAAACGATCTAATCATGGTCTCCAAGTGGCATCTGGCACAATAAGAGAGATGCTTTTGTAATAAAAGATGCGTCTGGTTCTTATAAATGATTCTTGTTTTTGGCATTATCTGAACATATCTCAAAGTGCACATCTGGTTAGTGTGAGGGATTCCTAGTAGGTGAGATGGTTCCATAATGAGTGGTTTGGAAAGCTGTGTGCATGCACATCCCAAAAAGGAAATGAAGGGCATGTACACATGATCATTTGACTGAGAGTTTAAGAAATCAGATGTTTGAACTGTAGAAGAAGAAGATACTGCAGGGAGAGGTCAGAGAAGATGAATGGAGGAAAGACACATTGCAAACATTAAGATAGAATGTAGCTTTACATCAGTGTTATCTCTAGCCAAAGAATTTGGATTTAGGTTTGCCAAAGTCTCACAAACAAACGGTGATTAGGTCATTATATAGTCCACTAAATCTATAGTGGATTAGGTCAACTATTCTATAAAGTGTGAGGGTAATGCATGTAATTGAAACATTTCCTGTGAATTTCTGAGGTCATTATTTCCACCTAGATCAGTGGTCTATTACATTTACTAAGGAAGAGCCATTTTTCCACCTCTCCCACCAAATAGGATTAGTTTAGAGTCACAAAACCTATTTGACTCTTACACAGAACTATCAAGATTTTATAATCATGATAGAGGAAATGCCAAACCTGTGCACCATCAGAGTTCACATATTTAGACTACAATATCTCCTCAATATTGTCCACTTGTCAGCTCATCACAGGGGATTGAGTCTGCTGGAGACGAATCAGTCTGCTGTTTGTTGTTATTTTAATGGTCTTTGACGGTCTTTACTGAGAGAGGGAGATTTCTCTAATTAAGTCAACAATTTCATATTTGCTTTTGAAGTCCAAGAATCTGTGTTCTGATTTAATGAATGATTGTGTATTATCTGTTTGTGAACACCTTACTTTCTTCTGAGATGCCCCAAAACCAGCAGCAGTACTTGACTTGGGGGTTGATCCACTTCTTTAAAGTATGTTTGCTCCGTTAAGCTTTCCACAAGAGTTCTGAAATCGCTCTTTTAGCTTGTTTGTAACAAACAAATGAATCTATCAACAATTCTTTTTCCTCTAGAGCAACTTTTTGACTTGCGGGTCACAATAGATTCTAAAATTTGACAGAGGGGCCGGGCCAGGAGCTTTTGGAGAGTGTTTGGGCCAAATATACTAAAACGTTGCGTGTAATGTGCAAACCTCATAGCACAGTAAGTACACGCAAATAAATACACAACCCGATTTACTAACAGTGTGCACTGAGGACTGCGTCTTTCAAATGTGCAAAATAGCCCTGGTCCAGGTAAAACGTTTGTCTGGATGAAAATGCAAGATGTGGCGTTTATACACTATTTGGCACAATACTGGGAGGAGAAAATGTGAATAGATAAGAAAAGCACACACACTGTGATCTATCAAACCTGGAGATTGTTTCAAGTGAAGACGTAAGGTTAAAGAAATCAACATTTATTGAAAAAAGGTGAATGATATCACTTTCAACATTCAAAACATATTACCCCCAAAAAATACTCAATCATTTCTGCTCCGCTCATTTCTGTTCCACTGCTGTACGTAAAGGCGCACTTAATTAAAAGGTGCACTTTCAAACTTCCCATATGCATTTTTTTGATAACACAGTAGAAAAAATCACCAATTTCAGTGGGAACAGTGTTGTTGGTGCCAGTGCTTCAAAGTGTGGAGTTAGTTTTGTTGTGGCAATTCTGAGGATAGATCTGAGGTGTTGGGCAGTGAACTTGGATCTGTGATGGGCTTTGTTGATGTCCATGACGCTGAACGTCGGCTCACACACGTAGGTCGAAGCAAACAACACCAACATCTTCTGCTGAGTCTGTAAATTAGCCGCCAACCTGTGTGCAGTAGCCGCTCGTTCTTGTGTTGACTGCTTGCTAGCATAGTTTGCATGCTTCGTGGCAAAGTGACGGCTGATATTGTACTCTTCTTGGCATATCAGACATACAGCCGTTGATCGGACTTCAGTGAAAAATATTTTGTTGTCCACTCTTTATTAAACACTCTTCACTCACTGTCCACTTTCCTTTTCTTTGGTCCGCTCATTTTTACAGAAGGGCTCAAATGGCAACGGGAAAATGAACGTGAAATAAAGAGTAATACACTGCACTTCAACAAAGGTCCACCAATGGTCAATGCGACATCTACTGGGGAAACCCGGCATTGCAGGGACAAGATGAAATGAATGATTGATGAATGATTTTGATTTTAAAATTTTCTTTTAATTGGACTTTTTAAATTTAACTGAAAGTTTGGCAGTCCGTATTAAAAAGCCTAGTATGCGGCCTGCGGGCCGTAATTTGCCCATGTCTGCTTTAGAACCTGTTCATAAGGGCTAAAGGGCTAAATATAGCTTAAGAACTAAAGTTTGCAGACCTCTAAGCTAGATAAAATGACTGTTATGAACTGTGTTAACCCTCATAGTAGCCCACTGTCGTTATATTATGTTTCTGTAACTGTGATGCGAATTGGGAAAATTTAAAAACAAAAAAGGTTTCGTTGATCACTTACATCTCTAACCAGTAATGTTAACAGGAAAATTGTGGCACTTTAAGTTTGCAGCCTTTCAGAAATCCCTCAGAACTCTTGATGTTAGCTTTAGGGTGGTTAGCATGGATTTCAAGATAGCCGACTTGCTTTAAATTGGTTGTTTTTAGCAGAGATAGTTCAATTCATACTCCAGGAGAAGCTTCAACTGCGACGGGGTGGGGATTACCGCAGGGATGATAAAACCATCAAGATGTCATTCCAAATCCAATCCAAAGTTGTGTGTTAATGTTTTTATATTTGTTCCTTATAAATATGATTAATAAAATACTTTACATTTATAGGTCATTTCGCGCCACTTGATTTTTTTTTTGCCTCCTTGCTCCATGTTGAGTTTCTGCCCGCAATGCATTGTGGTCTATATTGACTTCGATGCTCACTACTTTTAAGGATGCGTTGTAGGTAATTTTGAGTGCACTACTTTTTTCTCTTTGAGCATTCGGACACCCCTACAAAATGGTGTGACCCCTATATAGAGCACTATGTAGGCGGAAGCTACAACTTTCTGCTTCATTCTTTTCCGCATTAACCACGCCCACCTCAAATGTCCGACCAATCACACAATATTTCTCGCAGCCCCACAAGAAGAAAGTTCTGCTCTAACAGCCTTGTCTGTCCTCTTCCCAGAGCTCCTTTCTGCACATCTTTTCCCTATTCATCCCACTTTTCCACTCAATTTAATTCAGTCCGGTTGGACCTTGTCCCTGCCAAATATTTCCACAGTTTTGTCTTTATGTATTAGTTTTAATCTGGCACCTTCTTGTCTTTGTGAAGAAATTTAAAAAAAGAAATAAAAAGTTGTCAACAGAAATTATGAGAAAAACTAAGAAAATGAAAACAAAAACACTTGTTTACAAAAGGGGTTTTGTTTAAAATAAATAGCAAACTGCTGCTGTATTGCTGTGCAGTTGTCTCTTAGACCAAAGCCAGTCTCTGTATGTTCCCATCAGTGCTGTCCTTTCCCACATCTGTGGATTTCACAACTACATTACTACAGGGTTTTTGCCATTTTCAGCCGTCCTTAAAAGGGAGCCGGGTTCAAACATGTGAGCACAAGCCCTGTGAAGAGACCCTCAAGGTCTCCCAACCTGATTTTATCAGCTTGTTAACTTCCATGCATGCAGCAGTCGAGGTGAACCTGCAGGGTTCTGAAAAGAAGTCTTACTGTCGTTTTTATGATAAACACCATTATTTTGTCTTATGGGATATATTCACTTTTCATTCGATTTTTAACTTGCTGCTACTTCCGCGTTATCTAGTAAGATGTTTTACATTTGTCACTTATAACAATTTCCATACTAAGTTTCTGATTTTGGTTTACAGATCAGATAAGTAGATCTCACACAGTACAATCCACTCACTAAGGAAATGTTGCACCCAGAAATATTAGTCGGGTCTTTGTGCAGATAGGATGGGCATATTGGAATGTCATTTTATTGCCGTCCTGTTGCAGCTTGACTGGCTTCTCTGTGAGTTTTAGATTTAAATGAAGGCATCTTAATTCCTTCCAGAGCACGCAGATGATCCGGGATGGTGTTTGTGTTCATATCTCAGCTTCGGCTAAACGTTACATGCGTTAAAGCTTTCAACAGAGCTGAGAGTCGACCCCGATACATCTCCCGCACTCATGGCAGTGGGGAGGCTTTGAACCGAGTAGTAGACCGTACACATTAGTCACCAGGTGGTAAAACAAAGCAACCCTTCAAAGCACCAAAAACACTTATTTCTAGCATTTTTCTTTCAGCAGAAGAAAACATCATTTTTGATCAAAGCGTGAAGGTTTCATTCAGAGATTTACACCCATACGACAGATGCTCCTTATGTCCCCTTGTTTCCTAAACACTCGCGGTGATTATGAACTGAGCTGTCCAGAGTCACCCAGGGTGATGGAAGAGTGTGCAAAGATATGCTGGAGGCCCAGCTGCTGGGCCCTGCGTGCCCTCCAACAGTCACATTTAGCAGTTGGAGATGTTTTACTTTTCTCTTCTCAGGAATGTGATGCACAGACATCCAACTGTTCGGTCTGCAAAGCAACATCAGATTTAAAGTTCTTACAATGAAACAGCTGAAATCCAAATGATGCAATGAGGAGCTGGAAAACTGTCCAAGCTAAACCAGTTAGTCATAATGTCGCAGTCCAGCATCTGTAAGACTATTTCTTCACATTTTATCCCAGGAAGTTTGGTGCTCATATTTAGCCTCAAAGGACTCTTGTTTTTTTTTGGGCATATTTTCTTTGTGGGATTTTTAGAAGTAGTAAAATGCCGTATTTGTTTGTGGTCCCTTGAGCAGAGCTACTGTCCCCAGTGCTGCTTTACTAAAAAGATGGAAAATAGCTTGTTGGAAGCAGTTTGGTAACTTTCCATTTCCATTTTTTAAAAGCTGTTTGTGTTCTGCGCAGCACTGAACTCCCCCCAGTAGCTCAGTAGTCATCTGATGTCTGTGACTGGGATGTGAAAAACAACAATTAAAAAATAGGTCCTCTTTTTTTCTAGCAACACTTTTTATGTTTCTTAACTAAAATCGATTGTTTTCTCTGATTAATTGGACATTTACTTCTGTAATTAGGAGCGTTAAAAAGACAGAGTGGCATCTTTAAAGATACAGTACGTAACTCTCCGACCGTAAAGCTTTGTGTTCCTGACTTATTTGATGGCACAGTTACATGAATTTTGCACATTTCTGGAGCCGTCGCACCAGGCATTTTTAACCGTGGGTGATTTAGCAAGAGAGCAAGAGACTGCAACATATTATTACTATAAAATTAATCCTTTTGTAGACCTCTGCTTGAAAATTGCATATCCATAATAAAATATCTCTGCAACTCAAAGGTCTCTTTAAATAGTTAAAGACCAAAAAAGAAAAGTAAAAAGAATTTTAATAGGTGAGGTCTCCTGGATTGGTACAGTTAACCCATCTATTTCTGGGAGACCTCAGGTCAAAAGGTTTAGACTACATTAACTTAAATCAAAATTATCCATGTTACATGTGTGCTTAGCCATAAAGACTCTCATCTCATTGTCTTTGATGTAAGTTATTTTTAACCAAACACAACTTGGCCACGAGTTGATTATCTCTTTCCACGTGTTAGTAATCCATGGCCACCACTTAGTAACTCATGGCTAATGACTGATATATTTCAGATGGAATATTATGTATTATTTCATTCCCCAACATCCTCCCCACCCCTGGTCTAACAGCACACAATGCCATGCCGCCCCCCCTCTAACCTTCACAACGCTCTGTCCTTATCCTGCCCTGACATTTTGTCTCTTTTCTCTAGAAGACAACGGAGTCTCACTGCTGCAGCTGATCGGCGATCCTCCTTCCAATGAGATCACCCAAGTCTACGGACCAGACAACACCCCCGGTTACGTCTTCAGCCCAGACGCCAACACCGGCCAACTGGCACGCGCCCACTTCCCCAGCCCGTTCTACCGAGACTTTGCCCTCATATTCAACCTGAAGCCCACCTCTGACCGAGGCGGCGTCATCTTCTCCATCACAGATTCCTTGCAGCAGATCATGTATGTGGGTGTTAAGCTGTCGGCCGTGCGGGCCGCCAAGCAGGACGTCATCTTGTTCTACACGGAGCCCGGCTCGCAGCAGTCTTACGAGGCAGCCAGGTTCCCTGTGCGCGCCATGAGGGACACCTGGACTCGTTTTGCTATCGCTGTGAGGGATGACAAGGTGATGTTCTACCTCAACTGTGACACAGACCCTCAGGTGATGCGCATAGAGAGATCCCCGGATGAGATGGAGCTGGAGAGTGGTGCTGGGGTCTTTGTTGGGCAGGCTGGTGGGGCCGATCCTGAGAAGTTTGTGGTATGTATACCGCCCTTCTTTTCAGTCAGATACTATGTGTTGCTCACAGCTCTATTGTCTTTATCTTAACATTTTTTTAGGGATAATTGCATCTCCAGGTTACAGTTTTCTCCAGGCAACGTGAATGTTGATGAGACAGAGATCCTGCTGTGTGAAAATTTGGCAAAGTACACTTCATTGTTTTGATTTTCCTCCACTATAATCATCATGTAAAACATTTTAGCTAAATGGCTCTCATGTGATCTATTTGCTCAACTTGGTGGAATCCAAATGATAACAAACATATCGGAATCAGCTCACCGTCCTCGCTGGAAATTGCAAACTGAAAGACCTCACAGCAGCAGTATAATTACCTTCAGTCAGCTGACTGGAATGAATCTGAACAGTTGCTGTTTGGGTCATATCAGGTCAACCATTGCGAACACACACAAACAACACATTGTGACTTTTTAAAAGAACAGTGTGTAGCTTATTTGCTTTTTTGTTAGCAAAAATTATGAATTGCTTTCATAAATACGTATTTTACCAAAGTCTAATCACAGTCCCATCCAAATGAAAGCGTTTTCGTAGCATAGAATTAGATGTTTATAAATACACAGGTGGTGGCGCACCCAACTGGAGGCAGCCCTGTTACATCGCCATGTTTGAATACAGTAGCTGAAAGGGGACAAACTTGTTAGCCTTGTGCATTTTACCTGCGAGTCCCCACTGTTTCGGGGGGAGGGGGTGGTGTCAACAAGCCAAGACGACCGGATGATTCAGCTTGCCAGCTTACATTGAAATGGAGGACCATCTATACTCTTTGCCCTCAACACGGAGGAAAAAATAGGCAAGAAAAGAAAAAGAGATAATAAGGAGGTTGCAGCTTTCTGCTGGATAGGTGAGTTAATGCAATCTAACAGTGAAGTTTATTTTGGCGTTATGTTAGAAA
>JBAMHW010000014.1:27695043-27714224 GCA_037177495.1 Rhadinocentrus ornatus
AAAATAATAATTATGTATCGTTCTGTTCCTCATCACCTGACGGGACACTCGAACTTCACATTTATGAATCTCCACGGTTTCCGTAGTCGTAGTAACGCTCTTAAACGGTGAGGCTCCAGTAGAGCACGACTTGGTTGCTTGTAATATGTTAGCGCACCACTAGATGGGAGTAATTCTTACACACTGCGGCTTTAAAGCAAAAAGACAATATTCTTATTCTGTGTGAATTTAAAGAAAAGAAAACTTTTAAATTGCTCTTTTGAAGTTTTTCTTTAGAAATTGGCTGCTTTCTTATTCATTTTCAGCCCAGTCCATGTACCTGACCATTTTGAGAGGAATGTATTATCGTTAGGCACTTTGATACTTGCAGCCTGGATCAATACACCATTTGTTCCCATTTCTCAAGTTGCACCTGTAAAACTTTCCATAGATGACAGTTTTTCTGCCACAACAAGGTGATTTCTAAAGAGCCAGAGCTAAAAACTTGGCTTATCTCAGCTTGGTGTTCAGGATGAAGAGGAAGTGTCACACCTAAAAACAAAACAAAGAAAGAAAAAAAAAACATGTACAGCAGATGGACTGTATCTAAGAGTTTTATTAAGAAATAGGAAACATCCAGACCTGAAATAGGATCTGAGAGATGCATCTGGACCTTCAACTGATCCATATACTGTTGGCTAAAACCTCAGACAAAGTCTCCTTGGAAGGGTGGCTGTCAAGATGCCATTAAAGAAGATTGGAAACGGGAGGGAAAGGCTGGGGTACTGGCTGACACTAGAACCAGACTGAAGATTGGTGACAACAGGTCTGGAGTCCCAGAACCTGGACCTCAACATAAATGAAGCAGTGTTGGATTGCCTTAACAGAGAACAGAACAAAAGGCAGAAACATTCAAAGGTTCCATATTATGCATTTTTTTCTTCATATGGGCATCAGAGGTCCAACAACATTGTTTTTATAGTGTGTCACTCCAAATTCAGCCTTGGTCCTTGATTTCAGCCATTCCAAATGTGGCTCTTCTGAGCTCTACTGAGAACGGGCTGTTTCTGTGTCTGAACCTTAAAATTTTCATGAGTAGTGCCAGTCCACGCCCCTCTCTGGGAGAAGATCCGGCTTTTGCTGGCGCCCGCTAGGTGATTTTTAAGGGCCGGCTCAGTGGTTATTTCCCTTCCTGAGGTCTCAAAGGGAAAGATCTCAGACTCACCCGTTTGAGCACACATTCGCTAAAAAGTGGAGCAAGTAAGTGGAGGAGACAATTTTCTAATTTTTGGGCCTCATACAGGCTATAAGAACACATGATGTTAGAAAATCTTTTGCATAAAATGGGACCTTGAAAGAGGAGCTTTGGGTTGAAAAACTATTCCTGAAGACTACCTAAAGAAATGGCACTACAGCTTATCTAAGAGGGTTCAGGATGTGCTGGAAAATAAAAGTCATCAGACCAAATATTAAACTTTTAAGCTCATCAGAACTGTACCGTGATTGTGCCTTATATACTGTATTTCTGTGTACAGTGTTCGTACAGATTTATTCTTCTCTGGGGACATTTAAAGAAATGAGAAGTGGCTCAGGATCTTTTTCCCAGTACTTGTCTTAAATTACTTTCATTACAAATATAAAAAATCACAGCTCCTTCTGGAGAGACAAATGTTGTTTAATTCAGTCTGACTGAAGAGGATCTTTTTGTCTGAAATCCAGTAATTATACATTATTAAATGTATGAGAATAAAAGCCATTGAGAAAAAAATAATGAAGTGGAAATACAACTCCCTTTTTTTAGTTTATTAGATGATGGATCTTACTGAGACAAAGCATACGGCAGCACGATGTAAAGCCTGTAACGGTCAGACTCTGCAGAGCTCTGCTCTTGGCTCTTCATCAAACCATTATTAACAGCATAAATCCTTAAAACACACATTTTTACTTCATTTACAAAAAGCAGATTTTTCTTTTGACATTATTTGTGGAACACAGATAATGTATAGAGAACTTTTAGACTCCAAATGTTTACCCATTTATAAGTGCAGCTCAGCCGGCTTCAAGCACTTGAAATATTGTCTTTTATCTTTAGTTTTTCATCAAGTTGACGGATCGTCCTCTCATTGCTCTGACGCTTATTACTGTGCTCGAGGACATCTGTTTATTTTATTCAAAAATATTTTCATCTCTTTCTCTTTTTTAATCTCTTAAGTCCTTCTACATTATTACTTGTGGTCAGATAGTTTAGAAGACAGATGTTTCATAAACTGCTGCAGTGTCCCTTCTCTTGAAGAGAGTTTTAAGATTTATCGTGAAGATCAGACGCACTTAAAAGACCACAGTCAGCCAAACGCTGGACAGAGCAGTTATAGAAAGGCCTTAAACTTAAATTCAGCCATTAAAATTCTGCAAAGAAACAGGGTTAACATGTCAAAGAGCTCTTTGTCTTCAAAGACCTCTTAAAAAATCCATTTGACTTTTTACTCAGGACATAAATATGTCCCGAAGACTCGACTTCAAATAGCACAGCAGCAACAGAGCGACCACCTCCACATTCACAGCTAATGACCCTTTGATAGGCAGGAAGATAGCAGTGGTGCTATCAGTGTGAGGATCCTGTGTGGAAGCATGTAACAGATTGTGTTTAAGGCAGAGATAACAGCCCTTCACACGGGCTAAAACCAGAGACATCAATGCTCCCACTGATTAAGTGGAGAGGGGGAATTCCCTGGGAAATATCAGCAAAACCCAAAGCAGCAAGTTCAGAGACAAGCATCCATATTTATATGCTGGGAGAAACATGTGTGTGTGTGTGGGAAGATGTCCTGTTGAAACATGATTATATGTATCATGAAACATCAAAACACAATAAGCGTCGTGTTTTCCAACAGGGCGTGATCGGTGAGCTGAGGGTGGTGGGAGACCCCCGTGCAGCTGAGAGGCAATGTGAGGAAGATGAAGATGACTCAGACGTGGTGAGTGATGTCCAGTGTTATTTTGGAGTTTCCTGACTACATGTGCTTAAGTTCCTGTGACCTAGAAAATACAAATAGTCTTTTTTGGGATGATTACATATATTTAATTATAAAATTGTTGGTTAAAAAAAGTCAGTTTAATTGATAGTAAACTTTCTAATCACAACTAAAATAAAAATGAATGAGACCAAGTCAAGTCTGTGCAAAGAGACATGTCCTGTGACTGTCAGCCTTGCTTGATGCTACAATTTACAATAAGAATCTTGTTTTCCCTCCAGGACCAAACAGCATGTCTAGCTAGCTTAGTCTTTTTTGTAACACTTTAAATTACATCACAATCCTTGTTTCATTCTCAAATAATGAAATCGTGTTACCTAGCACCAACAGCTTTCTGGTTTGTGTCAAAAACACACAGCCTTCTGTTTTACCCCCACTGACCCGTTCTGACCATACTACAGATTTTAGGCCTGACTTTCACAGCACAGACAAATGGCCTTGAATGTGAAGCAAATATAAGTTTGATCTATGGTCATCAGTGGCTCGCTGTGAACCTTCAAAGGCAGGGTTTAAACTCATCACATAAAGGATATCTGGCAGTTTATACTCTGGAGCAGTCACCCATGCGGGAGTGGTAGAGTGAAGAGACACAACTATTGAGAGAGCAAGAGACGAGGTCAAGGCGAACACTGATTAGGAGATTAAAAATGCAGGAAACCTAAAGGAGAACAAGGCATAGGCCCTGCAATCTGCCAAGAAAACTCAGCTAAACAGACTATTTTTATTTTAATTGAAGCTGAAGACCCACTTTTTTACATTGGCTTTCATTTCCGACTAGTTTTATGCACTTCTGGAAGCTTCTTAATACCCTGCAGCACTGTACCATTTTCCAATTGAATTTTTATTTGTTGTTTTAATTATTTTATGTTTTTCTACATTTTTTTATGTACTTTTTTGTGATTTCTTTTTGAGTACCTTTTGGTTATTGTAAAGGGCTATACAAATAAAATTTGAATGATTGATTGTCTACGTGTACTGGAGCGTTAGATGCAAAGTCAGTTAGATCAGTTGGGGGTTAGTCAGAGAAAGGTTATTCATTGTTTGGACCCCTCCCACAGATCTTTAATGTGAACCCGTTAGGAGTTCAAAACTCCAGAAAATAGCTATTTCTAATCACTATGCTGAAGCTTTTGAGAAAAAATGTAAACAGTCACAGTGTTTGCATTGTCACTCTTCCAGTTCAAGCTACTTTATAAAGACACATAAGAGACTGGGTGTTATGTTTAGCACAGCAATGCAAATTTTTCCATCTGGTATACCCAGACTATTCACGTACTGACACATCAGAGTAAAGAAGTAAAACTATAAGCTAGATTAAACTTTGTAGTGAAGCTACAAACTTTAAACCCTCTAGATTCAGACAAAAAGACATCAACCAAACATAAAAAATGGTTATTTGGACATACGCTCGTTCTTCGGTGTTAGCAAAGTAGCTAAACTTTTTGGCTACTAAGCTAACGTTTAAGAACAGGGTGAATGGAATCTTTTTTATCCATGCTGGAAAAGCTTATTACATGCAAGTTAGCTTCTGTATTTCACCTGTATGTAGTCAAGTGTGCTGCTACAAACTACATTTATAAAATAAACATCCTTTAAGACATTGATCATCTCACTTGGAGAGAATTTTCAGGAGACCTTTGAGGCAAGCATTAGCATAGCCTGCTAGTTATCTTGTCACAGATAATAAACTCATTTTATTTATGTCTAATGCTTCCTGAAATTAAGTACTCTCTGTTTCAAATATTTGAAAATGTGTAATTTAATGACAAATATTAGACAATGTATGTGGAGGAAGAATGAAATATGCTAAAGCATAGCTATGTGTTAGCATAACTAAGCAAAGACCCCAACACATAAATAAGAAAAGGGAGCAGTTAGGTAAAATTCATCATTCCCAGCTACGTTTTTATGCAGCACTGGTGATTAGTAGTTGTTTGTCCTTTAGTCACGTTCAATCTCACTACAATGACTGACAGAAAACACTGACACACTGATTTAGCAGACTTCTGCCATGTTTAAGTATTAAAAGTAAAATGATCAAATTATTGTGGATTTTTCATCAAATATCCTATAGAGGACAGAATTATGGCACATCCCAGAAATTCTGTCCTAAACTACACAAATGAAAAGATTGTGCTGAGTGTTTGAGTTCACTTACCACCAATAGTAAATCTGTAACAGAAGAGCGTCTGCTTCTTACTGCTGACCCCGACCACCCACACATAAAACAGGTGCCTCGCTGCAGCCCACCAGCAGCCTTAACTGTTATTTAGTGAAACATTCAACAGCTGCTCTGCTCGCTCAGACCTTCAAAACCACGTCCTGACTGACAGCATGAAGGTTAAGACTTTGCATCTTGACGTCGTCAAATCTTTAGATGTTCTCAGGATTAGATGGGAAGATCACAGGCTTCTCATTTCAGGATGTGCCTTTTATCTCAAATGATAATCTAACAGCTGTTTTTCAGTTTATATAGCTTATTAAAATACTGTACAGATGCACTGAGGAATCCTGAAATGAATAGTTAAGTGTGTGTGACCTGCATGAAACATACATACAACTGCAATTCCTAACAAAGGTGGGATGCTGTGTAAAATGTAAATAAAAAGAGAATGCAATTATTACCAGACCTCCTTGACCGATATTTTATTCCCAACAGAGCATAAATATCACATCAGATATTGAAACAGACATTCTGCCATTTCATTGAAAATATTTGCTAATTTGACAGCAACTTGTCTGTAAAACTGTGTGTAGATATGTCCACACGGCATCCACACGTGTGTAAACGGTGGTGAAACTAGGAGAAAAAGCTTCAACATCCCCACGAAACCACTGTAGTACATACTACAAGGCTGTGGGGTGCACTGAGTAACAGTAACAGTCGAAAGCTAGAACAAAACAATGCGCAGATAAGAAGAAGAAGACAAGTAGTTCACTTGGAAGAAGAGAGGAGAAGATGGCTGAGGATTCACTGCTAAGCAAAAGAGACTGATGAAGAAGTCGAGCTTCTTCTTCAAGTAATGCTGGACTACAAAGCAAATAAATAAATAAAAACTAAGGAAGGTAGATTGGGAATTGCCACGTGTTCATTACACTGACGTCATATCCTCTAGTGGTGCGGTTACGCTGTCTGCACAATACCACAGACGGTAGAGGAGACAAACCTATCCACCTTGGTACCTGGTTTCAGACATGATCGGTTTCATGGAGGCTAATCCCCGATTTCGTGGGGATAAAAGGTGGATTTCTAAAATGCTTATGCGGTTTTGCTGCAATTCGGCTTCATGGAGACGGCCCCTTAGGAAAGGAATATTTTCCCATTCTGGTCAGATGCAGGATTCTAGCTGCTCTACAGTCCTGGACCTGGTTGCTGGATTTCTGCTTTCACGATGCTCCAGATGTTGTGTATTGGTGAAAGGTCTGGACTGCAGGCAGGCCAGTTCAGCAGCCGGACTCTTCTCCTGTAAAGCCATGCTGTTGTAATGGATGCAGGATGTGGTTCAGCATCGTCTTGCTGAAACCTGCAAGGCCTTCCCTGAAAGAGACGTTGAAATACACCTCCATAAATGTTTTTATTCTTCATTAATTTTACTGCTTTTCTTGATAGTTGTTACTGAAAGTTGTCCTTGAAGGTATTGATAGGTGCTTATAAATTTAATTTATTACATTTTGTCCCATGTGCACAGAGATTCCCTCCTGATTAGAGTCTTTTGATGAGTCAAGCTCCCCTTTGCTCCCCCGTAATTTGAATCCTGTCTGAAAAGCTCCTTTTATAAATAAATATATATATATATATATATATATATACACTTATAGTTATAGTAAAATTACTGACCTGTTGCCAATTAATCTAATTTGTTGTCAAATGCTTCTCCAGTTGCTTTTATTGGTACCCATTACTTTTCCAGCCTTCTGTTGTGACATTTGCTAAATGGTATAATATCTTAGTTTCAACATCTGATAGGTTGTTTATGTTCTACTGAGGATAAAATATGAGTTTTAACAAAATTGTTTTTAAATTAAATTTGACACAGCTTCTTTTGATACGGGCTTGCTCAAGCTTCATTCAGATGATTTGATTGTGCAAGAAATGCAGAGAAATGAGCCCTGATTAATAAATAAATATGTAATTGTTAAATTAGATCTTAATTTAACCAAGTAAAAGGCTCATTAGAAATAGAAGATATCCATTTTTGAGGGACCGAATCTGGAAGGTTGCAAATAAAACCAGATTCACCACAGTAAAGACAATCCTGCAACATATGTTCTCACACAGATCACAAACATTGATGGCAAACTTGGTAAAACTAAGAAATGTGTCTTGTGTGCTGTAAAATGAAATGTTAAATGTGTAATGCTCTCCTCAGGCTTCAGGGGATGGAAGTGGCTATGGAGAAACCAGACCAGCCAAACCCAACGTAGAGAAACACAGATTCACGGTATGGAACAACTTGTGTCTGTTACTGTGCTCTTTTACTTCCCCCGTAGGTTTTTCTTTTACGTGTAAGCTCCACTAAGCGATGCTGGCGGCCGTCCTCGCAGCTATGCTAACGTTCGCCTCTTTACATGTTGTTTTGTTAATTAACAAAAAACCAACATTCGCTCATTGAATTCAACAAAAATTCAGGACCAAAGGCGGAAACAGATGAGAGAGGGATGAATGGACGAGCATCCCTGGCCGAGGAGGATCATTAACGGCCTGCTGCACTGTGAAATACGCCGCTGATGTCTCACGTTACTCTGGATAAGTGAGCGAACCCTCACCTCTCAAGACAGATTAAAAACTGCTGAGTTGAAGTCTGGAAGTCCAGCTGCATCTGTCTTATACATTTAAGACTTTTTACGTAAAGAATCTCTTGACAGGCTGGGAAGGAAAAAACCTCTGTGAGGTAAAACATGGCTATCATAAAGGCAGGGAAATGTTTTTCAGACTATAGCATATCCATATGTAAAGCAACCCTTGGCTAACTTTAGTGTAGACATTTGAAGTCCATGCTTCGGTTAGATCTGTTACCTGGATGCAGGCCGTACCAATAGGAAGTGCAAGCAATCCCACAGCTTATTCTCTTTGTCATTCACACATTTCCACACATTTCCACTACTCCTTCTCTCGCGCTCTGAGGATAACCCCCACTATTTTTAGCATTCCCTCATACAAGTTCTCCGTGACATTTCCTATCTTCTATCTCTCTCTTTGTCACTTTCTCTATCTTCACCCCGTCTGTCTTTCTTTCTCTGCTTTCTGTCCCGCTCACTGTCATGCACAGATTCCACAGACGCCCACTCACACCTCCCACGCCGAGAGAGATGCTCGTGCAGGCCGACCTGCGCCCTCTCACAATTACAGTGGAAGGCTAAAAAACCAGATGTCAATTTGGATTCAATCCAATGCAAGTTGGAGGCCCCCCCTTCGCCTCCAGGCTTTCGTATCCCGACTGGTTTCTCCATCAACTGCATTCAGGGACTGACAGAGGTGGAAAATAAAGTTGTGGGATTAGGACAGGAGGGCAAGGTCAGGTAGTTCACGTCGGAAGTCTCTTCATCGTTTACTTAGAGCGCAGCTTTTATAAGGGGGCTTTTTTCCAATGGTGCAGTAAGCATTTATTAACAACTTGTAATATGCAGTGTCACGTTAAAGGCAACAGCTGGAGTTTAATGTCCACCTGCCCTTGTTTTTCCATCTGATGATGATCCTCGCACACGGCGAAGCTTCTACTCTTTTCAATCTTCCGAAGAGTGCAATTAATACAAGCCTGGGCAAAGACGAGCCAGAGAGGGAGAGTCGAAGTGAGACTTTCCATTTTGTCATCCTGGAATTCGTGGTGATAGATGGCAGAGCAAGTCAGCCTCATTAATGTCACTGATGGAATCAGTGTCCCCTGAAGCATGTTGCCCCCGGAAATGCTTTCAGACCCTAATTATTACTAACAAATGATTGTTTCAGGAATGTGTGCGAGGAACTGACTGCTGTGTAGAGAAAGACCTGCAATCTTCCTCTTATTTACAAAAAAAATACTTATTTTTGGCCTTTATTCATAGTAAAATTATGGTGTCTGAGGCTTTTCTGAACACAGACTTGTATACTAACTAACTCAAGACTGTACCCTCTTAAAATAAATTACTTAAAGATGGGTGTATTTTGCTTTAAATGATCTCAAATTAGTTGAAAGAGTTATTTATATATATATATATATATATATATATTATATTATATTATATGTATAAAACCTCTCTGTATTCAGTTGGTTGAAAATGTTGAGGAGAAAACGACTTGTTCAAAGTGAGAAATTAAATTAAGCAGAGAAATTTCCATCTCCCGTGACCCTGTATTGGATTACATAGATTTAGAAATGTGAAATGGCCCTTTACTCCTCTGTACTTGTTTTCAGTCTCTTATCTCAACTTTTACCATCTATTGAGACAAACTCACTCACTTGGGTGGATTTGGTTTTGGCTTTAAATGATTTCAGATTAGTTTAAATCAGCAACGCGTGATACCAAAGTTGTTCCTTTCAATACAATCTCATTATTTATGCTTCTTCATTGATATTGATTATGATATTTTTTGCCCCTTAAAGAAAAATCATACAAATGTAAAATTTCATTAATACCATTTATTGCAAGGAGAATTTAAAATACAAATAAATCTTATTAACATAATGTGTATCATAATGAGATATATTAAAAAGCAAATAAATAAAAATAAGTTGAAAAAAGAATTTTTTTAGAAGTTAAAATATCCACACTATAAATTAACAAGAATGCATATAAATTAATAAATACAATAAAACATTATGCATATATATATAAAGTGAGGGAAATAAGAATTTGAACACCGTGTTATTTTGCAAGTTCTCCCACTTAGAAGGGGTCTGAAATTTTCATCGGAGGTGCATGTCCACTGTGAGAGACATAATCTAAAACAAAATAATAAAAACACAATGTATGATTTTTAAACAATTTATTTGTATGATACAGCTGCAAATAAGTATTTGAACACCTGAGAAAATCAATGTTAATATTTGGTACAGTCGCCTTTGTTTGCAGTTACAGAGGTCAAACGTTTCCTGTAGTTTTTCACCAGGGAGAGTGGGAGAACTTGGAAAATAGCAGGGTGTTCAAATACATATTTTCCACACTGTATATATGCCTGTTTTCAGTCTCTTTAACTTTTTTTTTTTCTCTTTTTGTTTGCATTTAGCTCTTAATGACATGTAGCGGCGTTCTGCTGATTCTTCTGTTCAAATGGAGTCTGATTCCTCTCTGTTGCACAACAGGCCGGAGAGTGCCAACACTCTGTTTATAAACAGATTGACTCTTTTCCCTTCATTTTCAGGCCAACCACAAAAATGTGGAAATATGTCAAAGTTTCCCCCGTGATACTTGAGAGGGCACGCACTGAAAAAAGTCCTGCTGTGGATGTGGAATATGTTCATAGCCGAAGGAGCTGCATACCTGCTATTAGATTCGGGGGGGGAGGAACAAATCCATCAACACTGTGTTCTGAGGATGTAAGCCTCCCACCCATCATTCCCAGCCAAGAAACTGTGATAGATGGGCAACAGGAGTGAAGGAGCAGGGTATTTTTCATCAATAGTGTGGCTACGTTCTTAGCGTAGTTAGCGCTGTGCAACATAGTGGGGGAACGTCTTCCCACAGAGGAAAGTGGTTAATAATCAACCTCGGCATCATGATGGCCTCTTGACATACATCTTCCCCATCCTGAATTCCACAAGGGACCATTTAAGGTGTGTTTCTCGTGATGGACGAGCCATAGAGGGGGTGTTGATGATTTATTTCTTTTCTTTTTACACAAATAAACACGTTTGGGAACAAAGTGAAGTGAACTCTTCTTCCCAGTCCTCCTAACTGTTCCTGTTGCTGAGTTTCCAGGGAGAGTTGATTATTGGCAGACTGGAGACTGGCCCATGTTTGCTTTAACTATACTTAACCACAGTGTGATCCGAGGGCATAAACGTAATCTGTCAAATTATCCACGCTTTTGAGTAATTTACACTGTTTATAGGAATGCAGTTGAACCCAACATACTAAAGATGTAAGAAATGAGGAGATCTGGAATTAGGAAGCTTTTCCTAAGATAAAAAAAGCTTCACACACATAGAGGTAAACGCTAATGCACATGGTTAATACTGCTTCTGTTTCAGTAAAATTGCGATCTACAGCTGCAGGCCACATCAGTGTGTTCCTAACAAGATTGATGCAAGGAGTGTAACGAGGTGCGGGCATGAGATGACTAACAGTGATTAACATAAACGGCAATGACTTTACAGCAAATGAAAGAAAGCGGCAAAGTGTTACCAGCTCTCCAGCTTGTCGTGCACATGTTGATTCAATCGTCAGGGTTTAAAAAGGCCTTGGCGTAGAGCTAGGAGACATCTTTAAGGTATGAAAGAGGCCTCTGGTTATATAATCTCTAAGCATTTAAGCAGTGCTGAAATATGAGTCATTTTACTTTCTGAATAATGTTTACAAGGAGAAACGTTTACCCATGCAGCTGTATTGTTTATACAACTTGTCGGTGTGGGAGGTAGAAATGGAAGAATAGAATGAAGAGCGAGCTCCCTGCAGCTTTCAGCTCATGCCATCTTCTTCTGCTGTTTTAAATCTGCGTGTGATGTGGTTGTTTTCCTGCAGACTACTTCTCCACCATCTCGGCCCATCCAGCAGCCACCGCTCACCAGGAAAGAGGAAAGAGGCAAACAGGCCACTGCAAGAGAAATTGGTGAGATAATCAAATACACGCTTGGTTTTATTTAGTTATTTATTTGTTCCTTTTCCGAACATGCACATCTTTAGGAGTAAAAATGACTTGCTCATCTCTGTGGATCTGTCCTCTGCTGTTCAGTGAAATTTTTTTTTTTTAAGGATGGGAAATGGATTTTTTACTTCTATACATGATGTAAAGTGAGAAGTATCCTGGTGTTGCAGGTCCATAGCTGAGCCACCAGAGGGCCTTTTTAAGTGATTTACTGAAAAATGTCTCCATATAGTGGGCAGACTGAATAATACAGCATTAATGCTGCAAGTTTTATTTTGTAATTTATTTACACATTTTGATTCCATTTTTATATCATACATGATGTTAAGAATTTAACATTATTTAGCAAGTTTTGGTCTTTGTGAAGAAGATACATTTTTAGGTTGTATACACTTAAAAAAACAACAACAAAAAACACTTAAAGGGGACTCGGATTATTTGTTAAGTAATTAATTTATTAATAAAAATATGAGAATGATAAGCTGATTTATTTGCTACTTGAGTTGCAACATATCAGTGAAAGAGTAAAACTACAGTGTCCCGTATGGACTTCAACACAAGCCAATCTCAATCTCAAGACATGCTAAAAGAATCAGTACGTTTTAATTGTTCATTTATTTAACTATTTGACAGGGACGTTGAATTTGTTCATAGCCACAAAAGTTCATAGCTGATGCCAAGCAAACAGAATTCTCAACTCCTGTCCCTGGTTGGGCCTTTCTACACCACATTAAAATACAATAATGTTTTACAAAACCTGTATAAAGCTGAACACACAATACAAAATCTATAATTCTTTCTTTCATTCACACACACACACACACACACAGTGTTGTTTGCAAATGGGGGAAGCTTTGGTTTGATTTTAGCCAAGTAGCAAGCCTAGAGGTGTAGGTTTTAAACTAAGATATGGTCTGGAGTTCAGCCGGTAATGAATTCCACAGCTTTTGTAAGAAAAGGCAGACGGACCAAACGAAGTTCTGCAGGGTGGAAGGTACGATTCTGGCTGGTGGAACCTCTGGTGACTCTACTGCTGTTCTGTCTCTGAACAAATGAACTAAGCTCTGGTGCTTAATTATTGATGCATTTGAATATGAATTTGAGAAATCACAAGTCACTAAAACCATTAAAGCTTAGCAATTTATACTTTTAAAGAATTTAGCAGTGGTGGTAGCGAACTGGGTTTTTTCCAAACGTTTTATTGCTTGATTTTACAATGAGCCCATGCACTTCCTGGCAGAAGTTTGCAGCTCAGCTGATAAATGGAAATGTGCAAAGAAAGAATATATTCAGATATATTCATAATAAAAAAATCTGCAAAGACCAAGCAAACAGAAAAATAGAAAATAATTCACTAAAGGGAAATTATAAAGTGTGAAGCTGATAATTCAGCATTTTTATTCTCAGTTTGTATCTGAACATAAACATGAAAATCATTTCAATGATTAAAACTAATATTCTACATTTTGACTCCTCCGTATTAGAAATTTGTTTTCAATATGTGTAAGACGGGAGTTTTTAAACGGGGCCACATTTGTAGGGAAGAAGCATTTGTGGGATGAGCAGCAGAGCTGAGTATGTGGGGTTTATGTCCATGAGAAGCTTACCCAATCTTCTTCCAAACCACTGATGTTGCTGTTAACTTTTGTTTGGTGCCGTTTACTGGATTAGATGATTAAAGTTGCAAGAAACAAGACATTTAGTCATTTTAACAGTTTATTTATTCAACAAAAGGAGCTCAGAGTTATGTGGAAGAACCATACACAGCAACAACAGCCTGGTACCTCGTCCTCATACCGGTCACCAGCCTGGTACCTCCCCCTCGTACCGGTCACCAACCTGGTACCTCCTCCTCGTACCGGTCACCAACCTGGTACCTCCCCCTCGTACCGGTCACCAACCTGGTACCTCCTCCTTATACCGGTCACCAGCCTGGTACCTCCTCCTCGTACCGGTCACCAGCCTGGTACCTCGTCCTCGTACCGGTCACCAACCTGGTACCTCCTCCTCGTACCGGTCACCAACCTGGTACCTCCTCCTCATACCGGTCACCAGCCTGGTACCTCCTCCTCGTACCGGTCCGGTCACCAACCTGGTACTTCGTCCTCATACCGGTCACCAACCTGGTACCTCCTCCTCGTACCGGTCACCAACCTGGTACCTCCTCCTTATACCGGTCACCAACCTGGTACCTCCTCCTCGTACCGGTCACCAACCTGGTACCTCCTTCTCGTACCAGTCACCAACCTGGTACCTCGTCCTCGTACCGGTCACCAACCTGGTACTTCGTCCTCATACCGGTCACCAGCCACTAGGAGATGCTCATAGAACTCACTCCAAATAATGCTGCAACTTTTTTTATTTTTTGTTTCTGTGGAACATCAGCTGTAAGTTTCTCTAACACATGGGTCTTATGCACATAAGTGAAACAGGTTGTCCAATAATCAGAGGGTTGGCAGTTCAACCTACCAAGTCCTGCTTCATCCCAGTTAATGTCTTCTTCTGTCCTTGGGCAGACTCTTCACCCAACTTTTCACTGTGTATAAGTGTTCAGAGGTGGTCAGAGAGTCCGTTGGCATGGATTGGCTGCCATGTTACTGTATGTCTCCCTTAGGACAGCTGTAACTACTTAAGTAATGATAACCAAAAGCTGTAAACAAAGCCTCAGCAGCAGAATCAGCTGTTTGGGATTGTTTTTTTCAGTGGACACAACCCACAAACTCAACTCTGCTGCTCAGCTCTGAGATCATCTTCCTTACAAATGTGTCTGCATTTAAAAGAGAAATATACAGGCTCATTAACAGTATGCAACTTATTACCAAGAATAATTGTTACAAAAAGAAATAATCAATCAAACACAAGTTTCCTTACCTTCAGTATATTAATGTCTTTGGGATAAAAGCTGATCCTTGTGGTAAATAAATATAACCTGTAGTGACTGCATGCTTTTCATTACATTGTATAATAAGAAGATTCCTGGAATACAGTTTCTTTAGACTTAATCTATAAAAGTAGATTAAAATCTTTATGCGTTAAAGTGTTTAGTTGCTGCAGTCTTGTTTTAACTCCATTTTAAATAAGAAAAAGAATAAAAAAATCAACTAACCAGCAGATTATGGTGGAAATGGGGCATATGTTTATTTGTGTGACACTTCTTTTTTTTTCCCTATAGACTCCGGGATTAGACTTCCTGGGTCAGCAGGTATGAAGCCCTGAGATCAAACCTTCCATCTTATTTTCATATGGACTAAAAAAGTATGTGAACATTAGCTGTGGCTGTTAATGCCACGAGATGTGGCATTAATGCATCCCCTTCCTAACCACTAACTGGAAATACTGAAGATGTTCTTGCAGACAGCATCTTAAGCATGTCAGCTTCCACTCATATGAAGCAGCATAAAGTGACTCTCAGTGGGGGAGGGCAGCATGGTGGGTGAAATGGGGTCACATCAGTGCAGTGGTGTTTGCTGCAGGTGTGGGAAGGTGAATTCCTCATACGGCGTCTTGTCCTGTTTGTTGTTTGGGATGCAGCCGTTAATCATTTCTGATGAGCTTTCATGTGCACATTAACGACGACGTCTTTTGCTGTTTTTAGGAGTAACTGGGCCGAAAGGAGAGAAGGGCGACAGAGGGGAGACAGGAGACCGAGGCTCAGTTGGGCCAAAGGGAGAATCTGGCACTGGCTCACGGGGTGGAGCCCATGGAGAGAAGGTTTGCTTGAATAATTGGAAATCACACGCTCTGTATGAATTTTATTTTTATTTTTTTTTGGGCAGTGGAAAGAAGTGCAGTCTTAATGAAATACAATCAAATGACCCCTAGATGGAGCTGAAAGCCTGAATTCAATCTAAACACTGATCACAGATCTCAAACTCTAGTCCTCTACGGCTGCTGATCGTCAGGTTTTCCATCTTTCCCTGATTCTATGGGGGAATTTTCCTCTTTAATCAAGAGCAAAATTATTTGATTTGAGAGAAAAATGTATTGTTTTCACGCTTCATCTCTCTCAAAAATCTGCTCTTACACTCTTCTTGCTGTCAAATATCTCGTTTTTCCTTTCAAAACTCTGCGTTAGTTTTGCAGGTTCCAATGTTTGCTCAGACTTTGTCTCTTCCCTCACACAGACTCATTCTCTGCTCTCTAAACATCCGGTCCTGGATATTTTTCATCTCACTTGAGTTGTTGAATGAGCTGTCTGTCAAACATCCTCCAGCCAATAGAATACTAGACACATGCTGACCCCGCCTTCTTCAGGGTGCGCTTGTTTTACTCGACACAGTGCACTCAGTAAATCTGTGCTTAACTGGGATCGTCAGCTAACACGTATGGAAAAACCAACTCAGCAATCTATTGTGAACTATTTAAATGGCTTTCTGTTTTATTGTTTTACCGTTTATTGTTTTATTTTTTACCCGAGTAGTTTTTATAAATGCTAATATTTTATTTTATCTCTCTATTTAATTTTATATTTTTCCTAAACGCCTTTATCTGCATTTTTCATTCAATATTTCATTCTTAGTTCTTATTGTTTCTAAGTTTATTTATTCTTGTTTTTACAGTTTAACTCCAGTGTTTCCTCCTGGGGATCCTTCACACCGGTAGCTCTGCCTGCTCTGTTTGCGGGTTGTTGCCATGGCAACTGCCCTTGTCTGGGTGGCTGGGGGTCCTGCACTGCAGCCCCTGTGGCTTTGATGTGGACCCCGGCCTGTCCTGACCTGGGTGGTTCCTGTGGTGGCACCCTATGTGCCCATAGGTGGGCTGGTTTGCAGTGTGACTGGATCCCCAAGATGTTTCCTCACAGGAGTGTCGGGCCAGACGTTATCATTTTATTACGACTTTTATACTTACTTTTAGTTCAGAGGCAGTTATTAGTGATCTAAGTTCATGGTTGTACAGAATGGTTGTGGGTGGGCAGGGCAAGTGTGCATGAAGCCTGGTTTGTATGTGTGTGAGTTTGTGTGTGTATACAATTATAGGGTGCGCCTTTATATTTTTTTTTAAATAATTTTTGATGTAAAGGCTTTTAAAATTTTGTAGTAAATATGCACTATTTGTTTTTTTTTTGTGTACAGCACTTTGTGTTGCCTAGTGCATGAAAAGTGGTATTTAAATAAAATTTGATTTGATTTGTAAACATTATGTTTTTAATATGCTTTTCTTTTAAAACATTAATGCGTTTTAATATAAAAGTAAAACACAGTAACTTACTAACTCACAGTAAAAGCACTCATTTAAAAACTAACTGTACCTGTACAAATGTACTGTATGCCAAGTATGAAGCTAAGGAAATCATTGTGACAGATATTCTGCTATTATTGTACCATAGAACTAACCTACGACAAATTAACATGCATATGGAGCTGATCATCATCCCTATAGGTTTGTTAAACATGTAGCATAACTATCACAGTGCGTGTGAGATGCGTTACAATGATGTCAGCCTTGTTACACTATGTTAAATAAATAAAACATTTCAATTTGTGTTTCTTTCTCACCAAAACATGAAACTAACCAGTATCTTCAAAATTTCAACCGACATTACTCCTACAGGATCTGCTTCAATGTCACATCGTGGAGAGATTGTTAAACAAAATCCAGCACATAGTAAAACACGAGTAAAACAAGCGCACCCTAAAGAAGGCGGGGTCAGCATGTATCTAGTATTCTATTGGCTGGGAGACTTTTGACAGACAGCTCATTCAACAACCCCAGAGAGAGAGGAAAAATATCCGAGAGCAGAAGTATTAAGAGCAGAGAATGAGTGTGAGGGTTAGATGACCAAGCCTAAGTGCAGGAGATTTGAACCTGCAACACCAAACCTGAGAAGAGGAGCAGAGTTTTGAAAGGAAAACAAATTATTTGAGAGCAAGAAAAGACTTTTTGAGTGAGAGCAGAGTTTTGAGAGAGAGCAGTATGATATTTCAGCGTGAAAACACTTACTTTCAACACACCTGAAATGGGTCCATAACGGGCTATTGTAGAATTTATGAATAAAAAGATCCATTTAATCTGAATCAAGTGTGTGGAAGCAGGGAATCGTCTCAAACCTGCAGGACAGTGGCCCATGAGGACCAAAGCTTTACATCCCTACACCTCACAGAAACACTTTATTTTTAATGTGGCTCATGAGATGGATTGTTATGGGTTTAATTAGAGTAAAGTTGGACTAGATTGACTTGGATTGAATTGATGCCATACAAATAAAGGTGAAGTCAATTAAATTAAATTGAAATAAATTAGTGTTCTATGTAATATTTTACATGTGAAATCATTTACATGTTATTTTCATGTGCAGCTGTTTGTATTGATGCATTCATGTCTAATTCACGTTGAACTAGTAAATATTGTGGTATCGGTATTTCTTTGTTTATCTTTTTAACACTTTAACATGTTCAGGTGTATAAATCCATTACGATTTCATCACCTATAAAGATCATTGTCTCGTTGGGTATTTCTGGAACTGCTGCCACTTACTCTGCTGCTTTGTTTCATTTTCAGGGAGAACCTGGTGAAAAGGGATCAAAGGTAAATTAATGGTTATTGATTTTTTTCTGATTTTGGATTCTTGATTAGAGTTTCGGAGGCACAGATATTCAGATATATCCATGAAAGTATCTTGTAAACTAACAGCAGCCTCAGGTTTGCAGATATCGTGAGGCTGATGTTCCTGCTTCTTGCTTCTTCCACATCAGGGCAGTGCAGGCTTCGGATATCCAGGAACAAAAGGTGACCCTGGACCTCCTGGACCCCCTGGGCCCCCTGGCCCTCCAGGTCCTGCAACTGAGTACTTAATTAAAGGGGACGGCTCAGTTGTTTCAAGAATCCCTGGACCACGAGGACCACCTGGATCGCCAGGGCCCCAAGGGTCACCAGGAGATGATGGAGAGCCAGTAAGTAAAAGTTTGAATTATTTATTTTTTATTTAAAACTCTGAATATAAAGTAAAAATATTTGGCTTTAATGAAATTTGTAAAAAGACCTTTTTACTCTTTACGCCCACAGGGTGATCCTGGTGAGGACGGAAAAACTGTAAGTTCTTTTTCTTTTTTGTTTGTCTCACTAGAAATTAGGATTAATAGCTTTAAATAATTTTTCTTATTAAACGCTATGGCAACAAGATACTGATTTTAAAAGAAAACAACCCAAGTTATGGAATTTTTATTTTATTTTATTAATAATTTTCCCATTGGGATCAATAAAGTATGTTTTATTTGTTATTTTATTTAATTTATTTCTTATTTGGGATTAATTTCTTTCCCTTTATGTTAATAAAATTATTTTATTTCATTTATTTATTTATTTTTTTTTTAATATATATTTTATTTTATTTTATTTTATTTTATTTTATTTTATTTTATTTTATTTTATTTTATTTTATTTTATTTTAT
>JBAMHW010000014.1:27716740-27727501 GCA_037177495.1 Rhadinocentrus ornatus
GAGCTAGCTTTGCAGCCGAGGATCAGACCGCCAGGGTCCCCGCCTCTGGCAGCCGCCCAGCTCACACTGCACCCGACCCCTATAGCCCCTCCTCCAGGTTTTATGTTCATTTAGAGTTTATTTTATAGGGCTGTGAATGGGACCAATAATGGACCTGCAGCCAGGTCCAGGTTAAACCAGTCTGGTTTAACTTACCGTAACAATGGAAATCTTGCTGATCATTAAGACAGCAGTGGCTTGACTTTGCCAGGTTTGACCTCATCAAACATGTCATGTAAAGTAGACAGGAGTTGACAGGAGATGACCAATCACACCTTTATATTCCAGAAAATAACATGTCTGCTGCAGCCAACGCAGGAAAAGATGACGGGAAGTGCCGATGTTGAATGTGACTAAACAATAGACCGTTTCAAAGTGTGCAAACATTGTGACGGTTTTGGTGGGCGGAGCTTAGCCTGGAGGCTAGAGTGGAGGCTAGAAGTTATGTTATCAAGTGGCAGGTAACACTTTTCGGTGGCATTTTAGTAAATGGAGGGTTTTCAAGCAAGTGGTTCAGTCTCGGAACTGTTGAAATATGTACAGACACTCACTTTACGGGACCGTTACAGCTGTTTTAGAAAATTAGATGGAAGCAGGCCGGCTGATCCATACACCTTACGGGAGTGGCATGAAGATCTTTTGGGACTAGCGACGGTGGAGTGGCCAAACATCTACATGTCTACAATCGAGACACCATTGGTGTACAGCTAAAAGAAACTCAAACCATATAAATCGCTGGATGCTTCCAACTACGTCATAAATAGCCACGTTCCAATAATAAAATACATCCATTTACTTCTTTGTGTGCTGCCGTCTAAAGTTTAGCATTTATGTGCTTGCTAATGTGCTGATAAAGGCAACGTTATATATCCAACATGTTCCTTTGTAATGTACAATTTTGTTAATTTAGACTCGATAACAATCACTTAACATTACATTTATCTTACCTGGTATAAAGTGTGCTTCAAACACGAGAAATGATTATCGTCTCTTTCCAGTCCTTTCGTCCTATTGCATTCAGCTATAATTGTCTTTGTTTTTTTCTGAACTTTAATTTACTGCCAGGAATGTTGTTCCTTCTATTCTGGCACCCAAACACACAGGAAGACGACATTTTTAAGTGGTAATAACACTTGAGATAGCTCGTTTCTACAGTGTTTTTACAAGCTTTCCTCTGTTTTTGCCTCCGGATGCAGTAGTGACGTCACTGATTACGTAGGCCACAAAAGGGTCTATAAGTCCATAAGTATTATGTCATCAAAACACAGTTTATGACTGCGTCTTTCATTAAATAATTAATTCTTAATTCTGCCAGATTCAACACTGGATGTCTAATTATAACACGTAAATATATTAAACATAAAAGTGAGTTAAACCAGTGAATTCATTCATTTAATTAATTTCAAAAACATTTTATGAGATAAACATGGATATGAATATAAGTGCGCAGACTCATTAGTTTGGTGGAGTTTGATACGCTGCATAAAACCACTTTAAAAGAAAACAGGAACAATCTAGTTGTCTTAAAGGTCCCAAAAAATGCAAAATTCACTTTCTACAGGTTTTCTAACAGTCATATGTGTTTTTATAGCCTGTGTATGAGATAAAAAAAATGAGGAAATTCTGTCACTTCTCTTAAGTCTGGTACACACATAAGGATTTGTTTTTGTCCAGATTTTGCCTCTGCTTATTACGCTCTTAACGCCCGATTATCATGAGTCTTATAAGATTTCCCTGTACAATTATCATTTGGTCTGAGGTGTTACAAGCAGATTTGTACCGATAATGGGCTCCGAAATGGGTTGTAGCTGAGAAGTGTGGATGGTGACGTGGGCCAGACTGTAGCCAATCAGAGAGCGAGTTGGATGGGGAACAAGGAACCATATAAAGTGTGTGTTCACGCTGTCTCCAGTCTGGTATTTTTTTCAGTTCTGGCTTTTTCTGTTAACAATTGTCCCAAGACCACCATCATTCCCTCGTCCTGTATTACCTCTTCCATGCTGGGTGTTGTGTTTTCCGGTTGTTGCTATGTTTCTTCTTCTTTGTTTGTTTTGCTGGTTGTTGCTATTGTTCTTCTTCTACGTTTTAGATCACGTTTGGTCACATGAGTTGTCAGGCTCGGAGGGCTAGATTGTAGATCGGTTGCGCGACAGCATCATTATGTGTGTTGTTCTGTGATTAGATTATCGGAGCGCACCACACACGGTTTGATCAATACGGTGAATGCCTGATTTTTATCTTCACGTGTGAGGTCTTGACCAGATAAAACGTCTCGTAAGAATTAATCCTTATGTGTGTACCAGGCTTTACTTGCTTGCTCAACTTTATAACGAATATGAGCTCAAACAGCTGAGTCTGAGATCTTTTCCTTTGTGTCATCACAAAGGGAAATAACCACCACCCTCGGTAGTGGATACAGCCTTTTATTTAGCTGAGCCTGCCCTCTAAAATCACAGAGCGGGCGCCAGTGAAAGCCAGATCATCTCCCAGAGAGGGGCAAGGAGTGGGGGTGGACAGGCACCTAATGAACAGTTAAAGGTTCAAACAGAGAAACAGCCCGTTCTCAGTAGAGCTCAGTAGAGCCACATTTGGAATGGCTGACAATAAGGACCAAGGCTGAATTTGGGGTAATACACATAGAAAACAATGTTGGTGGGTCTCTGACACCCATATGAAATTGTTGAAAAAATGTATAATATGGGACCTTTAAGATTAATTAGATTTTATTTTAGGCTACATTAGCTACATTAGCATTCCCCTCCATTGACTTATATCTTGAAAAATGAAAAACTGCAAAAATTAAAGAGAACAACTTTTTTGCTTCTTTTTTTCTTTTACATGAAGAGTTGGGCAGAGATTTGCACAAATGTGTGTTTGTTGGTTGGTTTGTTTGTTTTTTTATGCTCAAAGAAAATTGATTGGTCAAGAGGCGTCGCTTTCACCTGTGTTGAAAACCATGTTGCCAACACAACCCAGTAGGAAGTGAACCAGCTTTGCAATACCAAAAATCCCCAAATGAACCTTATATTACCTCAATAAACTAATAATCCTGCTTCATAGTCCAGGATCTGGACCTTCAGTGGCTGCAGTGCTGGATTCATATTTACCTCCACATAAGCAACAAAAGTCATGTTTTAGTTGTGATTGTTAAAGTCTTGTCATTTCCTCTCTTCTTTAGGGTGATTCAGGCGAGCTTGGTCTCCCAGGAGCAATTGGAGAAAAGGTGTGAATTCATGTCTTCTTTTGGTGTTACCCCACTTTAAGTTAAAGTTGCTTCCAGTTTATGATGTAATCCACTCACTCAAACTTTATCCGATCACATCCTGAGATTACAGTGAGTCCGTGTTTGATGTTTTTTGGGTAACCAGAACAACGAGATGATGTAACTGGGATAATTATGAGGAAAACATGGCTAAAGCTTTTCCTGTCCCTCTTACTTCTCCAGTTAGGTTTCTACTCTTCTTTTCTCACCAGTCTCCTACCTCGCAATATATCCTCCTCCTCCTCTCTTAAGCCTTCCCGTCTGCAGGTGACCAGGCTCCAGCTTGGGGATTTGTGCCTTCCAACTAAATGCAAATGTTTCTCCAACATTTCCAGCTACAGATTTACAGTCTAATCTGACTGCTGGCCAGGATTTTTTTCTTCTTCAGCATTTGTTGATGTCTGAATTCGCTCCCAAAACAATGTGCATGTGTGTTTGTGAGAAGCACTTTTTATTTTATTAAAAAAACAAAACAAACACATGTACCACAACTAGTAACTGGATGTTGTGAAATTGCAGAAAAGTTTATAGTTTTTAGTCTTTTTCTTTTTTTAAACAAAAAAGAAAAATCCATATATTCATTCTTTTCTACAGGGAGCTCAAGGAGAGCTTGGTTTACCCGGACCTCCAGGAGGACCTGGACTGGCTGGTCTACCAGGACCCATGGGACCAGTTGGGCCTCCAGGACCTCCAGGACCAAGTTTTCGTGTTGGATTTGTGAGTTCTTGTTTGTATGTTTACGATGCTCTTTGATGGCGTTGACAAAATGTTGTTGGTAAAGATCTAAGTTAAACAATGGTGCAACATATCAGTGCCTCCATCATTTTTAGGTTGTAAGGAAATAGTAAAGTAGATTATGTTGTACATTTTTTGTCTACATACATATAAATCATTAAAGTGGGAATTTTTACCGGTTTCGATGAATCTTAGTATGTTACATATTCAAATCTCTAAAACTGCACCCACCTTTTCAGATGAGTCTGTTTATGAACGAGCTCATTCTAAGAGCCGAGTCGTTCCAGTGAAGAAAAAAGAGCCGACTCCCAGCGGGGACACCTGAATCTTTAGAGGTGGAACTTTAGTTTGGTTGGCATACTATCCAGCCAATCACATGAAAGAAAAGACTAGGATCATACCATTATGTAAAAGAAGGAAAGGGGGCAGACTCTCAGTAGACACTAGTGGTACAGACACTGGAAGATGAATTTAAATACAAGTGCATCAGGAAATAGTGGAGACGTTGGCAAATTCAAATTGTAATAACGTTCAGACTTTGCTTTATTTAGCTGATTTCTTTGTTGTGTTTCTGTTCAAGTAGTTTATTTAAAGGTTTGAAGAAAACGTTACAAAGTAACAGTATTTCTTTCAGGAAAAATGTAAAAAAATAAGGCTTTTTATTCCAAAAAATCTCGATAAAAAATACTTTTCATACAACACATCCATAATTTCTAAATTGGGCTGAGCTTGGAGCTTAGATACTAAACAAAAAGACATTTGTGAGCCGAAAAAGCCAGCCCGAAGGGAGGTGAACAAAAAGAGCTAAATCTTAAAAAAAAATAACAAAAACAGCTGAACTTCCGATCACTCCTTTTAACGCTGTAAGAAAAAAAATCTGATAAAATTTTTTCCAAGAGCAAAGGGAAGGTGTTTCATCAGCAATGAGTTCTACGTCAAATAATTACAGGAATCAAGTGTTTACAGGCTCTGTTTCCACTGAGGGTGCTGCACTCTGGCCTTCAGGAGTGTGCACCACTTAATGTTTCTTTACAAAAACACACATTTTGCCATCGGAACGTCTCACTCTGAATCTCTGAAACTGGCAGACAAAAAAATAAAAGTTTAGAAGCTGCAGGGCGACATAGACAGTGACTCATTGATTCCCGACAAGTTGAAAACAGCTCACATCCTTCCTCCAAAAAATATTTTTTGTTATACAGATTTTCTCCACCGTGTGGGTGCAAGTTAATAAAATTCAATGTGCATCATGCCCAAAACATCACAGTGATGTTAGCATGATGATTCTGTGCAACTTAATTAAATCCCTTTTCTTGGAGTTGAATAAAACTCAAGACCAGAAAATGGACAACAAAGAACTATAAACATGTTTAGGCTTTTAACTCCGGATCATATATACCGGGATGCAGTCAGAATAAAGACATTTCAGTCTTGTTTATAGTCTAAAAATGAGATCATGATCTTGAAATACATGCAGAAAGGATGTTTTGACAGTTTGTGATGAAGCATTTGGCGTTTTCTCAGGATGACATGGAGGGCTCCAGTGGGGGCTTCACTAATGGACTTCCAGGTGTCAGAGGACCAGAAGGATTGCAGGTATTCACATTCATGTACAGCAGAATATGAAATCTATCATTTAAAAGCACAGAGAAATTTATACACAAAGAATAGATAAACTAAAATTGTGTGTCTAGTATTATAAACAGAAGTTTGCATCTGAGACATGATTATGGCTAAAATTTTTATGCTCAGCATTGAGATCTGGATAGTTTTCTTCATGAAACAGATTAGCTTTTTTTTAAAAACTGCATCACTTTTATTTGCCTGTTTGGGAAAATCAACTGTAGCTTTGCAGGAAAAAACCCAGACTTCATATCTGTCATTCATCTGCTTTAGTTCGTCATGGCATGAAAGTCGTTTGTGTCCCTTCATATTTCCTGCTGTTTCCTACTGGCGGTAATATGAAACTTGGTTCTAAAAACTTTGTTTAAATTGAACTGTCTAAAAATTAAAATGCTGTGGTGTGGTGATGGAATTTTACAGTCTTGCTGGAGAGAAAGTCTAGCCTAAGTTCTGGGTCAAAAAGTGCCCATTATTTCTCCGGTCAGGAATTACAGTGTTAAATGTTGAACAATCACTTTTATTTAATTGTCGGAAGCCAAAATCATGATTGAGATGCAAACTGGATTAATTTTGCAGCTTCACCATATCTGCTGAGGCAAAAGAATACGCTTGCTGTTAAATCATTCTAATCTTTGGGTAAAGTTTCATCAAATAGGTTGGAAAGTTTTTTTCTCTAAGTGTGAATATTTAATCGGAAGAGCTTCTACCTAACCAAGATAAATGTGTGTTTTAGGGTCCTCCTGGCTTACCTGGACACCCAGTAAGTGGATGTACATTTCCCACAAAGTGCTCACGCTGCAAAACCTTCCTAAACTTACACAACACCTTTGTAGTTATTGTGACTGATGGTTCAGTTCCGGTTTGATCCAAATCCAAACAACCTTACAGCTGGCATTTGACATTATAATAACTTTTTGTACCTGTGTGTGAGTGTGTTTTACTTGTCTAACTTGACTTTGCCTTGCTAGGGTAAACCCGGATTACCCGGCATACCAGGTCCAAAGGGAAACCAAGGTTCTCCAGGAAGAGATGGACAGCCAGGACTGGACGGCTTCCCTGGACCTCCGGTAGTTTAAACAGACTTTTTTAACCACTACATCAGACAATACAACCAACAAACGGCACAATCACAAAACAACAGTAAATATGTCATTCTTCCGAAGAAGGCAGTAGAAAATATTCACTTTCATTCGTTTTCTATACTGCAGGGTCACGGGGGAGTAGAAAAAAATGAAGAAAAAATCAAATAAACGTGGCTTTGAAACCAAGCGGCAGTCTCCGGTCTTAAAATGTGAAGCCAATGCAGAAGTGTAAACAATTGCAGTTCACCCACGATCCACTAGGGGCTGGCGCCAAAGCATAGTCAATCCCCATAGACTCCCATGTTACAAAGACCAAATTCACAGCAGAAATAAACATGTTTAAAGCCTGGTTCAAATTCCATTTTAGGATTAATATGTGAAGTTTACCTTCATGACAACTGTGAGGGGGGTGAATGTTTTTCTAATTCATCCGTTTGGATGTTATTTAATCTTGAAATTCGGCATAATTAGGGGCATGTCCTTTTGATTGACAGGTATCCAATATCTGGGCAAGAAGAGCGAGAGCAGCACAACCGTGTCTTAGCTTTAGCCCGCCTACCTCCGTTAGCTGGTTAGCTACAGTTAGCTCGGTTAGCTCTTAGCTACAGGCAGCTCGGAGTTTGATGGGTGTCAATCATCGAACCCTACCTTCACAGTCCCCCTCTCAGCTCCACCTCTTTGACCATTTTTGGATTTTCCGGGAATGTCAACACGGGTGATGCTGCCAAGATGGCGACAGTGGTAACCGCCCAATGAGCTTCAATTCAACTCTTTAGAAATCTATGGGTGACATCACGGAGACTCCGTACAGTCAATGTATAAAACCAATTAGACACAATGTGAATTAAAATATCTTACAACTGCAGGAATTAAAGACCTTCATAATTTGCTCAGTAGAGCAGTGAGCATCACTTTTGGACCCTTAAGAACATCGTGCATGGGGTGGCCTGCAAAGTATAATACTCCTCTCATTTCGATTCCAGTCTTTTTCCACAGTGACCTTAAGTGAGTCTGGTATAAATCCAGTAAATGACACTATCCTCTTGATTAACTTGTTGATCCAATTCTAAGCCTGGACAAAGATGCCTAACAGTTTAGCAAAGTACAGCATAAAAACATCCAAATGTTTTAATATGAGACCTTTAAAAGGTGACGTAGAGGGATCTGAGCCCAGACTGAGCCGTCTTCTAGACTTTTAAAGAACTCTCTTTGGATGAGAGATGACAGGATGCTGCTGCGAGACTGTTTCAGTATTAATATTTATATTTAGTAAAAGGTGTTATAATGTTTAAGTTCTAAGAGCTTGTCTTCTCTTGAAAGTTTCCATTTCTTGTTGCAGGGACAAAAGGGTGGCAGAGGCGACAGTGGAGAGAGGGTAAAAATTTATTGTTATACTTTTGAATGACATTTTTGACGGGACCTTCATTAATTAATTTATTTATGGTGTTAGGGTGAACCAGGTCGAGATGGAAAAGGACTCCCAGGTCCACCGGGTCCACCTGGACCACCAGGACAAATTGTCTATCAGCCATCTGACAACGTGAGTAGAGGAACGCACACAAAGTGCGACACTGTTTGAACTATAGCGTTTATTTCTTTTTGACTGAAATGAAAAGCTGAGTTCCGTCTCCGTGGTAACGGCTCACTCCCCTCTCTACAGTTTGATACCGTCCTTGGCAGAGTTGGCCCTCAGGTGTGTATTCCTTTACCTCGGCAACGCTGACACTGAAGCGCCACAAGACATCTAGTTAAACAGGAAGGTTGCCCTTAGAGTTGACTGTCAATCAAACATTGGGATGGGTGAGATGATGTAACAGCATTTACTGATGGACAAATCATAAATGCGAAACATTTTTTGTTGGGTGGTGACGTGTGAAGGAAGAGTACGGGATGAGACCTCTAAGGGTGTCTAGATAATGGTGAATGAGTGACACAAACCTCTGATGAGGCTCCTCTGGTATCAGGAAGAGGCAAAGATAGAGAGGAGTTTCTAAAAATGAAGCTTAGACTGGTTGACTTTAAATGTAGCCAGCAGGACGCTGATTGGCCCAGAGTTGTGATTAATGATAATTAATGATTAAATGGGAAAACGTAAGTGACAAAACACAGCAGCATGATTCTCCTTGCTGAACTTTAGTTTCCCTCAGCTACATCAGTCTTTGTTAGGGCAATAAAAAAGTCATAATTTCCAAAGAAGACTGACACCCATAAATTTAATGTGTTAACATCAATTAGCCAGCGAGCTCAGATTCATTCGAGGCAGGATAGATTGAGAGTACATCACTCATTTTTAAAGCCAGGAAACACAGGACTGTGATCTGATCTATGATAATCAATAGAGGAAAGACCCAAACACAGAACTCAGGTAGACACAGGAACAAAGAGTAAAAACGTACCAGAGGGGCTGTAACGGCAGGATGAACCAGAACCAAAATCTAAAGTAAAGACACGTGAAAGATGAGCTACAGCAAAACTGCAGACAGTGTAGCAAACAAATACGGACTCGGCCTGGAGCATTAAACAAACAGGGCATATTTAAACTGAGGAAGGTGATGACTGGATGAAGAACAGGTGTGATAGAAACAGAAACCTGGTTCGGTCAGGAGACGAATCCAGAGTGAACATTTGAAGGCACAACAACCAAACAAGTAAACTCAATGAGCCATTGAGGACATTGTAGAAACCCCCACAGGCCATTAAAATACTGTAAATTAACCATATATTTTTCTTTTGCTGTGAAGGGGGGGCCTGGTTTACCTGGAAGAGCAGGATTTCCTGTGAGTCTCTTTGTAAAACATGATTACTTGTTTATATTTGTGTAAATTATTGATTGTGAAGCACAGAAATGTCGAAGAAGTGATCAGAAACTATTTCGGTCTTATTTTCCTGTTGTATGTTAAGACGATATTTCAATTGATGCGATTTCCTTTGGTAAATTAATGAAATGGAAAAGATAACTCCCTTCATCCCCTGTACCACCCAGCCTCTTATAAACCACTGTACATTTAACTGGGACTATTTTAAGGCTAGAGATGAACAAACATTGGGAGTTGTAGATGTTATTATGTATAGGAATCAGAATCATATTTATTTGTCATTATATAAACATATGATGAAATTACAAAAAAAGACAAGATAACAGAATAAAACCAATAAACATTTAAGTAAAAAAAAAATGCAATAGAATATAAATCAAATCAAATCAAACTTTATTTATAAAGCACTTTTTATGCTGAAAGCACAAAGTGCTTTACATTTGAAAAATAAAAAGCAATTCCTGCATATTAAAAATAAAAACGAGCCTTTACACAAATCAAAATAGATTACAACCATCTATCCATCCATTTTCTGACGCCTATCTAGAGTCGGGTCGCGGGGGCAGCTGCCTAAGCAGGAAAACCCAGACTTCCCTCTTCCCGGCCACATTCACCATCTCATCTGGGGGGATCCCGAGTCAATCCCAGGCCAGCCGAGAGATGTAGTCTGTCCAGTTTCTGGGTCTTCCCCGGGGCCTCTTTCCGGTGTTACGTGCCTGGAACACCTTACCAGGGAGGCGTCCAGGAGCCATCCTGACCAGATGCCTGAGCCACCTCATCTGGCTCTTCTAGATGCCCAGCCACCCTGTGGAGAAAACTCATTTCATCCGGTTGTATTCGCAATCTTGTCCTTTCGGTCCGCCTGTCAATTTTTTGCTCCATCCTTCTTTCACTCGTGAACAAGACCCCGAGGTATGTGAACTCCTCCACTTGGGGCAGGACCTCATTGCCGACCCGGAGAAGGCAATTTACCCTTTTCCGGCTGAGGACCATGGTCTCTGATTTGGAAGTGCTCGGTTGCGAATCGCTCCAGTAAGAGCTGAAGATCATGGCCCGATGAAGCCAACAGAAACACATCATCCGCAAAGAGCAGAGACCCAATCCTGAGGCCACCAAATCGGATCCCTTCAACACCTCGGCTGCGCCTAGAAATTCTGTCCATAAAAGTTATGAACAGAATCGGTGACAAAGGGCAGCCTTGGCG
>JBAMHW010000014.1:27727601-27750677 GCA_037177495.1 Rhadinocentrus ornatus
CCAGCAGACCCTCACAACACACTTGGGTCTGCCAGGCCTGACCGGCATCCTCCCCCACCATCTGAGCCAACCCACCACCAGGTGATGATCAGTTGACAGCTCTGCCCCTCTCTTCACCTGAGTGTTCAAGACATGCGACAATACGACTACATAGTTGATCATAGAAATGCGGCCTAGAGTGTCCTGGTGCCAAGCGCACATGTGAACACTCTTATGCCTGAACAAGGTGTTTGTTATGGATCCATAACGAAGTCTAACAACAAAACACCACTCGGATTTAGATCAGGGGGGCCATTCCTGCCAATCACGCCCATCCAGGTCTCACTGTCATTGCCCACGTGGGCATAGAAGTCCCCCAGCAGAACGAGGAAGTCCCCGGAAGGAGTGCTCTCCAACAACTCCTCCAAGAACTCCAAAAAGGGTGGGTACTCTGTACTGCAGTCAGGACCCATCCCCCCACCTGAAGGCGGAGAGAGGCTACCCCTTCGTCCACCGGAGTAAACCCCAATGCACAAGCGCCAAGCCGGATGGCAATGAGTATGCCCACACCTGCTCGGCGCCTCTCACCGGGAGCAATTCCAGAATGGAAGAGGGTCAATCCACTGGTTCCAGAGCCCAGGGCCGTGCGTTGAGGTGAGTCCAACTATATCTAGCTGGAAACGGTTAACCTCGCGCACCAGCTCAAGCTCCTTCCCCACCAGAGAGGTGACATTCAACGTCCCTAGAGCTGGCTTCTGCAGCCGAGAATCAGACCACCAGGGTCCCCGCCTTTGGCCGCTGCCCAGCTCACACTGCACCCAACCCCTACTGCAGGTGGTGAGCCCACTGGAGGGGGGGCCCATGTCACCCTTTCGGGCTAAGCCGGACCAAGCCCCATGGGCAAAGGCCCGGCCACCAAGCGCTCGCCTCCGTGCCCCACCTCCAGGCCTGGCTCCAGAAGGGGGCCCCGGTGACCCACGTCCGGGCAAGGGAAACCTCAGTCCATGGTTTGTCATCGTCATAGGGGTGTTTTAAGCCGCTTAATCTGGTCCCTCCCCTAAACACCTGTTTGCCATGGGTGACCCTACCAGGGGCATGAAGCCACCGAAAACATAGCCACTACGATCGTCGGTACATGCAAACTCCTCCACCACGGTAAGGTGGGGGCTCAGGGAAGAGAAAAATAGATTACATAACAATAAACAAAAAACACTCAATTGCAATAAAAGTCACAAAATGCACACTCATGTATACACACACACAAAGCAAAATAAATTAAAATTAAATAACGTGAAATAAAATTCTGTAAAAGAAATTAAGATAAAAAAAATTTAGATAGATGCTAAGCTAAAGATGTAAGTCATGAGCCTCTTTTTAAAGTAAAGTGCAATGTTGGCATACAAGTGGTTTTTATGTGATCGTATGTACAGAGTAACACATTAAGAAAACAAAAGATGTAAGGATGAAAGGTCTCCATCACAGCAAATAAGGTTTAAAACAAAAGCTGCACAAATTTAAAACATATAGTATAAAAACAACAAACAATGTTATAAGAAGCTATTCAACATTGTAAAGTCAGACTTTGAACAAAATAATTGCTGGTTTAGTTTTTTTATGACCTTTTTTATAAAATCTCATCACTGATACTTAAATAATAAATTGTGCATGATGAAATAATCACATTTGTAGACATGTCTAATCTTGATTTTTGTTATTTTTATTTAGAAAAAATCTGATGCTTTTGTAACCAGCAGATGCATCATATTGCACCTCATTTACTTAAAAGAATAAAAATCTAATTTCTTCCCTTAGCTCCATTCAGGCAGAGATGAATGGGTTGGATTATTATAGTGGCTCAAATCGATCTATGAATAAAAAGAATTTCCTGCTGTGGAGTGACCTTTCTGTTTGTTTCTGTTATGTGATAAACAAATGTTATTATTTATCTGACAGGGTCCTATTGGACCAAAGGGAGACAGAGGTGACCCTGGCCCACAGGGCTATGGAGTAAAGGTAAACTTGTTTTAGTTGTTTTGTTCAGCTGTTAATGAAGCTGTTCATCACAATGCCGACCCTCCATCTTTGACTCTGTTGTCTCACCGCTGCTGTCGTGTGTTCAGGGCGAGAAAGGAGAGCCGGGCTTAATAATTGGACCTGATGGAAATCCTCTGTATCTGGGAGGCCTCACTGGTCCGAAGGTGAGTCTGCATTTATATGCAAACCAGTCAGCTCCTTCTTGTTGGTTATGGTCCTACATTTGTAGCTCAAACTATCATCTCTGCTGCGTTGTTGCAGGGAGACAGTGGAGCTGCAGGACTAGCTGGACCCCCTGTAAGTGTTTGTTTCCAAGATTTTCCTTTCTATTTCTAAGTCAATAATATGCTTAAGTCTTTCATTTCATAATGTCTTGCCGCAGGGTCCGTACGGACCTCCTGGATTAAAGGGAGAAATTGGAATGCCTGGAAGATCTGTAAGTGTCTCTCTGTTTGCTTGTTGGTATATTCTAACATTAATACTGATTTCCTGTCTCTAAAAAATCCTGCTCAGCTACTCTATATTATTAGTTTTGTACATTTCCCCTTTATTTCTGTTTTTTTTTGTAAATGCAGAGATAAAAATGATCAACAACTTTCTCCATCAGGGTCGCCCCGGTGTAAATGGATACAAGGGTGAGAAAGGAGACCCAGGAGGAGGTGCTGGGTACGGCTATCCTGTAAGTATTGATATTTCGCTTTAACTAATAAAGACACTTTCACATCGTCTTCGTCACTTTACAAGCTCGAGCCGTGTCAGACTTTTGCTTTTCCTTTTATCAAATAAAGTTTATTTGTGGGCCAAACTGCCGCAGGAGACCACCAGCTCCGTGAAAAAGGAAAACAACAAAAATGAGCCTACTAAAAGTAGACGAATTTAAATAATTTGTTTATTTGTTTGAGGGGAATATAGAATCTAAAATGACATAATGAAATTTGCAGTTTGAAGTGACTGGCAATTTCTTTAAATTCCTGTCATATTTTTAAGATATTATTGGGCTTGGACCTTCCCCCACTCCTTGAGTTTGTAAAGCAGAAGAAAAGCAGCGGTAGGGCAGCCACCAGAGGAGGCTATGTTGTACAGTACAGGCCCAGCAAACCGTTTTCTCAATAAGGGCCACAAACTACTGGAATAGTCTTCCCAGTGAAGTAAGAGAATGCCCTAGTTATCCAATTTTTAAAATCAAACTTAAGAAATATTAATAATTAATAACAAGTATGTTATTAAGTATCTTGTAGTGTTTACCTGCTGAAGGATTGCAGATGGAAATATGCTCATTTGCCAACTCTGGCACATTTACATTTTAAGTCCATATTAAAATATTGATTAATGTGCATTTAGAATAAATAAATAAAAATTTGTTAGATAAAAGACTTTATTAAAACATTGAGGTGAGAGTCTGATTGTTTTCTGGAAGTGAATCATGGCAGTGACAAAGTGCATTTCTTGATTCTCATTTAGATTGATAAGGTTTCACTATTAACTGTTTCTTAAGAGTCTGAACCCCAGCCATTAACAGTTAATCAGGTTTTGGGTCACATTATTATCCTTCACATAGTTAGTTAACCAGCAAAGATCAATGCATGACCCAGACAGGAGGAAGATTGATTGGTAATAATGTTAATGATTCCTCCATTAGAAGACTAAACAATGTAAACTAATGGCAGGATTGAAAGAACTACTTACTCGTCCCAGAAATAAACCAAGAAGCACATGTTTGGAGAAAGAAAAGCACAGCTTAGTGAAAGCTATAAAGCATGGTGGTGGTAGTTTCATGGCTTTGGCCTGTTTTGTTGCATTGGAGCCAGAATGACTCGTCATTCAAAAACTGACTAAAAAAAAAACATAAGGAAACATCTTTTCAAGTGAAGTGGATCCTGCAGAAAAAAAATGGATGCTCTAAAAAAGCTGTTGTTCTAACAAAATATAATTAATGATCGCAAAATGAATAAATTACCAAGTATAATACTTTTTTTTTTTTTTAGGTCACATTTATTCAGAAACGATGCACAATTTGACAAATTAGTAAATTTCAGAACACCAACATTGGGGAACGGGGGCCTCTTTTCTACGAATGGTGTGCACATCTCAAAATGTTGCCTATAGCATGTTCCACGCACATGTTTAGATGTACCAAAACTTTGTGCACACAGCCACACACATTTTCAACCTGCCAGGAGAATGTGTGCACTGCTATACAAAGTCTAAGTGGCATATTTAAACATTGATTAGCTGGGATGCATCAAGGAACGTTGCGCAAGAAAGTGTACGCACAGATTCATACATTTTAAATTTCTGCTTGTAAGTACGTACTTTCCCAGTTTTAGGTGAACGCCATTTTTTAGTATGAAAGCTACATAATCATACGTACATGAGGTCCTAGATGTTTCCGTCTGTAGTCACTAATTCATTGTGAACCATAACAACAATCAACAAAAAAGGAAACCTAAATAACTGTTTTCGTTAGGGAGTCCCTGGTCCACCGGGACCACCAGGGCTACCTGGACCCCCTGGGCCAGCCTTTCCATTAGACCGCTTCAATGTAAGTGCACATGATCACGAAACTTTTCTTCTGAATTGTATCTTCAACATGATATGCAGTATTTCAGGTTCTTCTCTCCTATCTGTCCCAGATTAAATCTGTTTCTCTGTTTCGTGTCTTTCTCTTAATAGCGCTATGATGAAACATCGAGGAGTTACCCAGGTACGATATCCCAACATGCATTGGTTGTTTTAGCACCAAAACTAAATTTAGAGTGAAAGAAGAGATTTGAAGAATGAAAAGATAAAACACAAAAGCAATCAGTCATGAAACACAGTGCTTCCAGTCCCACTGTTTCTGAGTGTTACTTTGTGAAACACTGTCTCTAATTGTAGCTGTCAAAGGGGAAAAGGGAGAGCGTGGTGAAACAGGACTTCCAGGGATCCCAGGTAATTCCTGACGCTTTGTATCCTCCACACTGCAGGAGTGTTTTATTCACTAAAGCACGTCTTTTTTTTCTTTTTTAGGAACGGCTTCTAATGTCGATATTTACGCATTCAAGGTAATTTTGCTCATCACTCGTGACTGGTGGGGTTTCTGAGTGTTCTGGATGCATACGATATAGCAAGAAAAAACATAACAGTAAATATTTTCTAACAGAACGAACTGAAAGGAGAGCGTGGAGAGACTGGTGTCAAGGGAGAAAAAGGAGAGCCTGGTGGTGGATATTATGACCCACGTTTTGGAGGACTACAAGGACCCCAAGGACCACCTGGAAGTCCCGGTTTACCAGTGCGTCATTTGGTTTTATTTGCATTGCAAGAACCTGAACCTAATCAAAATCTTTTATATCTTCAACATATATTCCTGTCATTTTGGTTTTTTTTCTTTTATGTTAGGGTCCAAAGGGAGAGTCTATAATGGGCCCTCCTGGACCCCAAGGACCTCCAGGGACACCAGGGATTGGTTATGATGGCCGTCCAGGTTCTCCAGGACCACCTGGTCCTCCAGGACCCCCAGGGTCTACATCATATCCTGGACCTTATAGGCCCAATTATCGTAAGTATTTTTTCTGTGAATCAAAGTTTAAAATGATCCTGAAATTATTTAAAAGCATTGAATCAGAATCTGTTTTACAGAAGATTTACACATTCAATTAACTGATAAACAGTAAAAGAAAAATGTATCTGCTCTCCTCTTACTGACGTAGCTTTGTAGAAACACATGTTAAAGATATACTCAGATGACTTGATTACTCTTATGTACAATAGCTTAGCATATTAGCTAAATACTAAACTATTGTTTAGCCAAGTCTAATTTCTGAAATGAAAATTTACTGCATTTCCTGTTTGGTGGTCAAGATTTGAAAAGCAGGTTTATAATACTTGACAATGAGATGAACTATGAAACCTTTGTGAATGTGGGTTTTATAATGTAGTTATTTGTTTTTTAAATTTATGTATTGTGTTGGATGCAGGAAAACTGGGCAGCAACTTTGACTAGAACCAAATTATAAATCATAATTGTATTCATCTCTTAAAACACTTCTTGTATAGCTAGCTTGGAGCTAGCTAGCTCTATAGTTTAATAGGTTATTCTCAGTGTTAGCTACATAGCTCTCCAGGCTAAGCTAGTTACAACGCTAGCTACAAAGCCAGCTCAGTCTGGGATGGTTGGTGAATTTGTTGACATTGCTAGCTTGAACTGTGGAACTTGTATCATTAAATTCTTCATCAAGGAATAACTTTGACAGTTATTCTGTGTATAGACTACTGAAAAAAAGGAGAACTATAGATCCTGAAGCATTCCTTACAACAAAGAAAACAATAAAGAAGCATCGGTTTCTGTACCAGCCTGATAAAAGTAATGGTTTAAGCCACAGCTTTAAAAAATTTTCTGTCTCTGCCACCAACCACCAACCTTTATTTAACTTGTTTAAAATAGAGGCGTGGTTAGCTGTGATTTTGCAACATTTACAAAAACATGGGAATCAAACAACTCATATTTAAACATTAATTAGACATAATATTTACTTATCCTAGTGAAAAGAAGAGCATTAATAGCAGTAAAAAAAAAATAAAAAAATACGGATCATAGCTACTACAGCCAGGTGTGCATGTCACCAGGTTACAAGGTTTGTTTAATAATTTTAGCAGCTCTTATAGTAAACTACAAAGTAAAAATGTTTTGACCTTTCCTCGCTGTAAAATCAAAATGTTCCGATGTATAGCGACAAAAGGCCTTATCACATCCTCCCTCTGCTCACCTTCCTGTCATCCTACTGTCAGTTAAAGGCCACTGGTGCCCCAATAAATATCTAAAATGGAAAAGGAACAAAAAAAAAATGTCCTGGCTGTTATGATACAGGTCAGTCTGCTCTGTGTCAAATAATTTAGCTGCAAACTCTAACGCTGTGTGTGGAAAATCACCACTAGTTTTACTAGTTTTATTATTTAGCAGCATCATAATCTTGAAAACAGTTTGTACTTCAGTAATGAGACAAACTCTTCTGGATTTAATAATCAAAAAAGAGATAAACTCTTGTTTTAATTCAAAGCTGTCAGCATCCCCGGTCCTCCTGGTCCCCCTGGCCCACCTGGAAGTCCTGGTCTCTCTTCTGGGGTAAGTGTTGATGTTGATTCATTCATGAATGTTTTACGGATAACACAGCCCTCGAGTCCAAGATAAATTCCCTATCGTACAAAAAAAAAAATTATAGTATGGTACGGCGTCTTATCGTAGCATATCGTGTCATATCATATCGTATCATATCGCATTATTAAAATAAAAAACTAACACATTTTTTTTTGTTTCTGCAGATCACGGTTCTGAGGTCGTACGACACAATGATTGCCACAGCCAGACGCCAGGATGAGGGCAGTCTCGTATACATCATAGACAGGACAGAACTTTATTTGAGAGTGCGCAATGGATTGCGACAAGTCATGGTACAGTCGTGTACATCATGAAAATATAGACATGGGAGCTGGTTTTCAAACCAAATTTTAGGTTTTTATCAATTTCAGAAGTTCTCACAGGAACTGTCATGTTTCTGGTTTATAAGATTATTAAGTAGTAAAGAATTTATGTAAAAATTACTGAACAGCTGTTTTTCCTCCACAGCTTGGGGACTACCATCCTTTCTTCAGAGATCTGGTAAGTTCTACACAACAGTAAAACATAATGTTCACTGACCTCTTAATAAACTCTGGATCTCTTTGTTTTTCATATAAAGGAGAACGAGGTGGCAGAAGTCCAGCCTCCACCTGTAATTCTGTACCCTCAGTCCCAAGGCCAGTCCCAAAACAACGGAGCGGGCCATTACTCCCGGGGTGATACTGTCATACAACCTATTGAACCTCCACCTGCGGACCCCAGATACCCCCCTCAGTATGATCCCAGATTCCCTGACCAGAGATACCCAGGTCAGACAGCTGGAAGCTCAGCCAGTCAGCACACTGAGAGACATCCTGTCACTCCACAGCGCCAACCCAACCCACCTGTACTGGGGCCTGTTGGTGGTGTTGACACATCAAGACCAGGGGTGAGATGAATGTCTGTTTTTTTCTTCTTTTAAACAAAAAAGAAGGTCACCAAAAAGCCCAGGAGACAGTAGTTCTTTAAAGCCCTCTTTGAGCCTAACAAAAGACTGAGCATCTTCACCCCAAATCACGAACACAAGTTTAAACAACACCACAAATTTATTCACACTTGATTAGAAGAGCAGTCATTTTTTTATATCCATGTTAAACTAAAGACCACTTTGAGCTTTCATCCCTCTGTCTGGGGAGGAGATACCAGGTGCGAGGCTTCTTATTTATATTGATCCAAAGATGAAGTTCTATGAAGGAATGACTGGAAAAATAACACTTGAAACTTGACCATTGTGAGGTAATGGTATGACAGTCCAGAATATTTGTATTCTTTCCATTGTTTCTCATGGAAATGTGCAGTTGATTGGACATTCTCTGGATACCTTTATGTGACGCATTAGTCATTAGTATGTGTTTATTTGCAAAAACCATTCTGATTCATTCCTTCCTATGTGTTTCGTCTTTTATTATGGAAACATGAGGTTACAGCCTCAGTTTCAAGTTCTGGTGATATCATTGAAGTTTACTATGTCTCTGTGAAAGTGCGTTGTGAGCAGGTTTTTTTGCTGCTAATCTGATCTGTGGTTTATTGTTTTAAATATAACTGTGCTGCTGCCCTCTTGGAAACAAGGTCTCCCTTGTAAAAACAATTTTACTTTGATCTCAATGGGACTAGCTTAGTCTGAATAAATTCAGGTTTAAGGTTATCAATCTAAACCCTTATCAAAAGGTTATCAAAAGTGTCACACATCCATGATTCCTTGATACTTTACCATTAACCATTAAAGTACAAAATGGAAGTGAATTTCCTCCCAAAGCAAGTGTGTGCATTTTTCCTCATTACATGTATTAGTTAAAAAAATTGCACAAAGAGACCAGACTCTATTATCGTTTTGTCTTTCTTAAATAAGTTAATGAAAAGTCACCTAAAAACTCTAGCTGTAATGTGAAATCTTTTTTTTGACTATTTAACTTTTAGTAAGAGTGATGTTGTTCGATCACAATATGGTATTATTTGATTCAGTCGATAACAATTCAATGTTTGCAGATATAAAGTCGGCCACAATATAATTTTTGATATAAATTCTAAATACAGTGATACCTCGAGATACGAGTGCGTTGACATACAAATTTTTTGACATACAAGCTGTGATTCGACCAAATTTTTGCCTTGAGATTTTTGAGATACGAGCATCCGAACCAACGCCGCTAAAACAAAGACAACACGTGTGCTTTGTTTCCCCCGCCTCAGCGTCCTGCGTCTCCTATTCCTCCTAACTCCTCCGCCTGTTTCCTCCTCCCTCAACCTCCGTGCGCATCTTCCGTTAGCTTAAGTCGTCTGATCTCCAGGGTAAATAATACACTTTATAGTTAAACCAGTTTATTTTTTAACATCCTCTTTTATTACTGTATGATTTTATACAATATTTGTCATTTAAAAATACAGGTATGGTACATTTTTCATATTCAAAACACATGAACAAAACAACTGGAGTGGAATTTTGCGAGCTGGAATGGATTAATGGGATTTCAATTAATTTAAGTGGGGAAATTGCTTTGAGATACGAAGAAATTGAGATACGAGCAAGGTCACGGAAGGGATTAAACTCGTATCTCGAGGTATTACTGTAAATGCGACTTATAGTCCAGCGCAACTTATATTTCGGAGCGACTTATAAAGTAAATAAATACAGATTTTGATTTGATTCAGTAACAAAATTAGACAATATCACATGCTGATTTCAAACAACTAATGTATCAAAATACAACCGCATTTCCAAGCTCAATCAGATATTTAATTGAAAAACAATCTGTTATTCCAACAACAATAAACTTTGCCACTTTAAACATATACTGAAGCATTAAAGCGAAACTAAACTGTGGTAGATATTTTCACCCTGGCGCCCCCTAACAAAACCTGGTTCATCATCTGTAGCCATATTGTTACATCCTGTCTCTTTTCTGAGCTCTCCCAGCTATTAAATGTCAGCTCAGTGTTGACTCTTTTCTTTTCTTTTGCTCACTTTTTTTCCTTTTCCTCTCTTCCTCAGATGATATCCTCTTGCGTTTCTCTGCTGAATCAGCCATGGTGTGGGTTCAAAATGGCAAATGTGTTGATATACAGTTGCTGGTGTGTGACATGGAGCTGTTAAGCAAAACACAGATTAAGGCACAGCTTTAGCATGATGCTCCGGGACAGAAAGAAAGTTGAAAAGTTCAGTTTCGCAGCCTCTGGAAGCTGCAGGGCCATGGCGGCAGCAGAAATGTACATAATAAATGTCAGTGTGCCATCAAAGCAAGTCAGAAGCAGAGTTTTAAGGTCGGAAATTTGCATAGTATTTCTTTAAAGCATGATATAGTGTGAACCTTCGATTTTGAATCTCAAACTAAATATTTTAACAACTTAGTTATAATAACAAATCAAGGACAGTCTGAGTTTATCCTAGTTACACAGCACGCTGATGGATGTCCACATTTTTCTCATCAAAATTAAAATGAGAAATTTTTGTTAAAATATAAAAATGGTAATAACCACACATTATTTCTTAGCTGAAAATTAAAAACAAAAAGTATGCTGTGTTGCTTTTTACAGCCATAAAAGATTGCTAGTACCACAGTACCAGTTAATTTCAAAGAAATACCAAAGAAAATATATATAATAAATAAATAGAATAATAAAATAAAATTACCACTGTTAATAAAAATTATAATCTTATTCATAATCATACCATTTATATGGGCAACAACATAAACATAGTGAAACCTATTGTAATATAGGAAACAGTAGTGATGCAACCTTCAGCATTTGGCATACACTCATACTTTCTCCATCCAAAAGATTAAAGGGAACCAAAAATCATTAAAGAGGTGGGCATGAATATACTTCTCCAGTATCTGATCCAGTAACTAATTAAGGAAAAGCTTGAAAGATGGGGGGGGAATCAACCGTCACGGCTGATTCTAGCCGTCTGAAGTAGGTGGAAACAGGACCCAAATAGCAGACGCGGAAACTGAGGAAACAGAACATGTTTTATTGTTCTCTGGAGGTTGAGGAGGGGTCAGGGGTTAATGGTAGTCCAGATCAAATAAACAATCCAATTATCCGCTCTTAGTGGAGGCTTACTGAATCCTGGTGTAAATCCTGAGATGAGGGGAAGGTAGCTGCTGCAGTTCCTGAGCTGGAGAAGGTGGGGCGAGCAGGCAGGTAGATGAAGGTAGCTGAGAATGACTGGTGGGGGGCAAGACTTGCGGTTCTGGTGAACTAAAGACCTGGAGCAGCAAGGCAATGCTAGACGGAGAGGAAAGAGGCAAGGCAGGGTCAGATACTTAACTGGAAGTATGAGTAACACTGAGGGAGGCCTGCTTTACCACAGGAATAGTGAGACAATCTGGCGAGGTCTGGCTGCTCCCGCAGTTCTCATAAAGGGAGGCTTGATGAGGGTAGATGGAAGACAGCTGTGGAAGCAGGAGCAGACCAAACTCCGCCCAATGCTACCTGAAACCTGCAAAACCCCGCCTAAAGCTCAGGAAAAGGAATTACAAGCAGCAGAAGCTTGACACTAACTGTATGTTATATGTTTTGTTTAATAAATATAAACTGCTACTTAAATCAAATTGTATGTCCATGACAAACTGAGTAAAAGAATGAATCGAGCTCCAATAATTCCTCAGAGAATCGCAGTCCCAGAACATATGCATGAATGTCCCCTCCCTCATTTTACGTCTTTGACACATGATGAGATATTCTTAGATATGTTATGCATTTTTGTTGGCATTAAGTAGGTTTTGTATATACATTTGAAATTGGCTTCTTTAATTGTATTACTTGTAAAAGGGAAATGAATTCTTTCACAGATATTTAACCATGTACTATATTCTAATATTCTCCCCATATCCTTTTCCCAGATCTTCTTTAATGATTGGAAAGCAGATTGTTCTTCTCTTACCAGGATATTATCATTCCAATTCTGATACCTCAAGCCGTAGTTTCTTTACCTTAATAAGATAATTTATCAGGCTCCGAATTTGTAAATATCTGAAAAAGTGTTTATTAGAGATGTTCAATTCCGATGTTAAATCAAAGAATGATTTTAACTGCTTGTTCATGTTGAACATACCCTTAAATTGTAATATAGCAGAATTTGTCCACGGATAAGTGTTAACCTGTGTGATTTGAGTATTTAGATCTGGATTTTGAAAAATACAAGTACAGGAGGTAACTCCAGTTTTTTTCCTACAGTCTTTTCAAGTTTTCAGAGTAATAATTACAGAGAAACATTTGTCAATATTTTTTATCTTTTCAAAATTGTTTATAAATAAAAGGTTCTGATTCCATCTGGACCCACAAGGAGTCTTGTCTCTCCAATGATCATGAAATCATATTCCTTAATTGGGCTGCCCAAAAATAATGTTGCAGGTTAGATAGACCAAGACCTTCCATAATTTCAGGTTTCTAAGGCTAATTCAAGGTTTTTTATTGGACCAAAAAAATCTTGATGATTGATTATTAATTGATTTAAAAAACTGAACAGATAAAAAACATGGCAGCATCTGAAAAAGAAAATAAATCTTGGGAGAACATTCCTTGTAATTACGTTTATTCTACCTAAAAGAGACAATGGTCTGATTTGACCTTAAATGTGAGGGGAGTGTAATTTTCCTCAGCTAGCTTTTCCAGATCTGGGGTAATAATTATGCCCAAATACTTTTAATACAATTAAAACGACAGGAAGAGAGCTTTTTTTCAGTTGGCTTCATATGCATTAGATTTGTTCAAATTGATCTTATATCCGGAATAACTTCCAAATTCTAATTGTGTTTAACAGATAAGACATAGAATTTTCCAGATCAGTATTATATAAAAGGATATCATCAGCATATAAAGACATTTTATGTTCTTTTGTATTTGACTTTAGACCTTGGATGTTATTACTGTCTCTTACGCATGCTGCCAGTGGTTCGATCACCAAAGTAAAAAGTAAAGGATACAGAGGACATCCCTGCCTGGTCCCTCTAGTTAATGGTACCAAATGTAGGGTTTCAGAGGTCCAACAACATTGTTTTCAATGTGTATTAGCCCAAATCTAGCCTTAGTCCTGAATTTCAGCCATTCTAAAAGTAGCTCTAGTGAGCTCTACAGAGAACGGGCTCTTTCTGTGTCTGAAACTTTAAATGTTCATGAGTGGTCCCTGTCCACGCCCGTCTCTGGGAAAAGATCTGGCTTTTGCTGGCACCCGCTATGGGATTTTAGAGGGCAGGCTCAGCTAGCCAGGGGGGCAAATAAAAGGCTGTGTCCACTATCAGGGGAAGTAGTTATTTCCCTTTGTGATGTCACAAAAGAAAGATCTCAGACTCACCCGTTTGAGCACACTTTTGCTAAAAAGTTGAGCAAGCAAGTGAGAGAGGAGACAGAATTTTCTCATTTTGGGGCCTCATACAGGCTATGAGGAGGCATATGATTGTTGGAAAACCTTTAGAAAGTGAATTTTGCATAAAAAGGGACCTTTAAATCCCGGGGTGTTAACTGAGCGCTGGTCTTTGGCGAGAAAAAACACTTATGTTTGTTTATAACGTTTGTCTCTGTGTGTCTCTGGGAGCTGGTGGATTATTCAGTTGCGACTCTTCAGTCTAACTTGAGAGGTGTTGGCAACTCGTGCTGAATAAAACCAAAGCAGTTGGGGCTGTGGGAGGAGTCTGCAGCAGAGCGCTGCGATGGCAGTGGTGCTCGATTTGCAACTGAAAACAGCACAAGAGTAAACTATGCTGGAGCAAACAAATCACATCACTTCATCTTTATGATTGTTGAAAACCCAGATCGTAATTGAGATTAAAATTCGATTAATCGCCCCTGAATTTAGTAACTGAGACCATAATGATTATGTAAAAGTTGTTGCTCATTTAATTGATGTATCAGTGTAGATTAATGTATCTTTACACCTACATTAGGCTTTATATAGAGTTAGTATGTTTTACTGGAACCTTATTTCATGTCATTGCAGGAATAATTAAAAATATCTTAATATGCTTTTATTATTAATGTGTGTCCTTCTCTACATCAGCTCCATCTCATCGCCTTGAATGCCCCTCAAAGTGGGAACATGCGGGGAATTCGGGGTGCAGACTTCATGTGCTTCCAGCAGGCTCGGGCTGTGGGCCTGAAGGGAACCTTCCGAGCTTTCCTGTCCTCCAAGCTCCAAGACCTGTACACCATTGTTCGCAGGTCGGACAGGGACAGCTTCTCCATTCTGAACCTCAAGGTGAGACGCTGACAGAAGTTTGAATGAAGGCAACGTTCATTTTTTATCTTTAACTTAGCAGAAAGTAAAAATAATTCATTACTTTTCTTTTCAGAATCAAGTGTTGTTCAGCAGCTGGGGGTCCATCTTTGCAGATAACCCCAGTAAAATGAGTGAGAATGTACCCATATACTCCTTTGATGGAAGAGACATCCTCAGGGACAGTGCATGGTGGGTTTAAGTTCCGTTTACAAAAGAAAGATGACTAGTGGGTTGTTTTTACACTGACAGACGCTTTGTGTTTGCGTTCTCCTCCAGGCCTGAGAAGATGGTCTGGCATGGTTCGAGCAGCAAAGGCCACCGGCAGACTGACCACTACTGTGAAACGTGGCGGGCGGGCGACCGCGCCGTGACCGGCCTGGCGTCGTCGCTGCAGAGCGGCCACCTCCTGCAGCAAACACCCAGCAGCTGCTCCAGCTCTTACGTCATCCTCTGCATCGAGAACGCCTTCACGTCGCCCTCCAAAAAATAAACCCAGTTCATTCTCCGTCTTTGTTCGTGTGTGTGTTCTGGGTCTTAGTTAAACACACTTTTTATATCCAAGATTTCTTTTTTTTTTCACCATAAAACAGTTTGTAAAGTTGTGGCGTCCATTGAACTGACCGTCCTGCACGTTGCCTGGCAGGGACGCCTCCCTTTGTCTGCTCCTCCCTTCCATAAACGCCAAAGAGATGGGTCAAACAGGACCGGGTTGGCACGTATTTTCTCCACAGGGCAGAACAACAACAGAGAGGACAACCGTCTTTAAGCGTATCCCTTTTTTAAAAAATTCTGTATATTATAAGTTTGTCATTTGTGGGGTTTTCTTTTTCAATGTTGTCAGTGTTTTACCTTTTGAACTGCTTCTAAAGATTCTTCATTCATCCTTTTTGTTTTTGTTTTCTAGGTCCACTTTTTTTCCAATTTTAGTGTAGAATTTAGGGTCATGTTTGGGTGCAGCAAACTTTTAAGGACTATTTTAAATTTTAAAAAGAGATAGATATTTATTTTTAAATGAAGTTATGTAAGGACAGAAACAATTTTTTATTTTTTTTTTTTAAAAGATCCTCATCATTTTTTGTAAAACAGCAAAGAATGAGTTTTCATTTCTCCTCTTAAGTGCTTTTGATCAGAAACCGTGCCTTATAACCCAGCATTGCGCCACACAGTTAGCTCATAGTGAACCACTTCATGATTTAATGCATTATTCTGCAATGTGCACGTGCTATTTGAAGATTAATCCCACATTAAGAGCACAGGATTCCTTTGAAAATTTGAATGTTTTTAATAGTAAAATGATTATTAGGCCTTTCACCACCTTATTAAACCTGGTAGTTTGTAAGCTGGAAACAATTAGCCTGCAGCTAATTTTAAAGTGATTGCTGTGTTGGGGGCAGAAAAAGCAGCGTATTAAGAAGAAAGTGTTTGCAGCCGCCTTCAATTCCGTCTCAGACACTAATTTTTGGCCTTTGACTGTACCTGTGGATATGATTTTTCTTTTTTTATATAACAAATTGTGCTGTATTGTTTCACCCAGGCACTGAATTAAAGAGTTTTTTCAACCAGTCATATGATGTGCCGTACAGCGGTCTGCGCTGTGTTTGATTCTTCTGCTGGTCAACGAGACAGAGTCATCCCTCCGATGTGGCTCTTTAGCTGTGTTTCGCTGTAAGCTGCCCTTTTCCAGCTGATTTATTTTTGCTTTTAAGGCATTGGTTTGCAATGAGAGACGTTCAAGATACCTCAGTTGTGCAGTCTATTAACCTTCACAGTCTCCTGAAAAATAAACCAGTCCAAAATTAAATCACGGGTTTGAATTAAACATTGGAGTGAGTACTTGTTGCATATGAGAAAGTTTAGTAGTTCATCTTATATTATCATACAACCACAAAACATGTCGGAGACGGAGCTAAAGAAAAGAAAATTATTATAATTGATTAAATGTATGTAAACATGCTAGCATGTCTGAAATACAATTAAATTGAAGCTTTTAAAACCAGAAAGTGTATGTGTGGGGGGGTGTCCACTCATGCCTCAGATGGGACCATACTCGACTACTATGTTCCAGCTTTCTGTGTGTTTTTCAGAACAGAGGAAAGCATAAGTATATTAATACAATTGAATTCCTATTAAAGATGTTCTGTTGAACCAGGAAATAATTTTTGTATTCACTCACATCAGGCAACATCAGGTCAGAGTCAACAAGGTGTTGGAAACCTTCCTCGGAGGTTTTGCTTCATATCAACATGACAGCATCACACAGTTGCTGCAGGTTTGCCGCCTGCATCCATGATGAGAATCTCCCGTTCCACCACATCCCAAAGCTGCTCTACTGGACTGAGATCTGGTGACTGTGGAGGCCGTTGGGGTCCAGCGAACTCATCGTCATGTTCTAGAAAGCAGCTGGAGATGATCTGAGCTTTGTGACATGGTGCTTTATCCTGCTGGAAGTAGCATCAGAAGATGCTACACTGTGGTTATAAAGGGATGGACATGGTCAGCAACAATACTCAGGTTGGCTGTGCTGATTAAAGGTTCACTGGTAACTAAATCAAAGGTCAGTGACAGAAAATGTGTTAAATAATTAAAAACTGTTGCTATTAACATCTAATCACTTTACTAAAATAAATTCTATGATTTATTCTCTTAGAATGAGCTATTTATATCTACTTGCCGTGGATCCACATACATGGCAGCTGCCATACTTGTGCTAGAATATTGTGTTTTTTAGGTGTTGGACCACCTTTTGGGATAAGTAACACCATAAAAGGACCATAGAAGCAGACAGTACACATGTACACAATTTTGAAGTACTTACCTGTAGTGCAGTCATCGCTGTACTTGAGGCCACTGGATCCACTCACAGATGTAATCATGTTCATGTCTGGATTAATCTGGCCACCAACGGCCTCCACAAACTCATGGCTGTGCTTATTAGAAGTAATTTCCATACCCATCTTTACCACTAGATGTCAGTAATTCTTACACATTTTACATTTAAACTGTCACGTTGGTACTAAGGGGCCCAAAGTGTGCTATGAAAATATCCCCCTGCACCATTACACCACAAACCTGAAGGGCAGGATGGATCCATGTTTTCACGATTTTTCCACCAAATTCTGATCCTACCATCTAAATGTAGAGCTGAAATGGAGACTCATCAGACCAGCAACGTTTCTCCATCTTCTATTGTCCAGTGTTGGCGAGTCTGTGTGGATTGTAGCCTCAGTTTCCTACAGACTGACACTTACCTGCAACCTTGGTTGGAACAAGTGCTGATTAGACTTCTTGTTGCCTTTCTATCATCTCCAACCAGTCTACATTCTCCTCTGACCTTTGACATTAACAAGAAATTCTGGTCCAGACAACTGCTGCTCGCTGGATATTTTCTCTTCTTCAGACCATTCTCTGTAAACCCCTAGAGATGGTTGTGTGTGAAAATCCCAGCAAATCAGCAGTTTCTGAAATACTCAGACTAACCCATCTGGTACCCACAACTATAGGTTGGTTCAAATAGCAAAGTTACTACATATTCAGCTCTCCAGAAAGTTCATCAAGTCTTTGAAAAAGGATTAAATGCCACCATCATTTAAGAAAGTTTTTTATGACTTAAATTTCTCAGAAGAATAAAGAGATTACAGAAGCTAAACATAGATACATTAGACCGTTCAATCTGGATTATAAAATATTACCAAAAATAAATAGAAAATAGACTTTACACCTACTGTATCAATTTTTAACATTATAGTCTTTAATCAAGTAGGCTTCAGGAAGAGCAGACTTCATTAATCCATTTCTTTACCTACTGATTTATTCTTTTCAGGGTTGCAGTATTCAATAGACCTTTTGAGGGAGGAAGCTGACAACAGACAGAAATTGGAGAGAAATGGGGGTGGGAGGGTGTCCACAGGTGGGACTTGATCTCACCTGGCAGTAGTGAGAACTTCAGTTTATTTAAAATGGCAGCACCAAGAAAACTGTTGTATTATATGTTGTATATAATACATATATATATTATATAATTATAATAATTATATAATATGTTATATCTTATATAACGTTGTTATATAATTTTGATCAGCTGGTGTTAAAGTTGCACTAAATAACCCTCTGATCCTAAATCTCTGCACTTCTGACTCGTTTTAATGGCAGAAGGACATTTATTGCCCTGCAAACTTCCAAGGCTGAGAAACCACACTTCACAACTTCTTTTCCCCCATCCTACTGCATTACTTTACAGCAACATTTTGCTTTATGGCACCATGTCACAGATACTGGATTTCAACACAATTGTTTTTTTGTTTTTATGCACACCATGACTGATTCAGCAAAGAAACCCCAAGAGGACATTATTGGAGGAAGAGTGAAAAAGAGAGAGAGAAAGGGACAGAGCAAGTTATAAGACATGAGTCAACATAGGACTGACTTTTACTGGCTGGAGAGAGCTCAGAAAAGAGACAAGTTGCAAGATGGCTGCCAAATTAGCCTACGTTAGCAGCACCTCACTAAGAAAACCTTCTAAAGTTCAGTAGTGGGGCTTTAAAGACATAAAGAACTAAATTATTGATTTTTTTCCCCATATAAATTTAGATTGAGGTTGTGTTTCTGACCATCTCAGGAAGACACTATTTAGATACGTAATTACTATAGATACCTTTAAAATGACATCCATCACAAGTAAGAGAACTTTGGAGTTATTTAGGACTGGGATCTGTTCTTTGACTCATTTAAAACCAGTTTTTAGGATCGTCTTGTTCAAGTTTCTCTTTGCTATTACAACAAAAATTGGTCTTCTCACAAATCAAAGCTCTTCATGACCAGGCTCCACTGCATATTAAAGATCTCATGGCTTCATATTGTCCCAACAGAACACTTCACTGTCAGGCTGCAGCTTTCCATGTGGTTCCTAGTGTTTCTTTTTTTTTTTTTTATTTATTTATTTTTTTTAAACCTGTCTTGTCCAGCATCATAGCAGCAGAATGATAGTCTGGTTGCTGTATTGTGCCGAACAAATTTGCTTTGCCAAGGAGAGGCTTATAAGTATAAGACTCCTCTTGATAGTCTGATTTCTTTATTTATTTATTTACTGTTATTTATTTATTTTGAATCATGAAATCTATGTAATCTTGCTGGACCCAACTGGAGGGGACAGAAAAGGAAAGAAGACATACACCAGAAAATTTCTTACAGCTTTTACAGAAAAACAGAGCTGCCAGAGATTAAGAGTTTTTAAATAATGACCAAATAAAAAAGACATATCACAAATGTATCAAAACACTGACCAGATACAAACTCACAGAAATAAAAAGAAGGAAAAAAAAAGGCTACGGAGGCTAGAGGCAGACCAGGGCAGCCCAGAGACCCGGTGCCATTAGCAGCACCTCTGGAGCACTAACCCAAGCCACCCCACCCCGAATACGAACCAAGCCCCACCTGGAGGGTGGCAGAAGAGAGCCCCAGCCAGAGCCCCCCGCGGTCTTGGGCACAGGCCACAGTGGGTCAAGATAGGCAGCCACCAGCCCCGCCAGGGACCGGCCATCTAGAGAAGCCCGAGCGAAGGGTCCAGGGCCCCAGGAGCCCATGGCCAGCCCCCACCCCCCCCAACAAAGGCAGCGGGCCCGCACAATGCCAAGGAGAACCGAGCTACCCCCAAACATCCAGCCCGGCGCGGGCCAGCACCCACCCTGATGCTCCAGCCGCCCACCCCGGGAACCAGGGCGTCACCGACCACCCTTCACCCACTCAAACCTCAACCCTACACAACCCCCCACTCACACCCTCTCCCACACTGCACCCCCTAGTGTTTTTAAGAGAAGGTAAAACCCTCAGTTTTCAGGACCCTTTCTTTTGGAACTAGCACTGTTTCTTATCATGTTTGTGTGTTTTGGATTCATTGTTCATTTGGGTTTTGCCTTGTTTTTATGCTCTGTGTTCTCAGATTATTGCTTCTTGTTTTATTTCATGAAGCCATTTAGTGTTACTACCACCTTGCTTACACCTGCTTTTGGTTTCTGATTTTTACAGCTGCTTTGCATTTAGTCATCATGAACCTCAGTATAAATCATCTTTGGTACCAGATCCTTATTAAGTCCATCTAGGCTAGTTCTGCCTTGCATCAGCTGGTCTTGTATTCATTTTGTTCTGCGTCCCTGCTGTTTCAGTCCCTTTTGTTATGACCCACCTCACCAAGAGAAAGGGATGTAACAGAATCAAAGAGGACTAGAGGATATTTGGGAAATAAAGAAATTTATTGTGTGTAGTGGTGGTCAGAACTTAAAGACAAAATTGAAAAAAAATAGGCATAATGACCTTGTGGTGCTGTGATTCACTGAGCACCAATTTTCACTTTTTTTTCTTATTTCTTTACTCTCCATATATGAATATGTGACATAATGTTTGCCATTAACTTGGACTGAAGTTAAAAAAAACTTTATCAGTCCCTCAGTGGGGAAATGCTTTGTTGCAACAGTACAGGTGCAGTTAACAAAAGCACACAGGCAATATCAAGCAAGAACACACACACACAATTAATAAGTAATAGTATGGGATGGTATATGGTCTGAAAGGGTGCGTATGTACAGTAAGTAAATATGTACATAAACATGTATATAAATATGTAATCAGTTTTCATGTGTTAATTGTGAAGTCTGACAGCAGCAGGGAGGAAAGACCTGCGGTGTCTCTCCTCCCCACAGCGAGGATGGATCAGTCTGTCACTGAAGCAGCTCTTCAGAGCAGACAGGGCGTCCTGCAGGGAGTGGGACTCATGGTCCAGCATGGATGTCAGTTTTGCCAGGACCTTTTTGTCACCTACCTCCCGCACTAAGTCCAGAGAACAGCCCAGGACAGAGCTGGTCTTCCTCATGACTTTGTCCATCTTCTTCCTCTCCCTCTCTGTGATGCTGCTGCTCCAGCAGACCACACCGTACAGGATATCTGCTGCCACTACGGTCATTTCTCTTTTTCTTTCTGAGCAGGTATCCCTGCTTTAGAGATATAGTATGCTAACCCCTCTTTCCTGTCCTCTCCACCCCCGACTGCTCGAGACAGATGGCTTCCCTTCCTGAGTCTTGTTCTGCTGGAGGTTTCTTCCTGTTTTAAAGGGAGTGTTTCCTTTCCATTGTCACCTGCTGGCCTATACTCAGGATGGGGGATTGAATCAAAGGGAAGAATCAGTGTGATATTGGTCTCCTAAGCTCGGCAACTCTTAATAAACTGGACAAATGTGGAGTTTACTTAATGTGATTTTAATTGTATTACAGTGAAATAACCTGTAGAGTGAATTGTTGTAATACAAATAAAACTGAATTTGCTGCTATTAAGATAATATTAAGCCAATCTGAGCTGCTGAAAAGGCTTTTCACCAAAATGAAAAGAAGTTTTTTTCTTTTCAAGTCAGAGTTTAGGTCTGGTCCACAAACAATAGGTTCAGATCAAGCGGCAACCTCCGGTGGTGAAATGTGTAGCGTCTATTTTTTATATACAGTCTATGGTTCAGATATTATATACAGAAGGGAACTTGGAGCATGTTGGTGAAGATTTAGTCCTCCAGGTGATTGTAATACTAAAAGCTTGAATAAATGCAACTGGACTGGTCTTGGTTCTTGACATTTAATCTCTGATCTAAATCAAGAGTTCGGAAAAAAATAAAGTTCAGTTGCCTTTATTCAGGCTATTGGGAACTAAAAATTATGCCAAAGTAGCCAAACACCAGCTACTGATCAACTGGAGGGGATGGGGAAATGGCCACCTCGGCGGACCCCCAGCCCGTGTGCCCGTCCCCACGAAGTCCTAAATGTATATTGGTGTCTAAGTTGTAATTAAAACTTAGTGGGGTAGGCAGTCGCAGGGGTCCACCGAGGGATTTCATTGTGTGGTATGTATGGTGTGGGGTGGCAGAGGAGGAGATGGGAGCGGGGAGGGGCACAACTGGGAGAAAAATCTCTCTCCCGGGCGACCAACTCCTAAGCTGGCTGTTGTAGGCGCCCCCACTTCCCCAGGACTGCCCAAAGGCAGAAGGGCAAAGGCCCAGCCTGGCCAAGAGTACAAGGCAGCAGCACAACAGATGCCCACTCGCCCCGGCAGTCCCCACCACCATCCCAGGGGACCAGAGAGCCCAGGCTGCACAAACATAACTCCGGTCGGACCCAAGGCCCAGTACCTCAGCCACCCTGAAGCAGCCCCCAGCGGCAGGGGGAGAGAGCGAGACAGAGAAGAGAGGAGACTCCTCCAGTTGCTCCCCCCATGTCCTATCAGGATTGTTCCAGATGGGTGTGAGTTTACATGGTATTATTGAGGAGTTGTTTTTTTTTTAAGAAATTCCCACGAGGCTGTCAGAGAAGTGCTGATGTTGACACTTTTAAAGCACTTTAGCTTTTTTATACTGAAGCTGAAAAAAGGAAGATTAGAAATGTCCAAGTTATCACAAAATGTTTGTTCTGTGTCTATCCACAGGTCATTTAGTGGACTAGGATTAAGCCATTTTAAGACATATTGCAACCTTTTAGCTAAGACGTAATGTTGAAAGTTAGGCAGGTGTAATACTCCCCTATTTTTAGGCTTCTGTAAAATTTTTAAACTGGGTGGTTTATTTTTCCAGAGAAATTGGGAGATGTGTGATTCAAGCAATTTAAATTAGGTGGAGGGGGGTTTCATAGGAATCATAGAGAACAAGTAGTTGATTTTGGGTAGAACCATCATTTTTATAGTGGCA
>JBAMHW010000014.1:27750777-27769956 GCA_037177495.1 Rhadinocentrus ornatus
GCTAATGCTTTGCAGATTATTTTAAGGTCCGCATTTATCAGTGATATGGGTCTGTAGCTAGATGGTATTGTGGGGTCATTACCTGGTTTTAATAGAACAGTAATGGTAGCAGAGTTTATGTTTGGGGGTAAGTAAACATTTCCTTTATTTGTGTCATCATTTTGAAAAAATGTAGGGGCCAGCATTGCCCAGCATTCTTTATAGAACATCCAGACTTGTTTTTTTTTTACAGGGCATATGTTTAAGGGCTTCATGTAGCTCCTCCACTGTGAGGGAAGAATCTAAGGATGTGACTTGTTCCTGCTGTAAACCTGGAAGAACTGTGTTGTTAAGAAAATGATGGATATCGTTGCCTGACACAGTTGCTGCATTGTCCTGTGGGTTTATTCATTTTAGAGCTACTTTGTTTAGTTTTTCTTTTGTTTATCTGTGATGCTTATTTGTTTATCTTTGTCTTCAGCTATTCATCTCATATAGGTGCTCCTGATTTTCAGCTTTCTTTTCCCATTGAAGTCTTGCTGCCTTCTAAATGGCAAACGGTCTGTATTTATAAAGCATATTACATTATACATTGCATTCTCGGCAGGAGCTGTCATGTGGTGTTTACCACAAACAATCAGGAGCAATTAGGGGTTTGGTGTCTTACTCAGGGACATCTCGACATGCTTGCTCTCTAGTCAAGGATCGAACGATCAACCCTTGGGCTACAAGCCATTAAGCCATACAAATTGATCCCAATTGAAGGCTTTTACAATTATTATTGTATTGCTATTGTCCAGACACCACTTTTTTTAGATAGTTTGCTGCTGCAGCACGGCTGTCTGTGTTAGAGAGCAGCGGTGTAAGAAAATCAAGCTCCGACATAAGGAAAGAACTAAGGTTCAACCCACAGGCGAACGAATTTGTGCCTAAAGGCGGATTTATACTTGCGCGTCGTCTGCGTCCGTGTCACTGCCGTAGGCTCTACGTAGCTCCGCGGAGGCTCGAGGCACACCTTATCCTGACCCTACGTGCACCCCTGCTACGCAGAAGGTTGACGCAGAGGTACCCCCTTGTAATTGGTCAGTTTGGGATCACTAGTTGCCGGATATCTGGATCCACACAAATTCAGCCACAGTAAAACAATAACCAGTGGATCAAGTTGATGAGAGGCTAATCGAAATATTTATTCATTTTCTTCCACAAACTAAAAGCAAATTTGTTCAGCACAACACAGCAACAGCGAAAAGTAAAAAAAAAAAAAAAAAAGTTTTCATGAAGTTGCTAAAAACTTGCCCACATAATAGAGTGCACTGATCAACAGCATCTGACTTGCCCCCTGAACTTCAAGTATGAAAGCACCTTTTTCCCAACACACTGTCTGCATTTTAACTTAGATGAAGGAAAACAACAACATGGTCTACTACATCATATGTTCATAATAACCTATTTTAAGACCTAGCAACAAGGTAATTGCCCATCTCTTGATATTCAAAATCTTGCATTTTTTTTCTTTTATCATCATCTTTTGTATCTGGTTATGTTTGACATCAAACTGCCTTTCTGAAGCTTTTTGAAAAGTTTTACTTCCCATCAACAGCGTTGACAGTGACAAGACCTTATAAGCGTCTTTCTTCTTCCATGCTCACTCGTGCTCCTTTGTTGGCGTCACTCCCTCAGACCATTGTTTCTGAGACTATTATATTACGTTGCCAGTCATTTGTCATGGCCTGTAAGTTAAATCTCTCCCTTAGATTTAAGAGGCGCTCATGATAATATAAAATTAAGAAGATTAATTCAAATGACTCAGAGGAGACCTAAAATGACACTTTAAAATTATCCCACAATTTCTAAGTATCCTAACTTCAGATGGTTATATAGCTGAAAGTATCTTTAATGCAGGCAAGCTGTTGGAATGTGTCACTGTTACACGGATAACTGAGTAATGAGATCAGTGCAGCATTTAACAGAATGAGGTGAAGTTGTAGGATGTATTCACACGTTTATTTGGGACATGTTTTACGCCGGATGCCCTTCCTGACACAATCCTCTGCATTTATCCAGGCCTGGGACTGGCATTCAGAGATCACTGGCTCGTGTCCCCCTTGGGGCTGCAGACGTCGGGGACTGAATCAGGGAGCACATACATGCAAAGCTTGCGCTCAACTGAGGTAACGGTGAAGCACGATGTTCGTGGGTGGCAAAAAGATCAGCAAAGCAGGCAAACTGCCTTGTTGTTTGGCCTTTGGAAGGTCCAAAAATACGATTTTATTTACAGACAACTAATTGTCCAAGGTTTCAGCTTTGTAGTGATCACTTTGTCGTGCTAAGTTAACAAAAATGTTGTTTCCTATGCCTACCAAGTCTACATATGGTGGGCTGCTCTAATTTTAAATATATTTATTTATGTAAAAGTAAAGAAAATGCGTTACTAAAATGCAGCAAACTGCAGTGGTTTAACGTTACTGCGCCCCGGGACCAGACACTTCACGTTAGTCTGTTGTTAACGGACATGTAATTTAGGCTAATTTTGTCTTCCCCTAGGACCTAGGACCTAGGTAAAAGACAACCCATTGTTCCCAGCCTATGTCCTGTCCATCTTTGTGGTTGTCTTCACTCCTGAGAAAATAAGACAAAAGGATGATCTGGAAAAGAGAAGGGAACAAATTACATTAAAGTTATTAAAATGGTCTTGTTCATTCGTTTAATTCTTGAACAAACATTCTTGTTCATGCAACAAGAAAAGGAAACAAAAACGTTGTTCGTGTGTTACAGGCAGGACAGTCAAATAATAAGTTTATACGTAAGTCACGTTTTATGTGAAGCAGCGAATGAACAAAACATTCTCAAGTTTCTTACCATATAAATGCGACCACAGTGAAACTGGTGAGACTAATTCAGCCCCCTGCGGATCACCACGATGACGGCAATTTTCAGTGTTAATGAAAAATTAGACATGTACTTTCCTTTGTGGTCTCAAGAAACAAAACAGTCTTTAGCAATGTTTGGAAAGTGTGAAGTCTGTTCGAGCCATACCTGATGAGAAACAGCTAACAGTTGCTATAGCGGGTCCCAGATAGCTTTTTGCCACCCAACATGGCGGTGTAAACGAACAGTGTGACGTCAGTGAGAATGGTCCACATATATTTATTTTCCTCCTGTATTTTTAATGCTGGGCAGGCATATAAATATATTTAATTTCATTTAGGCTAAAAATTTAGTTAAGACCCATCTTTGGCCTGCCTATTTAAAATGATCTCCCAGGTCACTTAAGATCTCAAGAAAGACAAAATTTTATCAAGTTGATCATAGGAAGACTAATAAATAAGGGCACTTAATTACTCCAGCTATGTCATTTTTCTTGGTGAGACCTTACCTTCTGTTGAGTGATCACAGTTGTTGTACTATATGAATGTGTTATATAGTACAATGTGCTGCCTCGGTGTGTTGGTGCGCTATGTATTTTGTGTTTTAAACCAGTTTGTTCTGCTACAGTCTCATATTTAGTGGTTTTACTTAATTCTCTCTTTTTTTTTGTAAATATCTGCTTTTGTTGGCACCAACGCACCAAAACAAGTTTCTTGTACATGTAAACCTACTTGATGATTCTGATGTAATTTTTTAAAGAATTCGTTTTACAACCATAGAACAATCATTGTTTACAAGTTTTTTAAACCAAAAATCTGCAGAAGCATGCTACAGATTAAAAAACAGAAGCTCAAAGCTAGTGATAAATGCATCTACTATAATTTACCAACTCCTCAAGGGTTAGCTTTTTGCAGGTTTTAGTTGTTTGCATCACACCTGACTCAAATGAAATGCTTCTTGTTGTCAGCTTCTGTAAAAGCCTCTGAATGACTCTTTGATTTAAGTCAGGTGTGTTGCAGCAGAGAAGCATCTTAAACCTGTAAGATAGTAGCCCTTGAGGATTAGAGATGGTGAACTGTGTGGTTTGCAGTATGTTAGCTATAGCATGCTCTATGCTACTGGCTCCACATGGCTCTAGTTTATCTGTGTAAACCAATGTAGTGGATAGTTCACAGCATTGATTGAAATAGACCAATACAGAACTATTGGTGTACCACATGGAGAGTTTGTTGTGTACATTTAATTAAAGATTATAAACAGATTGCAAAATGATTTACTCTATACATAATGGACCACATAGAGAACAAGGGAACAATTTGGAAACAGCCGCAGTTATGGAAGCAGTAAACTGTTCAGAGCTCCCAAATTATTTTTCTTGCACTGAATAAATATCTGTGTTGATTTATGTCCATACTTGAATACTTAGTATAGTTTAGAAACTTCAGGAATTAAGTAAGATGAAATCAACTCAAAGGGTTTAAAGATTCGGAGCCTCAGGCATAATCTTTAGTGGCATGTCACTTTTAAATTAAGGCTCAGCTTCATCCACTTGCCTTCTGCGTAATAAAAAGCAAGATAACCTAAAAATAATCAGTAAATGCTGCCATTTCCCACTCAATTTTATCAAATCCGTTTCTTAAGCATCACAGCCTTATGAGAGCTATAAGGCTTAAATTTATTGACTTTGTGGCTCAGTTTTGCTGCAGCTTCCCTGTTTGACAGAAAAATAAAATAGCATCATAACTCCTGTCCAATTCCTCAGTGTCCTTGGTTGAATAAATCTTAAAGAGAAAAAAAACACAGCTCACTGAGTGGCATGTTATTTATTAAAGTCTTCTTGACTGAGGTTAGAGTGGGTGGGGGGGTGATTGGGATGCAATAGCCCACAGATGCAAAGTGGGATCAAGCTAGCTGCCTGAGGACAGCTATATTTAGTGGGTGCTAAGTAATAACTAAGTACAGTTAAATGACCCAGCGGCAGTAATGATACAACAAGGTGACAACCAGATATTGAGCGACTTAATTACGTTCGGGGCGGAAGCGAAACGCTGCTCGTGTCAGATCTCCAGGCTGTATTTATTCATTGGTGGGTGACTTACTGTCACGTCAACCCTAATTTAACCACATCTTAGCAGTGTTGTTGTTATCCAGCTACTTTGTTCTGTGACCTTCATTTTCTTTGTTTTTCCAAGTCAGGACAAGACTTTTAGCACAAAAACCTCAACTTATATCTTGAAACAAAAGAATATTATATTAAACTGTTATCAAACGTTTCCAAATAAATTATTTATTTAGGTTTCTTCATTTTAATGCACTCTGACCCAACTAGATTAATGTTTTTCCAAATAAAGTAAAAGGTAAAAAGAGTCTTAAAGCAAAATACTCGTAGTAACCAAAATACTTGAGTCCTTAAGTGTGGCTTTCATATTTCCACAGATAATCAGTACCACTCTCTGTCTTTAAATCCCCATGTGAATCTTCTGGCATTTAAGTGTGTTTTTCTCTCTCCTCCTGTCTTTAAATATTTGATGAAGTGGAAGATATTCCTGGCATTATGAAGCCTTTCACCACTTTACCTGCGTTTCTCTTTTACACTGACCCACCTATGTTTTCTTTTCATTATTTGGATGATTAATGTCAGAAGTAAAGTCTGACAAAGACTTCAGAGGCAGTTTTTTTTCCTGCAGGAAAGACTTAAAGCCCAATCAGTTCTGACTTTCTAGTTACTAATTTTCCAAGTCGATGCAGTGTAATTAATGTCCCCTTTGCACATGCATCTGGTTGGGTAAGACTTTTTTTTACTGTCAAGGAAATTAAATTTTTTTTTAATTGTCTGATATCTTATAAACATCTACAATACAATACAAAAAACCCATCTAATTTAAATTCCTCATACTGTAATTTTTTTTATTTTGTCTGACAAGATTTCCATGATAGCTTAATTTAGAATTCACCCAGGTCAGGTCTGCAGCTTTATGTTGGAAGCTACCCCACCAACCCACAGCTCACTTCCTCTGGTCATCAGTGCAGCCGGCTACATATTCGATGTGACATCTCCTTCCATCTTGTAATGAATTTTTTATGTCTCTTCCTCTCCCACTCACACATAGACGGCGTCATATCGGCCCTGTTCTGTAAACTATGACACTGTAAATGGCAGCGTTGCTTTTTGAATCTGTGGCTCTAATAAACAGTATTTATTTCTTTGTAATTAATGTTAATGTGTAGATGCAAATGTTACTGTAGAAGATTTTATGTGGAAAAAAAAAAGAAATAGATAGCGCATTTTTTCTGGACATGAAACCAAGTTAAAGTGCACTCAGTCGTCAACTATTGATTTCCACACAACAGGGGGGTTATGAGCAGACCTGCAGGCTCTTGATATGTAACAGTCCCATCTATATTGTGATGTTCACACTATCTGCTGCACTTTGAAATAGTGTTTATCAAACCTCTTTTTTCCAAATATGGTAAATGTAAGCTGCGAGCGGCTATTCCTGCTAATGTTGGAAATGCATCTGCAAGAGGGGATAGAGCAGACTCTTAGGACCTTCTTAGGAAGGTAATATCATTCAGTGTCTGCACATCTTCTATAAGTCTTTTGTGGAAAGTGCAATCAGATTTGGACCCATCTGTTGGGGCAGCAGCATCAGAGCCAGAGACTTAAACAGACTTAACAAACAGATCAAGAAGGCTTGTTCTGTGCTGGGGAAAGGGCTGTACAACAGCAGCCACACAAAAAGAATAAAAGTAACATTAGTAAAACCAATACAAACATTTTTTTAACAGAATATAAAGCTACACAGGCTGCTGAACATACTAGACGATTCTTCACATCCTCTAGACCAGTGGTTCCCAACCTGGCGTCCCTGGACCCCCAAAGAGGTCCACCAAAGAGCACAAGGCGTCCCGGAAGCTTTGACCGTTCAGAGCCAGTGTGATTTAATTTAAATTACATGTCCACACAGAAACGAGTGGAGGTGTATTTGCTTAAGTTTTTTTTTTAATCATGAAGGTGTTTCATTCACATGGAATCCGTGTTTTGGGAGCCTGAAAACACTAATATTGCACCATTTTTTATTAATGAGAAATGTCTGAAAAATACCACAGTCAGTCAAAATGCATCATTTATGGTGAGAAGCAGCTAATGAAAGCAGAAAACCAAGCATGGTTTCAACACGAGACGGGCAGGGGGTCCACAGCTTCTTGGTAGTTGCATGAAGGGGGTCCTCGGGGAAAATAGGTTTGGAACCACCGCTCTACAAAACACAGTAAAGAAACAACCATGTGTTCAGTGAGAGGCTTCCTCAAGTCCAATGCAAGACAAAACGGAACCAGAGATTATTCCTGCTATGAGCCATCACCTTTCAGAACAAGTCGCTACCATCCTCTAATAGCAGCGCACCATTATTATTTGGTTAAAGGTGTCATTACCTGGTCTTTTCATGTATTCACTGTCCTCTAAGTGTCTTTAAAATTTTTGAGTTTTGTTTTTGTTAGTTTTGAAAACTTATTGAACAAAAAAAAATCAAACATAGAGCTTGTTCTGGTACTTTGCTCATACTACAACTTTGTCTCGTGAGTGTTCATGCAAACTTTTAACTAATGTTAATGAGGTGTGCACTGATTGGCCGCAGGCAGGACAGAGTCAGAAGGGGGGCTGGCCCAGTGCATGTAGAGTGTGTCTGACTCCACCTCAACAGCTTAGTGATGGCGAGGAACCTGACCGAGGAGCAGCTTACAGAATTAAGCCATTTACAGTATGTTTGAACCAGACTCCGAGCCTGAGAGTGGAGTTACCGAGATGGTGGAAAAAGCCCGTTTACAACAAAATGAAAACATTGGGCTCATTTGTACAGGAGGTTTTAGGCTTGTCCCTTAGCATTAGCATTAGCATTAGCGTTAGCTGCGTCAGCTTAACTCACGGTCAACATCTTCAAACAACTTGTTATCAGCGGTAGGCTGAGCAGGCTGTTTTAGGCATGGAAGAGATGCTGGCTTATTCCCGTGATGACGAAACCCAAGAGCAAATTATAGTATGCGAGAGTTGTGAGAGTTTGCGAGAGTTTACCCTTGTTGGCGGTTCTACTGTGAACAAACGGCCCAGACAGAAAAACTCGACCGTCTTTCTGGGAAGTTAACACTTCGGTCCATCACTAGTACAGATGTTTTAACTTGAAAAAGTGCAATTTCCGGGTGATGACTCCTACATCACCAACAGACAACCAAAACATCTCTGCTACAGCATTTCAGTTTCCCCCTGGGATTACTAAAGCCATTTTAATTTAATTCTGTTTAAATTTTTTATTTTCGATGCTGTTAACTCAAGACCGTCAAGCTCATTTTCACATGATGGCAAATTAATTTTCCTCATTATACAAATAAATTTACTTTTGTCAAGATAACCACCTTCTGTAACTTGTTATAGGAAGATAAAAAAATTAAATAGCTTTCTTTGCTCTGATGGGAGCAAAGGAAAGCTTTGTCAGAAATAAAAGAAAATTTGGTAAATTCTTTAAAACAAAATCCTTACAGAAAAAGGAAGCTAAAAGAGCTTGGCCCGCAACAAACTAATTTTAAAAGTCCAACAACAAGAAAGTGACTGAGGACAGACCTGTGGTTTAATAATAAGAATGAGAATCAGAATTGTTTTTATTGGTGCATGGCACCATAACTTCGCACAGATACTGTATAATCAAAACGCCATCTGAATAAAAAATATGTAATAAAGAAATAAATTTAAAAAGTCTTAATTATAAGGGCTTTAATTATTTTTAAACATTTTTTTAAAACATTTTTGCAAAGATTTATTAAATCTTAAATTAATTTAAAAAAGGGGCTGTAAATAATTACTCATGTTTTTCGTGGACAAGAGATTAAAATTCTGCATATTTATCTATTCATTTTAAATAAGTAGGTTTATTTGATTTTTACTGGTGCTTCACAGCCTTTACACAAGAAAGCAGGTGTTTAAAGGTAAAACGTGTAAGAATTACTGACATCTAGTGGTGGAAATGGGCATAGAAATGCCAAAAATGCTTATGAATGGATGGTGGCTATCAGTGTCCAAAATTCTTCCAGAGTTTTATTCCTTTGGAGTAATTCATTTGTGAGTGGATCCAGTGGCCTCAGACGCAGCAACGGTGTCTTCTTCTGTGTTCTAAGGCATGCTTACCCCCAACGGTGCTCTAGCACCAATCAGACAAAGCCTGCACGGCTGTTTTAAAGACCCAGGCATAATTTTAAGTAGGTGGGACACTTTGAGAATGAGGTATTTTGGAATGTCAAAAATTTTCATATATCCAATTTTTTCCCCTGGTAACACAATTCTTTATGAATGTGAATGTGTGTTTTCTTTAATTTTCTCAGCAGCACTTCATCCAGCCTCCTTCAAAAACTGCAGGTGTACTGCTAGTGAACTGAGGAGAAGTGCTGAGTTTAAAGCCTTTAAATGAGCAATACTTATATTTGTCTAAAAGATATTTTATGTTTTTGTCTATTTCTAACTTTTATTGATTGTCAGTGTCTAAAAGTTTTGAGAATATATGGTAAGGGGCATTTCTAATATTAAAAAAGTTAAATGACATTATTTTGAACAAGACATCAAAATGAGTATTTGTGATGTGGAAATGTACCTGAGAAAGAAATCCCTGTGTGTTCTTATCCTAGCTTTTCTATTTGATATTGAGGCAGCTGGTCAGGATGTACATGCTAATGCTTGGAAGTTACTATAGTGCATTGTGCAGCAACATGTTCATTAGCTAAAAAGCCACCTGCAAAAGAGCAGAGTCAACAATATCCTGGTTCTCCTTAGACAGAAAGTCCAATTAGATGCTAAAGGGATCAATTTAGGTTCTTTGTGCTTTGGATTAAGATCTTTTACTTGGTGTTTTCTTAGATTCTGTGTTGCACCTTAAGACTTCACTTTTCCTAGGCAAAAGATAAAATGGCTGTAAAACCGGGTCATAAGTAAACAATTGCTGCTCACAGTCCTGTGGGAAGTGGGCTGATGAGGCATTTGAAAGGAAACACTGATTTACTGAACCAGCAGCTGAGGCAGCAGGATGGGGACGGAAGGTGAAGGTGTTTGGTGGAGGTGGGCTGCAGGGGATATGTGGCTAGGTCCAACACAAAGCTCCTTTAGAGAAGTGAGCATTAGAGGGTAGGCCCAGCAGAAGATTGTCAAAAAGCCGGTCACAACTAAGACGGTGGAAGCCACTGGCTGTGGCTGAAGCGAAGGGACACAGTATTGGCTACCCATGTCCTTGCAATGCAACACACACCCTGGTCTGATCTGGCTGCGATGGGCCTGCTTCGGCTGTGTGATAATACACCCAATGAAGCTGAGGTACACCACTCAAGTGTTGCATTACTAACTGCATGGCCATTTGAAAGCCACTCCATCAAGAGGCTGTTGATGTCATTGCCAAGCTAGTGCTGACTGATCAGGGACTGTAACACCCAGTCCTCTAAATGAACCGTGGTAAAAATGTGTTTGAATGTCCAAAGCAATGATTTAAATTTAACTTGTACGCCATGTTTAAAATGTGCTGTTAAATATTGGCAAGCTAACAAATAAACAAATTTGACAAATTTGCCTCAAAGTTGTTAAAATTACTTAAGACAATCTTCTAAATTCGATTTTATTTGTCGGTATCTGCTAATTGACACAGTCGGTCTGCATTTGTGCTTTTTTGTTTTTAAGCCAAGGTTTGAAATTAACCCACAACTTCTCTGAGCAGAACACAAGCACACTGATGATGATGCTTCTCATCTCTCAACCTGACAGGTCAGTATTGATCATTTATTATTATTTTCTTGCTAGAGCCATCGATTGAGAGGAAGGAAATAAAAGAAGTCTTGTGGAAAGAAGCAAAACAAAGTATGCTCATTGTAAGCACACGACTTGAGGGCATCAGATGAAATTTCACACTCTGATCTCATTCTCTGCTCATTGCTGATTCTTGGACAATTGATTAGGTTGGTTTGTGAGATCCTGTGAATGTGTTTCTTTATTTGTTGCTGCCTTTAAACCTTCAGCTTGAATGAAACTTTTTTCTTTGAGGCTGGAATGATATTGTTCTGGGTTGAGTGGTCCAGAATTTAATCTCTCTAATGTCTGTGGCAGCTTTAAATCAGAGTCACTGGCAGGATCAGAGCTCTCTGCCCGTCCTTCAGAAGGGAAGCTTTTCACGACTCCTTCCATGCTGTAATTATTCCAACTGGATATGAGCTATTGCACTTATTGGCTGGGGTAAGGCACCGGCTGCCGCTGCTTTCATTGGCTGATGGATCACCTCTCTGCCACCCTCCATTGGCTGCCTGGAGGAAAGTGGGCAGGGATCTCACCCCATCCTCCCCCTGTGGCAGAGCTTGTAAATGTAAAGAGTCTTTCTCTGCCTATTATCTGAGTGACTCTGGGTTTTGGTGTCTGCCTCCGAGCGTGTGTGTGTCAGAGTGAGAGTGTGTGTGCATCTCAGAGGAAGAAAAAAGCTAAAGAGAGAGAGAAAGAGAGAGAGAAAGGGAGGGAGAGGCAAGCAGCATTTATTCTCCCCCCTTTAGCCTCCCCGTCTCCCTGTCACTCCATCCTTCCTCCCTTCTCCTGGACCACCCTCCAGCCCTGCTTCGAGCCGAACCGAGACCCCCCCTTACCACCCAGACCACCCCGGGACCCTTTGACTCTCCTCACTTCTCCATCCCACCAACCACAACCTCTGGGCAGGTAAGACTGCTACTCTTAGGCTGCACCGAGGCTAAAAAAGTACTTTCAGCTCTTTCTTCTTCTTCTTCCCTCAGAGTACACAAGAAAACTGAAGCTATTCTTCCTTTTTCCTACTTACACATTCTCTGTCCTTTTTGCCTTTCCTGTATGCATATTTCAAGTTCTCCCTGCAGCTTTTCTGTCCCTCTCAGTGAAGTGACACAGTTGCATGAGATGCTATCAGTGAGGTCACTCTGTTTTTCTTCTTCCTTTGATATCAACTTCCTCTTCCCTTCCTACCTCACAATCTCAGCATCTCTACTCGCATCTTTCACCAATCTTACGCCCTCCAGCTATCAGTGCATGCAAATTCAGTGGAAAGTGTTTTTTTCTTCTTCTGTTTTTTGTCTAATCTTGCCGGAAGAACTAAATGGCGATGGCAACAAGCTGTATGTTTTGGTTAAGGAAGAACTAACCCTCTAATTGATTTCTGAAAAGTGTTTATGTTGGTTGGTTGGTGGCTATTTATAGGTGCTGGGCTTACATGATTTCACTAGGCCACTTCCCTAATGCCGGGAAAGAAAACAGGACTGTCCACTGGCTCCAGAACACATGACATTGCACAAAGTGTAATGACTTTACAAGGCAGTGACTTGCTTGATTGAATCAAGCAATCTTTCTGGCAGGAGAACGCCGATATTAACATGGCCCATAAAGCATTCCTGGCAACAGCAGGCAGGAGAAAAACTGCTTAGTTCTTCAGCCGCACATCCTGTTCTCCACCAGGAAGGGGAAGTGAAGTGTGTATGTGTGTGTGTGTGTGTGTGTATTTGTGACGGAGACAGAGATAATGCTGAAGTGCTTTAGACATCAATACTGCCAGCCATGAGATTTTAAAGCCACTCTATCAATTCTGAAAATTGGACCTTACAACAATGTCAACGACTGAGGAAAACGCTTTGTGTTTTGTGTATTTGAGGTTTTTTTATTAGAGGATGTAATATAAATGTAGAGCAAATCCTATGTTACATTTCCAGTAGATTTTTCTGACTTTCGAACAGAGCCGCTGCTTTTCCTAAAATGTAAATGAAAAAAACTGTTCATCCAAGACTGTATGAAAAATGAAACCATCTTTCATATCAGAGGTGTACACAACAAACTATTTAATTTGCATGTTTTTCATCCTTAATCCACTTTTTAACTTAAAGAAAAAAAAGCTGTCTCCAGCAGACAGTTTGACCTTTCTTTATGTGATAGTTTTTTTTTTGTTATTTAGACTAAAACACTTTAAAAAAAGAGAACATCTGTGATGAAACCTTTTGGGAATGCTGTCCAACCCTGTAGGGCTGCGGTACCGTGAGCGCTTAAAAAGAGAATTAAATCACAACACCGAATTCATTGACTCCTGCAATGTGATTTTGAACGTTTATGATGTTTTTGACCATGAAAATGTCAGCGCTGGGAGTATTTATAACGATGCTGCTGCATGCCTTCTTTTATTATCAGTTTATTAGGAATTGTAAATTAGAGCAGAGGAATGTTCCACAACAGAAACTCAGTTGGCCAAACGCTAAACCACGTAACAAATGCAGATCTTAAACATATTCATGATTCTGATAGGAAGCTTTTAGACTAATTAAAGTAAACAATAGGGGAAAAAGACAGCTAAAACAACACAGTAGTTTCATGTTTTACATGCCATTTACATTTTATTGTCATGAATTAAAAGATGACTGATTTGCTAAATTAGTTTTTGGGACAACACCTAGCCTTTCATTCTTTAGAGAACCAATCCTTATTTTGATCTTCAGATGAAATCTTTTCCTTTTTCTTTTTCTGCAGCTGGTAGCATACACCGAAGTTACTGCTAAACCTCAGAGGACTAAAGATTTATTGTTTGGGCTGCATTTATGTACCACCTGACTAGTCTTGCAGCTTGCTCAAAGCAGATACACACCAGTAAATGCACTAAATCTCTCCAACATTTGGACACAGGAAGCAGGGGATCAAACCATAAACCTCCAGATTGGTGGACAACCTTTCTCTACCTATGCTGTTATGGAGCGCATAGCTGTCATTTTCAGATGTGGACAAAGCTCTCCCATCAGCCCGGCAGCTCCTGCACGGCTATAGTTAATGCACCTCATGCAGTTCTTAAGTGGAAGCTTTTGTAAGAATGCATTCATAAAATCCCTTGTAGAATGAGATATTTATGACCAATGTGTTTGCACGCTCCTGCTTGGGCACTTGCACAGCATCATAAGCCTCTACTTTGAGCAACAGTCGAGCTGCACGTGGCTAATGCAGACAAGAGTCAGGCTCTACATATCAGAGCGGTTTTACACGTCCATGCCACGGCTGTCTGTTTAGGGCATCACGGGTTGTGAATTGATTTGGAAAAATTACATAGAAACGAGACACTTATTTCAGAAAGTTATTCTTTACAGTATGTTTCAGTAGGCTTTTCATTAATTTTACATTTGGAGTAACAGTATTGCAATAAAGAATTCATTTAATACTTCCTCCAAAGCCAGTGCTCTGCAAGCAAGCAGCCCTTTGTGCCTTGTCCCCCTTGAGCCAATCCGGTTCTCCCGCTGACTTGGCTCAGGGCACAGAGAGTTTGGGAGTTGCCCGGGTCGCATTTTGTTCGGTGTTTGAAATAAAAAGCCTGAAAAGGCCTGTGATACAGACTGGATGTAAAGAGCTGTTGAGGAATTATTACCAGGAATGATTTGATCATTGATAGAAAAAGCTAAAAACCTGAAACAACCATTGTTTTATAATATTAACTTCTACTGAAAAGTAAAACCTATTTACTTTTCGCTGTGGAACATTTAGCCATACATATTTAACTTTGCTTCAGTTCGTTCTATAAAAAAAAATGTAATTAAATTAAATTTAAAAAATATATATATATATGTATATGTAATGTCACGTCACTGATGTTACTCTGAGCCAGATAACAGAGCCAGCATGGCAGGACACGCCACACTAGACACTGGCAGTGTTGGAAGACACATTATGTCTCTGATTCCACAACACCAGTATGCCATTTGAGAGCACACACTGGCACCACACTGGGTTTAGTTCAGTGTGAACAAGTCAAGGCGATCAACAGCAGTGTTATGAGGAGGTCCTCTCAAGCTGCATTTTAGTGTCATTTCTGCATTCATACCATGAGTAGGACAGTAAACGCATCAAAGCAAAATATTTGTTCTCAAAAAGCCTTGATAATACTGTAACTATATGTAATACATAAATCAGAATGTTTGTTATTTATACTTCTTATATCACATGCTTCAAATCGATCTGGTCGACCTGATTGGCTTATTGGCAAAATTGCTTGAACCCACATTATCATCTGAGGTCTGTTAATGAAACTCAAATTATATTTAAACAAACTCCTGTGATATCAGCAGGGGTCAATAAAAAGCTCACGTTCCTCATACCACATACATGTCCAAAAACATGACAAAGAACTGTAACAGTTCTGTACTATCACCCCAGTCTTACTTTGGACCTACTGCTTATTGTACATGGTCAGGACGCTGCTGCATCAGTAACCTAAAAGTTTTCATTTGCACAAGCATAGTCTCTGGAGGAAATACCGCATGGTAACACTTTAGGACGAGTTGTCTTGTTCGAAATTATGGTGAACCCAGTTTAGGGTTCAGAATGTCCAATTTAGTTTCTGACAAAGTTATCTCAAGACAATCATATAGATCCAGTCTAGTCCAATAATAATTCAGAGAATTATCATTTCTCTGTGACATATTATTCAGTCATGTCAGTCATTATCTGTACCGCTTATTCCATTACGAGTCGCGGGGTGAGCTGGAGCCCATCCCAGCATTGTTTTAGGTGAGAGGCAGGGTACACCCTGGAGAGGTCACCAGTCCATCGCAGGGCTATCATATATAGGGACAAACAACCATTCACACACACACTCATTCCTAGGGAGAATTTAGAGTCACCAATTAACCTAACATGCATTTGGACGGTGGGAGGAAGCCAAAGAACCCGGAGAGAACCCACGCATACACGTGGAGAACATGCAAACTTCATACAGAAAGGCCATCAGCCCCCTACATTTGAACCTCCCCCAGCCGAGGCTCGAACCAGCGACCTTCTTGCTGTGAGGTTACATATTATTATTCTACTCAATTAAAGTTGACTGGTCCAATTCCTAATAATTGTGTTAATATGAGGCCAGTTTATTAAAGAAAAAAACGAACTCTAGCTAAGGAATCATTACAATGCATCAAACTTTCTCTTCACTACAGTGCCTCATCCTGAGGATGCATGGAGAAGTGGGTGACAATAGAGAGGAAAACTCCCTTTTCACAGGCTGAAAGCCTCCTGCCTGGGGGCAGAGAGGAAAGGAAAGAGGGGTTGACTCTAGACCAGGCTTAGCTGCTCGTAAAGAAAAAGAGACACAAGTTAATGCATAGAATAATGTCATATTTGTGGCAGCAAACTAAGGGGGATAGGGATGGATGGGTGGATAAGGGTCATCCAAGCTAGCCCTTAATATAATCTTTATCAAAAAGGAAAGCATTAAGCGTAATGTTAATGGTAGAGATAGTGTGTTAGGGAAACTGGGAGATGGTTAATTAGAGAGGACCACATGTAAACCTGCAGTCTAAGAGCAAAGTGCTCTGTTAGGAAAATATGGAACTACAATGGAGCTGGTCATTAAGGCCTTTCTAAGTTGCCGAAGTATACTTTGACATTTAGATAGGGGGAGTTGAGGATCAAAAATGCAATCTTCAGGTTGAAGAGATGTGGACTGCAGCCCCCCTTTCAATGCCCAACATGCATTTTATGGTGAATTAACATGGATAGTCAAGGGGAATTGGTTTCTTCCTTACTCTTAGCCAACTTGTTTGAATAATATCAACTTAATGCAGTTGTGCGATTTCTCTTTTTCACTTTGGTGTTCAAACATAATCTGGTTTTTAACAAGAAGCTGTCCAGCATGAGCAGCCGGAGAAGCAAGCGATCATGTTGCTCTACGATGTGTCCTACGTCACTTCGTCTCTTTGGTTCACTGGGTGGTGTGTTTGCTTTCACACTGTAAGTGAATCGCACCAGGGTTCATGTGCAAGAGAAACAAGATCCCCGGCTTTCCAGTGGACCACAGTTTGCTTCTTTGGTCAGAAATGTCCAATTAGTATAATACTTGGCAGTCTGCTATTTATTTGTTTCAATCTCATTTTGTTTTAATACATAACTACTGCATTTTGACCTTTTCACTGTCAGCGTTTACTGATAACACAGCTGGTGTATCACTTTTTCAGCAGGATAACTGGCAATATGGACCTACAGGTCCCTACATGTTGATAAGGGATAGTAAAGATCTACGCTGTTTACTGAAAACTAACACTAAGGGCTTTTGGTTGTATGTGATGAGATTTTAATGAAAATGTTTAGCTGTTAAATCCCTAACACTTATGGCTGGGCATGCCAATAACTGAAGCCTCGAGTACATACTGACTTAACAAACCACTTCATTGCTAAGAAAATACAGCCATCTTTACAGAATCAATGGTGCAATGCACGGTCAACAGTCTACAGAAATCCACATGCCACAAACAGCCACTTGTAGTTTTTTAACCCTCATCCCCTCCTTTACAGGCAGTTGATGGGTAAGCAGTTCTCTGTCAGTGGGTTGGGTTGTAAACTTAAAAAACAATCTATTCTGTGTTATAACTCATAACAGAATGCAAGGGTCAGGAGTGTGAGGCATTGCTCAAATTGAACGTAGTGCCTTCTTAAAATTAAAGCTATTGGAGTGAATTATGGTCTGTGAAACCTGAGGGCCGTCTGGTCCCTGTAAAGCCACTGGCTGATGTAATTTAAGCTAGCAAAGGTTTGTAGATCAATCTGAAAAGATGGAGGGTTGGGAAGAGGAAAATGGAAGAGGCTGAGGGTAAGAAGCAAAAAGGTGGTGCAGTAACAGAGCTTTAGTCTTCCCTGCTGCTTTCCTAGCATCACTCTGGGAGGTAAGAAATGGTCATAAAGAGGCAGCCCTCTCTAACCCGTGTGCTATTTTTACACTTGCTAATACAGGAGAGGCAGGATGGGGTGGGGTTAGAGAACCAGTTCAAGTGGTGAAGTGACAAGAAAATATTATTGTTGGCTTGGAGTTAAGAGGACTGTAGTGATTAAAAGGTTGCGTACATACCATTGCTGGAATGTTTAGCTGTGTTGTTTTTATTATACAGGAGCTCCATTGTGCCTATTTATAAATCTTTCCAAAACCCACTGTGACACATGTTGAAAAGTCAAAATATGGGTTTCATTTAAAAAATCTGACACTGTTCCTGCCACTCCAAAGGTTCATGGATAGGCCCGCAACTCACCGATGAAGCATACCAGCTAGTCACTAATCAACATAATCAGAATAAAAACAGTCTTGTTACATTGACAAAAGAAGGAACTCCAATCCAGTAACAGGTTTAGTCCAAAACACATTATGACATCAGTGAATTCCCACTTGCAAACAAACAGATGTTAGATTTTTAAGATGGATGGATTTATTGTTTGATTGACATTGTAGTTGAGCTAATGGGAACTTCTGCCATCTATAATTGCCAAATCAAAACTTGTAAAATAAAACTTTTTGTTCCTTGACTCAAGTGTAAATTATCTGAATGATGAATGACATAAAATTGACTACAATGAAATTCTAACTGGAGCCATTTCAGTCCATCAGCTAGCTGTTTCTGCACTGGTGTGTATTTAATTTTAATTGGTAAATTAGTTTCTGAGAGAATACATGACAAAATATCCCAGAAAAACAAAACATTTAAACATGATTTCTACTCTGCTTAATAGATTTTATCCTGGGAATGTGATTATATTACCTCGGGGATTTTTGACACCATTGAACGGAACTGCAGAAAAAATGTCAGATTTTCACGCTTTGGGATAGTGTTATTAAATCTGGAAGAGACCGTTGCAAACCATGTTTTAGTTAATATGTACAAACTATTTTTACCCACAGACATCTGAAAGAAAGAGGTTAATTTTACTAAGGTGAAAAAAGAAATACAGAAGTCTGTAACGTGTAAACACCATCAGTGATGTGAGAATCTTCTCACCAGAGAAAATGAAATAAACAGTTAGAGGTTTGACATTTGATCAGCACAATGAAAGGAAAGGTTCATCATGTGGGTTGTGCTCAAGCAGATATGGAATATCAGCACTGACCTTTATGGGTTCGGTTTTCAATCCATGTCTTTGTAATGTCACCCAGGTTGAATGTTTCAACAGTGACAACAAGAACAATTAAACAAAGGTGGTGCAGTTACAAATTGTAACCTAGTTTGTGATGGTAAGGCATTGTCTACGTCTTGTGTCTTGTGCATTAATTATTCAGAGAGCTGTTAAGGATTCTCTTTAAATCTTCATGGCCACCCACTGATTTGAATATGTTATCGCTCCCCATGGACCATCAGTCCTGTGTGTGTGTGTCAACAGGTCTAACTGGTACCCGTGCATTTATTTATCAATTTACAGTATTTTATTTAGGAAGATTTGACCTCTAAATCTGCACGGTGGTGTGGTGGTTAGCACCGCAGCCTCACAGCAAGAAGGTCGCTGGTTCGAGCCTCGGCTGGGGGAGG
>JBAMHW010000014.1:27770056-27780550 GCA_037177495.1 Rhadinocentrus ornatus
CTGGGATAGGCTCCAGCTCACCCCGCGACCCCTACTGGGAACAAGCGGTACAGAAAATGGATGGATGGATGGATGACCTCTAAATGTCTCATTGTGTTCAGTTGTTATTTATACAGGTCGTTGCCACTGTTCCTTTGTGATGGCCAAGAGAACCTAAACTAAATGATAAATTGGAGTCTTTTGACCCTGAGTCAACAATGATTCCAATAAATCTCTTGGTGCCCTTCAGGCTACAGAAAGGCTGCAGCTGTTTCCACTTTGTAATAGCACGTGTGAAGACTATGAATTCATGGTTTACAGCTTAGCAAATACACTATATTGAACATCTTAGATTAGTGTGTTGGCATGTTAGCATTTGCTTAGAAACATAAAAGATAATATAAAGATGTGGGATTTGACAGGATATTTTGCTTTTGCTTTTTCCTCTAATGTGGTTTTGTGGAGAACTTTTGAGTTATAAATGTTTTACCTGCGGCAATCGGAGCTTCCTCAGATTGGGGAAGCAGAGAAGGGGACTGGACAAGCAAGGCAAGCTGGCAGCTATTTTAGGAGACAGCTAAAGTTTAACCTTCTAAAAGTACTCAAATCACCCTAACTTATCATGGTTAGAATGATTGCTATGTGAAGTGTTACAGGCCCCAGGCTTGGCAGCTGGTGGCCAGCATATTCAAATCCTTACTCCGCCAGGATTGGACGATTACTCTCCAGGTTCCAGGTGGTACACAGTTTACCAACTTTGGGAGAGACTCTTTATTGCATGGTCTGTGGTACCCTGTGTGGACTTTTGTTAAATTCGTTAGTGCTAATATTTATTTGATTCGTTTGTGGAAGACTAAAAGCCTTGCTTGAATTTGAGTTTGAATTTGAGTAGAGTTCGAGGTTAATGTTTGAGTTGTTCTTTTGTTTGGATCACCAATGTGGGTTTTATTCCTTAACGGACACCTTTAGTTATTTCTTCTGCTTTTGTGTTTAAGTGAGTTTAAGTTGTCGGAAGCGTATATATTTATTGTGGGGATATTTGGTTTGGGAGATTGTATTTTTATTTAATTTGTTGTTAATTAATTGTGGATTTTTATTTTATTTCCCGTCTCTGACTCTTTATGATAATACCTCTTCACTCCTAGACAAAAGGGTATGCAACAATGAAACTGTTCTCCCTATTCCCTGCCTTTTGCACAGCTCCTGTAAGCTAACAGAATATCTCTGAACACAATCCCAGAATTTTGGGCACCCAGAACTGCCATGAGACAGCACTCTCCATGAATAGTGCTGGTCACCCAATTCAAGATCTGTTATTGCTGCCGTTTTATTTTCAGCACCACAAACTCGCAATTCTCCCACAACAAAGCTAGCAAAACAAACATTAGCTTAGCTTGCTAATAGGATGTTTTAACTTCTTGCATTTGTTTTCACTAAGGTATCAAATTTTTAATATAAGGGATTCATGATATGAAACACTAATTACAACGCTTATATATTTATTTCATTTTATTGTAGAACTTAATTGAGATGTGGTGACTGATAGGTAGCCTAATGTTGCTTATTGTTGTAAAGTGAACCATTCAGTTCCTCTTTAAACACACTTCTTTTGAATTAAATTGACGTTTTTGATCCCTACATTTTAGAATATTGCTGTACAAGTCAGAGAAAACTACTGGGCAATAGGAGTACTGACACACAAATAAGGATAAAAATCACAATATGTGACTGATTTACTGTGTTCATGGGCCATGTAGGTCAGATTTTATTTTAAAATAATGTCCATTTTATATATTTTGTGATCCGCAATTTTACCATTAAAAAAGAAAAACAAAAAACAATTTTAATTCATTTTTTTATTATTATTTAATGTTCTTAAAAACTTCAACTATATGAGATTTATTAGTTAAAAATGGATGTTCCTTTTTTAACTGGACTTTCATTAACAGGTCATGATAATTCTGAGTATAAAAGCTGCATATTCCCTAAAAGTTAGTCATCCATGTGGATGTGAAATATATTCACTGAATAATAGAAGCATTGTTGCACTATGATGGAGTTACACTGCATTGATTTCACATGAAATACAGAAGTAGAGAAAACTGACTGTGTCCTCTTTAAGGAACAAAAAGACATAGACATGTCTGCAGCTTATGTTTGCTAATGTCAGGAAAAATTGTAACAGATATTCTAAAGCTTATCTCTTAACCTGGGCTCTTGGCACTTGCTGCTGCCTCTCAGCATTTTTGCTTGATTAAAAAGCACCCAGGAGTTGGTAAGCGTGTGGTAGGTGCGAGCGCACACCCTGACAGCTTAACATACTGATTATTCAAGCCTCTTAGGCTAAGCCACGGCACTCGAGTGATGAACGTCAACTCCCCACCCTCACTCACACACAGTCTTGATTTCTCCACTCTTTTATTCTTAATTTAAAAGAGTGGAAAACCAGTGACAGCTTGCAGAAGGCAAACCTGTTGTCTTAGAGGCAAAGGGGATCAGTGACATAGTGATTCATACACTGCTCAGGCTTTTTTTAGACTTAATCCACCCGATGTTTGGTCCGCTCAGTATTTTGTGTGGAAAAGGCTGCGTGAGGTTAACGCATTGCAGAGTCAAAACAGAAACATACATGATTATGTTTTGTGACATGTCTACTAAGCACTCGTCTAAAGTAAAACAAAATAGAAAACTAAGGAAAATTGTGTTTTTTGCTTAGAAACAACTGGCAACACAGCAGTTAGTATGAAAATTTAGTCTACTTTATACACTGTTTACATTACATTATATTTCACATTCACTAGCTGCGTTTCCATTACAGTTTTTCGCAAAATTAAAGCTATTTCGACAAAGTGGAGTTCCGTTTTGAAGGTGTTTTCATTGAAAGGTGTTTAGCGTATTAGCCATTATTCTTGTTAAATCTTGTCCCGCGAGACTCCACTTTGGAGGAGGATAGAGATTTCTTAATCTTTGTAAAATGCTGCATTACGATGTAGTTTGCTATCAAGAATGATGTTTAGATTTTTTTCTTTAATTATTTGTAAAAAGATTTCCATCTCTGCCATCTTTATTTAAAATTAACTGGTCACGTGACCCGCTACATCACGTCTGGTGAAGCGTAAATGCAAGAAAAGTGTTTCCATTACACTTTGGGATATACTTCTATATTGACCCGTCTGGAAAAACCACCTCATGAGAGTGCAAAAACTTTTTTGCGATATTTACCGGTTTTCTATTGCGATATTTAGCTTTTGCGCAATTCTATGGGTAATGGAAACACACCTACTGTTCATTTGCTACAAAGAAGAAGGTTTTTCTGTTTTCTGTCCACTGGCCTCTTAAAAATGCTTTCATTTACATGCCATTTGAGAAAAAAACTCAATATTTCTACGTGTTTAACTAGGATTTTTATCTGTTGTATGTAACTGGTGACACTGTGTAGGCTGGACCGTCCGTATATGGGCCAAGCGTGCTCTCAGTGTGCTGGCAAGGCCGTGGCTGCTACCACCGAGCCACACCTGACCAACAGATTGGCCCCAGCTGGAGGTTGAGGCCAGAACAGACAGTTTGGATGCTTAGATATTCAGCTGATATTGTGTGCATGTACAATGAAGACGTGTTAAAAACAGCTTCAAAAACAATCCTGTACAATGGTTTAAAAACTATTTTAAAAGAAAGCTTACAATATTCTTTTCTTTTTCATTTGAAATATTTCCAAACAAACAAAACTAGAAATACACGTACTTCTTAAAGACAATAAGAAATTTAGATTATATGCAGACATACATTTGGTGCACATTGATTGAAATCAGAACCTTTGTAATCCAGTGTAAGCAGTATAGTGTTCAGACAACAACAGATTTATATAAAACAGATTAGTAAATAAACATTTACTTTCATTAGCGTATTCTTTTATTTACTTATTAGAAAATAATAAGTCACATTGTCGTATTTACACAATTCTGCAGCTTTCGTCTTTTAAGTTCCCAGAACGAATCTTTTCTTGTATCAGTCCAATGTTGGTTCAATGTATTCTAACATAATTAACCAAAGTAGCATCTGATGTCACGGCACAAAGCACTGTGTGATTAAACAGTATAAGGGAATGGATAGAGAAAAGGTAGGCTACTGATAAGAAAAAGGATGCACAGAAGTTAAGATTGTCAGGATTTCATTCTAGGAAGCCGACTGATAGCAACTTGAAGATGTGAAGAAAATATGGTGTGACCTGCAAAAAGCTTATAAGTGGAGAGGTGAAGGAGCAGAATATCAGCCTTGTTCTTTTACAACCTTTTGGTTTTTTTTATATTTCAATAGAAGGCGTAATAAAATGAATCTGAGTCAGTGAGCAGGTTTTCTGTATGTAGAGATTTTTCTCTGATGATTAAACATGATAAATACGAGCTTTGTGTGCAAGAGCCTCGGGGTAAAAAGCAGGAAAACATTCTGTAAAAGGAGGATGTGAGAAAGCTACATTCTCGTGTCCAGCTCTTCACATACAGATGCTTTGTCCAGATTACTTCACTTCAATTTTCAATGCTCAGCCTAACTGTTCTATTACTTTTGGATGCAGAGGGAGCTGCCGCATTGGTCAGGTAACCTTCTGCGTTGCTAAGTGATGCCTCGGCTGCACTAAGATGAAATGCTGACAGGAAATCGACGATCTACAGAGGTGGCTTCTAAACAAGTAACGTCAATGGATGAGGTTAAAAGACGATGAAGGGATCCAGCATCAGACATATTTTAACATAACATATCATACCAATCATACCATGAGCAACACTTAATGTTCCCATGAGATTGCCTCCTGCAACTGTTACACCTGGGAAACCCTGTGCTTCCAGTGTGACATCACAATCAAAAGTCAGTGTGTGAAAAGCTAGCATGAGAGTGGATTGAGCAGGAATGTGCAAGGTATTTCCTCCAAAAAGCCGGGTCCTCTCCCAGAGAGGGGCGTGAAGTGAGGACTGGACTGGCACCACTCATGAACATTTAAAGGTTCAGACACAGAACAGTCCATTCTCATTAGAGCTCACTAGAGCCACTTTTGGAAAGGCTGGAATTAAGGACCAAGGCTTATTTTGGGGTAATGTACTTTGAAAACAAGGTTGTTGGACCTCTGATGCCCGAATTTGATTGTTGAAAAAGCGTATTTGGGACCATTAAATGTAGTCGGCAGATTCATCCAAAGCATGCTCTTGTCTTGTTTTCAATGTTTTCGTTACCATTATTTAATACTGAACTCTCAACAACCAGATGTGTGTCTATTAAACACTTTGTTTTTCCAGCAATGACTTCCAGCGCCAATATTATACGCAATAAAACCTTTTCACTGGCAATAACATTCAGAATAGGATGTTAACTGTCAACATGAAGGTAAATCCCTTTACAGGAGAGCACTACAGAGGTAACGCTTGGCAGAAAAGCTACACAACCAGCTTCAAGGTAGAAAAACTCCACAAAAGAAAAAGAAAGATGGAGATTATTATTTCCTTATAAATAATGAGACCAGGACATTCCAGCATGTAGGATAGGTCTGTAACCCATTGTAGCATATTTCATAGCTTTTACATTCAGATCTTTCTTTTTTGTTCCTCCGTTTCAAAGGACAAAAAAAAATAAAAAAATTGTATTTTAAGCATTGCTTTCTGTTTTCCTGACACACTTTCCTCATTTTTTTGTATTATTACAGAATACTTTTGCAGCTCCAGAAGCATCTGCTGAAAAGGCTGCTAAGTCAGCGAGAATGCAGCCAAGTGAGCTTAAGCAGATGTAAAAAATATATAAATATTAAATAAAAAAGAGTGTGAAAAAACACTCCAGGCTGCTGCTAGTGTGCACTCTGCATGGTCAGAAAATAAGTGGAGGTCAGCTTTAAAATTGTGTTACGCCAGCCTGGGCTTTCTTCCACCTTACATGTGTGACTTTATTCATTAATCAGAAAAAAATCTCTCATAAAAGATATCTTTAAAGAAGGCATCTTGTGATCTCAGGACTAACATTTACATGTCAGGATGCATAAAAAGAAAAAAGAGCTGAAAATATGCAGAATAATGTCACTTTACAAACAGGCCTTGTTTGCTCTCTTTGTCCTGTCTGATAATCCTTTCTACATTAAAAAAGAGGAAATGCTCTTAACCATCCCTTCTTCCTCTATTATTCATTTAAAGGAAAGCTGAAAGTGTGTCAGTGCAAGGACTCGTGAACTGAACCACAACAGTGGCTCTCCTCTACTTTCCTTTCTTGTTTGCGCACCACCTTCTGCTTTATCTCCTCGTTGTCATGTATCACCTCATGACATTTCGCAGGCCAGTTAATAAACACAGAATCAGTTTTAGATCAGTGCTCAACAATGGCAGCAGTATTTAAGATTGCCAAGACCGAGCCCCCCACCCCCCCGATGAAAGCCCAGATCACGTGTAAAAACTCACTTTGAATTAGCGGAAACACAAATCTGCTACATGCATTCCTCTGTGAATTTCCACTTGACATCAAGTAAGAAACATTTTTTATTTCCTATTTTTTTCCCTGATGTTTGGAGCAGCTTGCAATGAGCTGAGCTACAGTATGTTTCCCTGCAGGCGAAGTGGAAGAAGTGGAAGCAGATTATTCAAACAGCATGGTGTCATCTCCACGCACGCAGATTTGATGAATATTATCCATCGGGTCCAACTCACTCCTGTCAGTCTGTGACAAGAAGTCATGTGACATCGCAACCACCCCGGGCCATCATTTCGCCACACACAAACACTTTGCTCTCCTCGCATTTCACACACTTCAAAACTGATCTCTAGCGAAACCTCATAATGTTTGTATTTAAAAAAGAGCTTGCATCTGTGTGTGTCTGTATGTGAAGTAGGGGAACTACAGACATTAAAATCGAGAAGGTTCTTAACCCCCTCCTTTTTGGGATTAAGCGTTTAAAGACTGGAACATGAAAGAGTTTCCACGTCGTCTCCATGTCAAGGAACGACTGTGCAAAGAGAGCGAGGATTTTAAATGCTGCTTAACAAAACAGGATATTAGGCTTCCCCTCACACACTTATACAAACACACATACACTGCAGACATAAAAGAAAGACACACATTTTGAACATTCACTTTTAAAGATACGTAGTTCTCATGTGCCCTTGCAGACCAGCTGACTACAGTATTTATAAAGGCAGATGTTACAGCACAGAGTTGGAGCGATTTCTACCTCTGCTGTGTAGCTTCATTTATTTGCATGTAAGTCTGAGCAGCAGGCTGTACGGAGGTCCTCCAATCCGCTGACCTCATTAATGTGGCGAGATCAAAGAGCTTTTTATCAGATTCTTGTTACCATTTAGCAACAGGATTCTTAATAGTCAGAACACCATGGGGAGCCGAGGGGGTCACCAAAAGTGTTCAGCATTTATTCCTTTTTCTTTTCTCCCTTCTTATTCTCTCTTCCTTAAAATGAGAAATCTTTTTGTGGAGATGGAATGGCATGTCTTTGCAAATGTTTCATGAAGGAGGTTGGTTCAGCACACATTAATCATTGCTCCTCACTGAACCTGCATCGGTTGGAAACATCCGTCACCAGAGAGAACTGTTGCTATTTTACATACTTGACGGTTGTCTGTCAGTTGGAAAGTTGGTGGTTCCCTTCCAGCTTACCAGACAGCTGGTCGTTTTTTTATTGAAATCTCAACAAAGGTTAAAACTGTCCTATATGTGTGTGAATGTGACTTGTGTAAAAAGCACATTGAGACTAGAAAAGTAAATTATAAATACTGTCCATTAAGTGACATTTTGAGAGTTTCTTTAAAAAAAAAGAAAGAATTTTCCAAACCATAACCAGGTAGTTCAAATACCTACTATCTGAGGTTACATCCACAACAGGATACTAAGTTGAGGAATGGCACACTGCAGCCCCCTTTCAATGCCTAACCTTAAACATGCATTTCAGGGTGCATTAACACCAGGATAGCCCAGGGAACTTGGCTTGATTGGCCAAGGAATTCCCAAAAATTGCTCACCTTCCTTTGGTTTGGATTGCTGTCAGTCACACTGCATTTACTCAAATGGACCAAACTGCCTGAACAATGTCACGCATGACCACTGACCAACATCAAAAACAAGCAGGAAGAAAAAGAAAAGCCAGCCACAACTGAAAAGTTATTCATGGCAAGTAAACAGTGGAAAACCTATTAATTTAGGCAGTGTTGGGGTTTCTTTTTACCTTAACATTCAAAGCTAACATGGTGTTCACAAGAAGCTGCCCAGGGTGAGCAGCAGGAGAGGCGGCGAGCCATCCAGTGTGTACGTTACTTCCTCTGTTTGGTTCAGAGGATGGTCTGTTTGCTTTCACACTGGAAGATACTCTGTTGGGAATATATGGCACTATGAGATATTTAATATACAATGGAGCTTGGTCTTAGAGAGCTTTACATGTGAGGAGAAGAATTTTAAATTCTATCCTACAGTTAACAGAGAGCCAATGAAGAGAGGCTAAAACTGGAGAAATAACGTCTCCTGCTAGTTCACATCAGAACTCTTGCTGCAGCAAATGTAAAATGCACATGAACCAAGACCCCGGGTTATCAAGCAGACCGGTTGCCAATCAGAATTTCCACTTACCAAAGTTTTGTTCGGGGAAATTATCCAGATTATCAGTGAAACTGAATGCATTTAATCGTGTCTTTTGAAATAGTTTTTATTCATGTTAGTTTTTTCTTTTATTTTCATAAAATACCATAACAATACTTTGACATTTGCTTTCTAACCCATCTTGGTGGGCTTTGTTCATGTGACTTTGGGCAGTTTCATGGTCTTTCACAGTCTTCCCCTTAAATTTATTGTCCTAATGACAAAGTGTGTGTGTCTGTGTGTGTGTAGATGCAGTCCTTGTAGTACAATATGCTTTTTTCTTGGTCAACACCAGACACTCATGAACCAAAAGCCATTTTTTATTAAATCTGCTCTTTTTCTTTGTCCCACATCCTCCCTTACCTCTTTTCTTGTAACTAGCCTCACTTTTACAGTCTAACCATCACATTTGAGTTTTTCCTTCTACACATCACTTCGTTTAAATTTTGCCCCTCATTCAGCTGCACTTTGTTCAGACAATAGCTTGTAACGATGCCACACATGCTGCCAGTGTGTGTATGATACATCATGGAATGAGTTTAATGGGAAATGTAGGGACAGCCGTGCCAAGCTTTCATTTATAGCTATCAAAATGAATTTTTTCCACATTTGCTGGGTTGTTTAGTGTTCATTTAAAGCTCTGGATGTGAATTAGAAAATGATGATGATAAAAATATTTTACAATTTTCCACACATGCAAAATACTTGCTTTAAGGTTGGTTTTCACCTTGTTTTGAAGAAGATGATGCAAATTCCAATAAATGGAAATTACTATTCAAATGGTAAACTCGTCTGATAAGATTTAAACAATGTGACAACTATTTTGGTTTTAACAGATAAACGATGAACTCGTGACTCATCAGCATCTTCCCACATATCGTATCCCGGGTATTCCCAAAGAGTAGTTTCCATTGTGAACATCCATCACAGTGACTTTGTCTTTTAATTCCTCTTTAAAGTTTTTTTTTGTAGTAAGCGTTTACCTTTTTATTGCTATCCATTTACATTTTCTCTTCGTGTCACCAGGTTTAGGAAAGGTTAGGTTAAGTTTTTCCTAAACTTTTCCGAATGCTCATTTGTGAGATTGAATGGATCAATCACATGGATGTTCTTTCCTTCTTTCTTCCTTCTTTCCTTGTGTTACACTGCCTGGTAAGGCAGATCCAGAAAGTCAATTTTAACCCTTTAACAGCCCATTTTACTCTTTAGTAAAGTTTTTAGTGACTATATTGAATTTTATTAAAAGCACAGCGTGTAGTTTTTTTGGTATTTTCTTAGCAAAAATCAAGAATTGCTTTCATAAATACAGATTTTACCAAAGTCTAATCCCATCCCATCCAAATGAAACCGTATACATAGGTGGTGGCGCATCCAACTGGAGGCTTCCATGTTGCATCGCGATCTTTTGAATACAGAAGCCGAAACTGGACTACAGTCCCCGCTGTTTTGGGAGGAGGGGGAGGGTGCGGGGGTGGTGAGACGACTGTGGATGATTCAGCTTTCCAGCTTACATTGAAATGGAACATTTATACTCCTTACCTGCGGGACGTAGCCATCAAAAGAAAAAGAAATAATACCCGGGAGAAAATAAGTGTACATGGGTGGAGCATTTACCAGATAGAGGCAGCTGATGAGGAGAGGGACTTCAAAGCTAACGCAGAGGTTGTAGCTTTCTGCTGGATAGGTGAGATAATGCAATCTAACAGTGAAGTTTATATTGGTGTTATGTTAGAAACAGGGCAGGGTGGTCCAGCAGCTACTTTATCCTCCCGTTTAGGTCGGATCATTTACTGTTACTTGCTATATAAAACGGCAGAAATGGCTAATATGCTAGTTAGCCTACAGTAGAAAAGCTACGTTGCTACAGTTTTCAGTTGTTACTCTTCACAGAAGTCATACCAGCAGGCG
>JBAMHW010000014.1:27780650-27797630 GCA_037177495.1 Rhadinocentrus ornatus
AAAATAATAATTATGTATCGTTCTGTTCCTCATCACCTGACGGGACACTCGAACTTCACATTTATGAATCTCCGCAGTTTCCGTAGTCGAAACAACACTCTTAAACGGTGAGGCTGCAGTAGAGCAAGACTCGGTTGCTTGTAATATATTAGCGCACCACTAGATGGGAGTAATTCTTACACACTGCGGCTTTAAGAATTTGTGTAAATAAACCTGAGTCATCTTTACCACTTGATTTGTGTATGTACAGTGAAAGTAAATGTTCTCATTACTTTTTTATAATTTTGTCCATTGCACTCTTGTCAATATATTACTGTAATCTATTCTATTTGTGAAAAAATAAAAATACCATTGATTCTTATCATTACTTTTCAAAAGAAAAAATTCAAAGTAACATTTTTCTTTTACTTTTGTCTTAGTAGGAACTTCTTAGGTTTAAAGGCTACCTATGGAGTTGATCATTTACGCAATAGCTCCTGACATAACAGCACTTTGTGACACTGTTGGATTGCAAATGTGTTGCAAATAGTAAGAGTAGGTAAAAAAAATAAAAAAATAAAAAAATGAAATTAGAGTAGTGATATAATCAGACTCTTATCCCACTACCACCCCTCCAACCTCATGCAGCATAAAACACATGCTTCAGGAAACTTTGATTTTATGAAGCAGTTTCCTGCAGTACAGCTACCTTATTTCTTTAATCTTTGCATCCAAGCAGCCAGACAGCTCCACAGCCCCTTAGCATCCTGGGAAATAGCATTGACATGGTGGAGAACTACAAGCACCTGGGCATGAACAATGGCCATGTTTACATGAGTTTTAATTTCAATTTAATTCAGAAACCTTAAAATCACTTTACAATGAGCTTCTAAACACCAATTCAGAGTGAAAATGGCCATTCTAAATTAAACTTAAATCCGAGTAAGTGGCTGGTTTATTCTGATTTTGAATCCGAATTGAACAATTCCTCAATCATGTCTACGTTCATTCTGATTTGAATTAATTCTGGTTGTTCTGCGCATGATTGTTCCCGTGTCCTGTCGCAATGACGGTACGGTACTCGATCTCCCGTCTCCTCCTCAGCTGACCGAAGGGAAGTAGTATTTAGTAGAAGTAGAGTCGAGCTAATGCTTCAAAACTAGAGTCAACATCAAAGTAAAAAATGTTTTTTACCATGTTGTCTTCCATGATGTAGAAAAAATGAAAATCAGTAGGAACTAGAGTTTGTTTTCTTCCAGTAGACGTAAATACGTCACCCCCACCCTCTGTCCAATCAGAACCCCAACGGAATTGAATGAAGGCGAATAAACGTGTTTTCCATGTAAACCTCAATTCGGAATTACTATTACCATGTAAACGCGAAGGAGAATACTTTAATTCTGAATTTTTCAATTCTGAATAATTAATTTTGAATTAAGACACCATGTAACTGTAGGAACTGACAACAGACTGGACTGGAACACCAACAGCTTAGCTGTACTCAAGAAGGTGATGAGCCAAACTTCTTACCTGAGGAAGCTTAGATCCTTCAACGTGTGCAGTAGGGTGTTGGAAATCTTCAACCAGTACACTGTTCTCAGCGTCGAGCTCTTCATGGTGGTCTTCTCGGGGAGCAGCATCGGAGCCAGAGACAAGAACGGATTCAACCAGCTGAGCAAGAAAACTGTAATCTATCATGAAGAACTCTGACCAGCCTCTCCACCACACACTGGTCAGACAGCGGAGCTACCTGAGATCCTTCCTGCCACAGCACTTTACGACAGTTTCAGACTCACGAGTAATTAACTGCCTTTTTTCTTTTATTCTTCATACACCACTGCACTTAGTTTCACAGTACATCTTCAATCCCTTATTTTTAATTATTCCTTTTTATCTGGATAATTATTTCTAAATTGTGTATTGTAAATAATATTTTTATGTTATTATATTTTATATTTCTTTATTGTGTTTTCTGCATTTTTGTCTCATATAGTTTAATTTCACTATCGTTCTCTTTCTTAGTACTATTATAAATAATTGTACTAAATATAATAAAACATTGCTGTCAAAAACCTGCATTAAACCCACAAAATATTAAAACCCAACATCATCATCACTAACACTTAAATCATCTTTGTGACATCTGATTGGCTACCATAGACATGTACATGGAAGGATTACACCATGGCTGAGTTTTGCGCGTCATTTTGTTCCCTAAAACTCTCAGAAGTGCAAACTAATCCCATTTTTCGTATTAGTACAGTGGTATCGCAATACTTAAAAAATATCTAATCCAATATTTTGACGGTAGATGTCAAAGTATAGACTCCAGAGCATCGATGCACCCATCAGTGCTGTGTGTTGGGGTCCTACTGTTAGAAACTGAGGCCAATCTAAGTATGTTCGCTAGATCTCAAATGTTGCGTTTTTGAGAGACATTTTCCTTTTAAATGGTGCGTTATAATGCAGTTGTATTCAGAGGTGGTATAAGTTACTAAGTACAGGTTGAAGTTTTGTCATTTAGTTTTTAATGAAACCTGAAATCATAGTAATAACCCAACTAGATACTTATTATCTCTCTGTTCATACGTGTGTGTGTCTGAGCTAAGTGCAAGTCAAAAACCAAAAGAAAGCGCCTGCTCTCAAACTGAGCAAATCGACTAGTGGAAGCTGAGACAATTCAGCATTATTAAACCTGTAATTTACCACCTTAGGGAGCAATCATGCTGCTTTGCAATGCATCTTTATGGAAAAGAGAAAAACAGGTAATACACTCTGTCAGAAAAATGACTGGTCAACAGTTTGCAACTGGTAATTCATCAGATTTATTAAAGCTGGCACTTTTTCATCTGCAGAAAAAAAAAGTACCAGTAAGAGGAAAACACAGCTGTTTCCATGTTTGAGAGGAGGCCTGTCTCATGATGCAATGATGCATAGAACTTGTTTGGCTGCTGTGAATTTATATAAAGCTGTGTTAAAGACTGGTTAAAGAGGCGCATTTTAGAGCTCAAAATGTCTTCAATCAGAAATATATAAAAAGTGAGATGTGAATACGTGAGCTGGACATAATTAGAGCATTAGAGAGTTTTCTCTTTTTTTCTGCTGCTGACGTGTGCAGGATTAATGGGGCTCATATCCTCCACTGGAGGAAATACATTACTCACAAAGCACCGAGGAACCTGCTAAACTATAATTAGAGTAATAATGGGGGATATTGATAATGTATTTAAAAGATCTGTGTTAATTGTGTAAACTGACTTACTTGAGCCATATCCTTGCAGATCAAACAGCTGCATTGAAAGAACAGCAGCTCTAATCCAAGTCAACATACAGAAACAGATGGTAGATGGATAAAAATCAGAAATGACAGAAACAGATCAAATGTCAACTCATTTAAATGAGAAATCCTTTGCAGACAAATGAAGAGTCCCTCATACAAACAGGGCGCTGTGCATCCAGACGACAAGTCCTCCCAGATGGAAACTGACTAAATCAAAGAAATGCTCCTGAAACTGATTTAGCAGGTCCTGACTGAACACTGATTAAAGAAATAACTAATGTAAAGACTTATTTATAACACTGGATTCCCGTGTGCATAAAGAGAAACAATCTGTTGGCCATCTACGGCCGTTGGTCAGAAACACTTTACCGGCAGGGTTTAGAAGCAATAGAAAACATTTTAGTGGCTTTTCAAGGTCTGTGATGAACCATATTTAACACCGTGCTGTGATCTAATGATACAGGTTAGGAATTTTGTAGCAGAAAAAAAAGTAGGTGTGATTTTGTTCTACAAAAGGGTACAGAAGGAGGTGCTGGTGTGATTAAATGATAAAAGTAAAAATCATTTTCATGGTTTACAAAATTGGGATTCGAAGCGTTTTGTTTCATTCATAGAGGTGTCACAGAGGACGAACAGATTAAAATAACCACGTCATTTATCAGCTGCAGCCTGACAGCCCATAAAATCATCCTCACATGCCTCATTGTGCTTCCGTATTTGTGCTTCCTGTATTTTACATTTACTCAGGGGACATTTAAATTAAATGTTTTACATTTTCAAGCTTAATAAATCACAAATCCAGTAAATACTGTTGAATTTGCTTTAATTATACAATAATTACACCATCAGAATATTCATGCTAACAAGATCAGTTGGAAACTAACGACTAAACATCTACAAATAACAAAGTAATGAATGAAACTATAGAAAACTTTACAGTAATGGAACCTAGAAAGAGCCAGGAAATGTTTATCTGTGCTCTGGTAACCAAACTTCACGTTTAAAGCCTCACTACTGGTGATCTCTCTGTAAACCCCCTCACAGCAGCACATTTATGCTCTACGCCGGTGGTTCTCAGACTTTTTCTGCAGAGCCCCCTCTTCATCAACAACAGTAAGGTCAAGTCCCCCCATCCCACCACCACCATGTGCAACATTTAAAAAAGTATGTGCTGCAAAATAATATGGTTGAACTACACATGCAATTTTGTGTGAAAATCACTTACTTGTTTGGTTTGGCAGTCATACTGAAAAAGTAAAGAAAAATATAACTTTACCTGGTAAGCAGTACTTTGTAGGGGAGTGGTTCCCAACCCCGGGTCCCCCGAAGCGCACAGGGGGTCCCTGAGGCTTTAAACATTCAGAGCCATTGTGATTCATGTCCACATATTGTCCCCATTTTAAGAAAAAAACTAAGGCTATATGTTGTTAAGCCAGCTCTGAACACAGAATACATCATTCATAGTGAACTTACTTTTACTTAACTTAACTGAAGTTGCTTTTCTTTGTTGGATGATCACTTGCTGGCTCTGTGTGGACTTGAACGTTTGTCTGCACTAGAGCGTTCAGCAGTCTGTAATTGTCTTGCAGATTGTAAAAGTCTTGCTGTCTTCAGTAAAGACTTCTACTCCATTAATTGTAGTTAAAACCATATCAGTGGTGGAGGGAAGTATTAATTCCTCTCCTATTGTCTGAGGCTTTTTAAAATGGGAAACTTTGCAAACTACTTTATTTGAGGGGCGTTGAGTAAACTGACGCTGCTTTAGTAAAACAACGTTGCTATTTACAGCAGCTCAGTAGTTCATTTGTAAGTAATAACAGACTTGTCTTAGTGTTCAGGATGAAAAGTTCCCAGGCGGCGTTGTAACTTCTTTGGCTTAATGCTGTCAGAGGCTAATACTTTGAGACATAAGACACATGATGGTCTCTCTTTATTTGGTTAAATGATTTTATTTGTCATTCCTACATGCCAAACACATGAAAAGAGAAAGATTTGTTTCCCGTGGCTCAGCGACTCCACAAGGTAAGCCCAAGAGAATAACAACAATTCTATAAATAAATGAACAAGTTAAAACAAAGTGTTTGTTTAAAAGTCTGACAGCTTCAGGATATAAACTGAGCCACAGCTGAGAGGTTCTGACCTTGAGGGGCAGAGGGGCTAACGGTCCATGAGAAGGGTGGGTGGAGTCACCCCTGGTGGGGGGTGGAGGGAGGCCCTGCTCCTGCAGCTGTGATCTTGCCGGCTGCAGTGCTTTCTCGTCCAGTGCCGTGCAGCTGCATCAGGATGCTCTCCACCCCACATCTGTAGAGGGATCTGAGGGTTAGAAGACCCTTCCTCATGGTTGGTGTGTCTTCTTCACTATGTTGGTGATGTTTGTGGTCCAGGTGAGGTTGTCTGAAATTTGCAAGCCCAGGTATCTGAAGCAGGACACTTCCTGAACTGCTGTGCCTGCTTTGCAGAAGCGGGGAGGAGGGTGGCGGTGGCTCCTCCTACTAAAGTCTAAAATTAGCTCTTTGGTCTTTGTGACATTTATGCAGAGGTTGTTTACTCTGCACCAGCTTCCCATTTGGTGGACTCCCGTCTGTATGCTGAATCTTTATTGTGGGATATTAGTCTCACCACGGCTGTGTCGTATTTGATGCTATGACAACTCGTGTGTGTGGCTGTGCATATATGTCAGCAGTGTACAGTAGGGGACTCAGAACACGTGGGGGGAGCCTGTGTGAGCGTGATCAGTAAAGAGAGGGATCCTTACATTACTCACCATTGTACTGGTCAAGCTGAGGACAAGATATGTCTTGTCATATTTTCCTGTCACTTTTTAGGTTGTTGACATTTTTGTTGTTGATTCATCATTCAGTTTGGAGCTAAGGGGCTTCCCGGTTTGGGAACCACTGCTCTACACTAAAGATCAAAACCTTTTGTACATCTCCTGCAATTTTTCCAGGGCTCTTGTGGGTGCAAATGGAGTAAAATCAACGGAAACAAGGGCAGTGTTGAGTGTAATTGAAAGAGGAATGCTGATCGGGTATGAAGCATTACCATAGTTCCATGCTGTTGAATGAATATTTAAATAAGATGCTCTATTCACTTTTTACAATTGTAAATCTGACTCCAGAGGAGTCAGTGCCAGACATGAACCTCATCGCACGTCATTAGTAGACTGGCTCCTGGTGTGGACGGATCCCCATGATATTGTTTCCTCACAGCAGCATCAAGCCAGATGTTTATCACTTTTAGGATTTTATACCCACATTCAGTGTGTGTGTGTGTGCGTGTACAAATGTGTGAAAGATTTTAATGAGTGTTTTTATTGTTATGTAATCCATTTTGATGTGCAAGGGCTTTTTAAATTCCATGAATTGCTTTTTTAAATCATGTAAAGCACTTCGTGTTGCCTTCAGCATGAAAAGCTTCTATAAATAAAGTTTGATTCGATTTGATTTTAGTCAATACATTCAGCAAGTAGTTTTACTTTTAATATTTTAAGTATATCTTTAAAAAGGAAGCTTTTACTCAATTAAAAGGTAATGTGGTACTTATTACTAGAGTACATTTTTGTGTATTTATGCTTTTACTTGTACAATGTTTTAGTACTTCCTCCACCACTGGGAAGTGGTACTTACAAATTTTACAGTGATTTGCTGACATTGCTACTGTGGTGCTGTAATTTTGTCAACAATGTTTTAAATGTTTTAATCATAGGCCTGTAATAAAGAAAATGTATTCCTAACATCACAGAATGAATAATTATAACATGTGATAGCTATTAGATTTAAAAATTTGGGTTTAATATTATTTAATTGGATATTTTTGCCCTAAAAAAGTTAGGACAACAACATTGACATGAAGTTATCAAACTGCTATTTAAATGGTTAAAATCCTTTAAATTCTTTTGCAAGTTTGCAAGAACTTGCGTTTGCTAGTTTTGAGCAAAGCTTAACTTTTTTTCTAAAAATATATGCCAAAATAAAGCAGAAAAGATTAATCTGTCAGGTTTTTCCAGCAGTTCTTCTGAAATGGACATTTTTGTCCACAATGATTTAAAAGTGTAGTAAATTAAGACAACTGAAGGTCAATAAAGATCATTTGCTTTGAAAATTAAAACTGCACTGGCAAATATGGAAATCTTCTTTTTTGTTGGGGTACTCAAGAGGATGTGTCCTTGGGGAGGGGGGGGGGCTGATGGTTAGAAACAGAGTCGAACATGTTGTAATTATGATCATGCCATGAGGCAAATATCATTAGACTATGGATTTAGTCACATCCACGTACAGTGTATGCTCATGCAGAGGGGGGCACACAGAGCAAGCAGAAACCACACACACACTGCTCACCAGCAGACAGCTAGCGTGATGAGTAGGCAGAACGGCGAACCTCTCTGCACATAAATATGTCCAGCTGAAAGATATACAACCGGCAATTCCATCTCCAGCGGAACCTTCGCTGATTGCTTTTCGGCCGTTCACTGCAACTCACGCTGGCATGCAACACAGAACATGCGCTTCCACCATGCAGCCGCACCAAATTCACATCATGCACACAGTGAGGACGTTAAAAAAGGATATTTAACCAAACAAGATATTCTTCGGTTAAATAAGTTATTCATTACAAAATCTTTTAATTGAATGATTTACTTATTTGGGCAAAAAAGTAACATTCATGTGTTTGTTTCTATAAATGGAATTGAATATATTTTAAGTGTCGTGTTTTACAGAATAAAAGGTATTTAAACATTTTCACCACTTTAGCTTGTGCACTGACTTAGATTGTAAATCATCTTTCAAGGTAGAGCAGTCCTTAGGGGAGGGAAAATGGATGGCAGGGTGATTCTATGAATCATGCAGAATTTGAATAAATAGACGAGACGTTTCACTCTTTGAAATTTCATTCCTCAAGGTACGTTCACCTTGTATGTATCATATCAATCGAAAGTGTTTTGGTTTTTTTTTCGATTGAAGAATTATGTTTAACTTAAAAAAAAGAAGCTTTTCATTGTAATTCCAATTAAATACACGTTTATCAATTCTCAATGCAAAGCATTAGATTTTTTCAGGAAAAAAAATAGCTTCAGAAGATGGCACACTGGTCATGAAGGGAGGGACATGGTCGGTAGCAACACTTCGGTAAACTCTGGTGTTTAAACTGTGACACATTGGTACTATAGGGCCCAAAGTGTGCCAAGAAAATGCCCCTTGACAGCATGACACCACCAGAAGCCTGAACTGGTTATCCAAGGTCTAAAGCCTCGTTTTCACCAACGGGTCGGGGTTGGGACGGGACGGTTAGGTTGCAGATAAGGTTTGTAAACTGTAATCTTGTTGTGTTTCCACATCCAACTGTAACCTTACATGAGAGGTTCAGACAGATAGCAATGGATGCTTTAGCATGATGCCATCGCAGTGCAACACCTTCCTAAGCCCCGCCTCCCCATGATGCAGGCTACCTTTAATTGGTCTCACACTGTTTTCGTCATAGAATCACCGGCAGAACTCGTAAACAAACCAAAGTAATATAAACAATGTCGACACAAAGCATACAGCCATACATGTTTGAACCTGTATCAGACCCCGAAAACAAGAGTGAACAACTCAACAACCTGCAGTAAGGAATACAGCATGACACATTGGTTTGGTAAATACTCCACTTACCAGCTATAGTCCGATATCACGTTGTTTGCCTTCCTTCAATTGATTTATATTTGTACATCTACTTTATATAATTAGGAGTTTTTATGATAAAATTTAATTGTGAGTCCATCTAGAGATATTTTGTTTAATATTTTAAATGCACTTTTAAAGTACATCAGTTCAATGCAAAAACCTGATAAAACACTCCTAGGTTGTTGCTGCTGGAATATCAGGTAAAAAATGACAATGTGTGCATTTTTTACATATTTTCTTTGGAGGGGCTCCACAGCAGAGGTTCGCCTGGGGCTCCACATAAATTTCAACCGGCACTGCTCATCAGACCAGGCAACATTTTCCATCTTCTTTTGTCTATTTTTGTGAGTCTGTGTGAATTGAAGCCTCGGTTTTCTTGTTTTAGCTGACAGGAGTGACACCCAATCTCTTAGTTGTACAGCACTTTGGTCAACTTTGGATGCTCAGTTTGAACTTCAGCAAGTCGTCTTCACCATGTCTACACGACGTGATTGGCTGATTACATATTTGTGTTAACAAGCAACTGAACAGATGTTCTTAATAAATGGATGGTGAATGTTGGAAAGAAATAATCCAATGTTGTTGGAGACCAGTAACAAGTGTGCTTGTGAAAAATAATGGTTGAACCGTTAACATGAACAAAACAATATGAACAACTTTATTGATCCTGAAGTAAATTGTTGTGTCAGAGTACAGGACAAAAATATAACAAAAAAGATTCTTGCTCATGGTACTCTTTATTTCCACTGGGTGTTCGTACGGTACGTTACTGCTGAAGTTTTGTTCTGATCTCCGTGGATTGTCAATCCAAACCGCGAGCGTGTCAGGTGCGCCTAGCCGGAGCCACGAGATCACAAAATCAAAGAGAATTAGACAATCTTGTGATTATCCACTTCCAGGATAAACGTCTCATCGTCCATGATGGAAAAACAAAAACACTAAGACACCCTGACCGAATAATGACATAATGTTTACATGGTTCAGTGAGCACAAATATGAACAGGGTCTTTTATTTTGAAAATTACTGGAAGCTTTTACACTGTTACCGTGTTCTATTTCCTGTCTGCCCCTATCTGAACGTGTGCTCTGTCAAAAATAGACTCGGCACGTATGTTTAGCAGAGAGCCGCAACAAGCCGCTTCTGGGAGGCTTCTGACACGCACCGCAACCATTAACTAAAATGGCTGCAAATAGCTGCAGAGGCCGCGGTGCAGCCGTAATGCAGTGTACACACACCCGGTGGAAATTGGGGGTTATGGCTATGAACAGATATATACAGATACACACAAAGCAGCCTCTGAGATTCAGAAAATGTCAGAATAAAGAACAACTAGGTGAGAACAAAAACAGAACAGACTGCGTCACGGCTTTTTCTTTTAGCTCTGGCAGGTAATAAATGTGGGAACTTGACTAATTTGACACTGTGCTTTTCACACAGTTAAGTTAACTAAACTCCAAACCTCTATGAATGCAAAATCCAAAGTTCCCACCATGTAATACAGTAGCTTTACAGTTGCCATGATGCTGAAGTTTCCATATTGTGCTCATACCGTCACAGAATTAGCCCCCCAAAAAAAGACACCTCTGGTGCGAAGAATCCTTGAAACGCTTCAGTTGAGATCCCCCCTCTCCAGTAAACATAGCATGACTAATCCCTCCTCACAAATGACAAGGCCTAGTCATCCTACACACAATGACTTCAAAGCCAAGCATTTGCCACAACTCAGACTCGACAGATGAAACTTCTGTGTATTCTCCTCGGCAGCAGACAGGGTTAACCAAACGAGCAATTTCAGGGAGGCAGCGTTTGCTAAAAAGCTTGATGGGGCCAGCTAAGCTCCTGTTATTGGCCTTTGTGTGTGAAAGTGACCACTTAAGTGCTGTGCAGCCTCTCCTGAGTGCGTTTGTAGGCATAAGCATTTCCTCTGACGTTTTGCCTGCTTGCACTGTGTGTTTGTATGTGCGTCCTTCTGTGTATTTGATGTGTGCATCCATGCATTCATAGTTGTTTTGCTGCCTGTGCATGTGTGCAAAGGAGTGCATCTGTGTTTTTAAATGTCCTGTTATGGTATGCTATTGAGTTTTTGAACTGTATAAGTTGTCATCTAAGTTGAAAATGATTCTGTTTTTCAACACAAAATACCAGAATATAATTAATCTACATATTAATGGATTTTTCTGTCCTCTAATTGGAGGATATTGATTTCTGCATGGGTCACTTACTGTTTATTACCCTCCAAACTGAAGATGCAGGACAGGATTATTCTATTTCACTCATGCAGTGCTTCACTTGAGACCAACAATAACAGACAACTGTAAGTTGGCAAACCGTCCTTCTGCTGCCAATCTAAGGATTTTATCAGCTGCCACAAATAAAATGCTTGCAGCAAACTAGCAATGCAGCAAAGACAAACCCTCAGATAAGGAATCCTAATAAAGCAAGTCCCAGCCAAAGGTTTAAGGCTTTTCTAAAAACTGATATAAAACCAATATCATGAGAGAGATACTTCTTTTTAAATTTTTTTCATTTCAAAATAAACTTTAAAAAAACATCTTCAATAGTTATCATTATTTCATACATTTTATTTATATAATTTTTTAATGACATAAATGTTTTCATGTCCTTGCTGCAGCAATTCCATCACTAAACCCGTCTTGTAGAGATGCAAAGAAGTTTGTTCTCACAGCTGTTATTTTCAATATCTGCACTTCTTATCTTTTTCACACGGAAAAAGCTTGCACACAGTTTGGCAACGGAACATTTTTTACTCTGTACATGAATGAAACTATTTTAAAATTAACCAGGTTTTCAAATGTCAGTATTCATAGTTTTGGAAAATTACTTTGTTGGTTTTTAAATTGTTAGTTAATTTTAAATTCTTTTTTTTAATGAGCCTGTATAGGGGTTGTCAGGTTAACTTGACTTGATAACATTTTTTTTAATTAAAACTATTTATCTCTTTATCAATTTAACAAGACTTATGTAACTGTGTAACTATGTATGTGACTTACACAAAAAGAGGTCTTTCATAGTTGAATCAGTTTTGTTTCATTAAAGACTATCCTAACCCAACCCAAGGAGAATTAATAAATAATTGTGTGGAAATGTCTTGTCTTTTTACATTTTCATTCAATAAGTTGTTTTTTTTTATGTTTGCACTGACTTTTAAGTTTCCTTATGTGCTGTACTCCCTTCGGATCTCCCAGTATTTTCAGACATGTGATTGTATGACGATGCAATGTTGATGTTGGACCCCTAAAGATAGTGATAACACCAGTGATAAGTTGATGTTTCTGAATCTGAATGGATTTAGGCTACTCTGATGAAATATAAACATCCAAAACTGAGCACAATACAACTGCATATTCTACTAGCTGCAGTAGGATCCACGCTCTCTCTGCAACAACGTACAGAGTTCACTTGTTTACTCAACTATTAGCAATAACAAAATAACTAAATGAGATTTTACAGAGATAACATATAAATAACTGTACAAAATACAACTGAGTGCATAAAACAGAGCAGCTGCTTTGTGTATCCAAGTTAACTTGGCTAATGCATGAGAACGTCACACTATCTTACCCAGAATGCAACCCGACATTCTCTCGAACTGATTAGAAATTTGTTATATTTACTTTCACAGTGTTAAATACATACAACATACTTGAGACAGAAGAAGGAATAAGCACAAGGGTGCAGTGTGATGTTTTCTCAGAGGGAATTGGCAGGAAAACACTAAAAATTCCCTGAGATCAAGACGGTGTAGGCTAAAGCTAACACCACTTTGCAGAGCACTGATAACACTATCTTAAATTTTAGTATTAACCATCCCGAATAAAATCTTTTTTTAATTTTTTTTAACAACGAGTAAATGAATGTTTTATTAGAATTTGTTGCTTGTGTGCCCCAGGGAAGGCCCAGGACACACTGAACCGACTACATGTCTCGGCTGGCCTGGGAACGCACCCAGTTGAGCTGGTAATGTACCCGGAGAGAGGGAAGTCTGGGTTTCCCTGCTTAGGCAGCTGCCCACGCGGGCAGGATGGATGGATGTTACTATATTAGTAGAGATGCACCGATCCGATACCCGGATCGGATATCGGCTCCGATATTGACTAATTAGCTGGATCTGATATCGGATGAATGAGGCCGATCCAGTGTTCCAACCAGTAATTATTTTTTATTATAGCATACACAGCAATACATTTACTGCACCTAGTCTAAATGCAACGCCAAAATCTTAAATAAGCATCTCCAAAACACCATGCTGAAGAGCTTCGAACAAAGGCAGAGAGCACAACGAAGCAGTTAACTTTGGTGGATGCACTACAAACACGGGACAAACTTCCAGCTGACAGCGTGAAAGCAACAAAGATAACGGAGAAGGTTATGGAGTTGATTGTTTTAGATTCCCAGCCCCTCTCTGTTGTTGATAATGAAGGATTCTGCCGCCTGGTGGAACATCTTGAGCAAAGGTAATACCATCTCAAAAATATTTCTCTGAGACCGCTCTGCCTGAACTGTACAGAAAGTGTGCAAATACATATCAGAGGAATTAGAGGATGTAACATCAATGAGCTTCACCACAGATATCTGTAGCTCCGGCGTGTGCCTCGTGACAATTTTAGGTTGAACTGTGCACTGGTTAGATGCAAGTTCTTCATCTCACAGTGCAATGCTACAGGCAAAAAACTTCCCCGGATCACACACCGGAGACGCGATTTCGGCTGCGATGATGGAAATGCTTGATCAGTGGCATATTCCGTTGACAAAGTGCACGTCATTTTAAGGGGCAATGCCAGCAACATGAAAAAAGCCATGGACAACATGGGAATAATTTATTCAACAGTAGTATTGGATCGGCATCGGGTATCGGCCGATACGCTCAACCCAGGTATCGTATCGGATTGGATCGGAAAAACCTGGGTCGGTGCATCACTAGTGATTAGACTAGAAGATTTATGTAAAAATTCTCACTGATAAATTCATGAATTCCCCTCTGTGTGTGTTTTTCAGTAAATTAAACATCAGTTATCCAGTTTCAGGTCAGACTATGTTGGGCTGACAATGTACGGTACAGTCTGAAGGATGGTTTCATTATAAGCGCGTTTTGTGTTCTACGGTTCTATTCCTAGTTTTTTTTTTTTGCAGCAACAATATAAAACTAAAACTTGCTTTTTTTAAACAGTCTAACGGCAAGATTCTGCTTTTATGTTGGAGTTTGAAGTATTTATATACAGGCTCGATATATTCGATTTCACTTTTTTCTTTTTATTTATTTGAATGTACCACACAAAGATGAGGTGCTGCAATGGACTGGTAACCTGTCCAGGGTGTACCCAGCCTCTCGCATGCTAGTTGCTGGGATAGGCTCCAGCTTACCCCGTGACCCTGAATTGGACTATTAGGTGTAGAGAATGGATGGATAGATGACAAAAATGTTAACTTTTCCAGTTGCCTTTAGACATGAATCACAAACGTATGTCCGTATGTCTTGGTCCCCACGTTATAAACAAAAGACCGGCCCCCAATGATTTCAGGGTTTTGAGTGGTTCATATATAAAAGCAAAGTTGGATAAATACTCAGGACAAAACCTTTAAGGTCTTTCAAAATGAACAAAAGTCTTTTAAAATGAGTTTGGAAGCACACAGGAACCCAATGCAGTAAAAAAAAAAATAATAATTTGCGGGGAAAAAAATGTGTTTTTTTGCGAAAACCATGTTCACAGAAGCAAAGCACAAAACTGCGTGCGAGACTCTGAAGCTGCGGAGGCCAGCTGGAGGAGAACAACCGGGTGGAGGAGAAAGTGGTGGTTTGCAGAGACAAAGAGAGTCCCGGACTGAATATTATCGGTTGATATAAAATCTTTGCACATTGTGTTGTTTGAGTAACCCGGTCAAAGTTAAATAAAAAGAACGACGCCTCCTCTCCGCAGCAGCATTGTGGGTGCAGCAAACGTCTGAGCAACACGTCTCCTGTGTGTGTTATTTAAAGGCTAAATAAGTAGGAATTTTTCAGTAAAAATAATTTAAAATATTCTCATTTCTTGCGAGGGATAAAAAGAAGCTTCCCTATAAACAATCTGTCTTCTACATCAACGATGTCTTTGTCAAGTTTTTCTCCTTTCAAAATAAGAGTTAAGTGACGGAATAACTTCAGTGCACTGTGTAGCTCTTTCCTGCTTCCTGGTTCTTTAACCAATCATATGCGACTCCCCAAGTTGGAAAAAAACATTGCAGCGTTTGGTATTTTATGTCGGCAAAAGAGCAGCAGTAATGATGTTTTGGCCAAGTGAGTAGTGTGTTTGTTGGTTAATGTAGCTTTTGTTTACACTCTATTTTATGCTAACGTAAATTAGCGCTAGCATTGCAAAGCATAGCAACTTACTGTGTGTGAATCATCTTCACTCGTCATCATGATGTTTGCTGGTACAATGTTCTCCGTCCTTTATAGACTGTATATAAAAGAGCCGTCCTGTCAATAATCAGAAACCTGCGGCAAACACTCTGAGGTGGAGGGCGGAAGAACGCTCTCCGTGTTTTTCTCTGTTGACTGCAGTTCTGATTTGAAACACTAGGTGGCAATGCTACTTATTAACCTTAAAGTTAGTGTAAGGTTCACTCCATATGTGTTAGCGATGTGAACATCAGCAGAGATGTCGGGAGGGAGCTCCCAAACAAAATAAAAAGAGAAAAAAAAGAGCCAGCAGTTTATCACATTAACTTTGCAGCTCCACTCTTGTACTTAATCATGTCATTTTGTCTGTTAATGTTTCAAACTTCATCACATTCATTTTGTCACAGAAATTGTCGCACCCAGTGTCATTTAATAAACCACTCTGGTTGCCCCATCACCATCTTTAAAATTGATCTACTTTCCTTTAGGAGCCTGCAGCGGTGCGGAAAGACTGGAAGCTGTCTGCTCTCTGATTGGATAGTTTAATTTGTCACCATCCAATCAGATTAAAGTGTACAGATTTGGACAAAATTCACAACTGCAACTTCAGAGTCTGTCATGCAGTTTTGTGCTTTGCATCTGTGAACAGTGTTTTCAAAATAAAAAGAAAAAAGTGAGAAAAGTGTGGGTGTCGCTCATCTTTTCCATCTTGCCTCTCCACGTCTCACCATCATAACAGAGAAATGAGAGATGTAAGGGGCTTGTCATGCCGTGCATGCGTTAATTGCGTTAAAATATTAACATAAATTCACTTAATAACATAAATTAGTTACCTCCATTAATGTGTTATTTTTGACAGCCCTAAAATATATATATATATGGCACTCATTGCATTCTACAGCACAGTAGGGGTGCTTCTGAGAGGATTTCAGAACACTTGAGGTCCTTAAATTTTGGGACACTGAGACAGTCGGCCAAACTGTGGCAAAATGGCCTTTATGCAGACGTCGTCTGCACTGTTTGTACTAAAATTTCTCTGATTTTGATCTGCTTCCCTTCACCAGAGTTGGATTTTGGAGAGATAATGTTTGCATGTTGTTCTATGATCTGATAGAAGTTTAAAGCTGCAGCTGCATCATTCCACAGAGAAATTAATTATCATCCTGAATAAGTTTGTTCTCCTTTAAGTGAGCCTGAACCTTTTTCCAATTTCTGTGTGCCATCTCCATTTATTCTTCACCTGTCAATTATACATCTTGACAAACTTTAATTTTCTATAACTCTACATAGTATATATAGTACTCAAAAAGACTTTCTGGTTGCAGGGTATGCACAGGGCTCAAATTACACTGGGGCTTTCGGGGGAGCCTTATTTTCGTACGTGCCCTGCGACTTTGCATGTAATGTGCATGTGCATATACGTATATACAGTGAGGAAAGTAAGAATTTGATCACCCTGCCATTTTGGTGGTTTTAAGTTCTCCCACTTAGAAATCTTCGAGGGGTCTGAAATTTTAATCGTAGGTGCATGTCCACTGTGAGAGACATAATCAAAAAAATAAAATTCTGAAATTACAATGTAGGATTTTTTAACAATTTATTTGTATGATACAGCTGCAAATAAGTATTTGAACACCTGAGAAAATCAATGTTAATATTT
>JBAMHW010000014.1:27817509-27834790 GCA_037177495.1 Rhadinocentrus ornatus
GTTCTGAGAGCCTGGAGGGAATATTTACACCCAGGTATCTACTGTTACCTGATTGTAATGTGATGCTGGGTAGATTTTGAAAGCTACAGTTGATGGGTAAAACTGTGCTCTTAGACCAGTTAATAGAGTAGTCCGTAAGTGATGAGAATTTATTAATTAGTGAGATTGTTTGAAATGGGAATGTTTTTGAGTTCTGGAGGAATAGTAAAATGTCATCAGCATTAAGACTTATTTTATGATTTATATTTTTAGACTGAATGCTCTTAATAGCTTGATTTTGTCTAATTGCAGCGGCTAGTGGTTCAATAAATATAGCAAAAAGTGAGGGAGATAATGGGCAACCTTGTCTGGTACCCCTTTGTAGATTAAAACTTGGAGAGGTTCAATTATTCGTTCTGAGACTTGTATTAGGAGAACTGAATAAGACTTTAATCCAGTTAATGAAAGACGGTCCAAAGCCGAATCTGTTTAAAGCAGCTAGTAAATATTTCCAGTTAACTCGATCAAAAGCTTTCTCTGCATCTAAAGAAACTATTAATGTTTCCAGGTTATTGATTGTAGAATAATCTGTTATATTAATTAGTCTCCGTATGTTAACTGAGGAATACCACCAATGTTTAAGAGCGAGAGGTCAGTTTTCTATGGCGGCCCAGAAGAGTCACAACAATACAAAACACACAACACTACACAATAAGCCACAACGCTACACAACTGGCCACAAGACAACACAATTAGCCACAACACTACCCAATAAGCCACAACGCTACACAACCGGCAACAAGACAACACAATTACCCGCAACACTCCACAATAAGCCACCACGCTGCACAACTGGCCACAAGACAACACAATTAGCCGCAACACTCCACAATAAGCCACCACGCTACACAACTGGCCACAAGACAACACAATTAGCCACAACACTACCCAATAAGCCACAATACTACCTAATAAGCTGCAACACAATGCAATAAGCCACAACACTACTCAATTAGCCACAAGACTACACAATGAGCCACAACACTGCACAGCTAGCCTAATCACTACCCAATTAAATGGTAAATGGTCCGTACTTATATAGCGCTTTTATCCAAAGCGCTGTACATCATACATCACATTCACCCATTCACACACACAGTCATGCACTAATGGCGGAAGCTGCCATCCAAGACGCTCACCACGACCCATCAGGAACAACTAGGGGTTCGGTGTCTTGCCCAAGGACACCTCGACATGAACTTGCCTTGGCCGAGGATCAAACTGACAACCCTAGGGTTACAAGACGACTGCTCTACCTTGCCAAGCCACCCCGCCCCATTTAGCTGCAATACACTGCACAAAGTGTGCAACTGCACAGTTATGTTACAGGAAGTAAAGTAATTTCTCTCAACCTAAAGGATGACAAGCGGGATATTTTTTTATTATTGTTTGAGAAGTGAGTAAAACACTGATGGTTTATAATGTTATAATAATTTTGGTATACACTAGTATATATCTTGTTACAGTTTTTGCCTGTTGCTTGAACACTGCAGACACATGCTTAGACCAAAGTAACAAAACTTGAAGCTTTTGTTACTACACCTTAAACACTAGGGCTGGGTATCACCACAAATTGCGAGAATCGATTAGATTTCGATTAAACCTGTCAGTTATTTTTGTAACAACACAAATTTTTCTTGAATATTACACACATTCTCAGATAATTATTTTTTATAAAACACTGAGGCAACTTTTCAATTCTGAATTTACATTTTAAAGTTTAGTTTACACTGAAAAAATGTCCAGAAGCAGTAACATGTCACATGACTAACGTTTATTTGTGAAAATAACACATTAAATGTATACCTTAAGTGCAGTCATATTACCTGTGCATTGGTTGTGCACATTACTTATTGTAAACATATTATGTTATCTGAGCTGCCACATCCCTGGACAGAGTCTTTTTAAAAGAAAAGCAAAAAAGACGTGTGAAAAATAAAGTGAGATCTTAAAATGAATCATGTCTAGACAGCTAGTGAACATAAAGTGACTAAAAACAAGTAAACATCACTCATGCCTAAGGAAGAACATACACTACACTTTCCTTTTACGCAGTTTTTCTGCTGTCTAGTAAATTTACAAAGACTTTATATCTGTCTCAAACAACATGAGAATGGGCCCAAACAGATAAGCATGTGAGAAGAATACAGACTATAAGAATTGGAAAGGCTTCAAACTGTATTTAAAATTGTGCAAAACAAAGAACACCAAATTTTTTTTTTGCCTCTGGGAGGGTATTATATAACAACTAAATATAATTTAAACTGTAAAGACTATGCAAATAAAGACCGCTTTATGATTGCATTCTTGTTTGCTCACGACTGCAAGATTTTTCTGCAACTAAAGGAGCTGGATCACTCTTTCCTGCAAACTTCAGGTGATAGGAGAGCTGCTGAGATGGCTGCCTGTCTCTTCAGGAAGCACTCCAACATATCCATTGCCCTATTCCACCGAGTCACCACATTAATAACCAGCTTATGTGCAGGCAGACTTAGCATCCGTTGCTTTTCTTTTAGCTTGAGGTTAGCCATAGCGCTACAATGAAAGAATTACACAATGAGCCTCACTCTCCCAAGCAGGCGTGCTGGGATCTTGAGAGCTGTTTGTGAAGGCAGTTTTAGCGTGCGAGCAAAGCAGCGGACGTGCAACAGAGACGTTAACTTCACAGCTCGGACTATGTTTGCAGCATTGTTTGTCACGATGACGGGTCTTTTTCTGTTAGTTCCCACTCCTGTAAAGCATCAGACAGAAGGTCTGCCAGATGTTTTGCCGTGTGACTTTAAATTTTCCTCTTTTCTAAAACACGAGACAACAGTAGCCACTCCTCATAGTGGCAACTTATTGTCAGACATTAATCTGTGGACCTTGATGTCAAGCTGTCACAAGCTAGGGCAACCTTTGTCACCAACTTCAGCGGACTAGCAACACTATTTTTCACCTCTTCCTAAAGTTTAAGTATGGCCACCTTGCTTAAATGTTTGCGTGTTGGCAACACGTAGCTGGCTCTAGTGATTTAACGAGGCTTTGGAAGCCGTCATTTTCAACCACGCTAAATGGTCCTATGTCTTCACACATAAACACTGCGATCGCTTCAGTTATTTTCTGAGCCCGCAAGGAGCTTGAAGACATCTTGCACACAAAGGCGTTTTCCAGCTGGGTTTACTTTGGTCGCTTGCGTTCGGCTGCATTGTGGGGTGATGCCTCGTTAAATGGTTTCTGAGGTTGGTGGTATTTCCACAATATTTTACCTCCATGGCACAAAGCTTGCAGACAGCTTTGGTTCTGTCCAGCTCCTCTATGTTGCTTTCACTGGGTTCAAATCCAAAATAAAGATACACATCTGTCTTCAAACTTGAGGGTGCTTTCAGTAGTGTTGTTTTGCCTTGTCCTGCCATTATTGTCCTCAAAGCCCAAACTCATGAGATCTTGCCAAGCATAGGCAAGTCCCGTGAGAGTACAGTCACGTGACCAGAAAAGGAAAAGCATTTTTAAAAATTTGATCTCAGAGTTTATTAATCAATTTCGGTTTAATTTATTTCAAATCAATTTACATCGATGAATCGATTTTTTTTAATCCAGCCCTAATCATTTTGTCATCAGAGTGACATTTTGACAGAGGATTTTTAGGTTTTGATAGCAGAGTTTCAATTCAACATAGATATGAATGGTTTATTTCCCAGAGTTGTCTTGTGTGCTTGTGTGTACAGTTTTGACACAATGATCAAGGTTTGCAAAAAGTGTTCAAGCAATAGGCAAAAACTGAAATGTGTTGTGTACATGTTCAATTTTGTTTGCTTTTCACCCAGTAGGACTGAAAATTGCCCACTTCCTGTGCTATAACTTCCGTAGCTGCCCACTTCCTGTGACATAACTTCCGTAGCTGCTCACTTCCTGTGGCATAACTTTCGCTGTTCCCCAATTTGCGCAGTGTAACATCTGAAAAAAAAAAAAAAGAAAAATGGTGTAACTTTAATTGCTGCTTTTGAGTTGTGTTGTGGCTTGTTTTGGGGGTTTTGTATTGCTAAGAAACAAACAACAGATTATAACGTGTGTTTTTTAATACTGTGACAACAGATTAGTTTCTGGTTATGCCTCAAAAACAACTCAGTTTAAGAATTGCACACAAACAAACACAACCAAACACAAAACACACAGTATACTTCAGGTCTTTCTATTAGAATGGATGCAGCATGAGACATATCCATGACTAACAGACACTGACAGGCAAAAACACTACTGAAAAAAGAACGAATTAAAACAAAAAATTAAAGAGTGACCCAATAAGATAAGACTAATGTTTACAAGTGTCAGTATTGACCTGGCTAGTAATTGCAAATATGGAGTCACTGAATCAACAATACACAATGAGTCAAACACAATCTCTTGGCAGAAAAATGCAATCATTCAATTTCAGAGTTTAATTGTGCTTATTCTGTTTGATTATGGAGAAACTATAGCATACAAATCACAATTGCATGGGACTTTTTATGTAATGGAAAATAGTTGCTAGATTTATATACCATGAATGTTGGTTGCCTTTGGATTTAATATATTGAACTCTACAAGCTACTAAGTAGAGCAGAATGAAGTTACAAGGCAGGGAAAGTGAAAACTTAGTTCAGTGTTTTTTTTATGCCACCTTTCATTTTTGTAGATCATATCAAAATATATATAGTACAAAACACAACATACATGACATGCTGTACTGACATGTCACCTAAAATATCCAGGGACCCATTTCAGTTGTTTGCCACCTCCTACCCCCAATACCCCTGGGGCTATTGTAATCTGTGGCACTCATCATGTCTTCTGCCCAAGCAATGGTCAAAGCAGGATGAAATGGCGAGATCGACTTCAACACTTGCCTAAATTTGGGTGTATTAACTGGTCACATGGCCAATGTGACGTCATAAGTTGTGATTCATCACCCACATGAATTCATCTCTTGACCAATGTCTTGCCAGCTTTGCATGGTCTGAGTGATCGGAGGATGTAATTTTTCTTTTTAATCTTTTTTTTAAGAATTTTAGGTGGTGGTCGTCACATTGGAGCTCATTAAAAAGGTAAATCTTTCCTGAGTTATTATAGATTAGTGTTATAGTTTATATATATTGGTTTTAAATTGGCTAAATTTCTGCCATGATGGTTGCCTGGTCTTAAACATCTCAGTCTGGGCCCTCTCTGCTCTCTGATTATTAGCAGGGTGACATCTTAAAAAGAACAATTAGCTTAGACATAAATGTAAAGTTTTTTTGTTTGGGAATGACCCCAAATTGATTAGATGTCCCTTTTTCTTAAGTTAATTTAGGGGTGTCAATATGAATAGCTTGAGGACTAACAACAAAAAGCATGGGCTTTGTGTGTCCAGTTAGTTCCTAATTCTTCCTTGTAGTATCTGCCATAATTTAGTTTAGTTAGCAAGAAAAATCAAATTTATTTGCTTATGCTTGAATTATAAAGGCAGCTATATGTGTTATGGTACGTTAGCTTTTCCCTGTAAATGTGTGCTGAATGACTGTCTTGCTAACTTTGAAAGACAGCATTATGTGTCTAGACATTTAGTTCATGATGCCAAAGAAAAACTGTAGAAGGTGAAGGCAGTTTGTTCTGCAATTAGCAGCATCTTAATCATCAGCTGAGCCAGTGGGAAGTATGTATGTTTTCAATAATTATCTACACCACATAGAAAGCAAGCAGGGTCTTTTTATTGCAATTTCTGGTCAGGTAGAAGAAATTGGAAAATTGCCAGTGAAGATTGTTTGTTAGCTTACCCGGATCAGAGAACTGTGTTAGCTCTCTAAGCTAATGCTAGGTGGCGGAGGAACAATGCAAAGGGGCATCAGCTTGTTAGGCTGAAATCTTAACTGGGCCGACTGATTGGAGATGACAGGCTACAGCCTGCTTCTGGGGCAAATTATGGTGGTGGTGGTGGTGGTGGTGGTGGGGGGGGGGGGTGTTCGGTAGGGGTGCAGTAGCAAAACACTCCTACACATGTAACCATGGAAATGGACTTTTTTTCTTCTTCTCAGTTTTTACACATTATTTAAAATACTAATTTACATTGATGCATGACACACCTTAAGAGGTCATATAACTAACTTTGGTTTAAATGGTTTACTTATTATGTACTTATACAATATTTTATATATATACATAGCTAAGTGTTCATCTTCCATTGTTAAAAGGGTATGCCTTATATAAGCTTTTGATTCTGCCAACACTGTTTTTGTTTTATTTATTTTTAATTGTTTTGTATTAGCCTCCATTGGAGGAACCAATTAACTAACCAATAAAAAATCATTTTGGATTTATTCTAAAGTTAGATTAAGAAAAGCAATGTTTTAGAAGAAGTCAAATAATTAATGTGATTATGTCCACCTATGTGCAGTCTGTTAGATGATATTAGAATGTGTATGCCTGTTATGAAATATCCTAAAGTGTGCAACACTGCTAAAAAGCAGCATGATGAAGACCAAGAAGAGGTCAGGACCATGATCTTTACAAATATATGTTATCAGTCAAAAGTTTGGACACGCTGTCCAACTGGATTTAATAGGAAAGTGTGTCGAGACTTTTAAGTTTGAATAAAGAAATATTAAACTAAATAAAACTCACATAAAAACAACAGATCCAGTTTTCCCTTGCCCGGATGTGGGTCACCAGGGCCCCCTCTAAAAGGGTGACATGAACACTCCCTCCGCCTTCAGGTTGGGGGATGGGTCCTGACTGTTATTTGTGCTTATACACTGAACAGCAGTTCAGAGTGCCCACTCCTTTTTGGAGTCCTTAGATGGGGTGTTGAAGAGCACTTCTTCTGGGATTCCCTTGTTCTGCTGGGGGACTTTAATGCTCATGTGGACAATGACAGTGAAACTTGAATCTGAATGATGCTTTGATATTGGACTTCTGTGCTCATCAGGAATTGTCCATAAAGAACACCATGTTCAGGCATAAGAGTGTCCACATGTGAACTTGGCATCACGATACTGTTGGCTGCAGTTCAATGATCCACTTTGTAGTTGTATCATTGCACCTGTGTCTGCATGTCTTGGACACCTGTGTAAAGAGAGGGCCGGAGCTGTCAACTGATCACCACCTGTTGATGGGTTGGGCCAGATGGTGGGGAAGAATGGTAGTCAAGCCTGGCAGACACAAACGTTTTGTAAGGGTCTGCTGGGAACATCTGGTGAAGACCCATGTGAGAAAGTGTTTTAAATTCCATCTCTGGCAGAGCTATAACCATGTCCCGGTTGAGGCGGGGGTCATGAGTCTGAGCGGGCTGTGTTCCTTGACTCTATTGTTGAGGCAGCCAGCTGGAGCTGTTGCCGTAAGGTCGCCGGTGCCTGTAATAGTGGAAACCCCCAAACTCGTTGGTGGACACCACCAATGAGTTTGTTCATCCTGTGGGACTCCAGAGGCAGCTAATGGGTATTGGCAGGCTAACTGGAAGTGCAGGCTTAGTGCCCTGGGGGTGAATGAGTTCTCCCCAGAGTTCCTCAAGGCTCTTAATGTTGTAGGGCTGTCTTGGTTGACACGCCCCTGCAGCATCGCGTGGACATTGGGGACAGTTCCCCTTGACTGGCAGACTGAGGTAGTGGTACCACTCATTAATTCTCTTCTATTTAGAGGTCCTGGAGTGGAGGGTCCATCAGATAGTTGATGGAGGAGGAGCAGTGTGGTTTCTGTCCTGATTGTTGAACACTAGACCAGTTCTATAGCATCTTCAGGGTCTTAAAGGGGGCATGGGAGTTTGCTAGTCTACATGTGCTTTGTGGACACGGAGAAGGAGTTCGAATGTGTCCCCCAGGGACTCTTTGTGTGCTCCAGGAGTGTGGAGTGCCGGACCCCCTTGTACAAGATGCCTGTTCCCTATAAGACCGGTGCCAGAGCTTGGTCCGCATTGCTGGCAGTAAATCAGATTAGTTTCCAGTAAAGGTTGTTCCAAGTCTGCCCTGCCGAGACTGCCCTTTGTCACTGATTCTATTATTCTTTTATTCCTTCATGGACATAATTTCTAGATGAAGCTGAGGTGTTGAGGGGATCAGGTTTGGTGGCCTCAGGATTGGGTCTCTGCTTTTTGCCGATGATGTGGTTCTGTTGGCTTCATCAGGCCGTTATCTTTAACTCTGGCTGGAGTGATTTTTAGCCCAGTGTGAAGCAGCTGGGATGGAAAATAGCACCTCGAAATCCGAGATCAGGGTCCTCAACTGGAAAAGGGTGGACTATTTTGTCCAGGTCGGAAATAAGGTTCGGTCCGAAGTGGAGGAATTCAAGTATCTCCTGGTACGTGGTTCCCTGCTTAGGTAGCTGCCCCCGTTCCTGACCCAAGATAAGCAGTAGAAAATGGATGGATGTTACTTACTTACAGTCAGAATATGGCACTAAAACAAGCCTAGTGTGCAAGCTTGTTTTACCCTCTCTTAGTTTCACAATAAACACTCAGGCACAGAAAATTTAAATGCAGTCTGCCATTTCTTGCAATGTTTTTCCTGTATAAACTCAAGCAATAACAATTATACAACACAAAATGGATTAATCAGTAAAATCTATCTGCCATTCATTCAGCCATTAGCTACAGCTGCTTTATCCTGTACAGGGCCACAGGGGAGTAAGCATAGTCAATACAGATGAACTCACCAGCCACGGCTAATTTAGAATCACTAGTTTAGGGGATTTTTTCCCACTATTTCTCTGGCCCGTCTGTCCATCCATCCATCCATCCGTCCGTCCGTCCGTCCGTCCATCCATCCGTCCCTCCATCCGCCCGCCCGCCGGCCTGCCTGCAAGAAGCTGCTGAAGAATACAAATATGTGGACATGGTAATGGAAAACCTGCCAGCAAGCACTTCCTACCCAGAGCACCTGGGGCAGAAGTTGAACAGGGACAGTGTGTGTGCATGTGTGACGCAGCTCTGTGAGAAAAGATGGCCTACACACTACAACAGTAAATCCTTATCGCTGGTCTGCAGTTCTTTTTCTTCTTTATATTTTTCGGCAGTTGGAAAAAATGAAATTGTGCATTACTGCCAAGAAGTGGTCTGGAGTGTGGACCAGAATATTTCCAAGAGCCCAAGTTGTCCAAACATTTGTTTGTCTGCTATGTTTTTCCCAATCCCATGCGCCCCCCGTTATGTTGCCGTGCCCCGCCCCCCAGTTTGAGAACCACTGAGTTATACGATGCAGGTATCCAGGAGGAGCCTAAACAAGATGTGTAGATGTGTTAACGTGTTCATGATGGAATAAAGACTTATGCAAGAGAACAGTCGGACTATTTCACAACATCCATCCATCCATCCATCCATCCATCCATCCATCCATCCATCCATCCATCCATCCAGGGTGCAGTTCATACAAAACAACCTGGAAACACCAGATAAAATTCTGTCACTGTCATCAGATGTTATTTAATTGGCCAGTAGGTGGATATCAAAGTTCTAAATTAGCAACTCAGTGTCAAAGTGATCACATTTATGCATTATAGAGTTACCCATGAGCTCTTATCCGTGTTCCTACAGCCTTCCAGCTTCAACACTAGAGAAACTGGTTTCAAGTGGCTGCTTATATACTCACATTTATCTAACCTGTATACCCACTTAGAGGGATGCTAGACTGCTATCTTTCTACACTTTAAAATAGCTGAAACATGTGGAAGACAGCTGCAATGGACTTAGATTGCTTGTTGTGCATACTGACAGTGTGCCTGATATGTGCTCTGTCAGCCCATTAAGAGATATTTTTAAAGAAAGAGAAAAGGCTTGAATTGCATCCTGACAGCAACAGGTACCGAATAAAGAATTTAAAATATATAGTTACAATCTAAAAAGAGTTTTAACAGAAGCAACAAGGATTGTTCTTTGCAGAAACAAAGAAAAGGGCAGATTTTCTTTCTCTTGGTTTAATGCATCGCAGCAGCAGCTGATCATGACAATTCTGCCATAAAGAAAATTACTGGTGAGCAGATGAAAAGATTCAGCCCAAAAAAGTCAGTACTCAGAAAAGAGTCCCATTTGCTTTTCACCACAATCTAAGGTGCGGGAAGGCTGACATTAATGCGTTTTCTCCAGAGAGCACATACGTGTATAAAAAGAGATGGTTACCTTGCTTGTAGGCTCGTTAACACTTAGCTTCTACGGCTCCATCTGTCTGCCACCTTTAAACTGAAACATTGTGAACTTTAGACCTGCATCATGCTGGAAAAAGTTGCTCTGGATGCTACTAACTGCACATCACCTAACACGACATGCTATCAGTCAGGTATATGTTGTTTGCAACTCGTGTCCTGACAATGCATTGGTTACTCTTAAATAACCAAACAATGTAAAAATATACTTGAGTGACTTCAGAGATTTGGCAGGACACAGTTGGCATGGCAGCTTAATTATTTATTTCAGTCCTCCACCTTGGACAAAAGGCTCTTCTTTTTAGAAATATGAATAAATACAGTATATATATATTTCCTCGAGAATCAAATGTAATGTAAAATTATAGAAGTAGTGTCACCAGTCTGTACCAGATTTTAAATCTTTTTTAGAAAAGGTGCTTTAACACTTTGCTGTTTGCCTGCAATTCAACATGAAGCAAGCAAACAGTACGGAAGTTTTTTCTCTTTATTTTCCTCTTTATATTTACATAACTGACCTTATTCTTCCTTGATGGTGTTGCTTGATGGTAAAAATAATTTGCATCCATGCTGCCTTTAACTTTTCCAAAGTACTTACTTTAACCTGAGTTTTGGAGGTCACCTATCACTACCCGGCTCATCTCTGCTCATCTCATTATAGAATCTGTCCTTCTCTCAAAGCAGCTAACATGATTGCCTCTGTCACTGCTATCCCTGAGCCAACATGTCTGTGTGAGGCCCATGTGGATAATAAATGGTATAAAAATGTGAGACTCATATGGGACTCTTCAGCTCTTCCCTATTGGTCCAGAGGTAACTGATCACAAATATTGCATTTACATTATCGCAATAAAGCAGAAGATGGCGTGCCTACTGGTGCCAATAGCATCTTAACTCTTTTAGGGTTTGTTTCGGGCTCCCATGAGAGTGTTGATTAGGACTTTGGGTTATTTTACCCTTCGACCAGACATACCTAACTCTTTTTCTCAAAGAAAACTAAAAAGAAAAGCCTATTAAAAAAAAAAACAACTCGTAAAAGACTTATTTTATCGTTATTATAATTTGTGCACCACCTGATTTAATTTAAGAATAGCATAGAATCTATTTACCAGTTCAATCTGCTCAATATCCTTATTGCATTTTCACTTTTCATTTTAATCACTCTTTTTTGTTGAATTGTTGTTGTGTTTTGCATAAAATCCTAATTTTTTAATCTATGTTGATTTCCAGAAATGTCGAGCAATAGTTGCTTCCTACTCTATTAGACATTAGGTTGTTGGTACCTATGGTATTCTACCTGATATCCAGATGATATTACAACTTGCCTTTACTTTAGCGGCTGACTTACCAAAGTAGCAGGTAAGATGACATTTTAATTTATTCCGACTACTACAGACACGTTTTAGGGCAACACTCCTGAGCCCGAGGCCCAACCTATGAAATGCAAAGAGGTTTTGACTGGGCTTTTCATCTCCATTTGAGCCAACCACATCAGCTAACCCAAGCAGACTTTCTGCTTAGGTTATTGTTGGATCACTAATGTGAAATAAATTAACCGTTTAAAAAATTAATAGTCCCATTACCCATATGGGCAATAACAAGTGAGATTATGCAACCCATTTATTTGCCTTATGGCCCCATGTAAACTATCACTACAAACAAGGGAAAATGAGTGAAAAGGCATTCCCTACAACACTGTTGTCGAAGTAATGTGAGGAGGATCTTGTGTCAAATCATTTAACACCACATATTTTACATGTCATCTTAAAACCTACCGTCCAGAAGCTCACAAACAATGGTGGGAAGCTAACGCCCCTAATGTTTGCATCATTTTTACTTTGTACAGAATTTGAGAATCTTAAACCTTTTGAAACAAAATATATACGTATATCGACATCGGTAAATATCGATTATCAGCCATAACGACAATATTAATATTGGATATCTGTATTGCCAACATTTTTATATCGGCCCATCCCTAATTGTGATCCAATTAAAATAAGTCTGCATAAGTCCGATTTCTTATCAATGTGTTTTTATGAGCAAATTCATTAAAAAAAAAAAAAAATGCTAAGCTACATTTTATTTATAAGATTCCTCATGTAATTATTTGCTATTAACACCAGATGCAGTGTACAAACACATTTACACTAATATTGTTTGCTCCACTTGTTCACGTGGTTTACGTTAACTGCATGCAAAATTTTTCTAAATTTATCATCCAATCACCCCATCTCCACTGGACTATCCTGGTGTGTATGTACTCTCAGGAAACATAAAAGTAAAAGTAAAAAATAAAAAAAAACATGACATTCAAGCTATAAAAATTTCAAATAAGATGGCTCTGAGCTGATTTACAGTCACCGTGTAAAGTATTCCCTTGGAGACAGATTCAGGATATTTGAAAATAACCAAATATTTATTGTGAAGCAAGTTTAAGCTGCTGTAATCTCTAGCTGGTGTCCAGTCATGGCCATCAATACATGATAAAAGCTCAAGTTTAAATCTAATTTAAATAGATCTAATTTCAGCATTATAGGTTGCTTGTATGTAAGTAGCCACAACAATTGTAAAATACATTTTTTTTATTCTATCTGGAGGGTCAGCTCAGGCAATGGGGGCAAATGGGCTGTTGCCAGAGAAACAATAATCCATTTCTGTCGACAACCTTGATATTGACCACTTTACCTGATTAACAAATGTTTCTGCTGAGAATATTCCCTTTTGTGTATGTTTAAGGACCAAAACAACAGTAACCTAGACAAAGTTTTGTCTTGGAATTAAAACCTGTGGCTAAATGAGCCTCTACTGACAGCAAAAAGAGAATGATGAGAGTTCCATGCAGCAGGAGGCTAACATGCTGGCTGATTATAGAAGGTAGCATGGGCTGCTGCGTAAACCTGAAATTAAAATTTGGACCATGTTCATTTTGTGCACTGAAAAAACAACAACAAAGGATTACAGAACACATTGTGCCCAAAGGATAGTGACACAGGAGAATTTTGAAAAGATTAAAATTCTGTGAGTCTCTGCATCACATGGAGTTGTTGGACTAAAGTTAATTACAACTTTAGAAACATCTAGAAAATCTTTCTCGATTCTGTCATTTTGGACTATTCTGTAATAAAGACTTATTAAGTTACAACACACCAGAACACCGAATAACTTATATATAACACAAAAAGTTGCTTCAACATTTTGGCCCAGTCATCCAGGAATACAGCGAACTGTTTGCCTTTGGCTTCAAAGCAAAGGCAGAGGAGAGCAAAGTAATTTGACTAACTGTGATGAGGGCAAAAGAGGAATGCTTCACCATCTGCGTCAGAGAAACATCATCACTGAAGACTTTGCCACTGAGGACATTATAAGAGCTAGAGATATTTTTCCACAGGAGTTAAAGAGATATATTAATTTTCATGTAGTTTAATAACCACCATATATATTCATGATTTGAATTTGTGGTCAGTGTTGTAATACATTTCTCACATTAAGCATTACGTTGATGAGTTCTTTTGATGTGCTCTCCAACTGTAAACAAACTTTTCATAATCAACCTAACCTTGACGTATAGGGTCGGCCGAATGTGAGATCACTTTGGATTTATCTGGATTGTTTCAGCACAATGATATTTCTTACCAATTGATTTATCTGATTTACTTTTAGCACGATAATATTTTTACATTTTGGGGAATTGATGTATCCAGACGATCACAAGGTGCAGACAGGGGTGTAAGGTATTAATGGGTAAGATTTATAAAAGGGACAGATACTATTGAGTGTGTGCTTTTAAAGTAAACAATAAAATCTTAAATTCAATTCTAACATATACTAACAGCCAGTGTAACAATGCTTAAAATGAACATAATGTGGTAATATTTTCTTCATCTGGTTAAAATCCTGGAAGCCGAGTTTTTATTGTCTGTATTCTGTCCAGGGATTTTTTGATTAAGTGTGTTACAGTAATCCTGCAGAGATTAAATAAAAGCATGTCTAATCCCTTCAGTATGTTTTAAGTCTAAAGTAGTCCTACCTTTAAAATAGTTGAATATTGGTTTAGCTTTCCACAGGCAAAAGCAGATCCAACTTGTCCTACTTTTTTGAGACCCTTCCATTGGGGTCCCAATTTTACTTATCTGACCTTACAGGGTGGAGCCTGACATACTTCAATCCACTGGTCAAAAGAATCTTTCCTCCTGTGTGACTGACCAATAAGAAAAAAGTGCTGTGTTATTATTGTTTAAAACTATTTGACAAGAACCGAGAACCCAAACTGTTGGATGTCCGCCATTCTCATCCATGGTCTTAGAGTCACGTTCTCCACTGTTTTAATTCAATGAAAGTGCCTCTATGCTGTCCCGCTATTAGGTATCTGATGAATCTATTGAATCTATTGCTATCTGACCTATACCCTGCCCACAATGTCAAGGTGCAGTTGAATGTGGAAACACAACAGATATAAAGGTTTACGTAATCAAACAGCACCTAACCGTCCCTGGTTAGACGCCTTGGTGGAAACTGGACTTAAGATGATAACAACACTTATCATCGGCATCTAAATTATGTGTGCGCACAGTGTAATCATGTGTTTTTTTATTGTTTTTATTTTATTTTTCTGATGTTGGTTTTGACAGGTGATTGGGTGGCTGGAATTCCACCGTACTCCGTCTCCTTCTAAGGACATCCTATTGTCGGACCACACTTGCTTCACTTTGAATGGAGACCACCAAAGTCCAGTCAGAGGGTGGCCTTAATGTCACCCTCACCATTCGCCTCCTAATGCATGGAAAGGTAAGTAGACGAAAAATATTATAGGTCCTGGATGTACAGTGAAAAGTGAAAGAAATAGAGGGAATTAGTTTCTTCAAAGCAGGGGTCTTTAAAGTAATTGGGGACATTATAAATAAGCAGGTAGGCTAGTAGAAACTTTTTTTTACTCATTTTATGTTTTAAATATCAATCACACAAACGCATTTGCTATTTACAGGGTTAATGCATTGATTCAATTTATATTTTAATTTCTTGTCATTAAGCATAAAATTCAGTCCGTGTGTGCCCACTGACACCACTGGTTCGCAACCTGGGGTGGGGGCCTGGGGTCCGGAAATAGCACAGGGTTCCCAGAGGCTTTGAACATTCAGAGCCATTTCCATACATTGTCTCTATTTTAAGGAGAAGGAGCAATATGTTGTTAACTTAACAATTTACAACTGTATTTGTAATGTGATAACGTTGGCTTTATCAAAGGACAGGACTCAGCCAGAAGCCAGAATACATGATTTATGGTGAAAATATTACTTTTGAAAGCATTTTACCAAGCATGGTTTCAACACGTGGTGGACCATGTATGAACAGGTCCCCAAAGAAAATAGGTTGGAAACAACTGATCTACACAACATAATCATTAAACAATAAGATGTCTTCAGCCAGAGGCTTCTTCGTGTCCTCTGCGTTATGGGACTGGTTCAGGAATTCACTCCTTCCTGCAACAACAGCTTTAAACAGTGAGCATTTTCACGTCTTTATTTATTTATTTTTTTGTTTAGATTTTTTTGCCTTATTGGTGCAAAACACAAGCACACATATTACACACATTAATTGGTGCTAACATAAAGCAAGCTGACATCGTGGAATCAGCCAAGTAATAACAGCTTTGGGTAACTGCGGCATCATGCATGACCCCAGCTTTCCCTTATGCCTACACTCAGTGATTCTTGGCTGTCCCAGATGAAAGAAGACCCACGTCAAAGACCAAAAACAAAAGTCCTACATGAGATAGGACGAGACGTTTAGTGATCACTGTTTTCACAGTTTTAAATCCAAAGATGGCTGGGGCAAATTAATGTCGTAAATTTTAACTTGTCATCCTGTAGAGTAACTGCTGCTATGACCTTTGTCTCCAAATTAACCAAAAGGGAACATAACATGAAGTGATGTGTTGATTATAATAATAATGTCGATGCCTTTATATAAAACCCCTAAAACTTCAGAGTATAGCTTGAACCCATAGGAGTTAAAGATAAAATTGCGTGAGTAGCAGCAGCATAAGCTATGTCTGTACAGTACAGTATTTACGGAGAACACAGCATCAACTTTCATCCTTGCAGGTCTATTTTATCTCATTGTATCTCTTACAGGATGCTGGCTCACCTGTCCAGATTCACCATGACAATAGGTTCTACCTAAAGTGCCACATCCACCCAGAATAAAACACAAGATAAACTCTGTTAGTTGTGGAGCTCATGTAATACTTTGTACTAATTTAAACTTTAGACTGTATGACTGCACTCATTCTGATAATGATGGAAAATAAGCCCCAATTTTCACATTAAGAGCAGATATAAAAGATGTTTTTCACACCTCTACCATTCTGCTGTCCTATCTAACATAGTTATATGGTTGTAGAGATAAACGTAAAAGGTTTTTACATGTAGACTCCATTTCCACAATGAAAGCTTCTGTTGTTTCTCTGTTGTTGATTAAGTTCAGCATGTTTGTGTCTGCCTGTGGCATTTTTCAAATTTCCCCTGGTGAAAGAATAAAACTGCCACCAATTTGCCAAGAATTTTCTTCAGGCTCCTACAGTCATGTTAAATCGGTATCCCTGAGAAAATGCTTTTAAGACAAGAAGAAAAAAGTGCTTTTCAATTGCTGGTTTAATTCAAAAACAGTATTAAAAACTGTACAATGACCATGTGGAAATGTACTCAGGTGTATTCAGAGGCAACTGTTCACTCATCAAGAGATACATATTATTGTGTGTTTTGTATGAATCTTTACATTATTTTAATCATTCTGTGATGGAAAATTCCTTAATGATATTCAAGATATTTGAGTGGTTTCAAAAATTTTAACCTCTTGTCACCTGTTGTCAGGACATTGTGACAAACCGCTTGACTTTGTTTTTAATAATTGTTAATAAATTCAGGCATTAAGGGATTAAGCACAAACAACATTTTTCAAAGTAATTGACTTGACTTTAACTAGGAGAGGCAGTTAACCTACATTTGATAATTTTTTTTAGACATTCCTGGGGGGATTTCTTAAAACCGCAGTGTGTAAGAATTACTCCCATCTAGTGGTGCGCTAATATATTACAAGCAACCGAGTAGTGCTCTACTGCAGC
>JBAMHW010000014.1:27848811-27869138 GCA_037177495.1 Rhadinocentrus ornatus
AAAATGGTCTATTTGCAACATAAATGATTCTTTTATGTATCTCCAACTATTAGCTTTTCATAATTTAATTATTACAATCATTATGTAATAGATATACAAAATAGTTATAATTAGTGTCTACTACATTTACTATGTGGCTGTGTATTCTGGATAAGGCAAACTACACCCATCACTAAGTTGATTCTCATACCAGCCCTTTCATGAATAGCCTTGTTGCTGCAGCACAGCATGAATCAGTAAATCAGTGCCATTACAGTAATTTTGCAAAGTGCAACTCTCCTTTCTACTCACTGAAACCAAGAAAAAAATCTCAGTGCATTTTTAGACAAACATAAACATGTTGATGCAGACCATACCTTCAGGGGTTTCTAGTTTTCTTATTTCTATGAATAATATCTGCTAGTACCTCTGAACTTCATGGCTCTGTTTGTATTCTAAAACAATATATTTAATATCTTACAGTAAAACCAAGTATTGTTTTATTGGGATTTTTCTGCTTTTACTGTAAAATAGTTTAATAACAATAAACTATAAATGTGATTAAGTGTGAATAAGAACTGCCATGTGAATCAAAGAGATTTTCCTGTATTTACTGTAAGAATAATCCTAGATTTCATTACTCATGTGTAAGTTGCATTGGAGAAAAGTCTGCCAAATGACTAAATGTAAATATATTATTAAAACAACACAAATGGGGAAAAGAGATTTACAAAAAAAAACAACATTTTGCTGAGATGTAGCCTGAATGAAAATATCAGGATCTTTTTTCCTTTGTATCTCTCCATTGAAATTGAGGTTATATTGATCAAACAGCGTAATGACAAAACTGGAATGCTCACACAATATTGAACTATATAACACAGGGAACACAAGGCTATTAATGAATATGATGCTTGAAAATTAATTATTTTTGACAGCAGGATTGTGAAGGAACAAAAATATCTTTGAGTCAGGTAAGCTAATAGAGTCTGTTAGTCCTTAAGTTTAGCAGATGTAGCTTCATATTCAATGGACACATTATGAGAGTGGATTGTTTTCTCATCAAGCTCCTGTCCTGGAACTGGATGTGCTGCTAAGTGGATTAAATAAAGAGCCAGGCTAATTGATACAGCCTCTTTCAAGGTTTATTTGGTATGTTAAGGTTAGTGGAAGCTTACCGTGGCTTCATATTTCATGATACATTCAAGAATGGTATTAATGATTCTCATTTAAATGATGAGGATCTGATGGCTCGTTAACTTTGGACAAAGCTAACTAAGCTAGCTGTTTTTTCTCATTTATAGTTGTCATGCTATGCTAAATTAGCACACTGTTAAGATGTAGGTGTTGATTAAAGTGTCTCTCTTGCTGTCTTGTTTCTTCTAGTCCCCACCAAAAGGTGCCACCATTCCTTATCGCCCAAAGCCCACCTCCACCCCAGTCATTTTTTCTGGTGGTCAGGTAAGCACTGAGCTAGCTTAAGCTCATTATGTTATGCCTGCAGCTGGAAATCTTTTTACTTTTTCTTTTGCTGTTTTCTTTTACTATCTTAAAAGTGAATAAACAGACAACAACAATAATAAGGTTTAAACATATACAAAAAACAAACAAACAAAAAAACATTAAGTAAATGAATTAACAGTAAAACTGCCAGTCACATAGACACAAAATGTACACAGACTCAAAACCAGGGACAGTAGCCAGGTGGGGCTCTCACTTTGACCCGATCTAGGTAGGCAAGAAATGGGTCCCAGGTAAATGAGAACTTTCCAAGCAAGTTAGCCCTCATGGACCTGAGTCTTTCCTATTGTATGTCAAAGGTCATTTCCGCTAGCCCTCTTTGAAAAGAGGATGGAGAGGTTGACTTCCAGTTTATCAGGATGAGCCTTTTAGCAACAATAATCCCCAGTTCCAGAGACTGTCACGTTGCTGTAGGCAGGTTTGTTGTAGCCTACGAGCAGCCAAGAATGAGAAGTTTAGCATCCGATTGGAAAGATATCTCGTATGCCTTTAATAATAATAATTTGTCCCAGAATCCAGTTAATACTGTGCAGAACCATAAGGAATGAGACAGAGTGCCCTCTTCCAAGTGAGACCCTTCTCTTTTTGGACTTGGAAGGTGTTGTCTAATTCTGATGGCATAAAGGAATGGTTCATACAGATTGGAGTATGTGCAGAAGTTGCTGACTACCCTTCTCACCTGAATCAGGATTTCTAACAGTTTTTTAAAAACAAAACTTTGACTTTTTATGATTCCAGGCTTTTCTATCTTGGATAATAACAATGCTGGCAGAAACTACAGATTTTGCCTCCATAACTGTGTCCCAGTTCAGGGTCTGCACACTTTGGAGTGAACAGACTACGTTGGCTACGGAGTGTCCTATGTAGTCTGCACACTTCAAGGTCCACTTAATTATCTTGAAATGGGACAGCCTACCTAACAAGAATTTCCCATAGCAACAACGTAGGATATTGAATCACTTAAACCTCAGCAATTACTGTTTGCATATCATAGGACACTTCACTGAACGTTGACATTCACCAGGGAATGTTTAAAAAAAACAACGGTCTGAGTCTCGGGTTTTGGGGTATTGTTAAGCTTCAAGGTAGGTGATGTGAATTAAAGGGTACCTGAAGGGTGAATGTGCTGGAAAGAGGCATGAATTCACTCCTTGCCTAGTTGATCGTGTATCCAGACAGCTTGCCAAAATAGGTAATCAGATCTAGTAAAACGGGAACGGAATTTTCTGAATTTCTTAGGCCTAATTTGATATTGTCTGCATACAAAGTAATCAGTATTTCTGTGTCCCCTACCTTCAATTCCATAATATCTGGATGAGCTCTTCTTTTTAGGTCAAGTGAAAAGGAGTCGACTTATCACCATTAGTCAGAATGGAGCACACCGGGTTAGCGTATGTAAGTTTCACCCAAGACAATGAGTCTGAGATAAATAAGTCACCTAACCCAAATTTGCACAGCGATTCTAGCATGTACTGCTTTTTAACCTGGTCGAAAGCCTTGTGTGCATCAAAAGATATTATTGCTGCTCCACTGGTCTCTGTATGTTTGGCATACATGATGTTTAGCAGACATCCTTCTCTCTTTAAAATGAAGATATTGGCTTCGTAGAGTGTTTTAGGTAAGATTTTATCCCTCTATGAGTTAGCCATCATCATAAGTGTAATGTGACAGCAATAGCAGTACACAACGACAAGGGCACCCAGCTTCACCATAAGTTCTTAAAGATACCATGGACCAAAGACATGTCATCATATAAAAAATAAAAAATGGATAATTTTATTTAAACCAACCAAATAACAAAATATTAAAAATAAAACACCAACAAATCCAAACTAACACTGTGGCAGGAGAGGGAAATCACTTTCAGACCCAGGCTTAGCATACAGCACCACCAACATGGGAAAAAGGGTCTGCACTGCTTCTGTATCACTCACTCACGCATACACAGCAACCAAGGGGGATTATGGACCACCACCAGTGATTGACTGGTGATTTAAACCCAACGGTCACAGAGCTACACATTCAGGAACGAAATAAGCAAACAACATTAAAGAACATGCACAAAAGATAAAAGAGAACAAAATAATCGTGCACCTAAATGAACAAACAAATTAAAACAAACACAAAATTAATTAAAACAAAGCAAGCCTGTTTGGCTGGTTAGTCCATGCTGAAGCAGTCAAGCAGTGTCAATGAGGTTCGGGTCGCAGTCCATCCGGCCCACAGACCCACACCTGAGCCAAAACCGGGCCGCAAGACAGCTGAATGAACAAAACATAAAGCTACGTAGAGCCAAAACAGCAGCAATCCTCCAAGGAGTGATGGTGGAGAGCAGCTTAAGAACTGCCGCCTCTAAAAGAGAAAAAAAATTAAGAGAAAATAATTAGAAAAATTAATCCAACCGTTGAGCATGAAACAAATGAATACATACCACTTTGTTGGTATCCACACAGCCCTGGAAAGCATGCATGCAAACGCCTCAAATACTGCGACTTGATTGTGCCGTGATCTAAAACATGCACAACGAGAATCAGCTGAAAGTCGAGCAGAAGGCAAACAAATAAAGACAAACAACGTACCGGAGTGGACATCCAGCCGCCCGCACAGCATCCAGCAAAGCAGCCAGTTTCCCACACCTCAGCAGCCAGTCTCGCTGCGTGGAGGCTGGCCCCTTGCAGAAAGCACGCAAAGCCAAAAGCTTTGCCGCGCCAACTACAACCACCACAAGAGATTGACGGAAGAGAGGCCGGCTGGGCAAACACATCCGCTCTTAAAAAGGACCTGCTGCGCCGCCCACTAATCAACGTGGTTGTGGCAAGACTGGCAGTTCCATACAGTGGCCTGGAGAGAAACAACCTCCGGCCACATCAGTAAGAGCAGAGCAAGAACGCTGGAGAATTTTTAAGAAAATTTGCAGCCGAAGCCATCAGGCACAGCAGCTTTGCCTGATGAAAATAACCTAGAGACCGAAATTATTTCATTCTGTGAAAAATCAGAATCTAGATGTTCCCTAGATCGCTAAGCTTAGGCGATTTAAGAGAATTGAAGAAATTGGCCAGGTCCGAGTGAGTGGCGTTACATTTGAAGGAATACAGTTCGCTGTAAAACTCTCTGAAACAATCATTAATTTCTTTAGGGTTAGTTAACCGGGTCCCTGCTTTTGATTTTATATCATGGATCATCCTGGAGGTACAGCTGTTGCAACAAGAGCCTTGCAGGTTTTTCCCCAAGTTTGAAGTGAGTTGCCTGTTTTTCAAAAGAAGGTCGTTGATTTGGTTACACAGGATACAATTATATTAATATTTAAGCTAAACTATTTTATTATAGTCTTCAGACGATTTTGAAACTTCATATGTAGGATGTATAGGAAATTCTTGTGGCCGTGATAACAGTTTTTAGTGTTTCCCAGCGTGTCCTAAAATGTGATACATACCGTAATCGTCTATTTTTATTAAACCTTTTAGCATGGTGGAAATAGTCTCCAAAAACTTATTGTCAGAGCGCAACAAAGGGTTAAAACGCCAAGAATAGCTCTGTCTACATATGAAGAGACTCAAAGACATCCACATTGGGCTATGGACAGAAATTTATATGGTATAATATTTAATATTGATGAAGGAAATGATTAAATGAGAATAAAACAGGTAAAATAATAGTCTATCCTGCTGTATGATTTATGGAAATGTGAGTATAATGAACAGTTTTTATATGTAGGATGCAGAATCCTCCAGATGTCCAGTCCATTCATGGACTTAATCAGGTTGGTAAGGACCTGCACCGAAGCAATGTTTGGAGGTGGACATAAAGACATACCTTCTAGATAAGATCTAAGTAACAGTTCAGATCCCCGCCAATAATTATCTTAGAACTACTGGGATCAAGTATGAAAATGAAATCTTGAAAAAATTGGGATTATCCACATTTGGACCGTAGATATTAAGAAAGGTTAAGGGAAATTAATTAAGAGTACCAGAGACCATGTATCTGCCATTAGAGTCTGTGATGACAGAGGGAAGTTGGAATGCAGTATTGTTCCTAAAAAGGATAGCTACACCAAAGTCATGAGAGGTGAATGGCAAATGATATCTCTGTGATATCCAACTACACTTCAGTTTGCATTGCTCAGTTGCCCGTATATGAGTGTCCTGCAAGAATATCACATCTGCAGACAAACATTTGAGATGTCAAAAGACCTTCTTCCTGTTAATAACATGGCCTAGCCCTTTAAAGTTACATGAGACCACTCTCTGGAGCTCTCCCTCCTCCATCCATTTTCTACTGCTTATCCGGAGTCGGGTCGCGGGGGCAGCCGCCTAAGCAGGAAAACCCAGACTTCCCTCTCCCTGGCCACATTCACCAGTTCGTCCGGGGAGATCCTGAGGCGTTCCCAGGCCAGCCGAGAGATGTAGTCTGTCCAGCAAGCTCCTCCCGGTGAGACTTGCCCAGAACACCTCACCAGGGAAGCGTCCTGGAGACATCCTGACCAGATACCCGAGCCACCTCATCTGGTTCCTCTCGATGTGGAGGAGCATCGACTCTACTCTGACCTCCCTGATCACCAAGCTTCTCACCCTATCTCCAAGGGAGAGCCCCACGACCGTGTGGAGAAAACTCATTTCGGCCGTTTGTATTAGCGATCTCGTTCTCTCGGTCTCTACCCACAGCTCGTGAGCATAGGTGAGGGTAGGAACGTAGATCCATAAGTAAATCGAGAGCTTTGCTTTTTGGCTCTATTACCTCTTCACTGCGACAGACCAATGGAGAGTCCGCATCACTGTAGAGGACGCACTGATCCGCCTGTTGACTCCTCCCAGTAACAGAAGCATTATGATATCGTAATAGTGAAATTACTATTACAATGAAACAGAAATAACCATCATTTACACCTCAGGCTGTGTACAGTGGCAGCAGTTCAAATTCTTAAATAGCAGATGTCCATAAAACATTTTGCAGACATGTCTCAGTTTTTTATTCAAGTAGCTGTCTCACCTCAACACAACCATGAGTTAGATGACGAATAATGGTGTTGTTCTACTCTCTGTCACGTGCTAAATTTCTACCTCAGCTGGTTAGCAAGCTAGCATTTGGGTATCATAAGACATCTGCTTTTTATTATCAGTCCAATAGGTATTTTGGATTAGACACTGTCAGCTGTACAATAAAGAACAAACACTGCTCCTCAACTGTCATAATTGTCATTTTAAGATGACATTGCTTGCTAGTTTCTAATATTTTTCTAGCAACTTAGCAAAACTACCTGTAGCTTATTTGACTTGAAGAAGCACTACTGAACTTTGGCTGATTTTCTCCGAGACGTTCCCTTTCAACAGTTTACGCAGCATCTTCCTTGTGTCCTATCTTTACTTTGAGCTCTCTCCAGTGAGTTAAAGTCATTCTGATGTTGACTCTTGTCTTATCGCTTGCTCTGTCCCTTTCTCTCTTTCTTTTTCTCTCTTCCTTCAATAATGTCCTCTTGCTTTTATTTGATGGAACAGCCTCGGTCCATGTTCAAAACGGCTAATGTGTTAGTATCTAATTGCTTGCATGTAACGTGGTGCATAAGGTGATGATGGAAAAACAGTTGCTGGTTGGCCTCCAGGAATGGACTAAATAAATGTCACTGCTGCTGGTCACCTGTTTAGCTATTGCTAATAGCCTGATAGCCTGATTAAGGTGCGTCCTTATGCTTTGGATGACGTGAAGTAAGTTTTTAATTTGAACAGGTTTCAGACAGTTTCCTCAAAGAACAGATGTTTTAACTTAAAAGAAAAAGTGAAAGCCATATCACATACGGAAAAATCTTTAATAATTTTTTTGGCATAGATGTGGATAACTCAGTGGTCACAGACCGAATATTCCATCACAAACGTGCCTCATCAACCAGCAACAAAATCTGCATGAGTTCAGTAACTTCTGCTACCTTTTTAAATTTTTGTGTCTTATTGCAGAAGGGCCCCGTAAATGATGATTTAATATTCGTGCACATCTCACATGCTGTTTTTGTTGCAGCTATAAATATGGTAATGATCAATATCATTAATTTAATCTCTCATCGTAATATCCTTAATGTCACACACATATAAAGGAATACTTGAGTTAAATGTACAAAGGTTGTTTTTTTTGCAATGCTGTGATTGAGAAAGTTAATACTAAATTATGTTAATTTCTTTCTTCTAAAATGTGCTGTTTGTTATGTCTTCCTCTTTCCAGGCCTACACAATTCAGGGACAGTATGCCATACCACACCCAGACGTAAGTTCTTGCGTATTTTTCTTTGTCAGAAACTTCACCTACCACTCAGTTATGTTAATAGCACAGATTAGATTACATATGTACACCAGCTCTTAGAAGTTATGTAGGAAAAAAGGCTTACAGTACTTGCACTTCCAAAATCCCTGTCTGTCTGCGGTTTGAGGTTATACTGCAGCTCAACCATGGGAAAAATCTGATCGATTACAAAGCAGTGAGTCTTGGTGCCAATCATTAAGGCAAAGACAGTGAGGCCAGTTTTGATGTAGACACCCCTTTAATTCCTACGAACCATACAGTCTCCATTAATAATCTACCTTCATCTGTCCTTGTCGTGAGAGCATTTTATGAGCTACCTTGTGTCAGATCCACTAATTCAAAGTTGGCCGGTGATTGATGCCAGTGGAAGTGGTGGCTGACGTTACAATCGCTCAAGTACAGGCTTGACACCCTCTTCCACCCTCATTAAAGCTCCTCTTAAATGGAGAAGATGCCTTAAAGCATCCATCTTCCCTCATTCCTGATGGAAATGATACACAGCAGGGGACGGACAACCTGTGACCATGTTCTGTGGAGAGTCATGACTTGACATGCTTGTAAAATCAAAATTTCTGTGGATGTAATTTAGCTGTGACAACTGGAAAGACATTAAATTATCTGAGTGGGCAAATTAAAAGATTTCTTGCATTTAACTATAAATGTGCAAACAATATTTAGTATTGAAATTTTAAGATAAACAAACAAACAAATAAGCTGTTAATAACTTCATGACAATCATCCTCTCTGTATCTCATTTTCTCTTATTTTTTTATCCTCCACATTTCTGTGTCATGGCCTCCTTTTCCTCACTGTTACTTCACTCTAGTTTTTGTTGGCTTCATATGTTGATGTGACCTGTGTAACAGTAACCTCTTAGTTTTACTTTCCCTCCTAACCCTTCAGCAGTTGACCAAGCTCCACCAGTTGGCTATGCAGCAAACCCCCTTTACCCCTCTCGGACAGACCACCCCTGCTTTCCCTGGTACGTACCCACAAGGCCCGTTAGATACTTTTGTCTCTTTGCATCCAGAGAAACATTTTTTACTCTTTTCCTACCTCTCACCTCTCTTTTTGCACAGCATGTATTGGTCCCAGTAGTTTCTATCCTTTTTTGTTTTCTGTTTCCATGTATATATTTTCTCCTTGCTTCTGTTTGATATTATGGCATTTAACGGAAAAACAATTACACCGGCCTTCCCATTTAAATTATTCAAGAAAATGGTATTATGGCTTGGTAACAGGACATATTTACAAGCATCTTTTTAAGTTATATTTTCCATTAAAGATGAAAACCTTGACTGAGATATGTAATCCAAAATAGTTGTGTATCCTAAAGTTAAAAATGCAAATAAAATCAAACAAATATGTGTGGAAATTACAAAGACAACATAAAAAATGTACTAAACGAATGTGTTGGTAAAATGCTCACTTTGAATTTAAAATCACCCACATTAAGTCTCACTTACTTAAAACTAAACTACACCTATCGTTATCTTCTTATTCCTGTTTTTCCTCTTATTATTTTCCAATAATATCATTTAGAATTACAATGGTGTAGGTGACAAAGGGAAAAAATAAAATAAAACAGGAAAAAAGGGCTGAAGAGAGAAGAAACGTTAATGAAATTCGAAAGAGATTCTGGTGACCCATGAGTGTTGTTGTACTTAACAGAGTTACTGTGTTTAGTTTGTATATTTGTCAATAGTAATTATAATGTCATTGTTACCGATAAATACAATTAAAGTTTATAAGTCGCCATCATCTTATCCCCATGAGCCCCATGTTAAACAAGAGGGAGGGGGAAACAAAAACAAAAATTCCTAGTGTAAAATTGGGAAAAGAGTCTGCCATCATCATCTCCGCAATATTCGATAGATTCAGAGATTCTGGAGAAATCTGGGACCGTAATGAAAACAAGTATATCATGGCTTTGATATTTAGGGGGTACAATAATAAGTAAGTAATAAGTTTATTGAACAGTTTATTCCTGCAAGCACTATTCTTCTTCTTCTTCTTCTTCTTCTTATTATTATTATTATTATTATTATTATTATTATTATTATTACACAGATTATTGTTAACAATAGAAGTGATAAGACACAGAGCTGCAGGTCATCTTTGTCTGTAAAATTATATAAAAAATATGTCAGTTAAAGTTTATTATTTAACACTTGATCCAACAAATAATGGGTGGAAATGTTTAATTTCTTTAATTTCAAGGCTTTACCAAAACTGTCACAGTATGTAACAAATATGTTACATTAGGCGTGTTGTCTTTGTACTCGTTTTTAATGGGTTTGATTGATTTACACAAACACTTCAATTCATTTAACATTTTATTTAAAATTTAGATATTTTAAATGGGATTGTATAATAATCAATAGATGATGTTGAAATTCTCATTACATGTGGAATAAGATGAGTCAGCAAGATTCTACAAAAAAATAACTTATCAAACTTTATATATTTTATTAAATGAGGAAAAAACAGTTAAAGGTTTTTATGTTAGTCTCCATGCATAAAGGACCAATTTGTTATTTTGGAAAATAGTCTCACAGCATATATATTACTTTCATGAAGTTAATTACAGAAGAAGGTTGATAACACCCTAAAGGCAGAAGTCAGATGTATGTGTTTCAGGGATTAACAGCTTCGCTTCCATCATCTTGGAATGGGGTGACACTGAACTTAGTGTCTGTTGCTTTAATTAACATACATTACTTACTATCTTTTAAACGAAAGTAGGTTAAATTATCCACGTCACACTGCAGACTTCAAATCACGTTCCAGTTCAAATGATGTCTGGCTTAAGTGCAGCATGTTAACATCAGTCTGGTTGTTAGTCTGCATCTTAAAGGTTGATGTCACCATTGTGACAAGCTGAGGTGACATGCAGGGAATGGATTTTAGGTGGAACATAAGGACACCCAACACTGGGTCACCCAAGGCAACCTAACTTATTGTAAAGCCTGAGCACTAAGGTCGTCCTGCTCAAACTGAAACCCAAATTGCATTTATATCATTATATGTTGAAGTATCCCATATACTTTGCATACATATGTGCGTATATGTATATACACCAGAAAAACCGGACAGGATCCCTAGGTGACGGCTATGAGAAGAATCCTCTGAGACAGTCCAGCACATAGCTGTGTAAAATGCAGGAAGGTACAGGATACATGAAAAACCATAACAAGGTAGCTGGACTAGTATACAGCTTTGGGATGTGATGGAACGGGAGATTCTCATCATGGATGCAGCCGAGAAATCTGCAGCAACTGACACGATGCTGTCATGTCAATATGGACAGGAATGCTTTACCGGACAGCTAAAAGATTTCAAGTATTCTTTCATTTCTTTTTATTTCTGTTGGTATGGCATATTCTTAAGCAAGGTTGTCAAACTCTGGTCCTCCACACCAACTTCTACAACACCCCCACATCACCTCAACAACACCCTGCACAACACCTCTACAAGACCTGCACAACACCTTCCACATCACCTTCTACAATACACTCCACAACACCTCCTACAACACCCTGCACAACACCTCCACATCGCCTCTACAACACCCTGCACAACACCTTCTACAACACCCTCCACATCACCTCTACAGTACCTTCTACAACACCTCCACATCACCTCTACAACACCCTGCACAATACCTCTACAAGACCTGCACAACACCTTCCACATCTCTTTCTACAATACACTCCACAACACGTCCTACAACACCCTGCACAACATCTCCACATCACCTCAACAACACCCCCACATTGCCTCGACAACACCCTGCACAACACCTCTACAAGACCTGCTCAACACCTCAACATCTCTTTCTACAATACACTCCACAACACGTCCTACAACACCCTGCACAACATCTCCACATCACCCTCTACAACACCTCCACATCGCCTGCAATGTCTCCACATCACCTCTACAACAACCTGCACAACATCTCCACATCACCCTCTACAACACCTCCACATCGCCTCTAAAACACCCTGCACAACATTTACACATCACCTCTACAACACCTCCACATCGCCTCTACAACACCCTGCACAACAGCCACTACAACACCCTGCACGAGACCGCTACAAGAGCTGCACAACACATTCCACATCACCTTTACAATACCTTCTACAACACCTCAACATCACTTTTACAACACCTCCACATTACCTCTACAACACCCTAAACAACATCGCAACATCACCCTCTACAACACCTCCACATCGCCTCTACAACACCCTGCACAACACTTCTACAGCACCTCTACAAGACCTACACACCATCCATATCACCTTATACAATACAATCCACAACAGCTACTACAACACCCTGCACAACACCTCTACAAGAGCTGCACAACACATTCCACATCACTTTTTACAATACACTTCACAACACCTCCTACAACACCCTGCACAACATCTCCACATCACCTTCACAACACCTCCACATTACCTCTACAACACCCTGCACAACACCTTTCACATCACCTTTACAATACCTTCTACAACACCTCAACATCACTTTTACAACACCTCCACATTACCTCCACAACACCCTAAACAACATCGCAACATCACCCTCTACAACACCCTGCACAACACCTCCACATGGCCTCTACAACACCTCTACAACACCCTGCACAACACCTCCACATGGCCTCTACAACACCTCTACAACACCCTGCACAACACCTTCCACATCACCTTTACAATACGCTCTACAACACCTCAACATTACTTTTACAACACCTCCACATTACCTCTACAACACCATAAACAACATCGCAACATCACCCTCTACAACACCTCCACATCGCCTCTACAACACCCTGCACAACATCTCCACATCACCTCTACAACACCCTGCACAACACCTCTACATCGCCTCTACAACACCCTGCACAACACCTCTACAAGACCTTCATAACACCTTCCACATCACCTTTACAACACCCTGCAGAGCATCTCCACATCAGCTCTACAACACCCTGCACAACACCTTCCACATCACCTCCTACAACACCTCCACATAACCTTCTACAACACCCTGCATAACGTCTCCACATCACCTCTCTACAACACCCTGCACAAGATCTCAACATCACACTCTACAACACCTCCATGTCGCCTCTACAACACCCCGCACAACACTTCCACATCACCTCTACAACACCTCCACATCACCTCTACAACACCCTGCACAACACCTCTACAAGATCTGCACAACACCTTCCACGTCACCTTCGACAATACATTCCACAACACCTCCTACAACACCCTTTACAACACCTCCACATCACCTTTGCAACACACTGCACAACATCTCCACATCCCCTTCACATCACCTCTACAACACCCTGCACAACATCTCCACAACACCCTCTACAACACCTCCATGTCGCCTCTACAACACTTCCACATCACCTCTACAACACCCTGCACACCTCTACAAGACCTGCATAACACCTTCCACATCACCTCTACAACACCTCCACAACACCTCCTACAACACCCTGCACAACATCTTCACATCACCTCTACAACACCTCCACATCACCTCTACAAGACATCCACATCAACTCTAAAACACCCTCCACAGCACCCTCTACAGCTTTTTTGTATAATGACAAGGGATATGTCGTGACTGACTCTGTTGTCCCCGAACTGTCACGCAATATGATAAGTGTAAAAGAATCATTGCATGCATGTGCAGCTGAGCAGCCTTTATAGGCAAACAGGATCTTATCAAATCAAAAATATTTGGAAGAGTGACAAAATGAAACTGATTGATAGTCTGAGTTGCACTCTAGGGTGTTAGCAACTTCAGACCAGTCAATCCTAATTAGTGACCCTAAAAATATCAGAAAGACTGTGCTTATTAAAAACTGGTCTAGCCCAGCCTGTTGGGTGTTTCCAAATGCCTGTGACTCGTCTTGAAGTCTTAACACCTGGAGAATATTCCTGGTTATCAGATTTCAGTTCTTCAGAGCGCTCAGGCAAACCAAACTGCTGGTAATGAGAAAGGATGAGAAAGTGAGCACACATTTAAAAAAGATGTTTAAATATGCTTTTGTTGAATTATAAACAGTGTAAATGCATGGTAGCATTATTCCTTAAAACGTTTCATCTCTGTTAAAGTGACTTTTTAATTAAAACGTTGTTTTTTAAACTGTTGTTCCCCAACTCAGGCTTGGATGCCAGTCCTCCAGCCAGCACCCATGAACTCACCATTCCTAATGATGTGAGTTCTGCTGCAGAGATGTCCGGAAGTGATTCTTTGGTTTTAAAATAAGTCCTGGTACATTATTACTGCATATAAATTTAAAGAAAATTATATTTCTTAGTATAAATTATCTATTACTGTTAATTTTTTATTGGTGGGATGGCAGGTTTAGTCTTTAATTGACAAATCTTCACAAAAAAATAAAGTTAACCTTATACTTTAGCTTTTAATGCATATTTTTTATAAAGGAATTTTTAAAATGACCAACAATATTCCTCTAAATTTAAGTTCTAACCATTAACACACCCCATTAGCAAATCTACCAACCAAAATTTCCTGAATATGAATCAAATGGAGACTATTTCATGAGCCATTAAACTTTTTTTTTGACATTGAATGTTTCAGGTATTAAGTTAAAATGTTTTAATCCAACAGAGAGATTTTTCTTCAGCCTCAAAGACCTTTCCTTTTGCCCCCTGCAGCTAATAGGCTGTATTATTGGACGCCAGGGAACCAAAATAAATGAGATTCGACAGATGTCTGGAGCGCAGATCAAAATTGCGAATGCCATGGAGGGTTCATCAGAGCGCCAGATCACTATCACAGGGACCCCTGCTAACATCAGCCTGGCCCAGTATCTCATCAATGCCAGGTAACCTTTTAACTCTAACTGCAGGACTCTGGTGCAAAGTGAAAAATAAAAACATCTGAATGATCCTGCTTGTAGTGAAAGACCATGAGAAGTGCTGTATTTGTTCTAAGGAAAAGCAAGGAAAGACATCTCCGGTTTAGTTTAGACGTTCATGATACTGACACTTTGATGGCCTGCAGAAAAGAAAAAAAAAAACCACCTTTATTTCAGGTGTGGACATCAAATTGCAAATTTTTTGGGAATAAAAAAATAATTGGCTGATGGGAGAAATGACGATTCCTGAGACATGGAAATTGTGACTTTAAAGGAAAATCTGCAGATTAGCAAGCTTGTTTATAAAAAAACAAATCATCTAATGCTCAAATGCCTGTTTCAGGTTTGCATCATTTGTCCATGATGATGATTTTAACATGAAGTCTTTGTTTGTATGTCATCAACGTGATGAAATACTACTGGAGAAAAAAACGGTACGATACTGTCTATAACAGTAATATACTTTAGATAGTCTTTTTCCTTTTTCTTTCTTTTTTTCTCTGGCAGTACTCCATTACCTCATTTCCCCTCCATCCACTAAAACCTCTAATTCATTATTGACAGTGGAAATAAATGCCAAATCTGCAGCTCCACTGATGTCCACAGGCTACCTGCACCTCAAAGTCATATGTTATCAGCTATAGCGCAGGAGAAGCCGAATGCTCAGCAAACAGGACTTTGTGTTCATGACTTCTTTAAAAGATTATTTTAAAAAACTGTCCACAAAGAAACTAATGGCTACTGCTCTCCCACAATTCCAACGGCAGGTTCAGGGACGTGGCTGGCATGTGGAATGACCCCTCATCCATGACAACATCCTGAAGTCACCCTAAATGTGATTCTAACGTCAAAACATGTGTTATGTGTTATTCTGTGGAATTTTCCATTTACTCAATTGGTTGTGCATATTAGCAAAGGATTAATCTGTGAGAAATCTGTACCAACACTGCTGCCAGGGCAGGGACAAAATAATAGTTTGACATTTAAGGGAAATATGCTTTTTTTCTTTTTTCTTTTCTTCATCACAGATTAAGAAAGAAAATCTGTCCAGCTGTTTATTAAATATAAAATTTTATCACAAAGACATTTAGCTTAGCATAGAAAGAGTGAGCGTCGCTGCTTTTTAGAGTAGACAACATGTGGATCTGGTAATGATGAGGAGAAAGGTGGAGGTAATTAGAATGGTTTGGTAATTCTGGACAGTTTCTAAGTCCAGGGGACTGTTGGAAACGCAATCGTGGCTCTCTGAGACTGCCCTCTTCATCCAAAAACTCAAAAACAAAAATTTGTATATTACGTTTAAAACAGAGGTCCCCAACCCTGGTCCTCAAGGCCCACTATCCTGCAGGTCTTAGATGTCTCCCTGCTGCAACACACCTGATTTAAGTGAATGGCTCATTAGCAGACTTGTGCAGAGCTTATCAGATAGCCTTTAATTTGAATCAAGTGTGCTGCAGCAAGGAGACATCTAAGACCTGCAGGATAGTGGGTCCTTACGGACCAGGGTTGGGGACCTCTGGTTTAAAGGATATACGACCTCTAGTGGTCGGAACAGAAACTGCATGTAAAGACTTGGGGGGGGGGGGGGGGGATTTTAGTCTAAACCCAAAAGAATTCGGCTGAGCTAACAATTTTTAACTTCATGCTTAACCGGCCAATGTGATATAAAAAGAAAGAAAAGATTAAAAAAAACATATTTCCCCCCCATTATGTCAAACTATTTTTTTAAGTATTTATTTAGCATGTCTCAATCCAAGATAAGGTTTTTTCTTTGTCATTAAAAATATAGATGTATTATTTGCCTATTATAAAACAAAAACAAAAAAAAACAACTAATAACTTTTGAGCCACTTCTCACTTTTTAAAATTGTTATCTTCAAAGAAACAAGATGTTTGTCTAATTTTAAAATCAATGTTTTCTCTTTATTTTTTTCTTTATTACTGATTTTAAAATCATCTAATTAATTTATGGACTGATGTTTTCACAGAACAGACAATTTAGCAAAGACCGTTTTCCTTGCTAAATACGTAGACATGAAGGGTGGCTCAATATTGTGGCGCAATATTTGAAGTCCTAACATGTCCTTGGCTAAAAAGTGAAAAATTAATTAAAACAATAAAAAAAGGAAAAGAAAAAAGGCAAAGAAAAAAAGAGCAACACACGACTGCCATTGAGCAATGCTGGAAAGAAGAGTGATGTGATGCCTGTGTCGGGGAATAGAACAATGTTTTCAGTCCAGTGCATGGCCTCTTGAGTTGGGGGGTGTTAGTGCTGCATGGCCACATCCCCACATTTATAGAAACATTTGTTGCAAAACGATACAATGAAAATATTGTGTCCAGCATTTGTGAAGAAAAATGTGCCAGCAGATTCAAGCTGCCGCTTCAGATTAACTTCAGTTCACAGTTGTTTTATTTTCTGTCTACCACCCTTCAAACCCCTCCCCATCCTCCCCCACCCCCTCTTCCCTGAACTGTTTTAGGCTGACGTCTGAAGTCACTGGAATGGGCACACTCTAATTTCTACCCAGTGCATCACATGACCCTTGAGCAAATGGCATTGCACCCAGTTTATTTCTCTGTTTGCCCGTCTGATAATGAAGTGGCTTTAACTAATTATTAGTAGTTACTATAAGCGTGTTAACTTGATTCCTCACTTTTCTCTGAAACTTTGTTTTCTCTGGAGACTTTACTTTTTTGACACTCTAGTACTTGTCATGGCATCTCACACACTGCACTGCTTTTTACGTCGTGTTTCAACACATCGCTTTGATTCTCCGTTGATTTCGAGGACTAAATACCCTAATGTGAATGCTAAGAAAACCAAAACACAACCACCCACTTCTTGGCTAATTGTGACAAAACCATTGCTGAACAGAAATGTTAAACGTACAGCTGCACACCTGATATTTTATTCTAATTTATTTCACTTTTACGATTGATGAGTCCACAGTGTGCCTGTAGACATTTGCCTGTTTGTCTCAGTGTCGTACACTTGGGATCGATCTGCATGAACCGCCCACATTTCAAATTTATTTGAAAATCAGACAGGTGGAAATGGATTGAGTGGTGAATGGAGGATGAATATATTTGTCACTCTACCTCCAGTCTGAGAGTGGAGGCCAATAAACATTCAGGCTGATGTGCAAATATCAGTCTCTCCAGGTTCCATGTGACACCTGACAAAAAGGTGGGATGGAAAAATGTAGCTGTGTTCAGTAAATGACCACAGAACAGAGTAAAATCCAAATGCATGCAATCTGTAAACCCCATTTAATTCACCTGTACTCCACAGCCATGTAATCATGTTATTCATGCTGCGGTCTCATAGTAGCTCTGTATAATAGGCATGAGCCTCGTGGAAAAGTCTGTAAATTGTCTTGATTGTATTTGCATTTACATGTAGCTCATTTAACAATGTTGGGGATCGCCGGGGGGGAAGACTTCTCATGATTATCACATCTGTTTCTTTGGCTTCGACCTTACAGCACCATGGATACTTCACACAGAAAAAGTGGTGTGTTTTTTGGTTTGCATATGTCAACATCAGCATTAATAAAACACTGGAAACCTGCTTTTTAAAGTGTCAAAGCAGGTACATGTGTTTATATGTATACATCTACATATAAATCAGCTGTTAGTCTTGCGTACACACTTTCACGGTGTGTGACACGTAGAAGTTATCTGGTAGGTTACACCAGGTTGGGTATCTGAACTGTTTACCTGACTGTGTGTACAATGTAAAGCTGAATGTATTTAAAAATGTGGTTTAATTATAAATGTTTAAATCTCATAATAGATTGGAAAACCTGTGGTGGCTCTTGAGAGTTTGTGAACTTATTTTTCTAATGTTTTGGAGTCAATGTGCAAGTAATTATCAGATTTTTTCACGCTGAATCAACCCTGCACATCATCTTGTTTTGAGTTTTTGGTTCATTCCTTTGTTTACGGAATGAACTCCATCTGGGATTTTGACTGGTTTCCTGATATAAATGGTTCCTTTCAGGTTCCTTCATGACATCTTTGTTAGATTTCCTCACTGAAAAAGTGTTAAACACCAGCTCAACCTAAAATATCGACGTAATCTGTTCTTAACTTAGTTTAACCTGAAAATGCAAACTTATCATTTAGTTTCTTTCCAATAAAGAATCTGAATAACTTTGACTCAGTTTCATGGAAAGTTAACTTTAAACATTTCATTAATGCAAAATCACCTTCATTTTTTTCACTACACGTTTTAAGTAATCATTTTAGTTTCTAACAGGCGTATGATACTGAGGTAGGTAGTGCTGAGACATAAGAAAAACTCATGTCATTCTACAACTATTTTTCTTTTATTACTTGTAGAACAGGTTGCTTAGTGTTACTGGTGCTGCTGATGGTGCTGGTGGGTGTCCCAGCCTGTATCGTCCTCCACACTCACGGTGCCAACTGTAACATTCAACCAAAACAAATCATCACAACATTAAGCGCGCAGGTCGTAAGGCGGCATTGATCAAATTTATAGGATAGCAATCACAAGAGGTTTCTGCTGAATATTTCCCATGAGTCTTTGTGGTCTTCAGACAACTAGGATCTTTAAGGTTGACCTTCCACTTCATTGAGTCATCGTGATTCAGATTCTTTATTTAAATTAAACTAAAATATTTAAACAAGTTGTATTTTTATTTTTTATGGAGTTTAATTAACTTAATAAATTTACTTTAATGAACTTAATTGAATCACTTGTTACAAATGGAAGTAAAGATGTAAAGATGGTCCTACTATTCAATTCTACAAATTTCAAGTTAATTGAACCAAGTTAGTTTTCACCAACCATTAGAAAAAGAGCTACAGCCCAAGTACTCGCTTTGATTTAACCATTCAGTCATTTACTTTATTCTTTTTTTAATCATTTTTGCTGAATCCTTATTTCTTAGGTTAAATTCCCAGACAGATGTCCTGGTATTTTACTCTAAAAGTCACTCGTGATTGCAGCCTGTCCGGGCCAAGATGCAGCGATATGCTACCATGCTTCTCACATGGGATCAGGGTGTTTTCATCTCATTCATTCATTTTCTATAATCATTGGTGGGGGGGTTGGAGCCTTTCCAGTCTATACAGAAACAACCTATCACATTCAAAAAACACATCTATTCTTTAATCCTTAAATTCTATAGCTTCAGACATCCAATGTTATCTGTTTGTGAACTTCTTTAGCTGTTTAGATCTTACTCTGAGGTCACTTTCTTTCTTGTAAACATCAAACTTTGCTATTTAAGTGATCTTTTTGTACCTGGAGAGGGCAACCATAGCTTTGATTTTCCCCCATTTCAACACAATCAGTCTGATTGTTGATTGATGAGATCGAAACCATTTAGAGATAGCTTTCTATCCCTTTCCAGCTGTATGAGCATGATTGAAATTTTTTCTGAGCTTCTCAGACATCTCTTTTGTTTATATCGTCATACACTTTAAAATAGTTGCTGTGATCAGACTTTAAAGAACCCTGCTGATCTTGGATGGTCCCTTTTTGTTTTCTCAAGAAATTAACAAGGAAGTGCAATTCATTACTTAATCAGGTTGTTTTTATTGTTATTCTTATTGTGTGAAAAGTAGAAGAAGCATATAT
>JBAMHW010000014.1:27900260-27915708 GCA_037177495.1 Rhadinocentrus ornatus
ACTTTCTTCTAAGGGATGTAGATATTTGTGGAAAATTATGTAAACAAAAAAATAAAAACAGTCCATAGTTTCCAACCAAATGACAAGAAAAATAGATAAAAAAAATATTTTAGCCATGTATTTAGAGGCATTGTGGAAGGTCCAGAGAGACACTTGCGGCTACAGAGTGGCAGGTTGAAGACTCTGATTTAGTCTTCGTAAACTGGAATATACTGGATTTTCTTTATATAGCCGTAGACCTTCTCTTAAAGGGAAAGAAACATTTTGTGCGTAACAATGCGATTAATCGCAATATATATATATATCTATGTAATGTTTGTACTTTGTCCATGCTACTATTTGCTTGGATGCTCTCATCTTTCCCTCTTTTGGTGCTATTTTATATCTGTGATATCATGACATTGACAATGTGATATTAAAGTAATTTTAGTTTTAATTCATAGATAACTTTTGAAAACAACACACCTGTTAAAATAGCCGTGGCCGAGTGCAGATGTGTTGCTGGAAAAAAACACTGCAATGACAACGTTCCTCTTCTTTTCCAAACGGCACATTACTCCACACTCGATCTGAAGGCAGTGTCACCTGTGCTGAGCTGCACAGAAACGGTTCAGTCCTGGCACAAACCAAGAACTATGGTAAGAACTTAGTAACATGCATAAAATGTTCTGGGTTTTCTAAATTGTAATGTTTTGAAGAGCATAACACCATTACTACAACATCAACAACAACATTCACTCTCCAGCTGCCCAAGCCTTAACCAGCGGCCCGTTCTGGTAATTGAACAACTCCTCAAGGTTCCCACACACAGACAGTGGTATCACCTTGTCGAACAGTTTGTTTTCTTTACTCTCCTGCACGTCTCCACGTGCACTCTCAGACACGCATTTGGCTGCGTCTGCCTGACATCTTCCCTACTCATTTGTTGTTTCTTTAAGAGAAAGGCAAGTCGGTACACTTTGCAGGGAGCAATGTTCTCAACAACCAAACCTTTGTCCACCATGATTGCCATGTCTGGCAGCAACACTGAGAAGTGCATCAGGAACAGCAGCAGCTCATCAATAAGTGGACGTTTCTGTTGAAATATAAAAATCTTCAGTTTAGTAACCTTCTTTCAACTGATATTGTTAATAAAATCAGTGTAACAATTAATAATTATAACATATAATTCAAAGTGAACTTCTGCTTTGTAATTAGTGAACAACAAAGCTCTGGAAATTATTATTCAATTATGGTTGTATTAAGAGAGGTGGGAAAACTATGAAGACATCCAAAACATCTTTGATGGTGGAGGCAATGGTCCAATGTTTTAAAACAATCCCAATGGTACTAAATTATTCATAAGAGTATTACTGGGCATACACATGCTAAATCTTGATGAATTCCACACAGTTTAACCCCCTATGTTAACTGCAACATTTACTGCAGCCATGTGAGGGAAAAATTACAGTTATAACATTTTAATAATTCTTTTAATATTCTTTAGTGTGCTTTATAGAGTGTAAAACCAGGCAGAGTTGGTGAGATGACGGTTTCTACTAAGCCAAAAACCAGACAGGACATGGTTGCTGATGGTGTGAGGTATTGTATCCTGATGTATTTGTCAGATTCTTTGTTTTATTTTCTTCCTTTTTCCTGTCTGTTTCTCACTATCGTTGTTGTGCATTACCCTTTATTCTCATCAATTCTAATAATAATAATATAACTTTTTCATGATGTAAGCAATACAAAGCAGTTCGGGGGGACCTGCCGGAACCAGATGTCTTAAAAGTGGCTGAGACATACATGCGCTCTCCGCATCTAAAAGTAGTAGCATAGTAGATCTCAAGGACTGGACTTGGACAGCCATGTATTAAATATATAATGATATTTTCCAGTTAAGTAGAGCCACATTTATAGCGCAGTTAGGCAATTAATGGACTCCTCTCCTTGACCTAGTACACAGACATAATTAATTTGTTGATTTAAATATGTCTGCATCCACTATGAGATGGTTATATGACCACTATCAGCTTATTAGTAACAAGTTTCTTTAATTTCCTTAATTAATTTCCTGCATCATTAATCAAAACAACTGATAAACTGGACAGCTTTACAAATTTGTTTGTTTTGCACATGCCGTACACTTTGGGTTTAAGTTTCTTTTTTTGAAACAAATGGGATGTTTGCCATCCCTCGGAATAATCATCTCTCTTATTCAATGTACTGGCTTCTTCTCTTACTCTGAGTTTATTCACACTAAGATAATCCAGGGGACTTGGTTCAGTTGGTGGGTGGGATGCAGAGAATTGTCACATTTTTATTTAGTTTGGTTTGTTTTTACACTGCACTTTTTCAAGCTGATTTAAATGCCTGGACAACGTGATGCAGTTACCATTACTTACTAGGAGCAGCATTGGTAGAAAGAGGAAGAAGAAAACTGGCTTAGTGATTGGTCAGGACTGAAAACAGCTAGTTTACTGCAAGCAAACAATCGAACACCAGTAGGTTTATTTAGTTTATCTAAGAAGAACACAACAAAGAAAAAAAGGTCAAAATATCAGACTTCCAGCAGTTTGTATTCTTTCTTCTTAGCATGTGGCTAAGAAAAATAAAAAATCGCCATTATATATTCAATGCCGCTGTCCCTGCTTTGTTCTTAGTGCTGAATCACATGTAAAGTGATAATTCTTTTGAAGAATCAGCTGGTTGCAGTGTGTCAAGCTCCACCCTTTCTGGTGAGAATGGTAAGATTATGACACCAACAGAAGAATTTACCAAAAAGTAAGACAAGTCAGATGAGACATTCTGATTCCCTTACCAGCAGGGCCGGTCCTAGGCCGGCAGGTGCCCTAGGCAAAACAGGAGTTTTAACCTCAACCCACGTGACAAAAAGCTTACCAAAACTGAAGCTACATAACTCAGTTACACACATTGTTTTAACAAACAAAACAAAGTCACACTTAAACACTCTAAACAAACACAACACAACTGAACAAACCGCTACAAAAATGATAAATAGCACAAAATAAATAACATTTAGTTAAAAATAAATACCAGTTAGTGGAAAAAGTCCAGGGCAAAAAATGGCAGAAGTGCAAATCCTAAAACAATGTAAAACGGTGCAAAAAAAACCCCAACACACATTAAACTATAAAAACTGCTATTATGTAAAACAAAACAAATAATGCCACTGTGTAAAACAAAAAAAATCCAACAAGCAAATAAATTTAATTTTTCAAGAATGTTTGACATGTAAATTGTACCACAAAGTTGTTTCGTTATTAAGATAATTTCCTCATGCCCTTCCAGCCACCAGGCCACCACTCAGAGAGACACAGACAGGCGTCTGTCTGTATTCAATAATTAGAAAACCTTTACTTTATGTCATTTGGACATTATGACATGCATGCTTTTTAAGGCATAATAGACGTGGGACTAGAATTATTATGTTGTTCTGATATTGTTGTTACGCAATAGCATCTATGTTAGCTAGCGTTACCATTGCTAGCGACCCACTGTCGATGTCAAAATGAAAAGGTAACCCATGCTGCCTTCATGTTAGGGAAAGGGAATGGAAATCAAACGTGCGTAAAAAAAAACAAAAAAACAAAACATTTATTTTATTTATTTATTTATTTTATTTTTTAATGGCAGTTTGGCGCCCCTTCTAACAGATGGCGCCCTATGCCCAGGGCCGGCTCTTCTTACCAGTTTGCTTGTGGAAACACAAAACAATGAACACCGACCTGTACCAAATGGGGCTTAACATCTAAACATCCATTTTAAAAGCCATATTTTAGTCAGAAACTTAGCAGAATTATTGTGTTAATCTAACATGTAATCAACTCTTCTCAGTTCCCAAATACATACAGAGGAATGTTAAAGAAACAGGATTGTAATCCACCTGTAAACCAAGGTTTACTGAATAGCGATGCATTCAATTGTCTCCACATAACATTATTCTGCTCATTTACTCCTTTTCATGCATCTGTGCTATAACAAGTCATCCAGTCAGACAGAAACTTCTCTAGATATATTACAGCAGCTAATCAGGCAGTCACACCCCACCTTCGCCTCTGCGGATGCCATTAGCTGCTAATGCTCTGCTCCCTTGGACACAGATACAGTAAATACACATAATTGTGATGAATTGTTTCAAGCTAAAAGCTCCGCACATCAGTATCTCAAGCCCTCTTCAGATGAGATGAATTTTCTAAGTCAAAAGAAATCCAAGGTGATGTGCATGGGTGAACAATTAGGTGACAAGACATTGAATGTACTGGAAGCAGCTCACATGGGTAGGTTGTCTATTCTAAAGGATACAGAGATTCATTAAGGGGCAGCTGAACAGGAAGACCGGGGCGAGGCCTCTTGGTGACAACTAGACCCATCATTTTTAACCAGTAAGTAAATTCAACCATGCCAACACACACATCAAACCATACCCAAGTCCCTAATCTTAAGTGTCACAACATCATACATCAGCTGGCCATCTCTTGGTGGAGTTGGATGAATTAGCTTTGTATTTGGAGCTGTTAATTCTTGTCCCAGGAGCAGTTGCAGGCTGGGAGTGTCAGATTTATTCTAAACTGTGTGTAATAGAAATAAATGATCATTAGCAACACCTCTTTATTGTGTTAACCGGGAGATAAATGTGGAATAATGCCATCTTATTCACAATAACCCCCAAAAACATTTAGTAAAAAAAACATGTTTTGGCAAAAGAAAAAGAAAAACTGACATTGGGGAAAGTCTGCTGAGGATACATGAATCAAGCTAAATTCATACGGGGCCCAACCCAGCGCCGTTGCTCTTGCTTGTGTGCCCTCCAACCCTGGGCTTCTCTGCCTAGTTCCTGTAATTGACGAGAAAGGCTGGTACAAGTCGCTGACGTGGAAAACCTGCTGCAAGTTCTCTGCCAGGAAATGTGTGGTATTTCTTCTCCCCAGCTGTGCTCCACATTCTCTGACCTTGGCTTACTTTTGTGGCACAGACGCAATCCTCCCATTTCTTGGCTTATTTAGTACAATTTTTCTTTTATTTTTTTTATGGCCAAAAGAAACTATGTATAGTCCCTGATGAAAAACTGCAACAATTCATAAAACTCAGCAGATAAACCTAGAGATAAACATCTCTAGTCTTGCTGCTTGTGTTGTGTCCAAACCAAGCTTTTCTATTCACTTTAAATAAAGTATCTTTGTGGTTTTTGCTTATAATTTAGCATATTTATATCTGCAGGGGTCTTCTTTTTGTTAGGACTGAATGAAAAGGGTATGATTATAAAGGAGGACTTGGACTAAAATGATTCTGTGTGGTGGTGAACACCAGTCAATCTCAGAATGTAAGTCATGTAAAGTAACTAGTCCTTGCTTTGATGTACTTTTATAAAGTCTTTCTGTCTGCAACCTCTACTCAGTAAGTTTAGACCTATCTGTGGTTTTGTTTGTAATGCATCGCTGGTTGAAATAGGTGCGCTGCCAGGCTTCCCAAGTTTAGAGACGATGCATTTTCTGTCTTTAAACTGTCTGCAAGGCAGGCAATTTAACATGGCCTGAACATCAGATGAATGTGGGGAAACTTCATTACACAAGCAGGGAAATTCATTTTACTCACTGCGTGGCAAACAGGGTCTACCTTGACTGTGCACAGCAGATAGGTAAATCTAGAAAATTCTCTCTCCTTATCTAAACACTCACATTCTCGTACTGGCACCACTAAAATGCAAAGAATGAGAAGATGATATAATCAGCCCAGATATCATCAGCGCTGTGAACTGATGCTGACATATGCTCACAACCCTTTGACAATAGCTAGTTGACTCATAAACACATCTAACCTGAAGTAATGTCTTCCATTATGTTCGGTATTTTATTTAATAACTGTAGTTTTATCTGGAATCTCCTGTTCCACCACATCCAAAGCTGCTCTACAAGACTGAGATCTGGTGACTGTGGAGGCTGTTCCAGTGAACTCATCGTCATGTTCTAGAAAGCAGCTGGAGATGATTTGAGCTTTGTGACATGGTGCCTTATCCTGCTGGAAGCAGCATCAGAAGACGCTACACTGTGGTCATAAAGGGTTAGCAACAATACAATAAAATGTCTCACTTTTAACATTTGATGTTCCTGTACCATCAAGAATTAAGACAGTTCTGAAGGATAAAGGAAGCCTAACCTGATACTAGCAGTGTGTACCTAATAAAGTGGCCGGTAAGTATATAACAACAATATATATGTTATCCTCGGCTACAGCCCTTTAGCAGCTTTATCCACTAAATCACCAGTAAAAGTAGGACAGATATCACGTGCTGAAAAGAACTGAGAGAACTGGTAATAATTCTCTTGGGGGTTTATTAATAATAGTGACCCCTTTCACATTGCACACAATGATCCATTGCTTGAGTAAAAATATGGATTAGATCGACTTTCACATGCCATTACTTTGTGTTGTTGATTGCCAGGGCTCTTATAATTCACTGTGAGGCCCCTCTAAGACAGCCACACAGGCAACATAGTGATATATCATCTTATAAACTGAATAGTTAAAAATCCTCTACTGTAATATAGTATGTGACTAGTAGCCTGTGCTTCCCAAACCTTGAGTGCAATGTCTAAGTGCAGTCTTTAAACCAGAGGCGCAATCCATCATGCCAGCTGTTAGAGACTGGAGCTGCACCGGCCCCATGAAACACTTCCACTCCCTTTATAGCTGAAATGACACCTGGAATACTGGAATACTGGGGCCAGCTGACCTACATCAAAATCACATGGGGAAGTAGGGGCACAAGCAGAACCGAAGCAGTTGGTTTAGCTTCCATTTCATATTTCCTCCTTTACACAAGATAGGTCATTTCAAAAGCTAAAGCAATGCTCATTGCTTCATTTTCTATGCAAACAGGACCATGATTCTGTTAAGATCAAATGAAATGTGACCTTATTTACCAAAGGAACACAGACTACATTCCATGTGACGCTGTCCAGTTGGCTTCACGTAAAAAACTCTCAGGACAATATTTTTAGTGAAACTATTAAATATAATGGGAACTCAGTTCTAACACAGATGAGTGTCACCTTGCTGCCTTAAGAGGCAGACACTGATTTCATGGCAAAAATTAATGCAGCATTAAACTGAAAGACAAACCAGTAAAGTAGAGAACACGCTTTAATTAAGAGTTACGAGTGTGGGATAAGCCTCCACTGTTTAAATAAGAAACTCACTTACAGAATACAGTACAGACCTTGGATGCTGATATCTTGATCCATTGCTGTGCGAACAGCCTAAATCCCCCAGGCTAGGCGGAATAATCAATAGCCTACCACAGCCAAAGAACCTTAAGTAATCTCTGCCTAGGGTCATTTTTAAAGAGAAAACAGTCACTTCAAAGGCTATTACAAAAGAACTTGTCTTAATTTAACTGTTTCTCGCCTTGAGCAGTTATCAGAATCATGGTTTCCTTTTTAATAATTTACTTGTAGAGAAGACTGGGACAGAGCAGAAGGGTGGTGCAGACAGACAGACAGAGTTAGGCAGCGGGGGTGGAGGTGGTAGGGGAGCAGGGACACACTACAGGACGAGGAGAGCAGCCAACAGAACAGCAGTCCAATCCACGCGCAGCCGGGACTCCTTCTGGCGAGGCAGGCGCGCGGTTCTGAGTGAGAAAGAGAGAGAAGAAGCGCGAGATGAGACGGAGCAGCGGTGTGTCTCGTCCACCTGCGCGGACACAGCCACCACCTTGATCTTCAACAAGTGTGACCGCGGCGCTGTGAGGAGCTTTCTGGAGGCAGGAATTATTTCCGTGGAACTTCCCCGCGTGAGGAACTTTACCATGGTAACCCCTGCAGGAAACGTGCAGTGTTGAAGAAAGCCACTTTATTTAAAAAAAGAAGAAACAAAGCTTTTTCTGTTTTTGGAAAGGTTCAGCTAAGACGTGAAACTGAACTTCAAACAAGCAGATAGACTAATTCATGGTAAGTTCTTCTACAAATACTTAATTTTTTAATAGCTTTCCCTCCACCTTTTCTTCTTCATGCTAACTATATAATCAAATACTAGTAACATTAAAATATCCAACATTGCAGAACATTCTTGTTCTTACATTTCAACCACTTTCTATAGTTTTCTAGATGTGATGTGGCACATTTTGTCCTTATTAAAGGCAGATACACTGTGAGGGCTACGTGCATTTGCCGAAAAAAGAGACAATTTCACATTTAATTTGAATAGATTTTCTACCAAAATATCCTGGAGACCCGAGACGAGACAAGCCTACCCCTATGCTCTGCATTCATAATCCCCGATTCTGTTTAAAAGATGTAGCTGTGCCACCAGACTGCTGGATGTTAAGCTGCACTTGGTCTCTCGTGTGTGTGTCACGCCTTTTCCACACTTCCTGCTGAGCAGACTAATAAGAATGTGATGGGGCCCTTAAAAAAAAAAACAATAGAAAGAAAGAAAGAAAACGAGAGAGATGCTGATCTGTGGCCTGAAGCTATGAAACCCTTTCCAAAGAAAGGAAAGAAGAAAAGAAAAATGAAAAGACACAGCTGTCCTGGAGCACAGCACGGGCTTTATTGTGTGATCTGTTTAGCCCACCAGAGGGTGCTGAGCCCTGAAATAATGATGCTCCTGCAGGACAGATGGAGTCATTTTAGTCTATGGCTATTCTTGTTGTGGGGGCTGTGAATGAGAGACAGTAGTCCTTCAAATTAGGGTGCTATACAAAGAGAAAAAGAAAAGCTCTGTTGGAGAAGAGCTGTGTTGATTTCTGTTTCTTCCTCTTTGGTCCAGCTGTGAAATCATGTAATTAAGAATAATGGCACAAGATCAAGAGCAAGATAAAGCTTTGCGTAATTGAATGAGGAAATCCAGGAGATGACCTGTATGTAAGTGTGCCTGCTGCTTTATGAGATTTACTGAAGTGAAACGGATTTTTACCCCCTCAGTAATCACATCACATGTTTTGTAAACCCTGCAGGAATACCCTATATTTGCTATTAGAAAATAACTTGTCTGGTTTGATTCTTTATGTGGACATTGTGCACACATGTGCATGCTGCATTTATAAGCTAGTAATTTTAGTTCAAAGACTAACTATTTTCTTTTGCTTTTTTTCAGTACATGACATGACTTGGTCTGTTCTCTGAAGCTTTGCTCCTAATCAACCTGAAATTAAAGGTTGTAGCTGGAATATGTTCAACAAGGAGCTTTATTTCTGGATGGGATCTTTTGAAATATATTTCAAAAGATTACATAAAACTCTTTCAAATCAGTTGTAATGGATTATCTCCAGACGAACCCACATGTTTCTGTACATAAACTGATCATTTTGGCATTTTGAACCCTAATGAAGCATCACTTATCACCTTTTAATGCCAACTAACAGACAAAACTATGATTAGTTTTGCATGACAGGACCTGTGGAAAGTCACTGCTGAATATGCAGGACTTAGCACGACTTGGTATGCCCAGGAAACCCCTGATGTGCAACGGCCGTGCCCTGTTATGGGGCTTGTTCTGTGGAATATTTCTTACAAATGCATTAGTCATGGCTTGTCCATCAAGCTGTCACTGCATAGAAAAGAATGGCTTGATGGTAGTCCAGTGTATGTCTCGCAACTTGGAAAAGATCCCACCTGATCTTCCCAGAGACACTGTTATCCTGCTTTTGGCAGCAAACCACATCACCCACATTCCCAACCATGCCTTCAAAGAACTGCACTACCTTCAGGAGCTGGATCTGTCCAACAACAACATTGAGACTATGGACGTGGGGGCGTTTCAAGGTGTCTCTGACAGCCTGCTTGTGCTGGATTTATCAAACAATCACATCCAAAGCGTCCCTAAAGAGGCATTTGCCCGCCTGCGAGCTAAAATCAGCCTCTCGAACAACCCCTGGCACTGTGAGTGTACGCTGCAGGAAGTCCTGAGGGAGCTGCGGCTGGACCCTGAAACGGTGAACGAGGTGATCTGCCACACGGCCGTGCAGGAGGAGTATGCAGGCAAACCGGTGATCCAGGTGCTGGACTCAGGAATCAACTTCTGCAATTTTCACCATAAGACCACAGATGTAGCCATGTTCGTCACTATGTTCGGGTGGTTCACCATGGTGATAGCGTATGTTATTTACTATGTCAGACACAATCAGGAGGACGCCAGGAGGCACCTGGAGTACCTAAAGTCACTGCCAAGCAACTCTCAGATCAGCAAAGACTTGGACACCATCAGCACGGTTCTCTAGCAGGGCTGTGTAACTCAGGAGTTGTGGTGTGTTTGAGTGTGTGTGTCTGTAAATACCTGGATAAATGTGTGGATACAAACAGAGTGACTTAAAAGATGTTTCAACATAGAAATCACATGTTTTCAAGCACATGAAAGGGAGTGTTTAACGGAATAAAATCAATCATCTTTATTTTGTGTAGTCAAAGAAATGATCAATTTTGTATAATTGCATAAAAAAAATTTTGTGAGTATGTGTTGCACAAGAAATGGACAGGTCAACTGTGGTAGCACAGAGTAAGCAAGGTACAGCTAACGCTAACATTTCCATAAGAAAAAAAAAATATTTTTTTTTCTTTAGATAATAAATTTAAGAGGAGCTATAAATCATTTTGTGTGGACGTCGATCCACAGTGGGATTGAATCTGGACTGAGGTGAGCAGGGAGGATGACGGTGTCTCCTGGTGATCTTGAACTGAATGATTTATATTATTTAAGCCATGCTGTCAGAATGAAGGCTGTTTTATGAGGCTTCTGCTAATATATGACCTCAGTCAAGATGCTGTCATTCAATTTGCATATCAGACAGAATAGCATAGACTCCAGTAAACCTAAGGCTTTCTTTTTTTTTGTGCAGCCACTGGAGCGTGCCAGGTCAAACAAAAATAAGGATCCAAACAAATTAAAGTTACCATAGCCGTAGCTTTTTTCTCTTCATGCTGGAAATAACCCAAGATTTATTAATCCCATTCCAGGGTTGTGTAAGGACTCCTTTAAAATTCCTGAAAGGACTGACTGAAATGTCTTTCAAACACAACAGACGAGGATTTAACTTATACATACGTTTTACAGTCTTAAATTCAAGGCTGCAGCCTTTAATATCCACATATATAAATCCACTTAAATCCTGCAGCTGCAAATATGTATAAATCTTTGAGCATAATGTATAACTTAATGGCAAAGAGTTTCCTATGTGTGGCCCTGATAGAAAATACCACTGTTAATTATGCCATCTTTCCCTGGATTTTACAGTTATAAACATTTTCTCACACATTTTGTTTTTAGTCTCCACCAACTCTTTCAAAATATACTTTTTATTCCTGTCAGTTATAATTCACATATTGTTCTGACAGCTTTGTGGATTCTGTAACTCACTAAGGACTCTTCCGACACTCCTTTCTCCTGGAAAAGCAGCTAATGAGGGTAGCAAAACTGAACTGTACAAATAAGCTAGAATTATGCCTCTGAAAACACAGTAACGTAAGAAAGGATGTGCACCTTTCAGTCCTAGTTGTCATATCAGGTCATTAAAAACGCATCTGGTCCTGAGCAGGTGACTGGAACCTTGGCTGAACAAAGGCATGTAGCACCTTGAAGAACAACCTTTAGCTGCAAAAACTTTGAGTTATTGTTCTCTATTTGACGTCACTGTGGAGTCTTCTTTGTACAAAATTGCTTCAGTTCATTGAGATTTATAGGGGTTTGTTTCTATACAGCTTTCTAAAGGTTCTAAAGGTCCTGCCACATCATTTCACTTGCTTTGAGGTATGACCTCACATTTAACTCTAGAAGATTCCAATATACAAAAGAGTTTATAGTCAGATTAACAAAACAAATCCAAATGATCACCCATCCACCACCGTGCTTGGCAGTTGTTATGATATGTTGTGGTGGTCGCTGTGTTTGGGTTTCACCAGATATGTTGCTGTGCATTATGACCAAACATCTCCACTCTGAGCTCAACTGTGCAGAAGACATCAATCCAGAAGTCTTGTGGTTTGTTCAGATGCAACTTTTCAAACCTAAACTGTGCTGTAATGTTCCTTTTTCCAATTTAAGCCTTCTTTAAATGTTCTTTAAGGAACTTAAACATTAAAAATGCTAACTAAGGTAGAGCCTGAGAGCTAAGGCACACTGGTGCTGTTTACTCCACTTTAAGTCTGAACACATAAGTAAAAACAGAAACCCCAAGACTGCATAAACTTGCAGTCGCTTGATTGTTTTCTTGCAACGAACAAGCCATTTTCATTCCTGGCCAATTAATGAGGCAGTTTTAATTCTTGGTCAGTGGTTGTTTCAAACAATACTGCCCCAAGTGAGCTGTTGTTGTAACTGCATGACATTGCAGCGGTTTGGTCCACTTAAAGTGCATTGTGAAAGCAAAGCAAACTGAAGGAAGGTGGGAAATGTTCAAGATTTCCTCTCCCAATCGAACTGAGTCCCCTGGACTAGTGTGAATGTGCCCTGATATATAGTTCATAGGGTTTTAATATTAGTATTATTATTATTATTTTTTTTTTATACATATATATATTTTTAAGTTTGTCTAGGCCTTTCATGGCCTGACCCTTCCTGACTTCTTGGTACATCCACTCCTGGAAAGATGGCAGCTGTCTTGAATGTTTTCGACTTGTGTCTTTCTAACTGCAGAATAATGGACTCCAAAGATCGCTGCTGACATCGCTGCTGACATCGCTGCTGTCATCTTTCCTCTTCGGTTTTGTGTTGTGCTAGTGAAATTCTCCAAATCAGCAATCTTGCCAAAACATCTGCTATAATAGAGTTGGTCACACATAAAAATAGTACATTTGATTGCCAGTATCTAGTTTTGAGTCCTAGTTTAAACCAGATAGTTTTGTTCTTTGTCTTCACCATGATCTGATTTATAATAATTGAAAGGGTATACTTTCTTTTTGACATGGCATTACACATAAATGTCTTCTGAAGTTAATACATACAAGCATGTTTTTCTCTACTGTGTCATGTGTGGGTACATATATCAAGCAAATTGATTGGCATGTCATCTCTTTTCAGTTGGTGGTTTTTAAATCAAGATGATGTGAATGCAACAAACATAATCTCTGACTTGTTATCTACATGCACCTGTAGTCCAAACCAAAGTACTGAGGGAAAAAAGAAAGAAAAAGTTCAAGTTGAGTGTTAACTCTACATTGGCTTGTCACCACAAGTGACCCCTTCTGTGTTACATGTCCTCCTTATTCAAGGTTTCATCACAATGCATTAACCTGACAAAGCATTGTTGTCCTGGATAGAGGCCCAGAGCTCACAACAGGGGGTTATGAATAATTTCAAGGGGATTTGGGAAACAGCAGCATACAAGTTCCTATGTTGTTGTACTGCTTACAGACTTGTGTTAACATGTTGCAGCAGCGCTACACTGAACACCACAGGCAGAAGTTGAGTTCAGCGGAGTATTGCAAAATATCATGGGTAGAGTTATTAACAGCACAGGTTCAAGAACAAGCCATCAAAAATTACTGTAGCATAAAAAGAAATATGAATTAATGTAGCTTTGCAGGTAGCAATTGTTGGTTCTTTTTTTTTTTTAAATGAATGTATTTATTTATGAATGTATTTATGTCAAACAGAATGGTATATTGTTATTATATTTGCTGCAGCAACATACAAAAAGCTCAATAAGTTTGACCAAGACTGGCATTTTTTATTTGATTGTAGCATAACATCGTTTAGACACAGTCTATGTGAGTTTTTCTCTTTTCTTCTTTTCTTTTTTTTCTTCGTAGTTACCTTGTTGGTCAAGAGTTGATTGTGTCCAAGTGCCTATTCTCTGAGATTTCTACACCATAGCACTGTGCACTATAGTAGACAACTGAGTGTGAAACCCTCTTCCTGTCCACCGTAGCCATTGCAGAGACAAAAACAAAGTGTTAATGTTACATGTGTTTCTGTAGTTGGCGACTTCTTGTACCTGTCTTCATGTGGTGATTGCAACTCATCTAGTTGTTCAAGCAGGTTAAACTAAAGAAAGTCATTATTGGCAACAAATATACTTGACTCAGTCTAGGTAGAAATTTGTTTTCATTTAGCATATTGTATTTGAGAAAATTTTCTTTTTGTATCTATATATACCTGTAGGTGTCTTTGTTGCTGTCTGTTTGTGCAGTTTTGAGCTGTCATATAACAATGTTTGTGCTGGCCAGTGTGTAAAATAACTTACAGTTTTCTGAAGGAATGCACATGCCATCTGTGTTGGTTCTTTGTAAGATATGTCTTTGACAAAATCCTGTTTAAGTATACTTGTGACTGGTTAGTTTCTTTGGTTAAAGGTCCCCTATTATGCAAAACTGTATAATATGGGACCTTTAACTTGAAGAGGGATTAGTTCACGAGCTGTGTATTTCTGTGATGGAAATGAAAGGGCTCCAATAAGATTGGGATAATCATATCAATTTTCTATCTGTTTTAGAAAGTCCTGTGTTTGTTTTGTTTCTGAGTAATAATGGACACTTTACCAGCATTTGAAAATAAAAATTTCTTGCCCAGAAAAGTTCAATCAATTGATTGATCCGTATACGTTGGCCATTTCGAGCCAGACAACTGTTAGATTTATTTTGCTCATCTTGGCCTGCCGGATCAGCTGGTTGAGGACTCGATTATGTTCCATACACACAGAGAAGCCTGGTATATGCCGCCTTTCTGGACTGATGTGTCGACATATCTGTTCCTCACCATGTACGCAGCCATCCTTTTTGCCACGACAGAGAAGAATATCTTGCATTCAATACTTCAAGACGATGGAATGATACCTGTTCATATCCTCCGCAATAGTATCCAGAGTCTGCGAAGAAGCATTGGACATCTCTTGTATACCTTGTAGGGTATTGGTATTGGTTATAGGGTACTTATCATCATTAGGATCATTATAAGAAAAAACAAAAAGAGAAGTCAATTTAACAAATCTCGTAAAGATGGGAAGGACTAGTTTTATTTTACTTTAAACAAGAAGCTCTGCATCATACTGGTAAGAAAACACATATAAAGTATGAAATTAATACCTATTAAGATTGCAATAAGGACTCAGAAGTGCTTCTAAAGCCATTGGTTTCCCTGTTGTTACCCTCATTGGAAATAAACAACTAACAAAGATCACTTGAAGGTCTCAGAAGAAGCTCCACTAAAGATCTCTAACACTAGGTAATATTAATGTTCAAAAGTCCATCATCAGGAGAACACCAAACAACAATGTTGTGTATAGCAGGACTACAAGGAGAGAGCAGTTGCTAATTATAAATGATAAACAGCTGTCCATCTGAAGTTAACAACAAATCAAATGAAGAGACCAGAAGTTTAAATGTGTAGATTTAATTTTGCAGTGAAGAAAATGGGTTCACAATAAACCATTGAAACTGGCCATCCACAAACACTGTTAAACAATATATGGAGGATTTTGGACTTTGCGATATATGGCGGTCTTATCACCCTAATATCA
>JBAMHW010000014.1:27918264-27929976 GCA_037177495.1 Rhadinocentrus ornatus
CTTGTATTCGCAATCTTGTTCTTTCGGTCACTACCCACAGCTCATGACCATAGGTGAGGGTAGGAACGTAGATCGACCGGTAAATTGAGAGCTTTGCTTTTTGGCTCAGCTCCTTCTTCCACATCTGTCCTGGTCCATGTCAGAAACAGCTGTAAACTGGGCCAATAAGGAGCATTTATTTGTCCAGGCTAAAAGCTGATTAAACCTTTTGGCTTCATTAGTTTGTCAGTGTTTTTATCTGGTTGTAAATGATATGTTTGCAGTGTTTTATGTTTGTTGGCTTCCTGCTGGACCAAACAAACCACCACGGCTAGGCTGCTGCATGGAAAAGTTTGGGAACCCCTAAGGTTAGATAGTTTCTTGTATGTCTAAGTTGAGTTGACATTTTCATTTTCTAATGTTAGTTGAATCACATCAGGTGAAGTTGCTGTTTTTACTGTTGCAGTGGATATTGATTTTAATAAATTATATTCATAGTAAACTGGATTTTGCAGAAAAAATGGCACAATCATGTTTCAGGAGAACATAATATCATGATAATGGAGTCCTGTTGTGGCTGATGAGTATTGAGTCTTTTGATGAGAGTCGGAGAAAGAAAAGCACTAGACTGGTGGCTTATAGTTGTGTGCGAATGTCGGCCAATATAGAATATTGAACTTTGGTGATTACTTAACCTCTGTGTGACCATGCATGTGAGCATATGTGTACAGTATATGAATTAGGGCCGCCTTGGTGAGTGTAGGATTTCCTGCCTGATCTTTTTGTCCCAGTCCAGCCCTGCTAATACTCTTTGAATGACGTATCAGGGAGCTATTCCACAACATGTTTCTTTGCGTTTTGCTTATATCCATTAAAAAAAACAAATGCCCCAAGTATTCTGGAAATGGGTCTAGAATGTTTCTGAAGTGTGTGATGTCTTAGTCAAGTTAGCACACACTTGTACCTTCAAGTAAGTGGGATAACATTTTGTCTTGTGTGAAGGATGGACCATTATCATGCATTGGTCAATGCTGCGCTGCCACCCCTCCCCACAAAAAAGACTGCTCGATGTCGTGTTGGTAGTAAAAAACTATAGTAGAGGTATCAAAAAAGGTAGAAAATTTAGCGAATTCGATTCTAAAATTCCTGTATTAACACTGTTCTCCCATCAACTGGCCATCACTTCATTCCTGTAGACTGATCCATTGGTATTGGTTACTTTATAAAACTATAATTGACAAAACCCCTACTGGCTGGCTGGCTGGATGGATGACAGCTCAATATCTTACCAATTTCAAGATTGTTGTATACCCCTGAAACTCTTCTTTTTACAATCTTTTACAATTTTTTGCTTTACAGAGTAAACAAAATCTCTTTTTGTCCCATTTTGCCAATGTAAAAAAAAGAAGCCTCATAATTATGAATGCCTTGTTATGGGATATGGATCTCCTTAGGTCACACCCTGACTGATAAATACACATCACCTGATATGCTTAATTTAATAAGCATTCACATTTATACACCTTGCAATTGGAAAACATGCACAAAAGAATGTGTTCAAAATGTTTAAACTAATAATTTTTTTCATATAAATCTATTAGAAAATAACCATCTTTCTCCACAGATCTCTCTCCTTAGAAAACATTTTCCCAATGAGTTCATTTAGTTTTACATATTCATTGATTAAAACGGCATTTTTTTTCTAAATTGTGGCATTCATTTGATTCACCGCGATGGACAGGTAACCTGTTCATGGTGTACCTGCCCCTAATTGCTGGGATAAGCTCCACTGTCCCCACGACCCAGTTTTGGACTAAGCAAAGAAAATGGATGGCTGGATAGTTTGAGTCAGTGGCCCAGTCTGAGCAAGCAATTGCAGAAATAACTGAGAAATTCCTATTAGACCTCCAGCAGAACCAAACTTAGGAAGAGCGGCCATCTGCCTTGGGGTGGGGAAAGGACAGGACAACAACACAAACACAAACATATTACGGCTGTGGTGCCTGCTCTGGGGAAGCAGGGGGTGAAAAGAGAGAAGCAGGTTTATAACTACAAGAATGGCATTTACATTTATAGAGTGTAAAAAGCAAAAACTGCTACTCTGGAGAGGCATGAACCTCTATCAAATGTACAAATAAGAACATGTGTAATACATAATAAACTCAGAAGTCCTTAAATATATATAATGTATAATATTCTCTCCATATCCACTGCCCCTTCCACCTGGTACACATGAAATTGAATCCTCTGTATGCACACACAACATCAGCATGATTGATCGTCTCAACTATTTACTACGCTGGCTATTGATTTTATGATTTCAGTGCATTTATACAAAATAATGTCCGTGACATGGTTTTTGCTGGTGAGAGAAAGATTTGACCCACTTGAAGGGCTTCTCATCAGGAATTAAGAAAATAATAACAACAATATAAAAATGATTTCAGTGGAGGATAAAACAGATACTTAAATATTCTACAAATTTGTTTCAGTGTTGTTTATTAAGCAACTATTGAACAAGCAGAATATAAACTCAAATGCAATATTTGTGTTTTCAAGGGTCCACTTAAAACACTGCAAGCAGGAGGATTGAGTGAGAAAAATGGCTGGAAAACACATGAGAATAACTTCATTGCTTTAACTAATTACAAGGCGACTATGGTTTGTTAACCAAGGCTTGCAGAGAAATACAGAGTTTAAATGAGCACGTCCAGCCATTATTTTTTATTATTATTTAAACAACTGCATAAACAGCAAAAATGTAATATGTTGAGAAATAAAATGCATGTAATTATATATTTAATTGGGTGTATAATTGCTTTGAACCCAAAGCCAATTTCATGATAGACACATTTCAGAGTAGGAAAGTTCTATTCCACATTGCAACACCCAGTCTTGGCCCCAACCCACCACCACCACCACCGTTTTGCACTCTTGGTTTGATTACTTACAGAGGTGATCCATGTTCTGAAAACAAGTGTTTATTGAGGAAAAGTTAAAGGTAAAGGTAGTCACTTCAAAATGCAAACTACTGGCATGAAAAATTACTGGAGGTTATAAATAAACTAAATACTTCTGATAAACCTGCTGTTCTTTTCAGGATGACCACAACTATAATTAATTGTACATGTCAGCGCTAGAACTGGACCCAGACTATGAAGGTGAACAGCAGGACAAACCACCACAGCAAAGTTTACAGTAGGATATCTCAGTAAATACACCTCCTGGCCAAAAAAACGTCACAAACTAATATTTTGTTGAACTGCCTTTAGCTACTTGTTCATTCTTTTTTGTCTACACCTGTGTTCACTGATGCAGATGCAGGATGTTTTATACACTGCCAGATCAAAAAAAATGTTGCCAAGGGATTGGGACTGAACACCTGTAAAACCATAAGAAAATCACTAAGTTTTACCCTGAGTGACGGGAGCATCAGGGTAAGACGAGGGGCAGATGGAGTGATGCAGCCATTATACAGCCTGTGTAGGCTTTTGGCTCCATTCATACTGCAGCTCAATTTTTTTGCCCATATGTGACTCATATCTAATGTTTTAGTGACAATCTGAACGACGCAAATCCGATTTTTTAAAATCAGACCCAGGACACTTTTATATGTGGTCCTAAATAAGATACATTTCCGATCTGTGTTGAAGCCACCTCTGTCTGAACAGCCATTTTATTCGACTTTGATGTCACAGAAGTTGCATCACAATTCTGCTGTTTCAACCGTTGTTGTCTTTTCCTGTTTTATTGTAAATCAAATCAACGACAAATAACACCACAACTTTAAATATATGAACGAATTAAGAAAAGTAAAGCAATGAAGGGAGGGTTGGATCCAGATTTCACTGGAAGTCGGGCTTGGTAAACAAACGGGTTCGGGCTGGTGCAAGTTTGTAAAATCGGACCAGTTCAGGACGACGAACTCGGCTGCATTGTCTGTACACGCCTCTGTACAGAAGTAGGAGCCACGACTCCACAAAAGGCCATGGTTAACATTTGTGATCTCCTTTTTCCTTCACTCATCAATTGGGCATCATTTCATCGGTTCATATTAGGCAAGTTCTTTTAGATTGATCATTAGACAAAAAAAATCCATTACATCCATAAAGACTCACTACATGACGGTGTGTTGTCCTTTGCACATGTGTGTCACTTCAAGGTCAAATACTGTTGACACTTCAGCGTGATGAAGGTCGCATTGAAATTATAATGTGAACAACAATGTAAAAAAACTAATAATAATTGGATTTCATTAAAAAATTAGATTTGAGCATTAAGACCTGCTTTGATCTACGGTTGCTTCAGTTTCACTGGTGTAGCTTCGGGTCTAGGTTCAGCGACATTATGTGTCCAAAAATAAGGTGAGCTGACTACCTGAATACTGAATGAACAGATTATCCCATCAGTGATTTCTTTCCCCTGATTGAAACTGCTATATTCCAAGATGACAATACAAGGATTCATGGGGCATGGAGAGGTTCGGGGAGCAGAAAACATCATTTTGACACATGGATTGGCCCCCACAGAGTCTAGACCTGACCCAAATGGAGAATCTTTGGGATGTGCTGGAGAAGACTTTGCAAAGTGGTTGGATTCTCTCACCATCACTACAAGATGTTGGTGAAAAATTAATGCAACTTTTCGATATTGTAGAAGCTAATCAAAACAATGCCACAGCAAATGCTGCCATATTTAAAGTTAAAAGCGGTCCAACAATTAGTTATTTTTGGTGGCAATGTTTATGTTTTCGGCTAGACAGTATATATTTATAGACTTGGTAAAATGATAACATTGCTTCCTTGTAGTTGAAGGTACAGCCTTTACAGTATGGATCTTCAAAGAACAGGCCATTTGTGCCATTTTTATATTATGACAAGCAAGATGTATAAATTCTTAGCACTATCATCATTAATATGCATGATAATCCTTTTTTAATGTAATCAGGAAAAAATCACTAGTCTTCTTTCTGGGGGTGGCTCACATCTTCATCCCTATGTGTGAATATAACATATAAAATTCTTATTGTCATCAGCTGGTAGTTTTGTGCTCTGATAGGCTCAGATCACAAAATTGTCAGTATAAGTCAGCGAGCGTTAACGTTTATGTACAGTCTGTCAAATGATACCAATCACATGTCTACCATTTTATGTCTATGAATAGTTTTCTTTCATTTGTAGGGTGATTTACTCACCTCTGGCAACCCCAGAACCCGAACCCATCCTCCTGCATGAGAGATCCTCATTCAACCTGCCACTCTCAGTTTGAAATTACAGCAACTTTTTATTGCTTTTTTTAAAGGACAAGTTTTAGCATTATAACTGTAAACTGAAACTTCTTTTTCTAGATTCTCCTCCCTTTGGTAAATCAGTAAGCACCTTAATGTGTTATCTGACTTTGTAGCATACTGTCTCAATAAAAATCTTTGACAGCAGCTTTTTTTACTTTTATTTCTATGTAAAATTTTATAAAAAAAATATTTCTGCCTGGCAACACATGTCGTTTCCCTATTTGAATGATCATAATAGGCTACCTCATGCTACTAGCAATACCAGTACCACACATGTTAAAGTTTTTCTTTCAGCTTCTGGTATTTTTCAATCCCATGCTTCTTATTCCCGCTGTTACTACCTGCTGGTATTGCTACATCTGCCACAAATGCAATCTTCTAACAGGTGTCAGCTACTCATGCATTTTGGTGTTTTATCAGCAGCTTCTTGTCAGTATGGAACCTGAAGTCTACCGGAGCAGACACCACCTATATGGTACACATTTCTGCTACCAGTTGTTGCAACTATGAATCTGTATTCTTATCCACTCACAGTGAAGTTGTGGCTGAGAAAGGTTCAGGTCTGAATGGCAGTGTGAGTCAGCACATCAAACGTGGTGGGTCCTACATTTGATGTAATATGGACTTGATATAATGATAGCAATGCTTCCTTGTAGCTGAGAATACAACCTTTACAGTACAGATCTTCAAAGAACAGGCCAGTTATACCATGGCTCAGGTATATGTAGCAAAAACTAAAATCTAGAATTAAAATCTTTCATCAATGCAACAAAAGCGTTTCACTTGTTATACAGTAAGTAAAGTTTTAACTTATTTTGAGAACTATAAACATCCAATTTTTCTGTTTTGTTATTTCTTTTCTTTTTAGGTAGATAGATAGCTTATATAGATGTCTATTATCTAACTTATCGTGTGATATGGTATAATGCTTTGATACATTATACACTGCAGGGGTGCAGCAAGTGGGGGATGTGATTTGGTGCCGCTGGCTGTGTTATAACCAGCAGATCTTAGAGCTGTGGCACCTGCAAAGCTCAAGTAATGATAAAAATATTCTAAAATAAATGCAAACAACAGGTTCTCTAATTAAAACGGGCTACTGTTTCGCATCAACATCTTGCTAGTTTTCTCCTCCTCAACACGAGCTGAATGATAAACAAGAGAGACGGTACCTGCAGCAGAAAAGCCGATCAGCTTATTACCGACAGTCATGTCATGATTCAAGGAGCAACAAGAGAGGCAGGAGGAGGAAGACGCACAGCACAGAGACAAAGAGTAACTGGAGCAAAACTGCACCGTTAAAAAAAGTGCGGACCCTCTCACCATGAGTGTCAAAATACCCACATCCCCCACAATATGCTAAGACTATGGTGACCAGAAGACCAGAACTATTTTCCTGTGTGTATATCTCTAAACTGGTTTCCTCACATGAAGAGCTTTGGAATGTAGCGATCATCAAGGGTGATGATATTTTCTTATGATAAAAGTATACGGCACACTTTTTTCGTGTATTACCGTCACATTCAATGTAGAAAGAAACGGTAACAAGGATTTTCTAAGGAAAGTGCTAGCTAGTGATGTGCCATCCACGAAAGAGTTGATGCCTTGTAATGAATCAGAAAAGCCGGCTCTCAGTGCTCAGCCCCAGCTCTGCCCATGGCACTGCTTTGTTTGGATTGGCCTGCATGCACAGGCGGCCAATCACATGTTCGGATATAGGATCATACAAATATGTAAAAACAGGCAATAATAAGGTTTCTCGTAAATATACTGAACACAAAAGGGTTTTTAAAGCACAATTAATTCATTTTTGAGATGTTAAAGTAAATTGTGGGGCTAAACGCCAAATTAAAAGCCATTTGACAGCAAAAAAAGCGCCGGCTCTTCTTTGGGAGCCGAGCTAAAAGAGCCGAACATCCCATCATTAGTGCTAGCATTCAAACTCACAAGTATCACAATTAGCAGTGCTCACTGTTGGTAGAAAAAAGCGACACATCGACCAATCAAAAAAATCATCTAGTAATACACGTGATTGTTGTGGGAGTGATGGCAAAAGAAGAGTCAGCAATAGAGAAAGTGAGTTTTGAAACAACCACTAAGTCTAACTCAAAACACAGCCAGATGAAAACAAAACCAAGACTAATCAAACAGTTAAACGAAACTGGCCTACTAATCTATGTTACCAAAAGGTAAAGCAGCTCCAATAGCTAAAAAAAAAACCTCTATATACAATAACGATCAAACTAAACTAGCCCAACACATTCTACTATTAACAATTCTGAATTAACTAAACAATATCATAGTAACGCTAACAAAAACAACTGAAAGAGAAGCCAAACGGGGCTTTACGTTTTATCAATTAGAAAAGAAAACAAGACTACTAGTCATTAAACAGGCTACAACACAAAAACTAAACAGTCCTAACACTGTTGGATTACACTAGACTATCTACACAAATTACCACCAAGTAAGCACACGATCAAAGTCACCAAAGTCCAACAGTTGCTGCTGAATGAGCAGACACAGCAGGCTTCTATTTCCGGGGTGATGACAGCCAACACAGGGATTTGTCAAGTGATGAGCCAACCAGAGAGGAGAAGGGGGAGGTGTGTCAGTTCTGGCCACTCCGAGCTGGCAAAAGCGGGCAGGCCTTTGCATGCTGGATTACCTCCAGGTGGCAGCGATAAGTAGCTTCCGTAACACTCCCCCGCCAAAGTTACAAAACCTTTGCCAAGGTTATGTATACAAAATAAACAAAACACAAAGGTTAGTCACAGCACAAAATTCTGGAAAGGGCATCAGCACACACATTGTCAGACCCTTTCTCGTGTCGAATGTCCAATTGTTAGTCCTGGATCAGAAGAGCCCACCTCATGAGACGTTGGTTTCTGTTATACATACGAGCAAGGAAAACAAGTGGATTATGGTCTGTTTCCTGCTCTATGGTGGAGTACTTCACCTGGCGTTTATTAAACTTACAGGAGAAGTAACAGACAGGGTGATTGACCCCCTGAGAATCCCCCTGCAGCAGAACAGTGCCAGCCCCCACAGCACTAGCATCGATTTCTACTTTGAAGGGTCTGGTTAAATCAGGAGCAGCGAGAATAGGAGCATGACACAACAATGATTTGGCAGCTTCAAATGACATCTGGCACTCATCATTCCATTCAAATTTCCGCTCTGGGTTGATGAGGTCAGTAAGCGGACGAACGATTGTTGAAAAGTTTCTGCAAAACGTTCGGTAATAACCGACCATTCCTAGGAAATGTGATGGATACGGGATAATTAAGTGTTGCAATCATCTTAGAGGCAAAGGGTTTTACCTGACCTTTCCCTATTTGGTGGCCTAAAAATACGTCACGGTGGCCTGGGCGATTTCACACTTGGCCAAGTTAAAGGTTAACGAGGCGTGGGCTAAGTGACCGAACACTTCACTTAAAGCCTCCATTTGATCCGCCTAGGTATCAGAGAATACAACTAGGCCCTTTAGATACACCGAGCACATAGTAAGACCAGCTAAGAAACTGTTCATCAGTCTCTGGAAGATTGCAGGGGCGTTACACATACCGAAGGCCATAACTGTGTACTGTAGGAAGTTGTCAGGGGTAACAATAATAATAATCCGTGAATAAGTGCACAAATGCAGTATCCGAGAAATCAATATCAGGGTTCTTGTGAGCTTGTGCAAGGGTTATAGTGCAAGCTGGATACAGTTCCAAAGGGCTCGGATAAAACTGTGTGTGTGTGCTGTAGGAGCATCTAGTATTTCTAGGTTTGGCACTACACGTCCGCCAGCTACATCATTCCCCATTAATAATGTAATCTCTTTCATGGGGAATTCCGGGCACACAACTACAGGGAAAACTCTATTAACTATTTCCGACTTATTATGCACACGATGTACCGGTCTGGGCACATACCCCATCTCAATACCTCTGATTACCAGGTTATACCCACATGAAGAGGTTTTGGAGAAAGGCAGCGCATCAGCTAATATTAGTGTCTGAGAGCCCCCGTGTCTCTCAGAATACGGACTGGAACTTTATCTCCTGCTTTCCCTTTAAAAAAAAACAAAACTGTTAAATACGAATGGTGCAAAACACAAATCTATCCTCTTGGAGCTGGCAACAGCGGGCAGGCATTTGCATGCTGGATTAGCTCCAGGGGGCAGCAATAAGTGGCTTTCGTAACAGTTTGTAAGTTGTTGAAATGAACCTGCTGTTTAGTGAAATAAGTGAGGAGCACTTAATGACCCAAAGAGCAGACAGTACTCAACGCAGGCTTTTGACTCCAAAAATTAGTTGAAATTTGCAGTAATGAATGCATCTTTGTACCAAATCTTTGTATAGGGGGACCAGGTACAGTTGAAACACGGGTCATTTGTAACACTTTCTCCAATCAGGGAGAAGTTAGGAATCGTCTAATTCACTCCTCATATGTTGAGTTAAGTCTTCAGTCTGCGTGTGAAAAAATATTGCCTTCAGACAAACACAGCAAAATCTATGAGGGAAAATATAATTTCGAGGTAAGAAAGTCATTTTTTTTTGCCGAAATTATTTTTGTGACTATATAGCTTGCCTTGTAGTTGAACTCGTTAAACATATATCATGTTGATCATGTGTCTATTTAACGTTTTTTCAAGCAGGTTATTTGTGGTAATGCTTTAGTTGTTAGCTGTATGGCAAGCTAGCTCGTGGATAATGCACTTGGGGTAGGTTGTAACGGTTTGGAAAATGTGATTCGAATGACAACAACTTGTTTTAGACCACATTTGCACCAGGTTAGTCAGGGTGACTGTTCGTGGTGTGGGGAAATCAGAAAAACTTTCAAACATTTGGTTCAGTTTGCTTTCACACTGCATTTTACTCAAGCAAACCAGATGATTAGTGATTAAGATGTTGGTGTAGTTTAAACTTGTGAAATGTCTCCCCATCAATGGCTAATCCAGCATCCATCTTATATCATATCTGTACTGTGAGCACTCGTCAGCCAGTAAAAGCTTGTTGCGTATTGCATTCTGTATTTGTTATTACTGTGTTAAGACATGGAAACAGAAAACATCCAAATGCTTGTTTTGTCCCTTTCTCTCATCCTTTTCCTCTCTTCCTCTGATAATGTCTTCTTGCATTTTTTTTGTAAATTAGTCACGAGGCACCTTCAAAAACGGCCGGTGTGTTTATGTTAGTTTATTAGCATGGGAAGCGAAATAAGATGAATAAGTTGTATAGTGTGATTTCTCAGCCTCGAGACGCTCCTGGGCAACAACGTCTCCAGAAATTGCCAAACTTCTTTGCCGTGGGACCATATCATTTTTGTTAAAAAGTTTGGGCCTCATTTTAAAATGTTCCATTTAACCCCAAGGCCTGTTCCAACTGAAGGGTCAGTTGTAACACTTCATTCCTCGTGTTTGAGATCAAGCCATACATTTTCTGTTTGTGCTGCACAGGCAATTTCCATACTTTTTATTGCCAGACACTTGAAGCGAGTTTCATAGTTGTTTCAACACACTGGGTTAAAAGAACTCAAAGTTAGAGACAGAAATGTCAAAATTGTTACAACTTTCCCCTGTCTACCCTACATTAGATGCATTTAGCACAAGAACAGCCAAGACGGTCTTTTTAAAAACACTTTTAATCCATTTGAAATCCCTTTTAAAAACAGTTTTTACTGTATGACTAAAACAACTATTTAAAAAGTCCCACCCAGCACAGATCAGGAGCCTCATTTTTTAAACTGTGCATAGCAAAGCAAACTACAGGTGTTGTCTGTGGCGCAAAAACGAAATGCGGCGCACTTCAACTTTCAGAGTTATAAAAGCGTACGCACACACTTCCCACACCTGTTTCCATTTAAAATTCAGAATTAACTCTAAAGCGGGTGCACGTGGAAAACACCTTCCAACGCTCACATGGTGGCTAGGAAAGGTCAGGTGAAAGCCTAAAATTAATAGTCATCACATCATTTCCATGACGGCTCGGGAGGGAAAAAGATGGAAGAAGCTGAATTTTTCGGCGTTTGACTGAGATCCTGATGGACCACGTTGAGAAACGTAAAAATGTTTAATTGGTGGGCACTACTTATGTCAGAAAGGCAGAATAGTAGCAGGAGGTGGCAAATGCTGTCATTGCAGGATCCTCCGAAGCAGACGTGTCCTCCGAGAAAGTTGTGCAGGTGGCGAGGGACACGATCGCTGCTATTAACAGTGTGCCCAAGGAGTTGCGGGAAATGGAGACTGTCTTGACGGAAATTGGGACAACATTTAAAAAACGATTGTGTAAGAATAAATAAATAAATACAGAAAATCCACCTCTTGTGTGTTTCATAAGCGTTGCATCACTTCTTGACGCTCCAGTCTGTCGCGCATTGCTGGCTGTGGCTTAGGAGGAAGAGCAGTTGTCTTTCAACCGGAAGGTTGAAGGATCGATTACAGGCTTTCCCTGACT
>JBAMHW010000014.1:27949583-27967569 GCA_037177495.1 Rhadinocentrus ornatus
ATCAATGCCTTCGTCTTGCAGGAACTGCTGACACACTCCAGCCACATGAGGTCTAGCATTGTCTTGCATTTGGAGGATCCCAGGGCCAACCGCACCAGCATATGGTCTCACAAGGGGTCTGAGGATCTCATCTCTGTACCTAATGGCAGTCAGGCGACCTCTGACGAGCACATGGAGGGCTTTGCGGCCCCCCCAAAGAAATGCCCCCCCACACCATTACTGACCCACTCCAAACCGGTCATGCTGGAGGATGTTGCAAGCAGCAGAACGTTCTCCAGTGGCCCATTTACCAATCTTGGTGTTCTCTGGCAAATGCCAAACGTCCTGTACAGTGTTGGGCTGTAAGCACAACGCCCACCTGTGGACTTCGGGCCCTCATACCACCCTCATGGGGTCTGCTTCTGACCGTTTAAGCAGACACATGCACATTTGTGGCCTGCTAGAGGTCATTTTGCAGGGCTCTGTCAGTGCTCCTCCTGTTCCTCCTTGCACAAAGGCGGAGGTAGCGGTCCTGCTGCTGGGTTTATCGCCCTCCTACGGCCTCCTCCACGTCTCCTGATGTACTGGCCTGTCTCCTGGTATCGCCTCCATGCTCTGGACACAGACACAGCAAACCTTCTTGCCACAGCTCGCATTGTTGTGCCATCCTGGATGAGCTGCACTACCCCACTACATATGTGGGTTGTAGACTCCGTCTCATGCTACCACTAGAGTGAAAGCACCGCCAGCATTCAAAGTGACCAAAACATCAGCCAGAAAGCAGGAACTGAGAAGTGGTCTGTGGTCACCACCTGCAGAACCACTCCTTTATTGGGTGTGTCTTGCTAATTGCCTGTAATTTCCACCTGTTGTCTATTCCATTTGCACAACAGCAGGTGGAATTGATTGTCCATCAGTGTTGCTTCCTAAGTGGACATTGTGTTGTTTAAGTATTCCCTTTACAAAGTCCAATATCGTCATGGCCTCAGACACCTCCAACCTGCCCTATAGCCACGGGGTCCTTGGCTACGTGTTATTTGTGACCTTTAGCTTTTCACATGTAGTACGGTGTCTTCGAATCTCTCCCTGATTATTTTTGTTTGTCACCTCTATGAAAAGCATAATATGCCACACTCATAATTAACATGTGGAACAATGCCCTTAGCTGGAATGTGACCCGTTCGTTTGCCTGCTCGTGTTGTACGTTCTGGCTGTTTTCCTTTTGGGCCATCTGCTCATAAAAACATAATTTACATTTTAATCAAAGACCATGACTCTTCCTATGAGCAAGGCAAGAAAAAGCTGATGTCAGACTTCCACATCTAGAGGCCTTTGAATAAGGAGGGTAAATCATCCACAGTCTTTCTAATCCATATGGTAAAAATGAGGGCATATTTTCCATTGCTTCCAATGCCTTTAGCACAGTTTTGCGAAGATAAATTAGTTTTGCTTTGTCTCCACGTCAGAAAAGCAAGTATGTAACAAAAAAAAGGTGTTTAAATGGGGTAGTGTTCAGGGTTTTTTTGTACTTGTTATACATTACAGCTAACAGATAGAGCTAAAGAAAAGTGACCTGAAATGTGCAATATATTGGCTGCTTAAAACAATAATAGGAAAAGAAGTCACTGTAAAAACTCATCATATAAAGGTTTAATTGTCTTTAACGTGTTATTCCTCATTGCTCTGTACAAAATAAACAAACTAAAATTAAAACTATATGCAAGACTACACACCACTAGAGGAACACTGAATCAGAAAATTGGACTTTAAATGAGCTGAACCTTTGTGGATTAAGAGTGGGCAAAGTTGGCAACTAGCCCATTTCAGACTCTTAAGTGGTCCCTGAATGGGTCTCCCCATGTGACAAGTCCCTTTTTCTTAACTTGATTAATTGTTAATATGCAAAACCAAATGGAAAAAGTAAATGCACCTCTAAGTTCAGCTAAGTCTGGTGACAGTGTTAATCTGAGTGCATGAACTAGTTTCTTAATGCAGTTGATCATTTCAGTGATGTTCTACTGTATGCTTCAAATGAGACACAAGAAGAAACTGATTGTAGGAAATTACTTTTTCTTAAAGATATAATGAACACTGTGTTCTTAAGATTTTTTCCAGACAATGCCACCATACTTGGTCTACTGTTAATCAAGACTGGGTTTATACAAATCTGAGATGCAATCAGTTCTACACACTTTCCATAACTGGTGGAATAACCACAGCGCGGATTCAGCCTCCAGAACAACATTAAAACATCTGTGAGAAGCCTTCTATCCATCCATCCATCTATCCATCTATCCATTCATCCATCTGTTTATCTATCCATCTGTCTATCTATCCATCCATCTGTCCATCCATCCATCCATCCATCTATCCATTCATCCATCTGTCTATCCATCCATCTGTCTATCTATCCGTCCATCTGTCCATCCATCCATCCATCCATCTATCTGTCTATCCGTCCATCCATCCATCTGTCTATCTATCCATCCATCTGCCCATCTATCATCCATCTACCCATCCATTTGTCCATCTATCCATCAATCCATCCATCTGTCTATCTATCCGTCCATCTATCCACCCATCCATCCATCTGTCTATCTATCCATCCATCCATCCATCCGTCCATTTATCCATCCATCCATCCATCAATCTGTCCATCTATCCGTCCATCCATCTATCTGTCTGTCCATCTGTCTATCTATCCGTCCATCTATCCATCTGTCTATCTATTCATCTATCCATCCATCCATCCATCCATCCATCTGTCCATCTATCCATCCATCCATCCATCCATCCGTCCGTCCGTCTGTCCACCCATCCATCTGTCTATCTCACCATCCATCTATCTATCCATCCATCCATCCATCCGTCCATCCACCCATCCATCTGTCTATCTGTCCATCTGTCCATCTGTCCATCTATCCATCCAATCATCCGTCCATCCATCTGGCAGTCCATCCATCCATCCATCTGATCATCCGTCTTGCCATCCATTCATCCATCCATCCGTTTATCACCCATCCATCCCTCCATCCCTCTGTCCATCCATCCATCCATCCATCTATCCGTCCGTCCATCTGTCTATCCATCTGTCCATCCATCTATCCATCTGATCATCTGTCTTGCTATCCATTCATCCATCCATCCGTTTATCATCCATCCCTCCATCCCTCCATCCATCCATCCATCCATCCATCCATCCATCTATCCGTCCATCCATCTGTCTATCTATCCGTCCATCTATCCATCTGTCTATCTATCCATCTATCCGTCCATCTGTCTATCTATCCATCTATCCGTCCATCCATCCGATCATCCATCCATCCACCCATCCATCTGTCTATCTATCCATCCATCCATCCATCCGTCCGTCCGACCGTCCACCCATCCATCTGTCTATCTATCCGTCCATCTATTCATCCGTCTTACCATCCATTCATCCATCCATCCATCCATTTATCCATCCGATCATCCGTCCATCCATCTGTCCATCCATCCGTCCATTAGGGCTGTCAAAGTTAACATGTTAATGAAACATTAACGCAAATTCTTTTTAACTGCCCTATTTTATTTAAATATGCAATTAACGCACATTTCAGCATGTGTGGTTTCAGGAAGTGATGCAGAAATAACGTTGTAGTTCTGAAGCAGAAATTAACACGGAATGGGTCTTTTACACGGAAAGTTGTTTTGCTCCAATGCTCTGCAAGATGGTTCTTAATACAAAACTATGGTAATTTTTGTCTATTGTTGATTTGATATGATCTGAGTTACCACCATAGTACGTCATTTTTTAAATACCATCTGCTGTACAAGCGCACAGCTGATTCAGAGAGCCATCCTCCCCTTCTAAAGACAGTCCATGATGGATAGCTTCTACCGGAAACGTCCTGATGATTCTACAAGCAGAAACCAGCTGATCTGGATAAACTAAAGAGGTTGGAAACGGTGTTAGAGTCCTGCAGGATATTTACTCCTGTTTATAGCATGTTTGTTTCTAAATAAAGGTAAGGCTGTCAGAGTGGTATGAGAGAGTGTGTGTGTAAAAAATAAATAAATAAAAAATAATTATATGTGACACATACGCTTAGAGTCCTGGGAGCCAAATTGAGTTTGAAAACACTGTAGTTAAAATGGTGGCATACATCTGTCAGTCGCCATGTTTGTGTACCCAAGGCTCATTCTAAAAGAATAAAAACACTACTGCTATCCTTTTTAAATTTTTAGATACAAGTAGAAACTATGTTTTAAAATAATTATATATTACATTTGACATTTGAGTTTGTTACCTGCTGCACATTTAAACCACAATTTTATTAATATTGCATTCATTTAGATCATTCTGTCTTCATGATAACTGATTGATGATGTATTTCTTCTCTTCCATGACGTCTCCCCTAATGCTGAAGATTCGTCCCTGGGGAGACCTACATCTCACTTTAAATGCCTCTAAGTTATAGAACACATCTTTTGTGTGTGTGGTGGAAATTGGCCTGGGTCTGTTGCAAATCTGCTGATTGTCACTGTGGGGCGAACTGTTACGTAACTCCTCATTGATTATTTCACTTATGGAAGCAGCAGCCGCATTTATCTCTTGATTTAAAAGTTACTGTTCAGTTGCAATTGTTTGAGTTTGATGGTCTATATGCTGTTTCCATCTAACCTAGGAATACAAATCACTAAGTTATTGATTCTGTTTATAATGGCATGAGAATGAAAAGACTAGGTGTAATAAAAATGTCTGTCAATGGGAGTTTCAATGCAAATTTACTGGTGAAGCTATTTCAAAGGGCCAAATGTATAATCTTTAACTGTTCACATTATGGTTACACTCTCAATGAAAATTATTTATTTCAGGCCCGACTCTTTTCTGGGAAATGGGAAATAGCAGATAACAGCCAAACGTGGGTTTGTAGGATTTGATTTTCAAATTTTAAGCTGCGAGATAATGCCTTGCTTTTTGATTTCTTTTCTTTTTCTCTTTCTTCTTCTTCTTCCTACCAGGGATTATAACACCAAAAAATAGACCCAAGAAAAACTTCAGAAGCTGTGCATTTTGTACTAACGGGAATCTTGTCATCCCCCCTACAAGTTGTACTTTGCTTAAATAATATGTCGGATTTTTCAGTTTTGTGAGGCTAATGTCACAGTAGCAACTCAGAGCAGAGATTCAGTCTTTCTATGGGGATGTGCATGCGTCATCGATTAGGCAGAGAAGTGCAAAGAGTTGACTTTTGTTTCTCAGAGTCGACTCTGGATGGCAACAAAACAAAGAGAAGTAATATTTCCCTCATCTGGACATCAAAGTCAAGCGCACATCACGTGAGATGAAGCTAGCAAACCAGCGGACAAGGACTCACTAAGCCGTCATGCAAATGTTGCAGTTCTTTAGCAAAAAAAACAGACGGAAAGAAGAGATCTGGTTTTGTTGTAGCTTTACACACATGACATTTAGTGACATTTAGCTTACCTGGTAGAGCAGCTGCCCCATTTCAGAGGCCACAGCTCCTCAACACAGCTGGCCAAGGTTCAATTCCCAGCCTGGGGCCCTTTGTTGCATGTCATCCCTCTCTATCTCACTCTATTAAGTGTACAATAAAGACCTAGACAAGCCACAAAATCATTTATTTATTTATATATTTATTTTTATTTCAGGCAGTACTATTTACAGTTAAAAAAAGAAACAAGAGAGACATGCAAATCTATCATCCAACCAAGGGGGGAAAAAAAGAGACAAAAAAACCCGAAAGAAACTAAAAATAGAAAATAATTTGTTGCGTGAAAGGGAGTATCAATCCCACCCCATTTTGCATCCCAAATTTTCAGCAATAACTTTGTTGCTATACAAACAAAGAAAAGTATTAAATTCTGGTGGCAAGTACCATAGACAACAGTTAATAATACACCGATTCAATAATTTTTAACTAACAGTGGTAAAACTGTTTTTTTATAATCAAACGGTAACCCAGGCAGGACAACACACATTAAGATATTTTTTCCATATATTGTGACCAATTGTGCTGGGAATATCTGGCGGAGTCGCCTGTCAGAAAGAGTTTCTATCTCCGGCTTCAACCATCTCCCATCTCTGTGGCTAAGGTAGAAGAGGTGGTTAAAAAGCTCCTCGGTGGCTGGGCCCCGGGGGTGGATGAGGTCCGCCCAGGGTTCCTTAAGGCTCTGGATGCTGTAGGGCTGTCTTGGCTGACACGCCTCTGCAGCATCGCGTAGATATCGGGGACAGTTCCCCTGGACTTGCAGACTGGGGTGGTGGTCCCCCTCTTCAAAATGGTAAATGGTAAATGGACTTGCACTTATATAACGCTTTTCCAGTCAGCTTGACCACTCAAAGCTCTTTACTTGTCACATTCACCCATTCACACACACACTCAAACCCCGATAGGCACGTGGGGTTAAGTGTCTTGCCCAAGGACACTTAGACATGTAGTCAGAGAAAGCCAGGAAATGATCCACCAACCTTTTTCGGTTGGAAGACAACCTCCTTCCTCCTGAGCTACAGCCAGACCGGAGGTAGTGCTCCAACTACAGGGGGAATCACACTTCTCAGCCTCCCTGGGAAGTACTATTCAGGGGTGCTGGAGAGGAGGGTCTGTAGGATAGTCAAACCTCGAATTGGTTCCAGACGGTCCGGGAGGAAGGCCTGAAGGCCGAGACGACCAACAGGATGCCGAAGGCCGGCAGAGACTCTGGCGGTCGGCTACATGGAACTGGAGCAACACATCAGGTAGACGTGCATACCAGGACTCTTGCGGACGACCAGAGGTGTCTTCTGCAGAGACCCCCTCGGGGCCAGCATCCAGATGCCGGTGAGGAGCATCGCCACCAGAGACCCCTCGGAGACCGGAACCAACTGACAGACAGAAGCCAGGGACCGGAGATGAGTGTATCGCTCGGAGACCCCCTCGGGGACCCGAAACAACAGACAGGGAGGAGCCAGGGGCCAGAGGGGAGCGTCTTGCTCAAAGACCCTCTCGGGGACGGAAGCCACAGGCTGGAGAGGAGTGTCATGATCACAGACTAGGAGCCGGGCAGGAACGGGGAGCAAGTGTGGGAGGCTGCAGAGTGACTGGCACTGGTGACACCGGCGTGGAAGCCGGAGGCGACACTGGAGACACTGGCTTTATTGCAGTGTGGGCTAATGTGAGGGTACTCAGTCATTTCTGTGATAATGTGGTATTGAATGTACAATATCCCTATTGAAAAAAAAATATATATATTTTTTTTACTTATGTAAGAGGGGTAATGTGAATATTTTGTATCAGAGACAAACTAAGCAGCTGTTTGAAAACGTGAAAATCCACCAAAAAGCATTTGCTCTATAAAATCTTTTATTTTGAATTATTTTTGTTTTACTTTTCACGTCACTGTTTGAAGTGGATTTAAGCTTTAACTTCCCATCACAACACCTCCTTCTTCTCTAAATTGAGAGTGCTCTGAATGTTCTTTACAGCATGCAAGACATTACTTAATCAGAAGGAAAATCCCTTCAACAACACATTTGCATTAAAAATGAAAGTATAACCCCTATTTGGTGTTCATGCTGTGAAGTCAAATGAGATTACAGGTTATACATTATTATTATTCCAGGTTTCTTTTCAGTATATAAAAATACCACCTTGGGCTGCTTTAAATAGACCTGAGACTAACTGGCTTGTGTTGCAAATGAACCTTTATGCTTTTGTTAATTCTGGCCTTAAATGACACCACCCTTTATAGCATATGACAGTTTGGGTCATCACAAATCCTCACTTTTTCCTCTGACCTCACCTACAGTTCACCAACCCAAACTCTCCAGCATCACAGATTTAGACAGCTGGGGCCATTTGGAGGGCGTGGGTAGCAGGTGGTGGAGAGCCTGCCAAGGAAGGTCACAGTTTGATTCCCTGAAATTGTAAATGTGTCCAGCCACATCAACGCATCCTTGAACATGGTGACAACCAGCCACATGTCAAAATCTTTCTAATGTCATGGATATTGAAATGCTAAAAGGTTGTAGACATCTTTGTTGCTGCATCCGCTGCAGCAATCTATGCTCAAAAAATGAGTTATGCAAGCTTGTAAATTTCAAAAAGGACCAAGTACAGCTTGAGAAACCAAGAGAGAAATGTCATTTTGAAAGCTTGTCACAGCTCTTTGGCCAACTGTTTATTTGAAAACCCTTAAAGTGTGAAGCCTTATTTCTCTCCCCTCCCTTTCTATAACAGCCGTATGATTTGTTTTGCAAAAAATGAAGCACTTGTTAATTCTGAACCTAAACTAAAGTAACCTTCTCTTTAATTAGATCTTTCTGAGCCACACCCATCAGCAGGTTCTTTGCACAGGCCCCCTGAATGAGGTGTCTCTGCATTGTTTTCATTAATCTCACTCTGATGAGAAGGGACTTTGCTTTCCCACAAGATCAGGAGCACTTCATCATACTGCTTTCTTTGACAACTATAATCACCACCTCCTCTCCACAGGTGCTGATAGGAGAAAGTGTTCAATTAGCCCCCTGCTATATTTCTCCAGCATCTGCTGGCACAGTAAGCACTGGTGCTTTGGTTTCAGCTCAGGCTGAAGCGGTCATCCTCATTCCACATGATTTCGCTCTCTGTGGGGGACTTGTTTTATCAGTAAACAGTGCCTCAGTAGCTTTTCCCTGATTTAATTACCCAATTTTATGAAGATGGATACTACTATTTCTTAATAGTGATAAAGTTGGAGTAGTTCATATTTTTCACTTGCATAACAGGCATTGATTTGTGTATGCAGGCTTTTTGGAGATGGTTAGAAAAGCCTAGAAAACCCCAGAAAAAAACATAAAAGAAAGCATGCACTTTAAATAAACTATTATTTCATGCAGTCCCAAAGCCTCCAGTCCTCTGGCTCCAAGCAGTCACTCTCCACCCCTGCAGTGATTAATAGCAGTCTGTTAACTACGTGTAAATGTTGGCCATACATGACTGCAGATTTAGGAGGGCATTGGACTTAAATCAATACCTGAGTTTCAATAACATGATGTCAGAAACTGACAAGAACCACAGTGCAGTAAATCAGATTTTCAGTGAAGCCGAAGAGGAGGAGACCTGCTTCAGTGCGACATTTAGTAAATGGATTTTTAAAATGGGGACATCCAGAGCTGTGTTAGATACCAGGGGGGAGATGTGTGTTTGTTGAGAACAAAGTACAGGATGTAGTGACTAAAGGAGCATCAATCATTGTACCTTAGCAGCCCTATACACAGTATGTTACATTAATAGCCACTTTTTTCTTTTTGTTTGTTTTTGCTTTTGATTTTTGCATGTGTGTGTGTGTTTGTTGCAGGATGTCTACAGGAAATTTTCTTTGCTAAAACAAGAATTCCTTGTCTGAGAGATGAGATACGAGTTAGCAGATAAGATTACAACATAGGCAAGGCAAATTAAGAAAAAAGTGCTTTACATAAAACATTACAAGCATTACAGCGGGGTGCAAGAAGCAATAAAAAGTGCATTAAAAACTGACTTCAAAAGAAATAAAAGAAAATTAAATAAAAACAGAAAGAAAAAGACCTAAATAAAATAGATAAAAAGGACAAAATAAAGTTAATTAACAGTTGTTCTGATAAAAGGAAGCAAACAGAAAAGCTTTTAACCCTGATTTAAAACTGCTGAGAGTTTCAGCAGACCAGCACTTTTCTGGGAGTTTGTTCTACATGTGAGGAGCATAATAGCTCTCCAGGTTTAGTTCTGCCTCTGGGGACAGAAAGTAATCTTGACCTTGACGACCTGAGGGATCTGGTTGGTTCATAACAATCCAGGAGATCCTGAATGTATTTAGGTGCTAAACCATTCAGTGCTTTGAAAACTAACAGCAGGATTTTGAAGTCAATTCTTTGACAGACAGGAAGCCAGTGTAAAGATCTGAGCACTGCAGTTATATGATCTATTTTCTTGGTCTTAGTGAGTACTGGAGCAGCAGCGTTCTGGACTAACTGCAGGTGTCTGATAGACCTTTTAGGGAGACCTGTGAGGACAGCATTACAGTGGTCCAGTCTACTAAAGATAAATGCATGGAAAAGTCCTGCTGATTTTATTTTGTCTTAATTTTACTCATCACTGTTCATGATGTCATGTTTTCCTTTACCATACAATGCGTTTGAGCATATATGAGAAAATCTCTTTATATATATGTTATATAATTCAGTCCTGCTACAGATGTCATACAACATCATTAGGCCAGGTCACTTTTCATGCACAGAAAAAAAGTCGCTTTATAGGCCTGTAAATCATAATGTCCTCTTTTAATGTAAATCAAAATGAGAATATAATTGATTGATTTCTTTAAAGCAAGGTCACTGAACCTATCTCCAGCAACAATCTGTGTCTATGTCTTTAGTGCTGTCCTTCCACAGTGACCTGCCTGTGCTGTGAAGCCATCTAACTGATTCACAGTAAAGCAAAAGCTGAGCTAAAAATCCTTAAAGCTCTGCTCTTTTTTTAGCTCTGTACTTCCTCTGTCACAGCTGGTCTTGAGAATCAGTATGCTCTGGCTGAAACTCTCTCTATCATAACTGTTCAGCATTTGACCTATAGGAGCTGTAATTGAAGGGCCAGTGGCATGCTTTTCTTTGTGTTTTGGGCTCAGGTGGGTTTAGATGCAGAAAACCTTAAATATATGTCTGAGTAAACATGTGAGGTTTTTTATTCAAAAGTCTTCATGTATATTAATGAAACATCTTTAAACTGCAAATAGTCAGTCTATTGTACTGCTTCCCTTTCTTAATTTCAACATTTTTGCAATGTTCTTGTAATCCTTGGATGTATGTTCTTTATGATGACATGTATATAACACGCCCATTCGTCCACATCATTTACACTGGCAAATTGCATCACAGCACAGTAACACTCGGGTAGGCTACTTAATTTTGGCATTAGGTTGAGACTTTAGAAATTAAAGCTGAGCATACAATAATGCAATACCAAGTGAAGGCATGCTTTGCTATCTTCCTTTAAATCTTGGCACAAAACTCGTAAATACTGGACTAAATCATAGTGATGCACTTCCACCTACTGTTCATAGTTGGAACGGACTTTTCCAGGACATTGATGAAATAGAGCAGTGGTTTTCAAACTGGGGGCCGCAAGATAATTTTGAAAAATACATAGCTGACATTTATATAATAAATTTGGGATTTTTACTAGGAATGTCAAAATAAACAATTAATGAAGAGATACATCTTTAAAATTAGACCTTCATTTCTTAAACATTAACTCATAAACAACAAAGTTAGCACACCTGCCACATTAAAAATCTGAATTTGATATTATCTACACGGGAGAAGCTGATTTTAGGCATGTAGGTGCGGCCAAAACCCAATTTATCCTCCTTATTTATGATGCTGACAGTTGTTTCAGCCTTACATTTAGAGGATGGCTGCAAGAGGACCCTTTTGATAAATTAAACAATTAATCACTAAGTTGTCGCATGTCGGTGGGGTTTGCAAACACCAATGCATCTTATCTTGTGGGAATGTGGCTCAAAAAGTTTGAAAACCACTGATATAGAGCACGGATCATCAACTCCAGACCTCTTAAGCCAGTGTCCTGCAGGTTTTCCTGCTGCATCAAACCTGACTCAAATAATAGGTCGTTAAGGGGCTTGTACAGAACTTTATGAGCTTCTGGAGAACCATTATATTTGAAGCATGTCTGTAGAAGCAGGGAAACATTGAAAACCTGCAGGACACTATCCCAAGAGGTCTGCTGTTGGTGATCCCTGTTATAGAGTTTAATGGCTTATCAAGACTAATTATAGCTATCAGTGACTAGTTTATATGGAGCACTGGGTCCGCCTCCATTAAAGAAGACTACCCCCTTAAACATATATTTATTAGATCATGTAAAATGTTTAGTTACATTAACATGAAATACTCATGCAGTGCGAGAACTGCTTGTATTTATACTGAAAATTACATTCTGTGTAAATATTGTTTTATCTGCAAGGGGCTCCAGCCAAAATAGATGTGTATGTGACAGCTTAAACTTTTGGCAAACCTGAGGCTGCTCTCGCATTGGCTCTGTGCAGACAACTAAAGACAACTAAAGAACTGTCTTTAGTTTTAACTCTAAGAGGTGATGAGTCTCAACCTCAAGGTAATTAAAATTTTTGTTGCGTGACATTAGGCATTAATGGATTTTAGTACAAAAATCATAGATACACTGAATGAAAAGGCAGCTAAGGACAGCTACCAAATATGTTGAGTTGATTCATTTGTTTACTGGGGAATCAAAAATATCAACTTGTTGCTTCGAACTGCTCAAAGTTTGCATAGCGGTAAGTTTACATGCAGTGAACGAGCCATTTTCGGTCCTGGAAAATTGAGTTTCGTATTTTCTTCTTCTTTCTGTTTGGTCAGTGGTTGCTTCAGCGAATATTACCGCTAGCAAGCAGTTCACTGTCAACTGCGTGACATTGTGAAATGCAGAGTGGAAGCAAAATAAAACCAAATGAAGGTGCAAAACTTTTCAGAATAACCTGCCTGATCAAACCGAGTCCCCTGGACTGTCCTGCTGTGGACTGAGAGTAGCTCGTAACTTCCTTCCTTCAATTATTTACCTCTCTGCTCTTACTTTTTATCTATAAATTTGTGACAGTATTGGTGTCATTAACTTGTGTTTCTCTTCTCTTTCAGCAGGTCTCCCTGCTAAAAGTTGTGGTACTTGTTGACCCCTCCTGTCTCCTCCAACTAGTCGAGACAGATGGCTTCCCTCCCTGAGCTGGATTCTCCTTCCTGGGAGGTTATTTGTTTTAGTTTTCCACTGTCGCCCACTCGCCTGTCGTCCTGTGAATGCTCAGGATGTGGGATTGAACCAAAGACTAGATTCGATATAATCCAATGTTTTTTCTTATCCAGGGATATCCAGGGAAACTGAACTTATATGGATTTGGTTTAATTGGATCAAAATGAATTGGCTTCAATTGATCATGTCCGCAAAGTGCCTTGAGATGGCTTTGTTGTGAATTGGTGCTATGCAAGTACAGGTGAATTGGATTCAAATTAATTTCATACAACTGTATCTCTACATATACTTGACGGACAGTCATGGATGATTTATTCTCCACATAATCACATTTAAATCCATGTGTTTCACTTGTGTACAAAAAAGTTATTATCACCATAAAGCACGGTGTTCTCAAACATCCCTTTTCTCGTTGCTATTATGAAGCAAATAAGTCAAACTCATATTTTTGTACATGCTCTATATGCTCCACATTATTGAACAAGCTGCCTGGAGAGGATGATGACGATCCTCAGCAGAAAAACATTAATGATTTTGGTCTTTCTGCTTCACAGTGATTGCGGTGATCACTCCTAAGTGCTCCTGTGACAGAGGTATTGATTTACTGTGATATTCATCATGCAGGTCTTTGTGTTGCACATTTGCTAGACCAATGTGCATTTCTTCGAAACTTCCTTTAATGAAATATGATCAAAACATGAAGCATTGCGTGACAGCATTCGTTAATAGCTCACTTTTCTAAGAGAAAAATCTATTCAGCTAGAAAAGATGAAACTAGGTAGTCACATTACCAGAAAATGCAACAAGTTATTCAAATCCCCAGGAAATATGCTCATGAAATCCAATAACTGATTTTAATTAATACTTTTCTATTAGGAAAAAATGCAGCAAGGCCATAGCAAATGCAAATATGAAAGGAAAATGCTGTATTAGTCTCACTGGAGCACAGGGCAAGCTTCAAGGTAATTAGATGTTGCTAACATCATGTAATGACTGCACTCCATCTAAGCAGTAACCTCTAACACAGTGTGCTATATTGTCTTTAATCCTAGAAATGTTCATTTCTCCAAAAATGGACTCACATGTGTCTGGGTTAGATGTAAAATGAAAATTAAATGAATAAGGCAAAAGTTGATGTAAAAATAAAACAAACACCGTATTTTCTGCACTAAAAGGCGCACCTAAGAGCCTTAAATTTACTAAAAAATCGGCCGTGCGCTTAATAATCCGGAGCGCCTTATGTGTGCACTGAGTTCCAAAATGGGTAAAAATGTTGTGCAACTTTGGTAAGCGCTCTGCTTTACTGACTGTCGGACCACGTACAGCAGTACGCTTACCTCCGTTCAAAGTGAAGTTGCGAGCAGCATGGGAGCGATGGATGACAGACGGCGAACACACCTTCACTAAGACTGGGAGGCAGCGCCGGGCGAGTTACGCCACCATATGTGAAAGGATTGTGGATGCCTGGGCTAAAGTATCTGCTTTAACTGTTGTCTGAGCTTTCGCGAAAGCCGGCATCGTTGCTGAACAGCCACCTGACAACGAGACTGACTCCGACAATGACCCCGGCATGTTTGATGGCGAAATTGCCCAGCTGTTCAATTTAGACACAGAAGATGAGGACTTTGATGGATTTGTGGGAGAAGATTGATTAAAAAATAATGTGAGTGTATTGTTAAATAGTAGAATAAAGTTCAACTAAACTCACTGTTTTGCTTCCGTTACTTTTTTTTTTGTTGTTTGCAGACTGTATGTTTTAGCATGCGCCTTGTATGTATGGGTTAGGTACAGAAATAGGCCCCGTAAATGAGACTGTGCTTTATAATCCGGTGCGCCTTATGGTGCGGAAAGTACGGTAATGATGCTTTATTAATCATGTGATATAGGGTTGAGCCTTTAATCTTCAACAAATGTGCAAGAAAATCATTTTAATGTTTGAAAATAATGTTTCTGGGAGAAATTTTGTAAGGGATTTCCATGATTTTCCCAATAACTTAATCAATTTACGCATAAAAAAGTGCAAAGGTGCAAGCCTGAGCAGACACTTCATCTCAGATTCCTCAGACAGCATCAAATTATAAACTGTCATTCATCACTAGGTGTGTTTTCATTACCCCTAGAATCGCGTAAAAACTAAACGTCACAATAAAAAGAGAGTTTCACTGAGAACCCTTTTATATCCCAAGGTTTTCATCCAGATCCCACACAGGGTTCCACTGAGAACCCGTTTATATCCCAAGGGTTTCATCCAGATCCCACACAGAGTTCCACTGAGAACCCGTTTATATCCCAAGGGTTTCATCCAGATCCTACACAGGGAGTTGCACTGAGAAATCTTTTATATCCCAAGGCTTTCATCCAGATCCTACACAGAGTTGCACTCAGAACCTGTTTATATCCAAAGGGTTACATCCAGATCCCACACAGAGAGTTCCACTGAGAACCCATTTATATCCCAAGGGTTTCATCCAGATCCTACACAGGGAGTTGCACTGAGAAATCTTTTATATCCCAAGGCTTTCATCCAGATCCTACACAGAGTTGCACTCAGAACCTGTTTATATCCAAAGGGTTACATTCAGATCCCACCGGGGAGTTGCACTGAGAACCCGTTTACATCCCAAGGGTTTCATTCAGATCCCACACAGGGAGTTGCACTGAGAACCCAATTACATCCCAAGGGTTTCATCCAGATCCCACACACAGAGTTGCACTGAGAAACCTTTTATATCCCAAGGGTTTCATCCAGATCCTACACAGAGTTCCACTGAGAACCCGTTTATATCCCAAGGGTTTCATTCAGATACCTTACAGGGATTTGCACTGAGAACCCGTTTATATCCCAAGGGTTTCATCCAGATCCCACAGGGAGTTGCACTCAGAACCCGTTTATATCCCAAGGGTTTCATTCAGATCCCACAGGGAGTTGCACTGAGAACCCGTTTATATCCCAAGGGTTTCATTCAGATCCCACACAGGGAGTTGCACTGAGAACCCGTTTATATCCCAAGGGTTTCATCCAGATCCCACACAGAGTTCCACTGAGAACCCGTTTATATCCCAAGGGTTTCATTCAGATCCCACACAGGGAGTTCTCCCAAGATCCCTTTTATTTTCAAATGGTTTTTTGTCTACAACACAGGTAGACATCTTTTATGAGGATTTCGCCAATAACCCTCTTGTCTTTTAATGGTTATAGAAAATAATTGCTGCAAAGAAAAAGCATCCAGCTGCATTCAAATGCTTGTTTTCACAATGATTGATTAGGAGGGCATACTCTCTGAGGAGAGGTTATGTTGGTCCTGTGGAGAATAAAGGTGAGCATAGGCCAGTGGATTAACCGCTGTTACCGACAGACAAGCGTTTGCGTTGTGGTTTTTATAGGACAACAGTGACACTGCAAATTCATATGATCTCACCCAAAAAGGCACTTGCAATGTCACCAAAACCCTCTTTATCAAGCCAGTGCAGATATTCTAGCTTTCCCTATGAAAATCTTTAGCTAGTCATGCTTGTTAAAATATGATTTAGCTTACCGTGATTCTCTAAGGTTTCAGATGTCGTCACACTTAACCCTTCTCCTAATCCAAATTCCTGCACAGGTGATCACGAGTGAACAGTAATCACCACTTACATGTCACACCAGTTTTGTCAATATGGAAACCAACACTCAGCTCCCACAGGGCAGTGGTACACCTGTCTTACGCTGATTTGATTAAACTGGGTGCCTGTATGTTGAAGGTTTAGTGGATTGGAGCTTAGATCCCATTGGAATAACTAGTGAGGCATACACTACTCACAAAAAGTTAGGGATTTTTCACTTGTTGAAGATGTCAGAACAGACTTAAAATGTACAATGACCTTTACAGGTAAACATAATTACAATTTCTCTACAATTTTGAATGCAAGTGTACAACTGTTAAATGTTCCAGTACTAACTGCACAGCATGCAGTTCTCTAACAAGGTGATCAACTGCAGAGATCCATCCATCCATTTTCTTCCGCTTATCCGGAGTCGGGCCGTGGGGGCAGCTGCCTAAGCAGGAAAAGCAAGACTTCCCTCTCCCCGGCCACATTCACCAGCTCATCCGGAGGGATCCCGAGGCGTTCCCAGGCAAGCCGAGAGATGTAGTCCGTCCAGCATGTCCTGGGTCTTCCCCGGGGCCTCTTTCCGGTGGGACGTGCTCGGAACACCTCACCAGGGAGGCGTCCAGGAGGCATCCTGACCAGATGCCCGAGCTACCTCATCTGGCCCCTCTCGATATGGAGGAGCAACGACTCTATTCTAAGCCCCTCCCGGATCACAGACCTTCTCACCTTATCTCTAAGGGATAGCCCGCCCACCCTGCGGAGAAAACTCATTCTGGTCGCTTGTATTCGCGATCTTGTTCTTTCAGTTACTACCCACAGCTTGTGACCATAGGTGAGGGTAGGACTGTAGATCGACCGGTAAATCGAGAGCTTTGCCTTTTGGCTCAGCTCCTTCTTCACCACGACAGACCAATGCAGCGTCCGCATTACTGCAGACACGGCACTGATCCGCCTGTCGATCTCCCGCTCCATCCTTCCCTCACTCGTGAACAAGACACCGAGATACGTGAACTCCTGCACTTGGGGCAGAACCCTATTGCAAACCCGGAGAGAGCACTCCACCTGCCTGTGGTCTCGGATTGAGGTGCTGATTCTCATCCCTGCCGCTTCACACTCCGCTGCGAATCGCTCCAGTGAGAGCTGAAGATCACAGCCCGATGAAGCCAACAGAATCCTATTTTGGCTTCAATCCTGAGGCCACCAAACCGGATCCCCTTAACACCTCGGCTGTGCCTAGAAATTCTGTCCATAAAAGTTATGAACAGAATCAGTGAAAAAGGGCAGCCTTGGCGGAGTCCAACCTGCACCGGAAGCGATTCTGATTTACTGCCGGCAATGCTGACCAAGCTCTGACACCGGTCGTACAGGGACCGGACAGCTCGTACAAGTGGGTCCGGCACTCCGTACTCCCAGAGTACCCCCCACAGGAGTCCCCGGGGGACACGGTTGAATGCCTTCTCCAAGTCCACGTAGCAAATGTAGATTGGTTGAGCAAACTGCTCCTCCTCAATCCGAGCTTCGACTATCCGACGGACCCTCGTCTCCAGCACCCCCGAATAAACCTTCCCAGGGAGGCTGAGGAGTGTGATCCCCCTGTAGTAGGAGCACACCCTCCGGTCCCCCTTTTTGAAGAGGGG
>JBAMHW010000014.1:27997712-28011803 GCA_037177495.1 Rhadinocentrus ornatus
GACAGACTAACTGTTGCTCCCAGAGAGTGACAGAAAGCTTTCCATACCTGGGACGTGAATTGAGGCCCTCTATCCGAAACCACGTCCACCGGCAAGCCATGGAGCCGGAAGACATGGTGTACCAGTAGGTCCGCTGTTTCCCTGGCAGAGGGGAGCTTTGGAAGAGCAACGAAATGCACCGCCTTAGAGAAGCGATCCACAATATACGTAAAGGTTTTTAAGATCTAACAAGCAGTTGTCTAGCCTCACAGATAGTAACCACTACAATATGTTGCAAGCCAAAACAAAGCCAAATGTTGAGAATTACATTTATCACTTCATAAGAAGAAGAGAAGAATAAATTTACTGTTACACCGACAGTGTGAGGAACCTCATTTTCCCTAAGTTCAGTCCGTGCTCTTGTCACATGCATCATCTTATGTGTTGCTGACCCCTATCTGCCTTTCAAAAGGCCAACAGGTGGGAATGACTCACAAACCTGTTAGATGTCCAGGGGCTGTACCAGGTTGCTTATGTAATCAAGGCCAATCTTCACAACAGCAACAAGATGATAATAATATCGAGAACATCTTCACATATAAAGCTGGACATCTGGGACACACTGTCCATCAGTTGTGACAGTAGCTACGTTTACATGGATAAATATTTCATACATCCGATTGAGATCAATCTGATCAGAGATTTCAGCTGACGTGTTTACATGAGCTAAATAAAGGGATCCGATCAGCTGTATGACGGACAGATTCAATATGATCGTAAAACTTCTGACATGCACAATGCCTATTAGTTTGTTTTCTTTTTCTTTGTTTTGAACATTTGGCTATTAAAAAGCTCAATAATCCTTAACTCTTTCAGTTTCTAACAAAAACGTATGCACCTCCCATTCTGTTTTGCTGCCTTTCTTGAAGTCTTTCCTGAAGCTCATTACATCACGTAACCCCAGGTGGTTCAAGCATGTGCAGAAATAACATCTACCGCAAAACGATCGGAATGAGTGTACACATGGTTATTTTTTCCTGCTAATCCGATCTTGAAAAGGTTTCAACCACCCCTCTCGATCGGATTGAAAATTCTTTTCAATGGAGGCCGATCGGATCAGCGGACATACTTACATGATACATTTTTTTTCTGATTGGACGCTTGATCGGATCAAAAGTTCTCTTGTCTGTGTCTTGTCAATGTAGTCCCTCAATCTCAATATTACTGGAATTGTCAAATGTACTTTATTTTCAAATAAATTTATTTAATTACTAATTTGTAATGTCAGTTCTGCTCCGTCTGTGTAATGAGTAACAATAGTAAATGGTGTACTGTTTTTCCTTTTGCTCTGTAAACTTGGGGCTGCAGGCATTTGGCTGTCTGAGGAAACAATAGCTGCATGCAGTGTGTTGACGGGCCTTCCTCTCTTCTTTGAAAAGACAAGTTAGCTCTATTTGTGGTCATGACATAAGGTAAACAACAACATTAAAACAACAAAATATACAAAAAGCAAGGTACATGCGTTGGCCTCACCGTTTAAAGCTGGCATTCCTTAATGATGGCACACATATATTTGCATGCAAAATAAGAGGAGGCATTATGCAAAAAGGTAGGCAGCCGTAACAATTATATAAAACTTTCCTAAATTACACAAGCATTTGTCTTAAATTTTGTTTTAATACAACTTTATAAAAACAGTAACAAAATCCCTATTTCAGTTTCATCAGCACAGTTTTTCTTCTATTTTCCCTATTTTGAACACTGAGTTTGACATTTCCACAAAGATCTAAGCACTGACATATGAAAACAGTAACAAGACTGAGAACATAGCATTTATTAAACACTAAGTCAAAGATGAGACACAGAGCCTACATGACAGTAATTACCAGTGAAATGCATCACACAGAGACAGTTAGCAGATTGAGCCCTTTTTGTGTGTGTTTTGACACAGTGAGTCGATTTCATGGCAGTCATGTCGAAATGACTTCGTATTTCATCAGGCTTCATTTTCACCATCTTTATATGTTTGCCCTGTGATGACCTGGCCAGGGTGTACCCTGAAATACATGTGAATAAGCAAGTACAGAAATGGATGGATGGTTTCAAATTTTACTGAAATAAAACCTATGATGAATTAAAACAGTAACTCTCATCAAATGCAAGGTAAAGAATGGTCAAAGATGGCCACAGACTGAAGATGGAGGTAGAACACTCAAATCACTGCAAATAAAAGAACAGATGGTGGGTTAGAAGAGCAGCAACAGTGAGCATCTCCACCGCCACCCTCTAGGTCCACAAGGACACATCATTTAACCCAGCGAAGCAAGAGTCACATTTCAAATCAACCTTCATTTATAAAGCACTTTTCATGCTAAAGGCCACACAAAGTGCTTTACATGATAAAAAAAAATAAAAAAAAATAAGCATATTTCAATTCATGCATTTTAAAAATAAAACAAGCCTTTACACACATCAAAATAGAATTATATGACAAATAAAACTAATGAAACTCTTTCATCTTTAACGTATAAAATGATAAAAGTGATAAACATGGCTTTATGCTGCTGTAAGGAAACAATATCATGGGGATCCGTCTGCACCAGGAGCCAGTCCTCCAATGTCCTACAGCGGCCGCGGCAACCACCCCAATCAGGGCAGACTGGGACCCACACCACTGTCGTAAGGCTGCAATGAAGGGCCCCAGCCATCCAGACATAGGCGACCTCCGCGGCAATAACACCCAGACCGAGCACGCAAAGCCCCTGGCAATTTTTTGGTTAAAAGCTAAGCTAAAAAGGTAGGTCTTAAGCCTCTTTTTTTAAAAAAACATGAATGGTCTCTGCAGCCCTGAGGTTCTCTGGCAAGCTGTTCCACAATTAAGGGCAGCAACAACGGAAAGAGGCCTCGCCTTATGTTTTGGTCCTCACCCTTAGAACAACTAAAAGGCCAGTACCAGGGGACCTCAGGGTCCACGAAGTTTCATACTTTAAAAGAAGGTACAATGCAGTGATTTTAAAACTTGTGTAATGTGTTCTCTCCCACTGGCCCTTGTCAGAACTCGTGCCACTGAGTTCTGAAGTAGCTGTAGCTTCGAAATGGACTTTGTGAGAAGACCAAAGAGCAGGGCATTAAAATAATCTAATCTACTAAAAATAAAAGCATGCATCTGCACCCCAGTGCTGGCAGGAGAGAAAAAGGGGCGGACTCTGGGGATGTTTTTAAGATGATAAAATCCAGTTTTTGTTACATTTTTGATGTGAGTAAAAAAAAAGAAAAAAAAAAAAAGAAGATTTCTCACACACTGAAAAGGATTAAAATGTTGTAATTTTGATAAAATGATCTCTTTCTTGCCCTCAGGACTTATAATTATAATTAAGCTGTAAGAAGTTCTCTGCCATCCATGACCTTATATCTAAATTACAGTTTAAAAGGACATTAACTGGCTCTAGGTCATCAGAAGACACAGCGATGTAAAGCTGTGTGTCATCACCACAGCTATGAAAATCATTGCCGTGTCTTCTGATGACATCCCCAAGAGGAAACATGTACAAATTAAAAAGTATTGGGCCTAAAATCGATCCTTGGGGAACCCCACATTTGATTTCCTGGATCTCTGAGGAGCATGTATCCATACTTACAGAAAATTGATGATCCGCAAGCTAAGAGTAAAACCCTTTAAGAACAATTCCCTAAGAGGCCCACCAGACCTCTGAGTCTGTCTAGACGTCGACACTAAGGTCCAGTAGAAAATTTGTCTTCTTCAGAAGGGGCCTCACCACCACTGTTTTAAAGGCAAGACACCCGTCTGAAGAGGGAATTTTACTATGTTTAAAAGCTGAGGCTCAAAGAAACCATAAAATGTTTTTAAAAGTGATGTGGGAATTGGGTCTAAAAGGCAGGTTGTTGGGTTTAGTTGGGAGAAAAATCGACCAAGCATCTTTGCATCCACCAGGACAAAACTCGCCAGTGTTTCCTCGGGTAAAAGCAAAGCTTCAAGATAAAAGACTGGATCTAATAACATAGATTTTACTCCTGAAGTGGTCTGCAAAGTCCTCACATGCAGCATCCGATGCAACCGGCATGAAGGACTTGTTTAAATCTGTGTTTGTTAAAAGATCAATGGTTTTAAAAAAGAGTTTTCTTCCCTGTTTTACTGAATTGTTGTAAATTTTGAGTGCTTTAAAAATTTCTCGATGGACTGTTAAATTTGTTTTTCTCCATTTCCTCTCCGCTCACCCGCAACTTCTTTTTAAATCGTAAATTTCACGCAGAAATGCATTCACATCATATCAAAAACAACCTCATAGAAAATGTAACAGGAATATTTAAATAAAGATTACAAAAAATTCAAATTTAAAACTTACACCAAAACAAAACAGCACTGTAAAACATCCCAGAGCAGCGGAGACATGTTAAAGCTACAGGTAAAGCATGGCAGCACAGTCTTACTCATCAGCTCTTAAGTGCTCAGTAGATGACGGGGGTTATTCAGCAGAGTCCTGTCAAACAGTAATAAAATGTTCCAGAGACCACAGTTGACAAGAGGTTACAGTCAAAGGTGCTGTTTGATAGAGGCTTGGTACACAAAATACAACTTAGTGGCAGCAGAAAAAGCAAAGACCACAGTGTACAAGGCCTGTCCTACACACTAAAGTATAGTTGGGAAGGAGAAAAAAGGCCAATCTGGACATACAGAAGCTCCAGAGGAACACTTAACTGGCTAAACATGAAGGGCGTTTGACAGTTTACATAACGCGAAATGACATGATCATGGTTCTGAAAGCCAAATCTGCATTTAATTTTAAGAATCAATCAGAATCTTTTTTTCATCATATAAAATGTGCAACAGAATTGAATGCTGTTTCATTCATTAATTTTCTATTCTGCATAGTCCAATTCAGGGCTAGGATTGAAGTCTATCCCAGCAATTAGCAGGTGAGAGGCAGGATACACCTGGACAGGTTGCCAGGCCATTTATTTCAGCAATAACCCCTGATATTAATTCTTTTTTCTTTTCTGCTGTGGTCCAAAGTAGCTGCTGCTTGTTCTGGATTGAAACAACATCATAGTGAAAGTCAGATCTGGCTAGCAACTATTTGTGACACTGATATTTAAGCTAAAAAATATGTGTAAATACTGGACTACAGGGATTAAATATAGATTATTGAAAATTTACAAACAGTGTAAGAAGAAAATAAAGTTCAATAAAGTTCATAGTTTCAATAAAGTTCATAGTTTTTTAGTTGTTATTGTTTTCTTCTTAAGTATATTGCAAGCCTATTCTGTGAATCATAATCATATTGTGTGACACATATTTTCCAAATCATATTATATGAATCTTCTTACACTGTAGCTGTGACTGTTTGTGCGTATATTGTCAGTGGATACATAACTCGTTTTTTTCTTGGGAAAGCTGAACATGACCTTGCTGAGAAGATAATGCAGTTTTAACACTTGGACTGAACCATTGCATCTTCAGGTCACATTTGGCTCTCTTTCGGTTCACAGCTGGTTGTACTCTGCTCACAGCTGTTTGTGTCTGTTTTTGTGCTTAACTCCTTGCAAGTAAATTTTCCCGTTCCTGATTTAAAGTCTGAGATTATTTTTATGCAAATGTGGCATGTGGAGGCTGCTTTGGGAGTTTTGGCTAATGTTAGAATCAGCATTAGGCTAATATTAGTGTTTAGGTGTGGTGACCCTCCTGTCATGCTCAGGAAGGAGTTTCAAATTATGCACCTGGACAGACAGATTACAAGTAAAGCCACATTTTATTAATAAAATAATGCAAAGGATAAGTAAAATAAAAACTGGCAAATCACTCCTAAATAGAACGAAGGTGCAACGGCTGGGTTTTCACCAGGAGTTACAATCCTGGAAACACAAAAAAGGTTAATACATGCCACATAAAGCAAAAATAAAAACAAACCCACGCAATAATGCCCTCTATATCAACAAAACAGGTGTCCAGGTCTAAGCGCACCCACGATGCTCAGATACTACTAGAGTGGACAGTCAGTATACAGGTAGGAAGGGCCAAGTGCCTATCAGGCAGGTGCCAATTCACCTGCCACTGGAGCAGTCAGGTAACCCACACTCAAAGGGTGAATTGCTTCACACACATGTGGCTTTCATAGTGACCGCGATGGCCAGCGGACCGCCACGGTGCAGAGAAACAAAATAGGGGTAAACAATCAGTAACCGACAAGGACCCAACAGGCAAGAAAAAGATACTGGCACTAAAGATTGCAGAAGAGTTGCCTGCAGCAACAGCAACAACAACTGCCGGCATGCAGGCACCCAACCAACTATGCATACTGAAGGGCAACACATGGCCAGATATAAAGGCACTGTGCAATCAGTGCCATATGAGTCACACCACACCTTTATTTAAATGGGTTATTTAAATAAATGTATTTATTCAATGACAATGCTAAACAGAACCGATACCCAGGGTCATCGCCAGACCGGCACATGTATAAGAGGTCTGTGACCCCGTATAATCTCAGGAGCTAACCATCAGACAGTAGGGCATAAGATGATATAACATTAAGAGAAGAGAGTTATCTTTGACCAGGGTTGGGCAAGTTTGGTTCTAGAGAGCCACGATCCTGCAGGTTGTCGATGTGTCCTTCTTTCAACACACCTGATTCAAATAAATCTGTCACTGAGCAGAATGTGATAAGCGGCTGAATCTATTTAACTTGAATCAGGAGTGTTGGAGCAGGAAAACTTCTGAAACGGGAAGAACTACGGCTCTCTAGGACCAAACTTTCCTACTTCGTCTTAGACTAACAGTTCTTGAAAGACAAGTTCCAGAGAGCTCTAAGCTGTCTTCTTATGTTCTGCACTGACTCGTGGATTAAAATATATATAAAAGTCTATGAAGTTCAGCACAATGAGTCATTATTTTCCACCAGGTGTGTTGGAAAAGGGCTCATCGGACTGAACTATATAGCCCTGACCCAGACAGATCGGAACATGCCATTAGAAAATAATATCAGGTTAATTAAATAAAAATTGCAACGTGGAGAAACTCACCCTGACTTTGTCTCAAAGGCTAAATGGAAACGAGGCAACTGTCCTTGACGACACAGCTGAACGAGTTTCTGCTTGCTCTCTGAGGAAGTCAGCTGTGATAACCTTTTTTGTTTAATTCCGAACCAATCTGGAGCGATGCTGCAAATCTTAACACATCACCTCTATTAGTCATTCAGAAAAAAGGTCTGCTATAAACCTTATTGTGACTGCAGGAGGTCGGTATGAACACTGATGCAGACGGGCTGACAGAGCGGCTGCAATAAATGAACTCAACCAATTAATGTTTTTTTTCACTTGTCCTCTCCACTTAATCTCCAAATCCACTTTATTTCAGAGATCAAACCGTGTGTAAAAGATTTAATATCCAGCCCATCCTCAAGAGAAATTACACAATCAATAATTATTTTGATCAAGAAATTTTTAAAGGAGGTGTGATTGGGTCATTTGTAATACATCTGCTAAAATCTTGACAAGATTTGGCCAAATATACGGAAAATAGTGAGAGATGCTACAGTTCTCTATCGCTATGTCTAAATATTTTGTGATGTGTTTCTTAAATTCAGCTTATTGAATATAAACACTCTGTTAACCTGGACTTTGTTCCAAAGAACCTACAAAACAGAAAGGGACTATTTTAATCCAAAATGCTTCAATCGATTCTGCATCAGGTCAATGAACTATAGACCTGATCATCACAGGATTATTTGGGGGAATGAAGGATCTACCTCCTGTTCTATTGGAGCATTCCCTTGAGTCAGCCTTGGTTCAAAAGTCACGTCACGTTTTAGTGTTCTGGACCAAGAAGGGATGATAGTTCTTGCCGGAGGAACTAATTTTAGCCAATACGATAACAGCGCTTCCTTGGCAGTTTAATTGCAGTGTCAGAAGAGCTCTGCTTGATGCACATCCACGGTCTGACGTGGACTTAAGGATGGTGAGTTAAAGACAGCTCGCACAGTCTTTGTGGTGATGGAGGCCATCACCACATGGTGATATGGCAGCAGTGGCCGTGACAGTTTTATGTCTTATTAATTCCAGATAAAAAGAGAAATGAAGGATGGAATAAATGCCTGAAGCAGGTTTGTTGGAGGCTTTCAGCATTGTAATCCTGAGTTACTTTAATTACATTTTTATAGTACTTAATAGAAAGTACAGCGCACTAATAAAGGCCTTTTAAACCTTATCTAAGAAAGTATTTTCCTTTTTTTTTTTTTACCCTGTCCTGTCCAGCATACTAACATACAGAACGGTGGTCTGTGTGCCATATTTTGCTGGACAGATTTGTTCTTCCAAAGGAGACATGTTATATAAATGGCTGCCCTTGATGTTTGGAATATTTTTGTAATTTCTATTATAATCTTATTTTCTTTAAGATATGTCAGGCCGACCTGACAGGGAGAAAGAGGAATAGAGAAAAAGAGAGAAGGACAGAATTGAAATGTGGAAATAAAAGTTAGGCTACCTAAATCAGATCAGTATTCACAAAAACAATATAAACTACCCCAGCACTACATGATGAATAAAGAAAATAGGATAATGATGATATTAAAAAGTACAACAGTACATTACCTGTAGAGAGAAGTACCAACACACAAACATCAACAACATCTAGTTGGAAGCAGATGAAGAGACGAGCACGTTTGTGAGCATGCACGTGTGAACATGCATGTGTGACCATGCAACAAGGACAAAATGTGTGCTTCCCAAAAGCCCAGCAGGTCTACAGAGAACCGAGCCCAGGACAGCCAAAGCAGAGAGAGCACCAACCCCACTCAGCCCAGAGCAGAGGGGCCCCCAGACCGGAGCCCTCCGGCGCGATGGGGCAGGGGCAACAGAGCCCCACACAGGAACCTGACGGAGTCCGACCGCCCCAGCCAACATCTAAAACCACCGCGGGCCACGCCAACCCAACACCAAAGCTAGGTACCCCAGGGACAAGCACATGTCCACAGGTCATCACCCTGCAGCCCCGAGCACATCCCAGGACAAGAGGGCGTAGGAAGACCCCCGCCCCCCTGCCTGAGTTGTGTGTGCTATTTATAATGCAATTTAAAAACTGGAAGGAGCCATGAGGCGGTGGTGGGTCCCACTGCTGCCAGGTAGCAGGACCCCCTCGGGGCTCCCTCAGTGTGTGTGATTGTGTGTGTTATGTGTGTAGTGCTGTAGTGTTAAATGTGCTAGTGTCTAAAGTGTAAATAAAATCAGGGAGAGAGAGTTCACAACGGGAGGGTATAGGGGAAGGGCCACCTCGGTGGCTCCTGTCCGCCCACCCGCCCGTCCTCACAAGGTCCTAAATGTATATTGGTGTCTAAATTGTAATTAATATTAAGTGGGGCAGGCAACTGGGGTCCCCTCAGCCACGTCCACCGAGAAAGCTCTCTCTCCCGGGCGACCAACTCCTCAACTGGGCGCTGTAAGCACCCTCGCTTCCCCAGGACCGCCCGAGGGCAGAAGGGCAAAGGCCCAGCCCGGCCAGGAGTCCAAGGCAGCAACGGCACAGACGCCCACTCACCCCCCGGCAGTCCACGCCACCATCCCAGGGCACCAGAGACCCCAGGTTGCACTCCTATCTTGTCTAACCCAAGGCCCAGTTCCCCCAGCTATCCCTAAGCAGTCCCCGGCGGCAGGGGGAGAGAGCAAGAGAGACGAGAGGAGACTCCTCCAATTCCACTCCCCATGAACCCTAGTCCCACCCACTCCCCACCAGGTCAAATGTAGCCTATATGGTTGACTAGGATTAATGGATAAATCTATCTTCCGTTTTGAAGTAGGTAGGGAATTTGAACCATCTATTTTTGACATTAATCTGTATATTTTTGAAAGTAGCTTTGGAGTACAGAGGTCCATAATTTCTGCTACAATTGGAGGAAGTTCCAGGGGGAATTTTGTGTGTATTATGGTTTTGAGTTGTTAATATTCTAAGAATCTGTTGCTGTTAATCCCATATTGTGATAAGAGTGAATTAAAAGATAAATTGTTTCTGTTGTGGATAATATGTTCAAAGTATTTAATTCCTTTGCAATATCTATCCACAAGTCATCTAGTGGACTAGGTTTAAGCCATTTTAAAACATATTGCAACCTATTGGCTAAGAAGTAATGTGGAAACGTCTAAAAAGAAAGTATTTTCCTTAATACTTTGTGTTTCTCCCTCTGCCTTATATTCATCAGTCACTTTTTTAAGTACACCTTTCCAGGACTGGATTGGACCCACTTTTGCCTTTAGAGCTGCCTTCATTCTTGGTGGCATAGTTCCGGGGTTCTCAACATTTTTTACCTCAGGAAAAAATGTTTCAGGGCTAAGTTTATCATTAGTTTAATTGATCTTACTCTTGGTTTAATTTGTTTTCAATAACTAAACCACAACCCCTTTAGCTACAACCTCATTAAACACATGACATGATATAAGGAGATTGTTGCAAAGATAGTTTTGTGTCATGTAAAGACACCAAATATGCAAAAGTCATAGAATAAAATCAGCCTGCTACAAGAGCATGTTTAAAAGCTCAAATCGGGTTTATTAACTAAAAAATGACCAAACTTCTCATCAAATATTTAAGAGCTGTCCATTAATGACACTGTAGCTTATTTTGTTAACATTTCCTCTTTGTTTTTTGTTTTTTATTTACACCAGCTTTTCTTCCTAAGCATTGGATGTTTGGTTTATAGATTTTTTATCTGGATTCTTGTATTAAAACTTTTTGGCAACTTCTTCAGCTTGAACCAAAACTGCAATGTAAAGCTCATATTTATTTGAATTTTATAACAGAAACCATCTTATTTTTACTTTCTTATGCATGGAAAACATAGCATAACAGGCGCCAGTATTCAGTGCACTTCCCAAAATCCCTATGCTCAGTTCATGTGAATTTCAAAAGCCAGATGTCTTTCAAAAGCTTTAGCTGGGGGCTTCTTGCCTTTTTTACCTACATTACATAAAAACCTTGTATCGATCCAGTAGCGGATATAATATTTGGAAGGCTGTAAAAGTCAAATAAAGACTTGTTCAGATGTCATGGAAAGCTTCTGAGTTGTGCCGATTAACAGAGTTCTGATGTAATGTCCTGCAATGCGTCCTCTGCATGGAGAAACACAATCAGACGCTTTCTGCCTGACTTGACTGACCTGAATTTTCTGCCTGAGCTTCTCTTGAAGTCTCTATTCTTCTAGTCAAATTCCACAGCATGCCACCACAACCCAAAAGCAATGCTGATGTTGTCATTATTAATGGCAAGTCATGCACCTGTCTCTCTGGGCAAGGACTTATTCTCGGCGTGACACTGTCTATCACTTTGTCATGTGTCCTGTCTACCGCTCTCACGTCACCTCGTTGCCTTTGGTGTAGCTCGGATATTTTGAAAAGGAGCACAGCTGCAATGTCTCTGATTTGATCCGTTCCACCCGCTGAAGTCATCACCTGGCAAGCTGCTTCCTCTTTCAAAATGGCCCAGACTAATTAACAGTCATTGTAGCTTGAAGTATTTTAAGATACAGACTGGTGTTGCTGAAAGATGGGAAATGATTACATAACATGAGTGAAGACATGAAAAAAGATTTTTAATTATTGTCTTGGGTTTTAAAACATTTGTACCTTTTATTGGCTTTATCGCTGACTTTTATGTTGATATCTAGTAAGCATTAGCCAGATATTATATGTGGATCATTAGTAAGCATTAGTCAGCACTTTTGTTGATCAATAGTAAGCATTAGCTGACAAAATTGTATTTTGATTAGTAGCTAGCCTAGCTAGCACTTTAATGTTAGCTAGCCCAAGCATTTTTAAAAAAGTAACTAGCATTACCTCGTACATTTATGTTAATCATTAGCTAGCATTAGGTGGCTTGTTGTTGTTGATTATTAGCTAGCATTAGCATTAGCAACCACTTGTAGTTTGATCAGTGGCTAGCTAGCTAACACTCACACATTTATGCTGATCATTAATTAGCATTAGCTCGCAAAAGTATTTTAATCAGTAAATCTTATTACCTAATATATTTAATTTGCTTATTAGCTGATTTATCTATCATGGTGTTTTGAGGTCATAAGACCTTGTGACTTTAATGCTTTATTTTCATTCAGGCAGAGCCAGCTATAATTTCACAGGCAGTTTATTTAAGTTTAATTGACACATATTATAAAAAACGGATTAAGATATCCTTAGACACAGATTAAACAGAAAAAGACTGCCTTCTAGTGGAACAGAACAATCTTTTTAACAGAATCTGATAAATTTTGCAACCCTTGTGTGGAAAAACAAGAGACAGTCTATCTGTGCTCTTATAAGATTTACAGAAGAAAAAGCAGTCAGGGAAGGAGCATAGAGCCGGCCCAGATTTTCTGGGGGGAAAGCCAACAGATTTCCAAAATAGTCCCCGTAGATGCAACTATTTATGTGGGGAAATGAACCATCACTGTATCTAATTTGTGGCAAATTGATCCTGGCGACTCTGCCTGTCATCCATCCTCCTGCTTGTGTGTTTAGACTCCGATTTATACTATGTCAAAAGGGAATGGAGCTGGGAGGACAAATGTGTCTCTTCGCTGCCTCTCTGAGGCCCCTGTCACAGAAGAGCTATGATGGTAAAGAAGCCAGCCAAGGAAGGATTCACTCGTGTTTCATACTTAGAAAGCTCCGCAGGCAGACATCACAGAGAAAAGCCAACCAGCTTGGGTACAATAAAGTGAAACATGGCATGACTAATTTATAAAGAAGTTACTGGTAGTCAAACAGAAGGGAGAAAGAGAGGGAAAAGGGGAATTAACAAGTCTAATTTTACAGTAGAATATAATTTTTTTTTTTTATTAAAACGATGAAGGGTCATATGCCTGGTTATACAACTGTGGAGGTTTCAAATTAGATAATTTTACACCTCTACAGTTGCAGAGGAAGCATTACCAGCACGTGCCAAATAAATGGAGAATGCAGTAAGCATGGGCACTTCCATTCAGGAAAGAAGTGTAATTAATAGGTCTGGTGTAGGGCACATTGTGATTGGAACATCAGTGACTCACACTTGCATCATCTAAACACTGAAACTGGGGTTATTCTTAGAAGAACTGCGTTCACCCCTCTGACAGAGTATGTTTAAAGGTGACTTGAAGATGACAGGGTTTATTTTTGATCTTTTATAAATGTTAGGGGTTACACTGAAAACCACAAAAGGGTTAAATGTCTTTCTCCTTTTCTTTAATTTTTCAGTCAATAATAATAAGTCAGTGTTAAGTGAATAAACAAATAAGAACATAAACATCAAAACCAATGCTCAAAATTAATTAAAAAGATTACAAGAAGTTTGGCCTCTTAGAAGCAAGATATAAAGAAATGGTGGGTGTCTCAAGACTTTTGCACAGAACTGTAAGTCTTTTTGACTTGATTGTGCACAAACTAATTCCAGCTTTCGGCTCAGTCGCAGCTCGACCAGGTGTGTAGAGTGTAGCAAAGCTGGATTTGGAATTCCTGATTAAACCATTAGCCCAAGGAATAAGGAGAATTTTTTTACAAGTCCTGAGGCAGAATTTTAATGTTTAATGGAGGCATTTATTAGACCCGTAAAGTCTAATTTATAAACAGTTCCTAAGGCAAGATTCCTCTGAGTGAAATCTGTCTTAACTACAACTCAGATATTCCTCCAACTGATGCCATGACCACATTTTTAACATGTGAAGCTTCTTGTACAACCCCCAACCCCGAAGGCAAGAGTCTGAGGTTTAGCAGCAGTTGATATCAATTTTGATATTAATTTAATTTATTAATGACTGATTAAAGGTTTTTGAGCTGCTGTTCTTTTACTCCCATCTAGTGGCAGAAAATAGAAACTACAAGTCTCCCTCAAGTCAGCCATTGTTCATTATATACAAATTATTTTATTTACTGATATGGCATACTGGTGAATTTTGAGGTTAATTAAAGCCAATATAAGGAAATATTTACAATTTTACCTTCTTAACAGGTTTAATTGTTTTCTCTTCTTTTTGCTCAAATCTTCTCTCTGAGAGACATAAATTAAATTAAATTAAATTAAATTAAATTAAATTAAATTAAATTAAATTAAATTAAATTAAATTAAATTAAATT
>JBAMHW010000014.1:28021535-28032168 GCA_037177495.1 Rhadinocentrus ornatus
CGGTAACAGACAGACATTAACAAGCTAGTTGCAGGTTCATTGTAGGAGACATGCTCCCCCTGTCCATGGTTGAATCGTCCAGGTTTAGAAAAATACTAGATTAAAATGATTATGAGACAAGTGTGTCCATTTCTTCCCACAGACAGCCATGTTGTTCTGGTGGTCCTAAAGCGGTTTTGTTTACATTTTTTTAAATGCAGTAACGAGTAAAGTAATCTCCTTACAATTTGCAGAAGTAATGAGTAACTAGGAACAAATTACTTTTTTAGAGTAACTACCCCAACACTGTCCACGCCTGATAATAATAGTATTCAACCCACATCAGAGGCTACACTGGATCCATCGGTGGCCTCAGGCAACCCATTTCTGTCCACTTCATAAACCTCTTTGTGGTGCGGTTCAGTCGCCAAACGGGGGAGATTATAGTAATCTGGCACAAAGCACCTCCACTTCAGATTTGGTGACCCCCTTCTGTAAGGCAGGACGCCCATATTAAAACAGCAGATATTGTCTGTCTTGGCAGGTTGACACAGCCAAAATGTGTATGATAGCTTCATGTTGGTGGTTAAAACAGAAGCACTCCCAGCAGCTCAAAGCATTTGTCTGTGTAAGGGGGGCAGTGATGTGGTGTGATCTGGTTGTCTGACTTTGGCCCTTGCTGAAAGCCTGTATATAAACCATGGCTTCATGAGTTCTCAGTAAACCTTTTGGCAGATCTTTTTAGCAGCAGGATTATGAGCAGCAATTCAGCCACCACTGCTGTCAGGGTTCTTTTATCACTGTTATAGAAATATGCTTATGGCATAACGAGTGGAGATACTGCTGCTATAGCAATGCTTCAGCACTTTGCAGATAAAAAAAAGAAAGAAAAAACAGAATAAGGGTTTCTGTATGGCTTCCTTGCAAAAATAGCTACGTAGTTTATGACAAGTTGGCTGCTGAGATTTATGGCTTACCAAACACACGTTTCAGTCCAGGCTGCACAGAATCAGCACAGTTTAGTAGACAATATTTATAGCAGGGCAGAAGGTGAGGGAAGATACCTTGGTGGTACCAGGTGCTGGCAGAGTTTTGCAGCTGCATAGCAAGCCTCTTGGCACAGAGCTGCTTTTTTTTTTAAACATAGCTTGATTTTGTTCATTGTGCTGTGTGGAGTCATTTTCACATAAAAATTAATTCGCAGATTTTAAAGAAGAGATGCTTGAAAAGCTAAATTTTGAGAAATTCACAATCAAAAGCTGCAATAATTTACTACTATAATACGTACAAATTTGTATTGAGCTCATTTGTGGACAAATATGTTTTCAAAAGTCTTGTTTCTGGGCTGCCTGATAAGTCTAATAGTGCTGCACCACCTCAATAACATCTAATACTGTCTTTGTATAGTCAAACATAACAAAAAAACATTTAGTGTGTTTGTCCACAAATCCAAAATAGAGAAAGGTCTCAGTTAGTAATGAGATGGCAATTCCCAATAAAACTGCTCTTATTCACAAGGTTTATCTTTCATTTGTCTGATGGCAAAAGGAGTCTGAAACTTGACCAACCAGAACCTCAGCATCATCTGACAAAATCACCATCCTCATTTCAGTGAGGAGAGTTAAACCAGAGGTTGAAGAAAATTTATTGGTGTACAATAATTAGAATAAATAATTAGACTCTGATGCTACATCAAGGCTTAACACGATGTGGCAGATGATAGGCAAGTCTCAGAGTCCGGACGCTGGGGGTGGGCTTAGAGGAAGCAGACTTCTAATGAGATTGCGGCAAACTGCAGAAGGTGGAGTTGGGGACTGCAGAAGTTTGGAAGGAGAATGAGGCTTAAGAAAAGAATAGTAACAGACTGATTGGTTGTGTGGAAAGTTTTATAGCAAAGGTGAAGAGAGAGTGGAAATGTAGCAGAAGAAAAGCTGCGCAACAAAACAGAGTGATTGAGATGGACCAGAGATGGATGAAGCGTCATGAGTTAAGCATCACCTGTAGAGTGGTTGTCTATATTTACACGAATAATGAATTTCCAACATCTTCTCACACACTCTATGGCCAGGTAATGTGTTTTAACTATTACCTGATTTTTCCTTACTGTTGCTGTCTTGGAGCCTGGTTTATACAGTTCCACAGCAAGGACATTTATTAACCTTTCCTGTCAGAAAGGTGCTACTTAAGTTGTTCTGGTTTTTCTACTTCAGACTTTTGCAATAAACAAGAAACATACAGATGTGAATCAGTTAGATTTTATTAATTCTGTTTGGGGGTTTTTTTTTCCAGGAAGTTCCAGTGAGGTAAAATATGTCTTTTGCAAGAGAGACTGCAGCAGTCAAGCGGTACTTTATGTGAGAGCCTTGGCCAAGAATAAGATTCTGTTTAATCTTGTGTTCCCATAGGCAGCTAAAATGCTCACATAGTGTACCATGTTTCTTACCAGAGGATTCCACTAGGGGGCAGTGCTTCTCAACGGGGGTGATACCGCCCCCCAGGGGCGTTGTAATAACGTCAGGGGGCGCTAGGAGCATTAGCTATGAAAGGGGGGCACCACAGCAAATACTATCAAAAGGAAGTAGACCCAAAGATTGTATACTGTAAAAAGATGACTCACTCAATCCTAAAATATCTTTTATCATCGTAAAAATAACCGGGACTTTAGTGATTAATTTTAAATAAAAGCACTGTCCTTCAAAAAACTGCAAAGGACAGACTTTAGGATATTGTTAAGCTTTTGTGCTATGCCATATGTGTTGTTATGGTTGACGGGTCAAAGGAATCTCATTTTAGAGCGCCTTTTCAGGATTAGTGTATACTTTTTAATGTGCTTTCTAAACTATCCCCTCTACAAAGAGTTTCTTCACAAAGCAGTTTAAAACTATAAGAAACAAGTCAAAACCACATCTAAAATTATAAAAAATAAAAAAAATAAAGAAAAGTGGCGCCAGTATTCTATTGAACATAACCATTTTCATTGGATGCTTTGTAATTATATTTTAAACGGATGTGGTTTATAAATAAGTTCTAATTAAAAAGGGACCTGGATTATAAGTAAGGTCGGCGCTGGCTCAAAAAAGGTTGAGAAGCACTGATGTAGACTGAATAAAGTTGCCAAATTTGTCAGGTATTAACAAAATAATAAACATGACCTGATTAGTAGAGGATATTAGTATCTAAATCATTTTGAGGTTACAGCAGAAAAATAACAGCGGTGGTACCCTAGACTATATGTAAAGCCCCTAAACTAAGCATGTCTTCCAACATTTCCATAATTTTTTACCACTGTTAATCCTCTGACCGTACATCCAGTCACATTGGTCTCTAGTCTGCCACTAGAAGTCACTTGCATATTGCTGCTTGCAGACGCACAGTGTTAATTTCAGGGCATGCGTACAAATGGCGCTTCAGACAAATGCAAAATATGCGAGGCAGCCATGATAATCATGCATAATCTAAAGCAAGTATTTCAGTCAAAGACTGCAGTAACAACCAAATCAACAGTAGGTGGCAGCAGCATATCACACAATCCTCCAACAAATTGAAACAAAGACATTCAAATGCAACAGCTATTTTAATTAGCTTAGGTGATCAAGTTGGCGTTCAGCTGTGGGAAATAGTTACCAATCTCCACCCAGCCTCTCTAAACTTTTACCCAGCTGAGACAGTGTCTAATCCAGTTACAGACCCAACCTAGTGAAGCTAGTTGTTAGCCCCTCTAATGCTAATGGCAGCAATTCCTTGCAAATAGTCAACAGAGTAAGCATCCAATCCAGTAGGTCACTAGCTTAGAGAAGCTAGTCATTAGCCTCTCTAATGCTTGCATCTGGGATACTAGATGATCCAGTGAGCAGCTGTGTTAGACCATACTCGGGTGGAAAGCGTTGTCACTTTCTCATTTCCCACCACAAGCCTTCTAGTGACCAGTGTAGCCTTATCATTGATCAAGGTAGCTTTGGGATAGCCTCCTAGTGCAAATATGTGCTCAATAGTTTTATTTTAGGTCCTTGTACTGCCTCCAACCACCCACATTTCTTCCTTATTAGCTCCGTGGTCAAATCAGTGGTATTGAATAGATGTATGATCAGATAGAAAGACATCAAATACTGATGCAAAGATAAATGTAGCTGTTTACATCGTGAGATGTGCTGAGACATCAAGTGACAACTTTTGTCAGCAGTAGTGGAACATAATGACAAGTCGAGCAATGATGTTGGCAAGAAGTTGGCGCGATGTCAATCATCACCGAGTGAGATACACTGAGACGGAGTGTAGGGGGTGTTCACATATATTGCAGTAGGCGCTGCACACTGCTTCTTAACCCATTCATGTATACGTGTTGAATATTACATAAATGAAGGTTAAGGGTGGAATTTATTCACAGTGTACAGAATAAATGCACAGATGAATCCTCGCACTATACTGCTCCTCTCCCATTCCTCTATAGAAGTAACTCTAGGGCTTTGCCCTGACAGCTTGGGAGATGCATCCTTCATCTAAGCGTACTACTCAGGTAATATTTTGGTACAGAATACCACACTAAGAACCACCTGAAGTATCACCGAAGACGCAGAAGGGGCTCAAGAGAAGAGACTCTTGGAGACAGGGTAGCTAGCTAGCTATCCAGACACAAGGCGAGGTCTGATCAGCATTGGCTGGGTCACCTGGATTAGGGTGTATGATGTCAAAAGACCCAAAACACGCAATGTTTACAGGAGCGTCACAAAGATGTTTCCAGAGGCCTCAGCAGATGTATTGTCACATAGAGGCGTACTGCGATAGGTTATTGACTATTCTGTCATTGCAATGCAGCACATTACCTCCCAGCTGTAATGCCTTGTGTAGGGGTGAAGATGGTAAGGAACCCTCAAAACAGGTAAAGCATTACATACATGGAAATAATCTCCACAGTCAGATCTTAGAACTCTGAATTTCTTTTACTTTGCAATTGCTCACCAACAGCAGGGTGGTTCACAGACGGCATTATTACAGTTGGTTTTAGCAGTATCAGTCATTCAGCCTGCTTCTCATCTCAGTCCTTCCCTTGTCCCACCATTACACGGAACCTAAATAATTGTTGATTAAACCATCTTACAGAAAGATGGTGTCTCTCACATTTCTATATACATATAAACTATTTACAACATAACTTTCCTGAAATTATTTCCAAACTACATACATTGTGACTAACTAAACTTAACACATAACAGAAAAGGCAAAAGTAACATTCACAGAAAACAAAACTAAACAAAACCCCATTCACTCCCATCCCTCTTTACTCTGCCCTCTTGGTTCAGCCCAATCAGGTGATTATTGGCCAATCTCCAGCAGCTTGGGTCCGTAGGCTGCCCTCATGTGTGCACTCCATGAAGCCATGCCCAGCCAGACCTCAGAGAAAGAGACGTTAGTGGCTTTTCCCCAAAATAAATCACAACTACAGCTTAAGCAAAAAATAAAAAATGTCACAATATATTGAACACAATCACCTTAGTGTGGGGGCTGTCACGCCACACCCTCACACCTTGTGATAATGAGTTTATTATGGGGTGTTGGTGTGTACTGTGAGTGGCTAATTGGGCAAAGTTCTACATTATCATTATTGAGCCTTCAAAGGGATTCTCTTTGAGCCGCCTGAAAACATGCAGTGATTGGAGTTCCCTGCTGGAAATATGGAATGTATGTGGCTGAATGCTGATTTGGCATCAAGTTGTGAGAACAGCAACTTGCTGTACTAATTGCACAATTTACTGCTGGCATTTATGTTGTCTTTACACTTTGTTGGGATTAATTGATTGATATCCTCGAGGGATTCCACAAATTAGTTTCCCAGTTGAGTTGTCAATAAGGTCCCATCTAGGTTAATTGGAAATCGCAGCCAACTCCATTCTCTCAGAAAAATAAAGGGGTGAAACAGCAGGAACACCGTGCAGTATCTTAATAAAATCTAACCTGGAGGTTTAATTGTTGATGAGGAGATATTTATTTGATTGTTTATTTATTAGTCATTTGTTTGCTGTAGTAGATGTAATTATGCTGTAAATGATGTAATTATTGTATATTTCCAGCAACCCTTCCTGCCATACACACGCTTGGAAGGATAAGTTTTGGCCATGATTGGTAGTATTATTGTTTTATTTCACCTTAGATTCCACCTTTAATCTGAGGGTCCAGGTGAACGACATGCTAAGTCATCAGCAACTGAGTCAGGCGGTCGTAGAGGTCTTCATCAACTACACCAAGAACAGCACGGCTTTGAGCAGGGAGGACGGCAGCGCTTTGCTTCATGTACCTTATCACTCAGGGCTGCCTATCACGATCGTAGCCAACAAGGCTGGCTACATCCCTGCACTGCTGCTGTGTCAAACCAACAGAATACCAAGTATGTTTCCACACACTCACAGCACATCACTTGCCATTATATTGTAAAAACCAACCCAAGTCTAATGAGAACTCTAACCAAATCTCTACAATTTTATCCTGTGCGATCAAATTGAGTCACTTAGAGTTTGGGTGTCAAGGACAGGCCAAATCTTACTCATGCCTAACTAGCTGACCTCACCCATGAAAATGTATCTTGCATGTGTGTCTCTGCTGTTTGGCTTTTTATCTGCAGTGCTCAGTATTAGGACAGAGAATCCTGAGCTATTGTCGTTGGGAATTTTAGATAAGCCCCTTCCAGCAATCCTAATTCCTCCCCTTGGCCGTGCCCCTGGATTCTGAAGAAGTAAGGTGCTTCTTTTCTTTTAGGGATCAAGGAAAAATTGTCGTCTAGCCCTTCGACCAGGATGTTGGAGACCAACAGCTGTGAATTGACCTACTCTATCAGCAAAAATGAAAAAGGGAGGGGTCGGGTCAGAATGTAGAGGACCTGGGATTTGGTACAGATCTCATATTGTCTGTGTCTGTGCAGAGTAATTGTAGTAGAGCTGACAAAAGACAATGCAATGCTGCCATCTAGTGGAAAAACTCTAAACTTTGACATCTTAATTCGAATATTGAGTAACCCCATTTCCACCTTCTTTCTTTATTATTGGTGCAGTCTTTTCATCCGTGACTGTGTCGGTGCTCAGTCTCACTCAGGGGAACATCTGGCTCTTTGAAGATTCTGTCCTGATCACTGGAAAAACAGCTGGTAAAGATTTTTCTCAAAGCCCCCGTTCTCTTTTTTTTTCTTTATATTTGTTGCTCTTTTAAAGAATTGTGCCCAAACCTGATAAGGATTTCATTCATGTCTAGACGCTTCACCTCAGCCCATCATCAGGTTTCCAAAGAGCCTCCTGAACCTGACAGACAACAGCGACATTACCTCCGTTAAAGCCTACGTCACTATTCCTGACCTGACTTCAGAACAGGGCAGCTCTCTGAATACACTGGGCGTCATCTTCTCCAAATCAGGTAAATGTATTTATACGGAGGCATTGTGCTGAGTAGGGTCATGTTGCAGCCCAATGTAATTTTTTTTTTTTAAACTCAACATTTATTCAACAAGGAAATACATTCCCTTTTCCCACAGTGTCCTGGCCAAGATAAGCAGCAGTAACAAAAACATACATGTAAAAAAAATTAAAAATAAGTGATAAAAACATAATAAGTTAAGACATCAAAAGGTTAAAACACCAGAACGTAAAAACCACAGTCATTGCAAATTAAAAGTGAGCAGGATGATCATGATCTGCTTCCATTTTTACTACAGTTATCCTAAATACATTAGGTGGAACCAGCTCCTTTCGACTGAGGTGATCTTACAGTTTATTCCAAGCAGAGGAAGCAGCATACCTAAAAACTTTACTTTTCCCCCTATTCAGTACAGACATTGGGATAGATAACAAGACCATAAGCTCCATGACTTTTTACAAAAAATATAAGTCTATAGATGCGTTGGAATTAGACCCAGAATAGTTTTATAAATACTATTCCAATGTTTGAGTCTATGAAAGGACAGAGAAGACTTTTTCCAGCTGGAGAATACAATGGGCACTGGTGTGTGAGCGGTTTGGTTTGTAATGAACCTCAGAGCTCTGTCCAGTGCATGCACACATCACAAGGAAGAATGCATATATATAACGTCACTATTATCCAACACAGACATGTATAAATATTGATCACCCTTAGTCTTATTCTTACTTTTATAGTAAAACATATGCACGGTTTCTTTATGGCTCCAATTAATGGTTGTAATTCCTCAAAAAAAAACACTAAACTGGATGAAAGCTTAAATAAATAGAAATAATCAAAGATTACGGCTGATTTTGATCAGCCTCAGAAAAGATGCTGCAGGCTGACAGCAACAAACCCTTTAAACCACATTATCTAAGCAATTCTTAACATTGTCAGCTGGTGCCATTTGGCAACTGGTTTGGTTCAAGAAAAGAAAAAAATAAGAAAAGATTTTTAAAAAAATGCTCATCGTACTTATTCTGCTTCACTCAAGAATATTTTGCTTCTTCAAAGGACACGTCAGTGTGGAGCTGAGCCCGGTGGCGGCCGTCAGTGTGCAGCTTTTCTCCGGAGACATGGAACTGAACGTAGGTGGGCACGTCCAGATCAGCCTTCGAGTTCCAGATAGTCGTGGACTTCAGACTTCAGATGTTGTCCCGGCGTGGTTCTTCAACAGAACTATTGGTCAGTGCCCAAAAACATCCAAATCCGAATTTCTGTTCATCTCAGCCAAAGACATGAAACATGAGCTTACATAAAGGAGTCATCACCCAGAAATTGCACTTTTTCAAGTTAAACGTGTGTATTGGTTTTGAAGACGGTCAAGTTTTTCCGTCTGGGTCCTTTGTTCACAGCAGAGCCGCTAACAAGGGTAAACACGTGATTTTCATTTGCTCTGGGGATTTTGTCATCACAGGAATAAGCCCCTCTTATATATATATAAATACATTTTATAAAAAAGATATAAAGTCCTGCTTTACAGGGGCGCAGATGGTATTTTTTTACTGGGGGGACCAAGCTGTCAGCAAATGATTTTAACTCCAAAATCCCCTTTTTTTAGGATCCCCAAATCTGGATTTCCAGCATGTAGATCAGTGTGTGCTGCCAGCCATGTGAAGAACAGGTAGAAGAGATGGTTTGCATGCCTTAACTACTTGCGAGTGGAACCATAGGGACCACGTAATATAATACGTGCATGTATTGTCCTGCTTAACATTGCAACCAGGCAGAATTTCCCTCTCTGTGACAATATTGACCTGAGCCCCGTGTGGAGGTTCAAAACCTCTGTCATTCTGTCAGAATGAGGGACGGACAGGACTTGTAGTGAGGGATGCAATCGTTAGAAATGTCTTTTTTTGACAAGTTCTTTTCTGACTATGCAGTGATGAATAACAGGAAAATTGAATATTTTATTTGTGTATATTACTGGATTTTTTGGAGGGGTTGTTTTGTGGGGACATGATAATGTTACATTTTATTTTTGCTTTACTGTGCTGCAAGGGTAAATAGGAGCTTATTCCCCCGTTAACCACTTTATCCCTGTAACAGTTAAACAAGTCTGGTGCAAAATACAAATATTAGCATATGCACCGAATTAAAAGTTCTATTATTTGATCAACTGTTAGGTTGAACCACAGTTTCTTCCTGAAATCCACCTTGTAATCCTGCCCTCTGGTGGGATCAGGATAATCCTGTTTTTTTTGGATCAAAGTTATCCGGATTCTACTCAAAAGGTTTGAACAACCCAAACTGAGGGTTTTATCCGGATCACAACCAGGATTGTATAACGTGATTCAAACCGATTTTGAAATCCGGATTTCTGTTTTGAACAACCCATTTTCAAGATTTGATTCTATCCGATAACTGAAATCCGAACCAATTAGGTTTGAACAACCGGCCCAATAATATATTTTTGATCAAACAGACTTCAGGGAGAATTTCTTTTAAAGCGTGCACAGCTTGTGTTGACCTTGTACTTGTTTTTAAACATGGCCAGGTGGACTCCTTTTTCAGTTCAGGATATTTTGCGAGTCATGAGTAAGTTTTCCAGTTGTTTTAATGTTTGAATGCCTGGTTGAATAAACCTCTCAGTAATGTGTATATCTAGAACTATCTTTAGGTCCCTTGGGAGTGAGTTTGCCTTATGGTGTGTTCAATTGGTTATGGTGTTTCGGAAGTGGGAGCACCGCGTTTTGCTCGTTAGTTGTGCAGGTCTGCAGCTGGGACAGCCTCTCAGTTACTGAAAAAAAAAGAATTCATCAGTGATTATTTCAACTAAAAGAGCAACATGCTGAAGATCCTGTCAGTCTCCCGTTGAAAGTATTCATTTCTGCCAAACTAAAACCTTTATTTCCCTTCCACAGCCCCATTAGGCAGAACCAGGCAGCCATGCAGGAAGCTCTGCCTGCACTATGCACGGTAACCTGCTCAGTCTTGATGGACCAATAGGCGAGGATCTGGCCCAAGACTCACCTTGAAACGCTGCCCCTCATTTACATAATGAGGCAGAAATGCATAAGGAAATGTAAAAAGGAGACGTGGAAATGTATAAAGGAAACAGAGAAATTTATATGCTTGGGAAAGAAAATGTTAAAGGAAAATAACACAAAATAAATACAGACATACAAATAAAGGAGAAACGAATTTAAAAAAATGACTGCTGCTGCTCCGCATCGAGAGGAGCAGCGACTCTACTCTGAGCCCCTCCCGGATCACC
>JBAMHW010000014.1:28054058-28068168 GCA_037177495.1 Rhadinocentrus ornatus
TTTCTTTCTTTCTTTCTTTCTTTCTTTCTTTCTTTCTTTCTTTCTTTCTTTCTTTCTTTCTTTCTGTCTTTCTTTCTTTCTTTCTTCCTAGTGTGAGTAAAAGCATTTTTCTGGGGCCTGTATGATTTTTTCTTATTATGGTAGTTTTAGGGTCAAACCTGGGTTTACCGTCCCATGACCCTGGTTTACATCTCACTTGTGTAAATCACCACGGTAACTTATGCTGAACGGCTAACCTGCTTCAGAGTGTTTTGTTCTGGATAAGACATCACCGAGTTTAAAAGCATCACCTCCTGACCAGTCGGTTCTCCTGGAAAATGGCGACCCATTCTTAGAACATCCTGTCGATGGTGGTGTGCAGATCGTGACAGGAGCGCTTAGGAGAGAAAGAGTTTTGATAAAAGCCTCGTCACTGAGAGCTTTGAACTACAATATGTTTATGTACTTGTTCTTAACTTGTTCCCAAGTCCGTTTATCTCCAGTAGGGTTGCGTCTGACATATTGAGGTTAATATGATAGCATGTGACAGAACTCATGAATTTATGGAACGCACAGCTGTTCGTGGCGTCATATTGATGAATTAATATTCAACAGAAAACGCGCTCACACAGCCACTAATAAAGATGGGAAAACCCTGCTCTAAATTACCGACTTGATAACTGGCTTGGTCATACTGCCTAACAGGATTGCGAATGTCTTGATAAGTCGACCCAGGCAACGAAGAGATACCCCGGGTATGTTAATCCTGCTTCGTAGTATAGGCGTCAGGTCATTATGATTTTTAACACTAAACATGATATTCTTGCTCAAATGTAATCAGAAAGTAAGACGTCTTGTGTTGGCCTGTTACGAAATATTTTTTCATATCATAAAAATTTGGTTGTTTTTTGTTTTAGCCCTAAACATTTCTAATCCTAACCAAGTGGTGTTATTACGTAGAGCCAAACAGATGTTTACCCAAATGTGAAAAATGTTTCGAGCCACATTTCCTTCCTGCTGGTTTAAGACATCATAATGGGTTGTATTTAAAGATATAAAGAAATGACCCATTTCATCGTTTTGAAAAAAGGACTTGACCATGTATCATACTTTTACTCGAGCCTCAAGCAAAGATCAGGAGACACCAAATAAGGACTTGATAGAACGCTCTTCTCTCCAGCAAGTCACCGGCACACTGATTTTATCTTGAACCTTACAGCCCTCAGTCACGATCCATGCTGACCTTTGTGACGTATCAAGGAAACCTTCCTCTAGAACCTCAAATAATAATATATGTAGTAGTGTCCCTGATGGCGGATGAATTCAGCTATCTAAAGTGATTATATTTCTTAGCATAATGACACAACAACATGAACACGTGAGGTTTGCACAGTTTTATATTCCACTCCCTGGTCGTTCACATAATCCGCCTTTTTAACATATCTGAAATATTATAAAACCTTTTTCATTCTTAATATTGGGTTAGAAGTCTGCAGAACTTCTTACATAACGAGTCTTGTTTTAACCCACCTCTGTTCTCCACGCTGTTACCACCAGCTTTTGTTATATACTGTCAATCAGCTGGTTATGTAACGTTACCTTCTGCACATAATTTTCCTTGAGCAGAAAATGTTGTCACATAGCATCTTTTGAAAGACACGTCTCAGTTTTCCATCTTACTTCCTCTTGATAAACGCTGAGATACTTGTTGTTGACGAGAACTGGCGTTCACAGACTAAGTACAAAGAACCAAAGATGTTAGTAAGCCCTGTTGTTCTGTTCCTCTCCTGCTGACCTGACATGGGACATTTTTCACATGCCGCTGCACTGCCAAGCTTTCGAAACGAAACGTGAACCCCCGGCAAGGCCAGACAGCGAACGCAAGTCGGTGGTGGAAAAGATGTATCTGTTACACAGGCAAGAGTCCAGCTGCACAGTATTTGTTTAACAGCAGGCTATTAAGAGACATGCATGCCTTTTGTATTTATAAAGGTTTCTAGTCATGCAAGACATTCTTGTCTTTCAGAGAAAATAGAGCTTTAATTTTCACTTGACTCTCACTGTTTTGCATCAAGACTGAGAGTAAATGCAAGTCTTTCATAGTGCTTTAAGAGCCACTGTTATTACTCACTTTCAAGTAAATGCACACTTAATGTGGTTTTCTACTATAATTTATTTTATGAAAGCTTCATCACTGAACCTTTAGGAATATATTATTAGGACTACAAAGCTGACAGCTGCAATTCCTACTGGTATACTTTGAGAAGTTAAACTAGTTAGATGAAGAATCAACAGTCTCACTGAAAGACAGGTGGAGGTCATTAAGTCTGTTGTATTTAAGATATGATCTCACATTTTTAAGTGAGTGCAAATGAAACATTAACCTGTGTCTTTGTGAGAGAGCAGGATCATTTCCTCAAAACATGAGAAGGTATACTCAAACACCAACATGTGAGATGATGTCACCCCAGAAACTAAACCTGGCTGTTTAATTCAATGGTCTTCTTTGTTTACAGCTCTGATATACACTAACGTTGGTTATGTATTGTAACCACCAGCTTCTATGAGTGTAGGCGCAGCATTTTAAGGCTATTGCTATTGGGTATATCCCTCCGCGTGGCAATGCGTTACCAGCGGCATTAGAGGGGTTGTTACCCAGAGCCGCCAGTGCGTGTAACCGCCACAACTCTGTGTGTGTCACAGGAGATGCACGGTTTATAGGCGAGATACCGGCACCTGATTACCGGCAAATCAGCGGTCACTGATTCAGCCAGCGTGGGGAATGGATGTGGAAGAGTTGCGGCAGAGTCAACTGACATGATAGACTGGTTGTCAGGGATGTGGCTCTCAGAGTGAAAAGGTTTGTGTTTTATTAGCAAACATTTAGCATCCCCAACTGTACAAACATCCTCCCCAAAATTTGTCTTCTGCGCCCCCTGAGGCAAGTTGGTCCAGGCCAGAATGTTCGGCAGAAAATCTTCTGGAGGTGGTGCCTGCGCTGAAGGAACGGCAAGGCTTTTAGAAAAGCAGCTTCAATGGAGGTGGAGGCTGACAGGGGCACCCTAGTAGCCTGGAGCTCGCCGTCTGTACCCTGCAACCCCCCCTTCTCAATCGAAGAGGTCCACCGCAGTGTCCAAATCATATTCCACCACAGGGAAGACCTACCTGGCCGGAGGGTGAAGAAGTCAACCCTGAATGGTTTCTGCTCCAGGGGAAGTAGCATGCAGAAAGGACAAGAAGCCTGGGGGGCCAATGCCAGGCCGGCATGGTGAGTGCCCAGGCATCCCTCACATTTCCAACGGAGGTCGGTGCTGAGGATAAAGCCGGTCTGGCAGACACTGACGGACACTGGTAGACATTGCGGTGGATGATTCTTGGTTGATCTTCTTAAGGAATCAGTTGGTGGATCTCCTTAAGGAATCAGTACTTGCGTGCGTAGCTGAAGAAAAATGGGAGCTGATTATCCAGTCTCGTCCTAATTTATACTCGAGGCAGAGGTGGGGCCCACCCAGCAGATGGGCGTGGACTAAAGTTTTCAGTACTGCGTGTGGGCGCGGAGGGATATACCCAATAGCGATGTAATTCTTGGTGACATAGATCCAACAAGGTGTTGGAAACATTCCTCAGAGATTTTGGTCCATTTTTTCATTATAGCATCCCGAAGGTGATGTTGATCTGTTGGACTGAGATCAGGTAACTGTGGAGTAGGCTGCACAATATTAGGAAAACATGCGATATGACCTCCGCTAAATAAAATAAATAAAGCTGCAGCCTTTAAGTTTTCTCATACAAAGCTCCACTGGCAAAACTCACAGATGCACACGTCTGCCGAACTTTATAGACTGTGCTATAAAAACGCAGATAGCATGTTTTAGCTAAAGCTAGATTTTAGTAACTCTTCATAATTAAAATCATTAAGTCAGCAACACAAACAGATCATGCACTATGCATCTTTTAGCCTAAAAATCTAGATAATAAAATAGAAAATTACCAGTCTGTGCAAAAGTGTGAAGCTGTTTCTTTTGATAAATTATTAGGAGATTTATTTTCTATTCCGGTGTGGATTGTCATAAAGAGTTTCTGTCAGATAAAGCAGAGTTTCAGACAATAATGGACTGATGCCGAAAATTAAAAACAGACTAAGACCAGATAAGATCCCCTCATCGTTAATGGTGGACCACTATCTAACGTCATCAGTCCAGATATCTATGTACTTGTCAGCAAAGATTAGGTAATTAAGACTTGCAATAGCTCCTCGTCTATAGGTCCTTTTGGTTGAACTGTAGGTGGCAGCGGAGATGACATCATTTTGTTCACACAGACTGGTTGGGGACACCTTGTGTCTGGTTCTCAACACATAAGCCAAGCAGAACTTTCTTTTTGTGGGGCTCCAAGAAGTATTGTGTGATTGGTTGGATTTTAGAGGTGGTTGTGGTTAACGCATACAAGTGGAAAGTGGAAAGTTTTCATTTTTACATTTCTGATGATGCAAATTTGAATGGGTAGCTTTAATTTACAGTAAACCAAGGTGGTGAGAAAGTACAAAAATAAATACAACTTATAGCATATAAAGACATGGACACCTCTGAGTCCAGGATAGATTCTCGATGATGTGCACACCCAGGTACTTCAAACTGCACACCCTCTCCACCAGAGTCCCATTAATCCTTAGAGGGGTGTAGTTCCTTTACTGTCTCCTCCCATTGCCTCCAATTATCTGCTTGATTTGTTTCTACATTTAGCAGGAGGTTGTTAGCATGACACCACTCTGCCAGTTTCTCCACCTCCTCTGTATCTGCATTGTTGTTGATGCAACCAACCACCACAGTGTCGTCCATGAACTTCGGTATGGTGTTGGAGCTGTCCATGGCTACACAGTCATCAGCACACAGGGAGAAGAGCAGAGGGCTGAGGATGTAGCCCTGTGGAGATCTGGAGTTGAGGGTTTGGGGGCCGGAGGTGTGTATGCCCACCTAAGTTCTGTTTGACAGGAAGTTCAGGATCCAGGCACACAGCCCCAGGCTGAGCAGCTTGGAGTGGACTGTGGTGGGGACTTTAGTGTTGAAAGCTGAACTAAAGCTTCCTTACACAATCATCTGTGCGCTTGTCCAGGTGGGTGAAAGGCGTGGAGTACCTGGGAGATGACTTTGTCAGTGGATCTGTTTGGCCAGTAAGCGAACTAAAGTGGGTCCAGAGACTCATGGAGGGAGGCACAGATGTGCCCCTCTGACCAGTTTCTCAAAGCATTTCAGGAGCTCAGAGGTGAGGGGTAGTCATTAAGGCTGGCTGGAGAGACATTGATGATGATGACTCTTTAAAAGCAGGCGGGGACCACAGACTAACTCAGAGACAGATTAAACACTGTGGTGAAGACGGGAGCCAGCAAGTCAGCACAGGACTTAAGCACCTGACTAGGAATCCTGTCAGGTCCTGGTACCTTCCTGGAGCTCACTCTCCTCGGTGTTCTCCTCACATCATGTTCTGTCAGGGTGAGTGCATGTACTGTAGGAGGAGTCCAGAAGGTTGCAGCAGTTAGCATGCTAACCCCAGCAAAGCTAGCACCAGCCTCAAACCGTGCATAAAAACTATTCAGGTCTTCAGCCAGCGCTTCACTCACCAAAGCGGGGGCTCTTCTCCTGTAGTCTGTTGTAGTTTGCAATCCCTGCCACATGCTCCTCTAGTCGTGATGGTGGAAAAACTGTGATTCCACTCTGTCTCTGTACCTCCACTTAGCGTCCTTGGTCCAGTGTCTCAGTCTGTATGACGTCACTTTGTATTTCTCCATCTTACCGGTGAGAAGTCCCGGGTTGTAGGCGGAATCGTGCTTCCTCAGATTTGTCCACCCATGTCTTCTTGTTCAGGAAAACCCAGACAGTGATCTTGTTTGTAAGTTTTCCAATGTCTGAAAGTGTGCTACAGTCATAAGTTATCCTGCCTGAGATAACTGGGATAACAAAAGTTAGGAAAAAAATAATAAAACGCACAACCTACGCGAAGCAGTCTGTTGACTGGACGATGCTGCGCCATCTTGAAGCTTGAATTAGTTTATTTGTTGTGGAGTTATAGTTATATGTTTTACCTTTGCTGTGTACAGCACTTTGGTCGACAGTGCTGTTTTTAATTGCTCTACAAATAAAATCGGATTGGAAAATGAGTTCACTGTATTCCAATGACCTCCACAATCACCAGATCTCCAACAGCAGCAGCTTTGGGATCTGGTGGAATAGGAGATTCTCATCATGGATGCAGCTGACAAATCTGCAGCAACTGTTTGATACTATCACGTCAATATGGAGCAAACTCTGTGAGGAATGTTTCCAACACCTTGTTGAATCTAGGGCACCAAGAATAAAGGCAGTTCTGGAGGAAAAAGGGAAGTCCAACTTGGTACTAGATAGGTGGTCCTATCAAAGGAGCCAGTGAGAGAAATAATATAGTGATAGTAAATGTAAATAGTAACCCATTTCTAGAGGTGCACCTAATAAAGGAACCCCAGAGGTACATGCAGCCATTGGATGTGTTTAGAGACGATAACGCTGAGCTGCCAGGTGCAATTCATTTACAACATGTCAGTATGTGGCACTAGAAATGTGTCTCACCGTTTTTGTGACAGCTTTCTTCCATTGCATGCACACAGGTGCTCCTATTTGCGAAAAACACCACCTCTTGGCGTAAATGAGTTCAGAAATAGCCCCAAATTGAAAAGCCATTTCCATGGATACTCCGAGTGATTCCTGGGTTTCAATTTGAAATCAATTTAAAACTTTGTTTTTCTCCTACACATACACACACACACACACACACACACAAGAAAGTCAACTATATTTCCTTATACTGTCAGTTTATGCACATTTAAGTTAAAGTAGAAGAGTAAGTCAATACATTTGTTTATTTGTACACAACCCACAGACACACAGATAACTTTTATTTAGTGTTCATGCCTTCATTGTTTTCCTTCCATTTATTTTTACCTTGTTTTTTGTTTGTTTTTTTCAATTACAAATGCACAAAACATTTAAGAGTTCTAGTTAACATAAAACCAGTTGATGTTAGGGTATCCTGTTAGGATTTATTCATATATTTTGCACAGCAGAATTTTAACATCACATAACGTAAAATAGATCTATTCAGGCTGAGAGGCCTTTATAAAATAGGGTAAATTTTAAGTTTTAATTGCGCCATGCAAATTCAGACTGTGTATTAAAAATGAAACTTTCTGCTGAGCTCTAGCCGTGAAACCGCAAAATCAAAACAACTTGCCCTCATTAGTGTGAAGGGTGGAACATGAATCAAACAGGAGGTTGACCTTGAAAATTATGTGACGAGAAAACTGAGTTTTTAGCTGCGTTTCATCATACGGTCATAGAGTTTCATAGTTAATTTACAGCTCAAACATTTAATGGAAACATGAGTATGATGTGAGACTGAATTACGTGGTGAATAAGACATTGAAATGCTTCTGTATGGTTTAGATTAGTGGTTCTCATCTTTTATATAAGAGCAGACCAATTATTAGAGTAAAAAATGTTAACGGACTGTCTAAATTATGTTGATTGTTTTTATCTGTTGGAATCAAAGGGGGCATTTCTACCAAAGACGAACCGGCGCTGGTTCAGTGTTGGTGTTAGAGCCAGTGCTTAGCTGGGGCTTCCAGTGAACCTGTTTAGTTTTCCACAGATGAAGCCATGTCGTTGCTGTGTCATTACATCATCTAAAACGCAACTGAATGCAGCTAGTGTTGAAGGGACTGATGTCAGGTCGGCTTTAATGGAGTATTTAAACTGTGAGGAGCAATAAAGGTGTGGCATATCCTTTCTTGTGGCGGCGCAGCAGGCAGAGAGATCAGTCGTAATATAATAACAGTGCAGTCCTGAAATAAAGCCGTTTCTCAGCGCTCTCAACTGTTGCCTTCTTTTTTTTGTGTTTCACACCGTGAGTGACAAGTAAAGAGAGTAGTTAGGGAGCTAACCCCGAAGCAAACTTCACTTCGGCCCTGGAGAAGACGGATCTCCCTCGTGTCTTCCGACCACCTACAGAAGAGAGGAAACAGGAATAATTAACACTGTAATATATTTTACGGTGTGAGAAGAAATTCATGTTGTTTAATATATGCAGGTTTTTGAGAGCATATAAAGTGTGTGAGAATGTTGAAAATGTTCATTATAGTTTGGAAAAGGTCTATAAACACTCCTTAACATGCATTTGAATTGTGAAATATTAATAAGGTCATCATTTTGCGGATTTAATTTATCGCGGGGTGTTTTCAGAACGTAACCTCTGCAATAAATGAGGGACCACTGTGTATTTATTTTGTATATATATGCATACACATTAACACTATATTTTAGATAACTAGGCACATTAATTAATTAATTAATATAATCTGTTAAAATAAATAATATGTATCTGTTGTGAGCATACTATTATTTACTACTGATATATAGAGGACTAAAAATAATAACCACTCCTTGAATGATAAAGGTTTTATTAGAAAGAGTTGGAGTCAGCTTGTAACCAGTTTTGAGAGCCAGGAGCCGGTGTTTGGGCAGTGGAAAGTCAAAGAACCGGTGCTCAGGCAGGCTCTGGCAGGCTCTGGCTCCGAACCAGCACGGAAACTAGCTCAGTCGAAAACCCCCCAAAGAGGTGCTTGATGGACAAGCTGACATTACCACCCAAGACCCGACAGGCAGCGTGGCTAAAAACTTGTATAACATGACAGCACATTCATAACATTTGTGTAATTATGCAATCCTGACTTCCATTAGTTTTGATTCCAACATCTTAATTTTCTAAAAACAAAGGAATTCTGATTGTCTGTGAGCAGTCGAATGCAGGACATGTGCTCTACAGACAGGGAGGATCAAAGATGGCTGTTGAAAGCTTCAAAACCTCAAAAAAGGGCAAATTGATTTATGATGGTGGACTTTCTTGTTCAGCCCTTCACAGCTCACTGAATTACATACAAACATTCGTTCCTGAGTGGACAGATCGCCTGTGTTGCTCAGAGGGTTTAGCTGGAACGTCTTTCAGGATTCTTTTGGCTTGGGGTGCAAATGCAAAACAGCTGTTCCTCATGCTGCTCTGGGCCCACATGTATGTCCCAAGAACAGCTCACTGAAGAGGCTGGCTTCAGCTCTGCCTGTGCTTTGCTGTGGTTAAAGGCTTCACAGGTTTTCTGTTAGGTTACATTTGCTTTGATGATGAGGACGTCTCTCAAATTGGACTTGTTTTTCATGTTATGCTTCATTTTAGTCTTATATTTGACAGATGGCTGCTGATTACATGTTTGCATGCATTGTTTGCACTGTGCAGTCTTAAAGCAAAATTAGATTCTATCAACTCTTTGTGTATTTTTTTTATTTGTTTTTTATTCTGTTTGTCTATATTTTTGTCAGATAAAGAAAAATTAGGTAAAGACTAATTAATAATTTATTTTAATACATAATGCTGCTACTGTATTTACTAAAGACCAAGTTTTGGCCAAACTTTAGCTGTGAGACAGACGGCCTTATATTTGATTCTATAGACTCTTGAGTCTTTGGTATACAGACTTCAAAATATCAACCATCCAGAGTTTTGAGTGCAGTTTCAGACTTTAGCAAACATGTTCATGGTGGAGATTACGATAATGCACGTTATGAGAAAGAGACATTAACAGAAGCAACGCGGTAGATACACCACTGCTCTTTCATCATCTCATTGGTCGTATGTAAACTTTACGGTGCAACACTGCTCCAAACATGGTAGAGGTGGTACTGCTCTGTTTGGGTGTGCATCCACTAGCTCAGTAAAAAAGGACCATAACACAACAAAAAGGACACACAATACAGACAGAAGGCTCCATGCATGTGCGTTTGTATGCTAAGCCATATTTAGCATAGAACATATATAAAGCTTTATATGTCCATTGACTTTTTTTTTTACATAAGGTGGTTCTAACCAGAGAAATATTTTAGTATGTTATGGTATAAAAAAAATAAAAAAAAGAATTAAAAAATAAACTAGAATCAAAAGAGGGTGTTCTTACTTTTTCACATGACAGGGAAAGAGACATGCATATAATGCATATGATAATGGCATGTATAATAAAAGAGTACAGTGGGTCACTCAGAAAATGCAGCTTATGTTGATGACAAACCAAACTCTGCAACTAACCCTAACCCTTCTTTGTTTAGTCGAACAAATCAAAAGTTAACCAAAAGCAGATAGCTGGAGTAGGAATATGAAAGGAAAAATGCGCTGCATGTGCTAAATGACTAATTAAAGCAGCTCCCTGTGCACATTCTGCTTAAATGGAGAAACTGCACGGCATCGTGAGCCATATCCGAACAGCCTGAAGCATTCTGTAAAAAAACAAACAAAAAAAACCCAACAACATTAAATGAGTGAAAGCACCTTGAGTCACACCAAGGATGTGCATGTTTATTCTACCTGACTTTCTCATGGTCGTGTGGTTGCAAAGGTCCATCATCTGTTTGGTAATGCAACACCATCATTAATGCCTTTCAACTGAGGTGACAGGGGGCTTCAGCTGTCCAAATAGAAGGAAGCAGGCTCAAGCTGGGATAATGTGTTTGTTTTGCCATGTTTGTGGTCTCACACCTGCATGGAGTCAGATAAGGGTCAGAACTCAGGTTTTCTGTATAAGTCAATATTCCTGCATTTAACTTCTACATACATCGGATTAACAACTAACTTCAGCAATAGAGGAAAATGATTTAGTACCAAGGATGAAAGCACAAACAATTTTGCTTGAAGATTAAAATGGTCTTTTAAAAACAAGCCAGCTCTGGTTTATCTGCACAACAAAAAGCAGACAGACTGTGTTTGGCTTTGCAAATAATGGAAATAAATCACTCCTCCAAGCTACAGAGATGGGGCTAAATTGTAAATTGGTAGCTGCACACAGATGATTGCGTGTACGTGCAGCAGTGCTCAACATGAGATAATACAAGACTGGGGCAAGGTTTCAAATGTCAGTTTAATGGAGCCAAATAATATCGTTAGGGGTTCCACGTGGAGGTTCAGGAGATAAGGATATCTACAGCAGTCTGGCCATGTGGTGGATGTGATAAGAATAAATCCTTAGATAACCTTGTGTTAACCTTTATATTAGTAAATCAATTAGTCCCCCCCCCCCCTCCATGTAACATAATTTAATATACTAAACCTGTAATTTCAATTCATGGAAAAGGTGCATGACCTTTCAGAGAAAGACCGCATTCGTTTCTTCTTCTACAGACATTTATGTAAATGTTCACTTTCAGATTTTACACCTGCTTTTTAATTTCACATAGAAACGTTATTTTAACTGGTGGTATCATATGAAGTTGGAGAGAAGAGAGCGGTAACTTCAAGTGGTATAAATTAAATAAATTTGTATAAATCATAAATTTCTAAAAGTTTATATGATAATTAATTACTAGGGGCATACATTTTGACCTTCAAATAGACATTTGTAGCTTAATATTTGGTAATTTTTTTTGTAATCTTACTTCTTAACACAGGAAAATGTATTTGAGAGGTATTTTCAGATTTTCTATATTACTAATACTACTAGATTTATCCCAGTCTTATCGCGGTATCGTGCTTGTTGACCCCTCTTTTCCCTACCCCCAACCAGTCGAGGCAGATTACCACTGATCAGATTTCTCCTTCCTTTCAAAAGGGAGGTTTTTTCTCTCCACGGTCACCTGCCACCCTGAGAAAACTCAGGATGGGGGCTTGATTTGATGCTGATGATCTGTTGGTTTCCTTCGGTAATAATTATGAATTGGTTTATATAAACACAGTTACATTAAGTTCACGTGTATGAAGCAGGAGAAAAATGTTGTTTTTTTCCTTTGGAAATTGAAATGTACTTCTTTTTTTTGTGGTTTTTTTTTTTGTTGTTGTTTTGTTTCAACACTTTAAGGTCCTGCTGTACCGTTTACTACAGCAAAGATTTCAGTGACGGTGACGAATTCTATTAAAATGTTGTGGAAATAAACCTGCTTGAGCCATCTCTATTTATTGGTTTGGGTATGTCATACCCAAAGTAAGTATTTGTTATCCCAGTGCTTTTTCACATTTTGACCATTGTTATGGTATTAATACCTTTTATCTCAACCACTTGCGAAAACAACATTTATTTATTTATTTATTTATTTTTAAATATTTTACATTTATGCTTATTATTCTTGTCAAAGACAAAAGCAAAAAAGAAAAAAAAAACTTTCTTCCACTTTTAAGAAATAGTTGAGATTAAAATAGTAAATAATACTGAAAAGGTCAAAATCTGAACCAGTAATAGAATAACTTGCTCTTGCTACCAAGTAGTAGAGATGACTCAGACCGGTTTGGGTCCAGAAATATATATTTTTTTAAAGATTCATCATAGTCACATTAATATTCGCTCTACCAAATGGTAGAGTGGGCAGTTAAGTGGTTTTATATATAAGACTAATGTTGATTCTGTAACAGATGTTTTTGATTGGATTATAATTCAAATAAAATGAAATGGAATCAACTGGACTGTGTCTGTAAAATTGTCTTGTGGTTACTTAGTGGAGTGTGCCAACATTTAAAGTCACTCCGTGACTTTTTGACCACAAAACTCTATATTCCGGACTCGTTTGATGTCGCGGTGACATCTATAATTTGCATTTGTGAAGCCTTTGCTACCCAGCAGCATCCCGCGGCTGAGACACCGCACTATGCAACTTTCTTATCCGAGACGCTGTGTGACGTTGCAGCTGAGTTTCACTTTGCTCATGCATCACACACTAGCAAGCAGATATAAACAAACGGAGTCTGTGGCTGACTCAGCAAAGAAATGTTCAAAGACATAATCAGAGGAAGAGAGGAAACAAAAGAGTACCAGAGACAGAGATGAGACAAGAAACAAGACTTTAGTGACTGGAAAGAGCTAACAGTACAGGTAGGATGCAAGATAGATGCCCAATTAGCCGTCAATAGGATGTGCATCACTGAGAAAATGGCAAAACCCAAGTAGTGCATCTTTAATACTATGATTCACTACATGTCAACTTTCTCAACTTCATTGGATCTCTTGCACATTTTATTTTATTTTTTTCATGTCATGCATGCAGACACAACTGACCAGGACTTTGTTATGATTCGGCCGACTGGACCCACAGATAAATTTAACACCTCTGAACTAGTTAATGGTTTAAAAAAAACAACTCAAAGCAGGTACTGAGGACAGTAAAAGCAGGCTTTGACATCAGTTGTCTCTGAGATAGCATTAGCTCTTCTGTGGAGATGAAAAGGACAGGGGAGTACCTTTAACTTGTTTGCAGCAGAGTGACGTCCCAATGGTTAGTTAAGACCCTTCCAAGATCATTTAGAAGAGACACTGAAAGAGAGCCATAAAACCAAAGGAGAACAAGTGGTGACTGCTGGGAGATAGCTGGGGTTTGTGAGAGAATGTAATACTTATACTTTATACTCTGGGGCATACATGCTGGGGAATCCAGGGACATAAACAGGTTAATACAAAATTTTGGGATTTCTGAGCACTAAAGACTGGAAAACTCTGATAATCTGACAGTAGGGAGAAGAGATATTGATGCATCAATCAGGTAAAAAAGGACAAACAATCAGAGCTGAAGATGAGTCAAAGATGGCTCAGAAAATATCACAGAAGCCTAAGACCATGACAGTAATTTGTTTTAGTTGTTACTGTATCCCCATTATCTGTACAGCATCACATCAACAAATGTTAGTAAATCTGGTTAAATAAATCAGACAGAAGATGTCACAGATGACCTTTTACCTGTTCAGGTATTGAACCACAGAGAAGATCCTTATAATAATCACACCCTTTATTTTATCAGAAAATCCACCTATGAACAAGCCTAAAACTGGTATTTAAGAAGTATTTGATTAGTCTTACATCAGTACAAACTAAACTTCACATAGGAAAAGGTCTACTCAGAGCTGAATTGGTTTAATGAATTTATGGCCTGATACCGTTTTATTTTGATGGATCTGTTAGACCGACTATGAACATCCAGCCATACCACCCTAACCGTGCACTTCGCTCTCAAAGCGCAGGTTTATTAGTAGTGCCAAGGATCTCCAAAAGTACAGTGGGAGGAAGAGCCTTTAGTTTCCAAGCCCCTGTTCT
>JBAMHW010000014.1:28091152-28102560 GCA_037177495.1 Rhadinocentrus ornatus
CCTTCTCTCTTTCCCCTTTGCCCTACCATAGCGAGGTGTTCTACCACAACCCAACCCAGCTCTTCCTTGTGCTACTGGACAGCACAAATAAACCTCATAATGCATAACAATGAATCTTAATCAATTGAAGCAATTAATTTGAAATTGGAGCAAATAAAACATTTATCTGAATTTATTTATGCAAATAAAAGTTTGCATGTATTTGAGCAGAGTTTATTACTCTTCACTAGTTCGGACGAAGCAAAGCAAACATGTATGTGCATTTACACACATGTAACATTTAACATTATATGAAGCTGTAAAAACCGGGTGTGTATCTTCTGCAGAGCTTTAAAAATGATCTGTTCTGTCAACAGCGTAAACTCCTGGACACAGGCTGCAGCTTTGTAAGGTGATCTTTAATGTCATGCCAATGCTACTTGGAACATTGCTTGCTGTGGTATACAGTTTATTCTGACTTGCAAAGATCAGCTATCAAGACATCCTGTGCTCAGACTTCTTGTTTGTAGCAACTCACTGCAATCACAGTCTGAATGAACAACAGGTTCTCAAAGTCCATTTGAATCTGATATTGCTTTTAGCTCTTTTTTCCCCATTTTTTGGCACATGTTAAGTGTCTTGAAGCCATTCTAGAAAGATGGCTGAAGTGGCAGATTATACATTTTTTTGTGATTACTGATAAATGCAATTGTATTTGCACATAGTGTGAGACAGCTGTGCTACTTCTGCAGCCTTGGTGGTTTCCTGGAAACTTGATCTCAATTCAATAACAGCTTATTAGGGAATACTTTGCACTTGTTAATTAACTATTCTTATTACTTACAGTTTGGCTGTGCAATTAAGATATCTGACGAGAGAGTCCTTGTATACACTTGAAATAATCTTTACTCACAATATCTACTGTTTTGTTAAGGCCTGTCCAGAGCGCACTCTGCCTTTCACCTAATAACTACTGGGAGAGGCTCCAGTCCCCCTGCATGGAATAAGTGTGTATTGTTAGTGATGGCAGGACCCTTTAACAGAGATTAATACATAAGGACTGGTGGAAAAGAAAGGGTAATTTACAAGATGACAATGAGCTGACTCTAGCGGAGATGAAGATTCAGCTGGGAAATGAAAAAAGGTTGGAAGTTATCTACTTTAAATATTGATGTACTCTCTCTCTGCTTTGCAGCATCTGAGTTTCCAGGGCATCTCTGCCATCTCGGTCATCCCACAATTCCACGTCATCATACTAGGACATGATGACTCTGCATATTAGTTTGAGAACAGAAATTCTTCATAAAAAAAGAAGGCAAATAATCTTCTTTTTCTCTGCATACGGTCTGTCGCTCACCAATGATGTTCTGCTGCTGGAAGGCTTCTTTCGGTCTTTCTACAGCAGTGACCTTCGTGGTATTTCTACTCCATTTTAACTGTAACAGTGATACTGGGGGTTAGTCTAACACTCGCCGCCTGATCCCTCTTCACAGCTTTGGGTTTTAACACATTTCTGAGATTGCTGCTGATGAAATGGCATTTTCTCTATGAGGGGAAAATGAATTAAGTGATAACAACCAAGAGTGGAACTGTCAGCTATCATGTGTTTGTGTTGTTTTGATGCTCAGCAACCACTTTATTAGATACACAAAGGGATGGAATGTGTCCTCATTCAGCCTGGGATAAGTTCTGTCAGCCCGTGTTTACAACAAGTCCTCACATCTATACACTTTAATAGGTGGTTTCCTCCCTCTCCTCTAGAGCAGGAGGCAGGAGGTCATGCATAACTCATAGCTAAGTGACCATATGCCTTTTTACTATTTCAAATATGACTCCAAGGCATTTTCACATCTGAGCAACTTTATAATTTGTAACTTGCTTCACAAGCAATAGAATCCTCTGGAAGAGGCAGGAGGAAGCAGAGCATCATTTAAATCAGGGCATCCTGATTCTTGAAAGCTGGTGTTTGATTTTCAGGTTATTGACTGGCAGTTGGAAATTAAAACTACTTGGTTGGAAGGAAGGTGGGTAGGCTGCATAGTGGTTTGTATTGTTTACAGCAAAAAGGTTGCAGGTTCAAATCTCAGCTGGGGCCTCTCTGTGTGGAGGTTGCACGATGTCTCCAGCTTCCTCCCCCAGTCCAAACACCTGCATGTTAGGGGTTGGTTGTCTCTGTGCTGACCCTGCAATGGACGGGTGATCAGTCCGTGGCGTACCCTGCCTCTCTGGATAGGCTCCAGCAACCCTGCACTGGAAAAAGTAGGTATGGTGAATGGGATCATTTATTTTTATTTGTTTTACAAAACTACCAATATTGTTGGTTGACTTGGTGACACAATAACAGATTAAAAGAACTTTTTCTCTTCCCTGTTGGGTCTGTGTAAGAGAGCCACTTGAGTCGGTTCATCAATGATAAATTATTTGGTTATGATTAGAAAAAAAATCATGATTAGGGTTCAAATACATTCTTTTTATGACATGAAATTATGGATGCCAGATTAAAACTTTTAGTTTTCTTGCTTAATTTTCTTGAATCGGCATTATTCCTTGTATGAACAAACAAGCTGTGGGAGAAGTGTTTCTACCTCCAGCAGACTGGCTTGGTTTCTCATGGAAACAGCCTTAGATCAGGATTTATAAGACTGTTTATCTTTCATTTTACACAGAAAAAAGAATTCTTAGGATTATTTTGAGAAATATGACCAGCAGTTGATTATATTTTAAATTTTTCAGTTATTTACGCAACAGAGGGAAAAAGCATGGGGAAAAACATCAAGGCCTTTACCCCAAATTTTATATCTTTTACTGACATCTCCTCTCTACTTTGTTGGTGTTTAAACTCCTTTTGATGCTCCAGTTCTCTCACATTGGATCAGTGTCTTCAACTATCAGTGTCATTTGCTTTAATAGACTTTTAAGGGGATTAGGATACGGACTCATGGCGGGCCATTTCACAACCACCCAATGCTTTCGTCTCTTTCATCCTTGATGATTTTAGTGGCATGACTTAAGTACTTATTTAGCTTGAATTGCCAAGGGTTGCCTGAGACAAGGTTCTTTAATTGTGGTCAGGATGTTAATCTATCAGGCCTTAATGCCTACATCCTGAGGGGGAAAGCCTTTGACAAAGCTATTATTAGGGTAGTTGAGTGTCTCTTTATCACATTATCAAAATAAGGATTTAAAACATAGATTATACCTTTTGTTTTGCTGCTCATATTCTAGATATAATACCATATAATCAAGATAGCATGGGATACTTATTACACTTTATATTAATCTAAAATGTTTTTGATTAATTGACTCTGCACATGAGAAGTGCCTCCTGCTTTGCTATGTTAGATAAAAAGCTAATCTCACATAAGCAGGAATAACAGGAATTGTTTCAGTGTTGTAAACATATGTAAATAACCAGTTCTAATAGCAGCAACTAATTTGATTCAACATCTGTTTGTACATGTTAGGGTTAAGATTAATAGAAGAAAAAAACTTTTTTTTTTAATACTTGTAACAAACAAAATGTAGTGTCTTACTTTCAGGAGACACATTTTAAATGCAAAGCATGTCATCAATTTTCAAGCTTTATGTTTTTGTTATGGTTTTCCCACCAAATGCCATTAAACTGCTACGGGATAGCTTTGGAGAATAAACATTGTTATCTCTATGACTTCAAGCAAAGAAACTAAGCACTTTAAGGCAGAATTTTTTTTACAATTGCAGGAAGACTCTGGTGCAGCCCGGACAGACATTTCCACGTGTGATTGAAGAGCTGCACTTTGCAGCCTGCCTTGTTAGCAGACGTCCTGAACACTAAAAAGCCTCTTCCTCTGCCTATCTGCTAAACTAAGGGAAGTGTGGAAATTGTTGAACATTCCAGTGGGACTACCTGAATGACAGGCTTCACTTGGGAAAACCTTGTTTTGTCTACACGAGGGAAGAGCAACAAACTCTTAAACAATACAAAGCTAACTACGCTAAACATTTAGCTAACACCTCGCTAACGTCAGAAAGCCTGAAATGAAAACGTCTGAATGATGGCACTGGTTGTGTTGGCATTTGTTTGTAGTTTGACACAAAGGTCTATGAGACTGCAGGAAAAAAGAGAAAATATTGTGTCCTGATAACATCCAGAGAACATGAGTTAAAAAGGTTAAAAGCAATCCATCCACAGCTTGTCAAGAACTTTTGAAGTAAAACTAATACAATCAGTTTCAATAATTTGAGAACATGTGTTTTAAAGCCACAGAGAGATTGTTGTTTAAAAAAAATCTAAGATCATGTTACTCTACTGGCCATTTGACGGGAAAAAGTGGCATCTTTATTGAAAGTAAACAACATCATTTTTTTTTTAATCAAGATTAAGGAAATCTCTCTTTTTTTTGTCTGCATGAGACTGAAACAAAATCTTAATCAATGCTAATCAAACTTTCCTAAAACTAGCAAACCTTAGAAAGTGGAACTGAATGATGTGGTGTTTGTTAGTTTAATAAAAATGGTCTTTAAAATAGGCTGGGGGAAAAATGTGGCATTCTTTTAAAGACACACTATGTAACTTTCCAACCTTAAAACTTGGCATCCCTGTTTCATGGCACAGTGACATCTATTATGTACATTTCTGGAGACATTGCTGCGAAACTGAGAAACCACACTATACAACTTCATCCGGAACACCTCATGACATAGCTGAGTTTTGCTTGATGCACCCCATCACACGCTAGCAAACGGATATAAATGCAATGGCCATTTTGAATGCGCACTGTGGCTGATTCAGCAAGGACATTATTGGAGGAAAAGAGGAAAAGAAAGAGAGAGGGAAAGAGCAAGTAATGAGACAAGAATTAAGAAAGGACTGTCTTTTAGTAGCCGTTAATAAGGGGAGCATCACTAAAAAAAAAATCTTTTTCATTGAAAGACCTTTTGTGGAAAAAGACTGAAATGCAAGCTGTCAAATAAAAAGAAAAAAATTAACCTTTATGGAACCATAGGGGCCCCATAACTCAAGATTAAAACTGTATTTAGACCAGGGGTGGGCAATTAATTTTTACAAGGGGCCACATGATATACCTTAATTGTGTCAGAGGGCCAAACCGACAACTTAAACTTAATTCTGCTCAATTTTCTTCCATTTTAAAATTCACTAAATTCTATATTATGAATAGCTGGTACTGGAAGGTAAGAATAAAAGCATTCTGTAAATATTTATATAAGGCTATGTGAACGTGTGGTGCATAGGTCAAATAAGAAAATAACAGTCACTGAATCAGTGCAATTTAATTTTAACTTGTTAATCTCCACAGACAATGAAAAAAAACAAACAACTTAACAAGTTTATAGAAATGCAACAATACGACGACTTGTAATGTTTTCCTCCTCATTTTACATTTTCAGTGAGAATAATCCAGTCTGTTCTGGGTTTGAACGAGGGCATTGAAATCTGGCTGAATGTCTGAGGTGGCGATGCGAAGGACAGCTGAGAGGTGGTCATCAGTGATGGAGGATCTGTGTCTGGATTTGTTGAACTTCATCCCTGAACATGTCTGTTCACATACAGAAGTAGGTCCAAAGAGGATTAGAGTCCTCTGAGCAGGCCTCCTCAGGTGTGGAAAAATGTCTTCTTTGAGCAGCATCAACAACGCGGTTCATCTTTAACATTGTCTTACGCAACACTTCCTGATGTATAATACAATTAAATAATGTCAATTTCTGTTGCTTTATCCTGCATCTTTTTCAAAGACCAACATTTTTCCAGTCAGATCTGGACAACCATGTGTTGTCACACCTGCCAGATTGTCCCATTTCAGTTCTATCTTGTCCAAACATGCATTTACCTCTGTGAATAAGTCATTACCAGTGGTTGTCCCTTTCATTGACTGCATGGCTGCCAGCTCCTCTGTGACTGGAAAGTCTGCAGTTATTCCACATAAGAAGAAGAGAAGCTGGCGGTGTCACAGACATCGCAGCTCTCATCCAGAGCCTGAGAAAAACAAAGTCTGCAGCTCTGTTCTTCCGTTGAAGCTCCAAGTTTCCAGCAATGTCCTCAACTCGCTCGTCACAGTGGTTCGGGATTGTGAGACGTTCCCAAACTCGTGATTTTTCTCCTATATCAGTGCAACAGAGGCCAATAAGCACTCCTTAACAAACTCTCCGTCAGAAAATGCCCCACTGTTTCTGGCGAGTTTGTGAGAAATTACATAACTTGTCCTGCGGCTGCATCTCTGGTGGTGTAAAGTTTGGTAAAAAGTCCTTGCTGGGTTTGTGGTTTTGCTAGCAACGCATCAGACAGGTTTTTGTATTTATCCTCATGTTTGGTCGTGTAGTGGCGATTCAGAAGGTTATCTTTTAACACAACGACTTGTGTAGCACAAATCAAGCACACGGCTTTACCTTTCATTTCTGTGAAGAAGTGCTTGTTGGTCCATGTCTTGGTAAAACCACAACATTCGTTTTCAACTTTTCTTTTCTTAGCACAAGTTGACATCTTCGGGGTGACCTGGCTAGCACCACTTGTCGCTGTTCACCTTCACTCAAAGCTCCCATCACGCACATACGTCAATACGAAAGTAGCGTAGCGCTTTTCAAAATAAAAGCAGTGCAGTTGTATTGCACAAACAGCATAGATATTTTTATAATCTATCCATGTTGTAATTTATGATTGGCCTCACGCCGTAATATGCCCGGTCTGATTTAGACTTTTGAATTAAAGCTGTTGAAAAACCAACTAGCTGACCAACAGTATCATATCTTGATCCTGAGAGTCCAGCACAAACTACTAAACAAAAAGTATTTACTGTATCTGAATCTGCAATCTTGTTTTTATTTGGTGAATGTTACCTTACATAATGGTTGCATGTATCAGTTTAGATCACAGCTTATCTCTCTGTTCTATTTTTTGACAGCAAACAAGGAGACTTGAAGATGGTCCTGCTCTGGTGGAGCAGATGGAAGAAGTCCTGATGGCATTGGTGTCAGCTGAAGTCTTGATCTCTTCCGGGTTCCAAGTGACGGATTTAGCAAGAAGTTAAATCCCTAAACCTCTGGTGTCAAATCCAAGGGCACACAAAGTATGGTTGTTACATTACACAACAACTGTGTCTCTGTTGCCATGGATATCAAATATGCAACTAGCAAAGCTGCACAACACACAGTTTTTATGACTGAAAACAAAATATTTGCATTGCATAAACATGAAACATGCAAACTATTTATAGCATGCACAATTAAAACTATGTTAAATGAAACCTGTACACACACACACACACACACACACACACACACACACACACACCAAGCACACAGCTCCAATTTCACACATGCAAAGGCTCAGTCACAGCTTATCCTTCTTTTTTCACTTTCTGGCGTCTGAGCCACTGTTACGATACACCTGTTATTGCACTCTCCAAAGCCAGCTGCCAAACGGCTCTCTGGCTGATGTGCTTTAGCAGTTCCTGGAAGCTCTACCAGCTGAGTTTAGATTCACACACGTAACATAGTTTCACAGGCTGACCAGTAAGGCTGAAAGCTGCTGCCCATCACTTCATTAAACAATAAGCATGGGCACTGGAGGTGGAATTAGCGAAAATCAAAACAATTTTCCTTTTATTCAGCAAATGAAAATCCTTAATTTGGGCTGACATATTGGGAAATTTATCCACCGGTGATTCATGATACCAGTTATTTATAACAGCATAAGATGCATAAGACCACAAACGCCCAAACAAACCAATGCTCACTCAGATGAACTGTCCTCTGACGAACCAGCTCAGTTCAAATTACTTCTGACCAAAGGGTCATAGCGTGTCCTCTTCCTCTCTCACAGGTTTTATCCATCTGCAGGGTCAAATTAGCTGAGTCCAGTTTATTCAACACTCAGAGTACGTGACCTGTAGGGACATGGATTTTCCACTCCATCTTTATCACAGTCTCTGTGCCTCTTACTATAAGAGAGTTCATAATTAACATGAAAAATTTTTCCTATAAACAGAACACATCTTGCTGTTGCTTCCTGTACACTAAAGCCCCCCTGAGGGTTTCCTAAGGAATGTGAAGGCTTGGTGAACCCCTCACCCCACACACAGTGCGAGGCAACACCAAGACTCTCAGATGTCTGCACCTGTCAAAGCTGTGAAGCAAAGTTGAGGGGGGGCTTGGAAGTTGCCGGACATATTGAGAAGTATGTGAGGTTTCAGAAAGTGGTGGAGAGATAAACACCATGCATTTAGAGAGTGTGTGGAAGAGCCTTTTTCCAGACAGAATTTCCTTGAAACCGATCTGGATGTGCTCTGAACCAGCTACAGTGGGTTAAAACCAGTAAGTAACACTCTTATCACAAACAAAGTGCAGGAAGCCAGATCAGCCTGAAGGCTAACATCTACATGTTGTTTTGTGTGGAATATGTGCGCCGTAGTCGTTAACAGATGAACGTTCATTGTGTCCTTGGGGTCTCTGTCAGCTACGTCCCTACATGCCATCCAAGCTCAAGAAATCCAAGATGGTGACATCAGAATGACAAATTCAAATCTGTAAAATGGCTATCGATTAATCAGTTAAATGGTACATTATGTAGTCTATACACTCATTATCGTCTCTCTGTTTTTGTCCTTCTGTCATTTTATTTGCAGAAACAAAAGGAAAAATACAGTTAAGCAGATCTCCCTTTGTTTTGTTTTTTTACTTGCTTGTGTGACCTGTGCATGGTCATTTCTAAGCTTTTCTAAATGTAAACAAACTTGGCCATCATCTTTCCTGGGAACTTGGCTGTTTCCCCTCATTTAAACAACAACGCTTATCAGCATATGTCACAGTAAATGTTTTTATTAGGCCATAGACCTCCAATTCTCCCTAATTCCTCTGCTGTCATGAGCGGTGCCAGATGGGGGGGCGATGGATACCAGTGAATCCATGCATCAGCCCCAGGGGTGTTGCTAGACATAAGGCTCTACTGGGATACATGTCCCACACCTACTATCTTTCAGCTCCAGCTGCTTCCCGTTGCTCAGCCGACTGCTTCCAAATAATTGCTGCTGAAACCATACCAGCAAATAATATAAGAAAATAATAAATAATATAGGCAATATTATTCTCTCTGGCAACTTAAAGTAAAACACAAAAAAAGAGAATTTATAATCTACTGATATGTATAAATTAATATGGGTTAAAGTTAGAAAACTGGTAAATGGAGTCAGGTAATGTCATTTTGATCAAACCAAAATTTGGAGGTTCACTTGAAAACCCTGCAAAATAAAAGCTAAACGTTCAGACTCATCAGAAAAAGATCATTAGCTGGAAATGTGTTTAAACAAGTAGTAGCTTTCCAATGCCTGCTTCCCCCTAAGAACTTCATTTTTTTTCAGTTAATGCAATAAATTAATAAATTAGGTAATAATTATACGACAGCCCTTTTTTAAGATTGTATAGTTTGTGTAAGTCATTAAATCTGACTCAAATGCATCAACATTAGGTCAGATCAAAATTAGACTCTTATAGGAAATGCGCACCAACGTCATCAACAAGCAGAATTGTGGGAATTGACGAGGTGCTTGGCCCCAACAGAGGCCCTTTACTGTGCATCTCACCCTCCTTGACCCCCTTTCTTGTACACTAACTGTAAATAAAAGACTACTAAAGCCAAGAAAAAAAATAAAAGATAGTGATGATTTCCTATATCAGTGAAGACAGTGTTTTATGTTTGCAATGGCTAAGCATTATAAATTCTACCAGTCTAGAAAGTTCATGCTATTATTAAATTAAGTAAAATATATATGTTTTAATAGCTTCTACGTTTTAATGTTTTATGTAAAATAGGACCAAAAGCGAGTGTTGTAAAACCTAAAAAACAAACTCTTCCTGCTCTCTGAAATGTTAAAATTTTATCGTGCATTCATCTCTGTGAAGAAATCTGTTTAACCCTCCTGTTATGTTAATTTGTCAGGAACAGCAATGATCATCCAAAAGATGTCCGAAACCAAAGAAATTCCAACAAGCATTGTTAATATTTCATTACTAACTCCATTACTAACTATTCTATCAACATTTAGTGCAGTGGCGTTCCTTACCTCTCACAGGTAATAGTTCAATTAGGATATTTCACTTATTTTTCATTTAAAAAATTTTTTTTCAAACTCCTTCAAACTGGCTTTCCAGTGTAAACCTGCATGTTCAATGCATAGCTGGTGTTTGCATCACATGCTGCCCAGATTTTTATCCCATATTTAACTGGTTTGGAAGTCATGTATTGCTCACATGGGCAGCGACCTCTGAATGACGCCAGCCTTTCATCCACTGTGATATTAGGGCCTGGGTTATAGAGTAGTGGAAGTTGCTCTACCCACTTGTCCCACATTGTCCTAATAGCTACCAACTTGTCTCTCTCTCCCGTCTACCAGCCCTTGTCTCTCGATTAATAAATCAGATTACTCTGGGGAAAATAAAAAAAGTCTTCAGACACATTGTGGCTCGAAATGTAGCCCTGCCTGTCTCTGCATCCTGCAGACTGGCTGTCGATTCGTCCTTCAATCAGGCATGACCAATTCAAAAGCTGACTTGATGTCTGTCACACGAGTCACTGCCATCCTAGTGGGCCATGCCACTGTCTTTATTATGTTTTCTGCAGACAGATTTTCCGCATATTTGGGGATGATATTTTTTGACATGAATGTCTTGCTTGGAGGATTAGGAATATTAATTCCCTCATCTGGTTCAAAATCAGAATTATTAAAATCAGAATTTAGCTCAAGATAGTCTTCATCTTCAGACACATCCTCCTCTATTTTACTGTCATGATCAAAGATGACTTCCAGAGCCTCCTGGACTGTCATCTTTTGGCTTCTGCTGTTCATTTTGTAAAGGTCTGCCTGACAAAGTGTAATGTTGGAAGGACTCCCATGCAGAGAACCTTTTATATGTTTTGCCTCTCCCCTGTTGAGTGTCCACTGAATGTGGGTGTTTTCCCACAAGAATATAAATGGTTCCCGACAAAAGTCATGACACCTGCACCTGTGGGTGTGTGTGTGTGTGTGCGTGTGTCTGTGACTGTGTGTGATTGGGGTGAAATATGTTTCACAGTTGCAAAGAAGAAATACTGACATTTCTGACACCCTTTTACCTCCAGTTTGACTACTGGGTTATGGCTTCTCTTACCACTGCTATGCAGATGACACTCAGCTTTTCCTTTCCTTCCCACCCGACGACACAACTGTTTTAATGAGAATATCAGCATGCCTTGCTAATATCTCTGCATGGATGAAGGATCGCCACCTTCATCTAAATCTGTCCAAGACCGAGCTCACCGTCTGTCCAGCCAATCCTTCCCTACAGCCACAGATAAACATGCAGCTTGACTCTATCACGCTTGTACCCACGTCTTCTATCAGGAATCTTGGTGTCATGGTAGACAACCAGCTGACTTTTAAGGACCATGTTGCCTCGGTTGC
>JBAMHW010000014.1:28110824-28127774 GCA_037177495.1 Rhadinocentrus ornatus
TGTAGTAAATAGCGTGTAGTAGTGTGTAGAAGTCAGTGTGTAGCAGTGAGTGTGGAGTAGTGGGTCATATAGTAAACAGTGTGAAGTCAATGTGTCAAGACTATTAAAGTTAGATACAGTACAGTATAAACAAAAACTAGACAATTTCCTCAACACTTTAGTTATGATTTGCAACATTTTGTCAGAAACTCTCTGAAGAGTGAAAAGAAAACACTGCACACATAAATACACAAGAATGATACAAAGGATCCACTCCACTTGCCAAAAGTATCTGGCTTTTTCCACAGGTTTTGATGAAATTACTTTAGCTTTTAGAACGTTTATGTTGCGTCACGAACAATACATGACTTTCGATGAAGACGCCATAATTCTATCATTGCAAATGAACCACATAATGAAATCAGTACTGTGATGGCCATAAATGCAGGTCGTGCATTAAAGAGGAGAAACTGTCCTTTATATATATGTTATACAAAGACAGTGTGGGAAATTGCCGGCTGATGAACCCACTGCTATGATAAACTTCAGTAACAATGAAAACATGTTTCTTCCTGTTGTATTATCATAGTTTAATTAAGGACATTAAGTCTACAGCCAGTTATGGACATGCCACTGACAATTTGTTGGAGGATGGTTTCTTTGGACAAATTAGAGGTCATTTACTTCATGCTTTCTACCAGGCAAAGCAAATAGTTTTTCATATCAAACTGGATGTAATGTAATTTTAGAGTTTCACACAAAAAATAAGCCTCAACTGGACAGTTAATAGTGAACTACATGGCACAAAAGAGGGCAATTTAATAACATGTGACAAATAATAGCAAAAAAATTGAGCATGGTCAACTTATCATTCCCTCTAAATTCCAACATCTGAGGCAAATTGATACCAGTAAGAAAGCTGTCATGATCAATAAGGGGTGATGAGAGGTCATAGGGGGTAGACAGATACAGTAGCATGTTGAGAAATCCTGATTCAGAACCTCTCACCTTCTAAAACACTGAAGTAGTGGTTGAATGCTCCAGAGTATAGCATACCCATAAATACTGTATACATAAATCATGCACATAAACTCTCACATTACACCTTCTCTGTTAAGAGATTTTAGATTTACAAAAAATATTTACATCAGCTGATAGTTGCTCCTGTTCCCAGCATCATGGACAATGTGATAAAATAAAATGCTATCCAACAAAACGGAGGGCTGTGTGGGATACGAGTATGTGAAAGTAAGCATTTTTACTGATGTTAGAGTTTTCATTTCATGGCAAGCCTCTTGTGAGAGATGTGTCTTACCACAATATTTCTGAATGAGTAATGTAATATTTTTTATTATAAGGTTTGAACTGAATTGCCTGTTTTTCCAACTCTAGCCCGTTGCTGGATAAAATAAGAAAGAATGCAGCTAAAAACAACTGACGCATCCACTTTTTAACTTCCATAGGGATGTGCAGCACAAACTAACAAATATCAACATGTATATCAAACACGTGAAAGGATAAAATATGATTTTCTTTATTATATAATAAACTAAGGAGAGTTAGACATCCTTGGCTGACACTCTTTAGTAGTGGCAAACTTAGTGAACTTGTTTTGAATACTATACATCAGGGTTTTACTGATGCAGATCCTAATTTTCTGTTTCCATTCTTTAAAAAAATGTAAAATATGTTCACTGTAATCCGTCCACCTTAAATCATTCTTTTGTATTTTGACTATCCAGCTAAAGACATGAGGCTTCAGTGGCCTGAATTTACATATCAATATGATCGGTCTATTCCACAACAAAAAATCTTCATGGACATCATTTTGTTTTCATCGTTAAAGGCAGCCAACATGAGTTAATGCATAGCTAAAAAACATTAAGATTCAAAATCTTAGGTAATTAAATTGGCTTTGAGTCCATTTAAAATGGAGCTTTAGTACTAATGGGGGTACATCCTTGGATTTCATAACTAAGTTCCAAAAATATTTGGTTTGAAACTCTAAACAGGAGTAAGGTTTACACTATCCTGCTTTAATATCTATAAACAGTTCATTCGTTGGATGTTCTTTTACATGATGTGAACATTTTAAAGCATGGTACAGGCTGTTTTAGTAAAGAAAAGAAAAAATAAAGCAAAACTGATTGACATTTGTCTCTTTCTTGTCTCTTTTTTTAATGTGATTATATTGATTGATAAATCCAAAGTTGATTTGAATTAAAATTGTTTTCGTGGCAGAAATTTTCATATTGGTAAACATTCACTTATAATCCTTCGAATTCTTTGTACTGTGATCAATGAAATGATATCCTCCCATACTTAGCAATAAAGAAGGACTTTAAACTGTCCTCTTTTCACCGTAAATCTGCACAGAGTTAAAAGCAGACGTAAGTATTAAGTCTTACTTTTAAGTATTGTACTAATAAACACCTTTTTAAGAAAATCATATCCTTTGATCGGGATCTTCACAACACTGCTGCTCTCAGTCTATACGCAGCGATGCTCATAGCTCAGATATAGCTACAGTATGTGTTCGGGGAGAATGAGGATGAAGACGGCTGTGTAAGGGAATGTGATGTGTAATGTTTGATAGAATCAGCTCTTAAAATTTACTTTGTACATTCAAGTGTAATGAGCAGATACAAAAGGACGTATTAATTCCTGATTTCATTTAAAAAAACAAACTAACAAACAAAAACTGCACTAGCAAGTGCCATTACAAGCTTTAAACTGTCATTAGCATGACCATGTATTTATCTCTAAAAAATGTGTTTGTGTTATTCTGTATTGACTGTGCACGTACAAACAAACTAAGAAAAAAAAACCATGAATGGTGTTAAAGGTATTGTATAGCTGGCATTAAGCCACATCAGTATTTAATGCTCAACATCTGAGGAAAACGTAGCAAGTTGTCTTTAATAAATACTGCTTGGTATTTATTCAGTTTCTGTTTAATAAACAATAATGTGTTGAGATAAATTAACATTTGAAATAGACAGTATAATAGCACTTTTATATATTTAAATGCACCTGTTCGATGTCCCTACCTCAATTTTTATTCTTTGTTGAAATATATAATATTCAAACTGGTAGATTGGCACTGTGTCAGAAGAATTTACAGTGTGATCAAAGGCTTTTCGTGCACAACCGTATGCCAAAGGGAGAAACAAACGGTCACCATTCATCCATTCAACATATTTTATAGACAAAGATTGCAAAAATATTGAGATTATCAGAATGCGTCATAGTTCAAATGAACAGCTCAGTTGCAAACTGTAGATAAAACACAGTGCAGGAATGGTTGTACCAAGCTCTGTGGGCCTGTGTTAATATGACAAAGAAGTGTTCATTTCCGGTTGGAGGGTGAGAGTCCGTGTGTACAATCCTTCTTCCCACTTGTTTCCTCTGACATTGTATCTGCAGGAAGAGGCGAGTTTTCCTACTTGCCACAGAGATCCAAACATGCTGCAGATCTTAAGGATGGATGAGTTTGTGAAGAGTGTTGAGGTCAGGCGAAGGGGTTATCTGACTTAAAGAGGGAGACGTCTGCATCGTGGAAGCCCTTGCCATTCATGTGTTCTGTGTGACTGTCAATGGTGTAGCAGCCCTGCACCTCGGTGATAGAGGAGGCCGTGTAGGAGGCTGAGCGCAGGGCATCTGAGTGGTTTCCTATGCTGTTGCCAAACTGAATATGATACTGGTTCCAATGGCGCCGCAACACTGCTTGGACCTAAACGGAGGGATCATATTGCAGATATTAAAAGGAACTGCTTGGAAATATCAGCCAAAGTTAAAAATATAAAATATATGTCATCACATATAGTAATTTAGCACTCAGTGTAAAAAAAATAATAATAATAAAAAATACAGGCAAAATTACTTTTCCAAGGATAAAAAACAAAAGAAAAGAATAACCAATGTCTCTCTAACTAGGTTTGCTATGAATACTTTCTCGCAAGTAGAAATTTATCAGTCCACCCAGCACCTCTGTGCAACGTTTTAGATTAAATAAAAAAAACAAAACAAAAAAAGAAACAACAGAAAGTATTATTTTCAGATAGCTAACGTTAGCCTAGCTAATGTGGTAACTCCCGTGTAGCTCCAGTTCTATAATTTATCTAGGAAATAGATTTTATTTTGGTTTATTTCAATTAAATATATTTGTAAATGTTTTATGCATCTAAAAATGTAAGTATATCAAGAGTAGGCAATTAAACTAGCAGCAAAGAGGGTAGCCTAGCTTACTGCTGGAAAAACCGGACAACAGTCTTTCTAGTCGCATCTTAACTGAAAAAAAAAAGTTTCTATGCTATTGTTCTTCACGAAGAACCTCTTAAATATATATAAGTTCTTTCAACGAAAACTTAAAGTGTTATACTTTTAGGTTTTTACTTGTTATACTCCTCCAGAATCTTGTACAGAGCATAATTAACTACATATTAGGGAACCCTGCACACAAGTGTAGTGTACAAATAATAAACAACAGTGAATGGAAAGAATAAAACTCTGACATGACAAGTTCTTTTTTTCTTTTTCTTCAGATTGAACAAACATAATTGAAATTATTGTATTGAATTGTTAATGCTAAGCCTCAATAATGCTAACCATGTTCTCAGGGCTCATAAGGCTAGGTACACACATGAAGATTATCGGGCTGGTTTTGTCCCGACATTCCCTCTTTTTGACCAAGGATGGCAAACACCCGATTAAGTTACGTCTTATAAGAAATATTTCATAAAATTATCATTTGGTCTGAGATGTGTTATGAGCTAATTCGTCCCGACAATCTGCTCCAAAGTGGGTCGGTAATTATTGATCATGTTTGATATTTACGACAAAATATCTTCACGTGTGGGAGGAAAACCTACGACTGCTGAGTTGTGACCGTGTTGATGGTGACGTGGAACAGAATGTAGCCAATCAGAGAGCGAGCTGGCTGAGGAGCTAGGAAGGATATAAAGTTCGTGTTCACGCTGTGTCCAGTCTGTTATTTTTTTTTTATTTCTCGATTTTTCTGTTAATATAGGATTAGTCACAAGACCACCATCATTACTTCATCATGTATTTCCTCCGACATGCTGGGTGTTGTGTTTTCCGGTTGTTGCCATGGTTCTTTGTTTTTTCTGGTTGTTGCTATGTTTCTTCTTCTTCCTTTTTGTTAGATCACATTTGATCATGTGAGATTTCTGGCTCGGAGGACTAGATTGTAGATCGGTTGCGGGACAGCATCGTTATGTGTGTGTTGTTCTGTGATCAGATTATCTGAGCACACCACACACAGTACGATCAAAACTGTTAAATGCCAAAATTTTTAATCTTTACGTCTGAGGTCTCGACCAGATAAAAAAATCTCATTAGATTAAAAAAATCTTTATGTGTCCCCCTAGCCTGAGACTCAGAACTTAAAGATCTGTACATACCCAACAACAATGTTACTTTTCTCAAGGGGGCAAGAACAAGAAATATTTTAAATCTGGTCAAAGCATCTCACTCTTTACAAGAAACCTCGTCTGCAGAGCCATGTGGGGAGGGGGTCTGCGCCAGACGGTGCCCATACATACTGTGTTAAATAGATGTTCGTACTTCCTCACTGCCTCTGCTAGGTATTTCTCAAAGCTTTTATTCAATCCTGTCGAACCTTAAATATCAGTGAAAAATTTCTTCTTTACCACATTAACCTCAGCTACTTCAAATTTCTGGCCAATCACACATTAGTTGGCATACACCACACGTGAAAATGGTTTTGCCCAGATGACGTGTCAAGAACTAACAAACCAGAGCTGTGAATAAAATTATCAAACTTTTTTTCTTGCAGCCCTGGGAGAAGTAACAATTAGCTGTGTTCTTGCAGAATATGTACACGCCTTAAAACTCACACAATTTGTGCTTTTCATGCCATGCATCAGTGTTCTGATGCAGTGAAAAATACAACGTAATCAATGATGGTGCCACGTAAAAAGAAGAAACTGGCATACACTAATTAGTATGTTAACCAATTTTTTATGCCACCTAAGTATTCCGCTTTATTCCTTTCTTTTTCTCTCTTCTTGTTGTTGCTCACATACACTATAGATTAATGCAATGAATAAAGCCTGAAATTGTGACTGAAAAGTGCTGCATTAAGAACAAGATAAAAAAAATAAAGGCTGCTGTACGCTAATAAAAAATGTATTTTATTACTTTAAATACAATGTCTGTGCAGTGATTTTGGTTGTATTTCTGTATAACAATGACTAGAGATAGTTATTGTCAAAATGTTTTAAATTTTTGGTCGCTGCTCCTGCACCTCTTTTGCTCTATTGTTCAGCACTGTTTCTGCATAAGTGTGAGCGGGCCTGTTTGCTACTTCTTACTCACATGCGTGGCTTAGACAATATAGACAATTAAATCTTGTTTGCACATAACAATATTGGTGAGTTTCTTCACTAGTTGGTCAGAGAAGTAATTAGATGTGTTGCTAGTAAAAAAAAAAGTCTCTGAGCAGGTCTGAAAACTAACTGATTTTGGCAAGAAGTCCACCAGTTTGGCAACACTGACAGCTACTGCAAGCTACTTGTGCACTCTTGTCGTTGCATTGGCCTCCACAGCGGTAGCAATGTGTGGGGATGCATGGTCATTATCTTGCTCATAAACATAGCTGATAACGCCAGCACAGATATCATCTTTTACTGATTTGGATATTGATATTGTCAGGTGACACTGTTATACAAAGCCAGGATTTAATCTGAGCAGAGCACCAGTCTCCAAATGCTGTAATATTGACACTGGCTTAAAAGTGTCACTTTTCAGTCCTTGTGAAAGGCTTATCTCACCTTCTGACAGCAGAAAACAGAAATGTGAACGGGGGAACAAACTATATTTATGTACAGTATATGTGAGAACAGGGAGTAGAAGAAAAGCAAAAAAATGTAAAGCACTGGCACAAAACACCCCCTCCCAGTAACAAATTTCCCATGAAATTGGGATCAAACCAAAAGGCTTGACTTCCCCAGACAAAGTACAAGACATGGAAAATATGAGCCTGTTCTTGTAAGAAATGTTACATATGTTTGGAACTTTGGACTAATCTTATCCCCAGGTGCCTATTTTAACACAATAAAAGTTCATTCTGCTTGATCAACAGTCCTGGGTTTCAGCTTTCATACTGAGAGACTCTGCCTCTCTAAGGTGCCGCTTTTCTCAGCCTTGTTACAGACTTTTCAGCCAGTTAACCTGATTGGTTGCAACATGTGGTTTTTTTGTAGCATCTACTTTTCTGGCCATTTGTTGACCCTGCCCAACTCTTTTAGATGTGTTTCTGCCATGGGCTAATATTTTTCAAGAATACCTCACTTATAACATTTGATATGTTTTTTGTTTTATATTCAAAATAAAATATAGAATAAAAGAAAAAGCATTATTTTAGCCATCTTTTCAAGGCTAGTCTCAAACACAATGAGGAAGTGTAGATACATGTGATTGAATATATATAAAAAAAAAAGGTTTGAGGGCATAACCCCTACTTACTTCTCCATTGAAAAAGCAGAAGATTGTGGCCACAAGCAGACCCTGTAATGGAAACAGGAGGAATGATTCAGCTTAGCAACTGTTCCTAAGCAAATCTTAGAGTGATATGAAGATGTGAAACTTAAGAATGCAAATTAATGCATTTTAAGATTTGATGCAGCCTATTTTTCGCGACATTGTTTTTGTTCTGGCCAAGCTGAGACAGCTCTAGATGACCCGATAACAGCTTGTCAACGTGCAGCTGATTTTAGGCCTGTTCGGCTCAGATAATTCATACCTTCCTTCCAGCTGTTCTTGCCCAGGCTACAACAAAAACAATGTCTAATTCCTAAGAATGTTAAGTTTTTACTAAAAGCTAAGAAAATAATAAAGTTAAAGTCCAGGCGACAGTCCTTTTTGTAAAATAAATACCTCTTTGAATGAAAGAAAGAGTAACATTGAAATCAAGTTTCCTAAAAAATTACACGTCACAAGACAAAAGAGCTTTCTCAGGAAATGTTGCAGTGCATGCAACAGGCAGCAATCATTGAATACCATTCTAAGAACATCAACTGGACATGCAGTTACACAAGTGTGTTTTAAAAAAATACCATGCCACCCAAGCCTCCACAATGACCACTGACCATCATCTCACCTGGTAATGCATTAGTATGTGCATGATGTAGTCATATATCTCTGAGAAGACCCGTCCTTCGGGCTTGTACGGAAGCAGGACAAACTGAATTCCCAGAAGAGGTACCAGGATGAGGGTGGCTCGCACTGCCTTCATGTAGAGACTGGACTCTGCTTGATGGGTCACTTTCAGTTTGGTGATGAGTACGCGCACGATATTTAGAAGAAAAAACAAATTGACCTGGTGAAAGAGGAAATCCATACATCAGCATAAATTCAGATTATTGAGAAACTGGAACTGAAGTGAAGTGAAATGCACATAGCATGGAGGTGATGACCCAATGGTTAGAGAGGTAGACCAGGTACAAGAAAACCCAGGTTCAAGTCCCGTTTATACTGCCGTAGCGTTTACGTAAGGCCAATTACGGCGTCATCGCTCTACGTAGCTCGACGCACACCTCTTCCAGACCTGACGTGCAGCGCGGTTATGCGGAAGCACTCCCTTGTGATTGGTCAGTTTGTGAATGCGTGTTTCTGGATTTCTAAAGCTTCCTGCTGAATTTGTGTGTTACCTGGAAGAGAATATCCAACACACTGCGGTAACCATACCCTTGAGAGCAAAGCACATGCCACCGGCGTCGGCTGAGCTGACCCTTTCATACTCAGATGCCACACGAGTATAAATCCAGCTTAACCCCTAACTCCTTGAGAAACTTTGGTATATGTGGACCAGTGCATATAAACAAAGGTATGAAAACAACAGCACGGGAAAAAAAGATGTAATGGTATATTCTAGAAAAAGGGACATTTGCCTCAGAAGAGACGTTATTTTGTAATTGTGTGTTTACGTCTATCAGGAAAAAAAAAAGAAAAAAAATTCCAGTTCCTGCTTCATGTTTTTTTTTCTTCTGGCTACAACATGTAAGCACATCCCACTGGTAAATTCTTATAAAAAACAACACAGGCCTCCCAGGCCTGGGGACCAGAAGGTGGACTCTCAGAGGAGCAGATGAATTGATTTAACAAGACAAACACATGGGCCCCTGAGCAAGGTCCTGAACCCCCTAGCAGTCCCCTGGGCACTGAAATATGGCAGCCCACTGCTCTCTAATGTAATTATAGATGGGTAAAAGTAGAGAGGCCAGTTTACCAATTGGGAAACATGCATTTAACTAGCAAAGACAGCAAACAGGTCTAAGAGTTTTAAAAGTGTTAAAAAGTTCTACAAGTTACTATTTGAAAAGGTTCAAATCATGATCTTCTATCTGTAGTTCTGCTTATTAAAACAGAATTAAATGTTTGTGTTTTTTAGATCACGTATGTTAAAAACATCATTCTACAGTAAAATGATTTTCTTACAGCCTGAAACTTGACTTCTGCATTATTCATTTTATTACAATTGTAATAGTTTAAGAAAAATACACAATCCTTGTATAAATTTGCTTTTTTCTGAAAGCTGAACATTTAGAGCTAAGAGAGTCTCATGAGACCAGTTTCCCCAGAAGCACGTCCCACTGTACTGATTAGGTAAACTTTTAATAACCAACACAGGCCTCCCAGGCCTGGGGACCAGAAGGTGGACTCTCAGAGGAGCAGATGAATTGATTTCACAAGACAAACACAATTAAACAAGCTATGAAACTGTCCTGCTTGGATCCCCCCCCTGTCTCCGCTCACAAGAGAACAAAAGCAGATTATTGTGCTCATTGCGCAAGAAAAACAGTGTAGCAAGAGAAACACGGAAGGGATCGGTTGGTTCATTTGAGTAAACAAACACGTTGTGATTCAATATGTTGCAAGTGATCGTGTCAGGAGAAAGTGTGAGCCTTCTCACCAAAAGAGCAGCACATATGGGACCATGGATGATGTAGAGTAGCGACGTGTTGGAGCTAAGCCAACAGCTACAATAGAGAGGAGAACAAAACAGGAAGGTTTACGCATCAATATTGGTGCATTACATGACATGCAACCAATTACACAGATGAGTTTGCTTATAAAGAAATTTGGAACATTTCACGCAGGATTCATCAGAGGTTGCTTTCAATGTTGCACTTGTTGCTTTTAGTAAATTTGTTCCTGCTTGCCAGACATTTAACTTACTTGTCATTGTAATAATAACTCCGAGCAATGGCGTGTATGGAAGCCGGAATAAGAGGAAAGCCTGTGAAGAAAAGAGGAAAGTGAGGATATATTTTAAAAACTGCAGGAGATCTTGAAAGGCCTACATGGAGTTTAATTGAGCTTGATGCGCCAAACTCCCCACTTACCCCAACCCAGGAGGTAGTACCACATCAGGTGCTGCTTCTCTGCGAACACAGCCACCACGATGAGCGTGTGCAGATAGATTCCCTCACACAGCATCCAGAAGTAATTACAGCCAAATAGGTACAGATGAATAAACTGGGACACTTTACAGCTCGTCTGAGGAAGAAAAACACACCTTACGAACGCAGATGGCGGCAGTAAACAGTAGGGCAGTTTTAGAGCAGCCTTTTAAGCTGATTTAGTCAGTTTATATACTAAAACTGACAAGAGCTGTGCAAACCAGAGCAATAGATGAAAATCAAGTGATAAACTAACTGGATTCCTCTGCACCAGCTCCTGGTTGTTTGCCACTGCAGTCAGCCAAATAATGGTGATCACAGAATTGAGAACAAATGAGAAGAAGAGGTTTTTGTGAAGGGTGATCCTTTGGCAACTCAAACTTCTGCAAAAGATGTAGAAAAAAAGAAAGATTTTACTTCACAGCCTAAATAATACATGAAAAGACTTCCATCAAGGAAACATGCGGACACTAGGAGCTTAGACTCACTTAAAATGGAAGAATATAGCAAGGGAGACGAAGAGGGAGGTCAGCGACAGTCCATGTCCTATGAGGGCTAAGTAGAAAAGATTCATTGCGGTCTGGAAGCAAATGAAACAGAAATGATGTAATCTCATAAGTTTGATCATCCATGTTAAATGGCTCTTTGTGCTAATAAAATAACATTTAGCAGCACTACACAATCTTTTAAGCACATTTGATGTAGTAGAAGAATAAAATTAGCGTTATTCAGTTAAATATATTGTGTGTAATTGACGTAAATGTGTACTGAGCTTAATGAAACATGACTCGCTACATTTGCAGAGACAAGACCACCTTTTCCTGCCGTCTTGTCTCTGCAAATGTACAGTAATTGTCCAAACATTGAATTAAAGGTCAGTGTTGATCCAGAGTCAGATGTTTCCACAATACATGTCATGGTTAAATTAAATAAAACCGACCATTCTGCCTATATTAGTGTGCTCATTGCAGCGGGTGTAATTGGTCCATGTCCGGTTGCTCTCAGGATGCAGAAACCAGTGTCCACTGTCAGTGCAAATCTTTGTGACAATTTCTGAAGGAAAGAAGAAAAAAATATATCAATAGACCATGTTTGCAGTGTTTATTTCTTTTTTTACATGATTTTTAACTATTCTTTTTGGTGGTTTCATTCTAAAGTATTTCATTTAAGTAATTGAAGCAAACACATATGCATGGAAACTGCCTAAATTCACCGATTGACTTGATTGTACTTGGAGAATATAAACAAATCTAGTTTGATACCAGCAACACATTCAGCAACAGTTATGATAGAAGCAAAAATTAAATAAAGGTTCACAGAACACAGGTCTGAAAGTTTCTACAATCAGCTGATTAAGTGAGGACAGGTGAGGGTGCCACAATTGGGTATAAATGGAGCATCCATCAAAAGGATTGGTCTTTCCTTCATGAATTTGAATGGGCCTTTCTGCTTACCACTTTGCTTCAAACTCAGTTAGAAAATCATCAATCAGTAAAAAAAAAAGAAAGAAAGAAAGAAAAAAAATCTCAACAAAGTCTTCCACAACACCCAGGAACAAAAAGCCAGGTTGGTCGTGTAAACCTGTGGTTTGTCACCTTACAAACTTGATTTAAGTTTGCCCCATTTAAACGTGGGGCAATTAGACACAAATTTTTAACGATTATTTTGTTAAAAAAAAAAAAAAAAGAAAGAAAAAAACAGGTGCATGCAACCAAAACACAAGGCTGACTTCTAAAAACATTGAAAAGTACAATGATGCTGTTTTATAACTTGGCTGATCTTGAATGCTAGTGCCCTGAGCACCTTTTCTGTGCTGCCAGTAACTGCCAGAATTGGGGCTCAGTCATATAAAAAATCCAACATAAACTTGTTTTGGTTCACTCAACATGGAGAAAGGTCTATGCATTGTTGGAAAAAGAACTTTAAGATGAGTATAAAACAACAAACTGTAGAGAACCTTGGAATGTCTGAAACCTTTCCAAAAGCCCTGCAAAAGGAACTCTGTGAGGTTTTATTAGTCATGGGTAGTTATTTATTCTTCAACAAGGGAACTCAGGTTATCCCAGTTTAGGCAAAGCTGAACTATAAAAGCAAACTAAGGATTAGAATCTGACCTGTATTCTGAGTAAAAGCCAGGACATCACAAACTCTGCTGACTCAGCATGTTTGGTGTAAGCTGATATCCCACCTGAAGGATCAAAATCCTGGAAGTAGTCCGGGCAGTGCTGCTCTGATGTAACTCCTGACTTAGTGTCTTCCCAGCACAACCAGCCATCCCAAGTGCGATTACACATGGGTTCTGAAACAACAAGGAAATATCTAAGGTCCAGAAGATTTACTAAATCAGCATTTCAAGTCTTTGCTGTTTGGACCGTACTAATGTAAACCACATATTAAGTAGTACTTTTGGGAAAATTTGCAAGCTGTGTATATAATTTCTCTCTTGCCACCATTCAACCAGCTTTAACATTCATAAATATCAAAGCTACCTTGTCTGCTGTGGGTATTGTCCTTCATTATCTTTTGATAGCACTCAAACTGTGCTGTTACTATCTTGTTCCTGGTGACTCCCATTTCATGGTAGACATTTGTTGGATGCTGCTGCTGGGTTTCATTATGGTCTATGCTTGCTTTTACCAGAAACTGCAAAAAAGGAGAAAGACAGAGAGGACATACACAAAGGTTTTATTTTTCACACTTTTTTTTTTGTTCAAAAGAGGGAAAATTAGCATATGTTTCTGCAAAAAGAAAAACAATCCAGTAGCTAGCAGAGAAACATCAAAAGACATGGCACACAAAGAGGAGAATAAATAAAAAAGTAGACAGATGCATGTATGCAATTTCATAGTAAATTCTGTCTGCACTGACAGAAAGAAAGCCTGCAAGAGGAGGTCAATACCAGCAGGCATACCTGAAATATAAATTAACTCAAGTCTGAGGAAAGCAGAGTCAGAAATTTGCATGGGAACATGTTTTACATGTTAGTCATAGTTGCTTAAAACATGTTAGAAGACTGAAAGACAGGACTTAGAATAAGCCAGGATTAGGCCTTAATTTGTGTAAAACACTTTCTGAATCTTGGTTAAGCTTGTTTCCGCTACGGAGTCCTGGATTAAACCTGGTAAAATAAACCTAGTGATAATAAAAACCTGGAATAGAGTAAAAAAAAACAACAACCATGAACTAGTGTGAATCTGAGTGGCAGAGGTAAAAAAAAAAAAAAGAAGTCATTTAAAATCACTTATGAAAAGAAGTTATTCAAACAAGTTAAGCCAAACTATGTAATTATTTAAAAACTTCAAATGGCACCTGAGGAAAGAAATAAAAAGCAGTTGGAAATAAAAATGTGACCACATCAACGTCAGGTGAGTCACTAATATCTATTTCTCTTTTCCTTTTTTTATTTCCTTTTGTTTTTAAAACAATTATCGTTACACTTTTTAATATGAAAGAAAAGACCAAAAAAAAAAAAAGAAAAAAGCTAAATAATTAATTAAATAAGAAAAACAACCAAAAACAGCTACATTCTTCATCGTGCTGCCAGAAGAAGTCATACGCAGCAACTTATCTTATTCCAAACGCCATTCTGAACTCAACACAGGGACCCATCCATAGGCCGGTTTGAACTGCTCTACCTTGTTTTGACCTTTGTGTTTCTTCCAATATTTAATTCACTTCCAACATAAAATATCAACAGTAAATAAGTTTAAGGTTGGAATAAGTTGTTACTATATCATAGACGTAAAATCCGTCCTACCGTCGTTAGATTGCACAGAAGCACGAGCACCACCATCCACCTCCGTCCGAAGCTGTCCAGCTTTATCTCTGCCATTTCAGAACCAGTTAGCGATTCAACAGCTGCGGATCTGAAATGGAAAATAAACAAGTGAAACCCCCATAAAGGTCATTTCACAGCACTCATCTCATCTCACTTATCGCTCCTGAAGCGTTGCTATTGTACTCGCCATCAGTCTGTTTACCTAGGAACAGACTAAAAGGTCATTAAAGCCCAGGCTTAAAAAGGCTAAACATGATTGTTTATTAAAAAACAACTATACACTCAGATTTCTGTACCACACAAAATGATTTATAAGCAACTGTGCTCACTTGCAGGGTAACCAAAGGCTGGACTGTGGAACAACGCTAACATTAATGTAGCGTGCAAATTTCCGGACAGCACGGCATGCCATCACTGTCAGTGTTACAGTAGGTCAGTCTGAAATTAAATGCTCCCACGATGCACTTGGCTTGGTGATTAAAGAACAACACAGCTGAAGAAACAAGCCATTCAAATGAGGCCAACACAACCCTGTCATTCCAAGGAAGCTCCAGTTTCCTGACAAAAGTCATGTAAGCACACCTCGTATCCTTACTGCTGCAGTGACATGCGTCAATCAAACATCCTTTGCACCATGTCACAAAAACTGAAAACTGAGCATCTGTAAATGGGGATGTGTTTGAAGGTGATTCTTACATCTCAGCACAGCAAAGCCCTGTAGAGTTGTTTGGAGTAAAGCTTTGCCACAGAGATTTCAAGGTTGCTGCATAACAGATGAGCCAGCATTCATATAGAAACGTATTCCTCAGGTAAGCCACATTTGCTTTGCAAAACAGCTGATTTGCAGTTGTCTTTACACGAGTAGACTTAGATAGTTAACTTAAGGGCTGAGCGATTAATTGAATTTTAATCACAATTACGATCTGGGTTTTCAACGATCATAAAAATGAAATGGTCCGATTATTTTGCTCTTTCGCAGTTTCCTCTTGTGCTGTTTTCAGTTGCAAATCGAGCGCCACTGGCGTTGCTGCAAACAACTCTCAAGTTATGGGCTGGACACACGGGAGGCCACGTTGCTCCTTTTACATTAATTTTCTATGGAACTTGCACGATGAGGCGGAAATCGCTGCCCTCCTCCAGCCGAGCGACAGGCGACATTCGTGCATGTGAAATGTTGCGCTCGTTCACGTAGACGTGCACACGGGGGCTTGCGATGCAACACAAGGAAATAGAAAAATGTTCCATTTCTGAGTCGCGACTAAATAATCCACCAGCTCCCAGAGACACGTTATAAACAAACATAACTTGTTTTCTCACCAAAGACCAGCGCTCAGGTAACACAGTGAACAACACAGTGTTGTGAAGGACGTGGTTACAGTCCAAGGTTTCGCCACCGATACGGACCTGTGGTCAAGCCGCACCATAGAGTCGAATATGTCGCGGGTTTAAACGTGAAAACAAAATGTCTCCAGTCTCATTTTTTCCAGATCACACAGGGCAGAACATAGCTGCCGCTGGTCTGAGACAAACAATAGCTACTGGGACCTGGCAGGAACAGACAACGCTTCGAATGCCCCCATGGCTCTTTATCTTTCTCTAATCGTGTTAGATAATCGAGATCTCAATTTCAATCAAAACAATCGTGATTATCATTTTTCCCATAATCAAGCAGCGCTAGTTACCTTGACATGTTTTTCTTTAAAAGCAGCATAGCGTTAGCCAAGAATTCTGCACTGGTTTCAATGCAACCAGTATATGTAGCATTCTGATATACACCAGTGGACAATGCTCACATGGCAGCAGTGCTTTCAGCATGAAAAGCAAACAAGCAAAGGAAAGAGGGGACATAGAGAAATCATGAACCCATGAATCTAATGGAACAGAGGAAATCTAATGAATTTGTCATATTACGACAGATAAACAAACATTGCAAAAGAGAAATAGCTAAATTAAGACGATTGACCCCCACAGCACAGCAGTTAAGCCCTCATTTTGTAATGAAATTTACAGAAATAACACAAGTTAGCTAACATATACCTTACAGGTAAAGACAAAAATGTATAAGTGCTGCTGCTAATTCTGCAGATTTAGATAAACTGGTGTTCCTCTTTAGCAAAAAATATTATTTTACAGTTACTGCAATAGTGCATTAAGTTTGACTTGGATGACTTATTGGACTTGTTTGGCAGAGTTTTGTATTCCATAGAGCACGTTTTCTAGTTTTCTGCTCAGTAAAATTAGATTAGGAAATGGGAACAGGGCCTCTTAGTAGTTCAAAATCCTCACAGGCTATTAAAGACCTTCTAGAAAACAAACCAGAGTTATTGTTCCCATTTCATAATTAAAATGACTGAAAACACACAAAGGAAACTTTCTTCTTTAATTCTAGTATCTGCATAAAGGCAAGATGGTAAATGGTAAAGATTTGACACCCCTAAAATTTAAAGCTAATAAGGAATTATTTTTACCACATAAACCACACAAATTAGATGTGTAAACTTTAAAAAGGCCCCCTTGTCAAATTTGGCTGTTAGCATCAGGATTTATTTGCCTGCTGAATTAAATGATAAGTTCCAACAGTTACGTAGTGAATTTCTGAGTGATCAATGCTGGGCTGATCAGTTTGTCATGTAAATAAATCTGGTTCTTGATCAAAGTATTTATAAATACTATCTAGATAGATAGATAGATAGATAGATAGATAGATAGATAGATAGATAGATAGATAGATAGATAGATAGATAGATA
>JBAMHW010000014.1:28185672-28206163 GCA_037177495.1 Rhadinocentrus ornatus
ATCTCACAGATTCCCGCTCCCGTGAATTGCGCCCTGCTTGCAATAACTTTGGTTCTCCTTACAGACTACAGTCACCATGCGAAGAAGACCTGCCTCCTCTGTACTGCCGCACCCGCAAATAAAAGATATTTACCTCACCTTCTGAGTCGGTGCGGTCTGTCTGCTCCTTGGGTCCATCCCCTGTCCGCCATTATGACAACCCCTTGCTGCATTTAAATTTGTTCTTCAAACAAAATGAAAAAAGTCAGTCTTTCTGCTATAATGATCCATGAAAACAGCAACCCAGAGCAGAGCTCTCTGGGAATACAGAAATGCAAATGTCAAATCAAATAAGGGAGAAAAAAAAGAAGAAAACTAAAAGCTGACAAAGACGAAGGTTTTATCACCCTGCTCGGCTGCTCGCTGGAGGCTGTGACTGTATCAACATACTGGTACAATGAGCAGATTTACCCAGACATTTTAGGGCAAATGTCTTGTACTTGTCAGAAAACAATGTTTGCGATTAAGATATTGTTTTTTTTTAGCAGGATGATAACCTAAAGCACACATCAAATAGCATGAAATAAAGTTAGAAATTAGGATAGAAATTGCAAAGATTTACCAAAGATTGGATGGGACATAGATTAAAAAAACTATGGTCTGATTTCAGCTGTGTCATTCAGATATGCTCAGAATTTGGTATAAACACAAATAGCATGGATCTATCCTGCCTTGGATCAAGACTTCAGGCTGCTGGTAGTGTAATGATGTCGGTAGGGCTGGATATGGCCAAAAGTTGTACGACGATATATTTCTTAATTTCGGTCGATACGATATAATTTTAATATCGATATAAACAATATAAAAGCCTCAGAAAAACTGCAGAAATGCCCACAACAGATGCTGTAAAGCTAAAAATTATTTATTGCTATAAGTATTTAAAACTCCTCCAGTTTAGCATTTTAGAAATAAAAACTATAATTTATTGTTCACCTTTTATTTGTATCTAGCAAGGCTAAATAAGCCTTAAAAGAAAGAAATTTGAACTTAACATCAAAGGTCAAATAAAACTTTCACAATATTAATAGGTTTAACTTTAAACAACAGCATAGGCTTGTTATGTTATTTTTATTGATTTAAACAAAGGTGCCATCTCACAGCCATCTCTATGCATTTTAAACAGGCACTGCAACGGGCAGCCCCGCCCTACAGCATCTCCCTGGAGGACCCATTGTTTTCAGTGTTGCCAAATTAGCAACTTGTCGCTAACTTAGCAACGTGTTGCTATAATTAATGAGTTTGTAGACCTCTTAAGCGGCACTTTTAAGAAAAAAAGCAACAAGCAACCAATTTGGAGACTTTTTCTGTGTTTACTAGAGATTTTGAGACCGATGTGAAAACACTTATTGTTTACAATTCTTGCTGATTGTCTCAGATTTTAGCGCAAGCCCCTCCCCTTCCCCGTCCAGAAGCACGCACAAGAGGCTCGTGTTCGAGCTGCAGGAAGAGCAGGAGATGTTGTCTTCTGCTCCATAACCAGCCTGAAAATGAATTGCACAAAGCTGCTACTGGCTGATCAAACCCTGGCTTACAGTCAGATATTAATGTCTTTTAATGTAGACTGTTCACAAAAACATTTAAAAAGCTAATCTTTTTTATGTTTTTAATTAATCTAGTTTAAAAAGAAGATAGTCTTACTCGTTTGATCATTTCATTCACTTGATCTCATCTCAATCGTTGTGAAGAAAAGGACACTTATTTCAATAAGTACACTAACCAGTGGTTGAAATGGTTTAATTTTTAGTTTTTGCACCACAGTAGACAAACTGCCTGACAACACTGTTAGACTGTATGAAGACTATCTGCACAAACTAATGGAGCTTTAAAATTATGCATTTATTTTAAGCTGTTAATGTATTTTTTTAGATTTATTATTATATTTTTGCTGTATTGCTTATATTGTGTTGTTATTTTTGTGGTGTGACTTTGATTAACAGAATAATAATATTTTTATTTAATTTATTTTTTCCTATAATATATGAGTATCGAGCATCATTCTAAGTATCTATATTGAGTTTAAAATTTCAGCATCGTGACAACCCTATACCACCACAGCCTTGCTGACCATGTCCATCCCTTTATGACCACAGTGTAGCATCCTCTGATCACTACTTCCAGCAGGATAATGCACCATGTCACAAAGCTCAGATCATCTCCACCTGCTTTCTAGAACTTGACCATGAGTTTACTGGACTCCAATGACCTCCACAGTCACCATCATGTATGTGCAGCTGACTAATTTGTAGCAAATGCACTGTAAAATCCTACTAGTTTGCTTTATTTAAAAAATATATGCAAACTTGTTGACCCCCCAAAAAAGTGTTTCTGTTACACTTTTGTGATATACTCATATATCACCATGTCTGAAAAACCACCTCATGAGAGCGTAAAAACCTTTTAAGAGGTTTTTTGAAATGCTGGTGTTTCGAATTACTGTTTTTTTATTGCAATATTTAGGTTTCGTGCAATTCTAGGTGTAATGGAAACACACCTCATGACACCAAAAATTAAGGCAGTTCTTAAGGGAAAAGGTCCATTCCAGGACTTACAAGCTTGACCTGCCAACGAATACAGTTTTTGTTTTTCAGATTGTGCATTTTTTTAAAGTCTATAACTATAACTTACTATACTACTTACTTACTATAACTATAACAGTTTTTTTTATCTTTAACTGTGGTTTGAATCAGGATCCTTCTTGCTGTGAGGTTTTGTTAATATTGCTGAGTAAACAGAATTTGTTTATTTACATTTAACTTACACAGTGTTTAACAGGACTGTTTATCATGATCAGTTTCGACAATATTGCTAAAAATTTGCATAATGACAAACTATTGAGTAAAAAAAAACATTTTACAACATTACAGGATTTTGAATAATCATTTAACACCATTTCAGATAACCTAAAGAAAACTTAAACTGCAGTCTAGAGTAAAAACTTAACTCAGATAAATTTAGGAGCAACTCAGGTAAGGCCTAGTGTAGCAAAAACCTGGTGACTTTTCATCAGTGGTAATTATTTTAGCTTTTTAATATCAACGCTGAAAACCTGCTGCCTGCCAAAGAGCATGTTAAACTACCTGGGCTGCCTCTGACAGAACAAGACATCAAGAATGTTAAGACCAACACCACTTTATTCCTTGTGTGTTGGGTTTTGATCTGTTCCTTGGTTTGTTATATTTTGATCTGGGTTTATAGTTTGGTGTTTTCAGGGTTTATGTCTGGTGATCATGGTTTAGAGTTTTGGTTTATAGTTCTGGGTTTTGTCATGTTTAAGTTTTCCCTTATGTGCTGTGTTTTCTGTCCCTGGCTCATTAGTTCACCTGGTTTAATTTAGATTGACTTCACCTGTTCCCAATTAGTTTCCCTGTGTATATATGTCCCTTGGTTCTGGTTCTGGTTTTGGTTGTCAGATCCTTGTGTATGCATTGTGTATCCCTTCTTATGCCTGAGCATGTGTGTTTGGTTCGTCCCTGTCCTGGGTTATTTAGGGATAAACCTTGTCACGCGCACCATTTTGCCTCCTGCCTGATACTGCCTGCATTTGGGTCCTCACCACCACCCGTCACACATGACAGAGTCTTGCAGCACATTCATTTAATACGATACTCAGTCCTAAAATGTAAGACATGATCGTGCTTTAATGCCATGAAAGTTATATTGATCAACTTCAAAGTTCACACAGTCCCACAGATAAAATATTGCTTCATCCTTTTTCCATCTTTTCTTCCTGCTTTGACTAAATTTGCCGTGTTGCTTTAGCTTGTATTTCAGTGTCTTCCCTCTTTTCTTTCAGCTTTATGACTGCATTCGTTTATCTAATGACAACACCACCCTCTTTACATGAACGTGCACATATCCAGAGTCAGGACAAGCTGGGCTGACTTACTGGGTGGTTACAAGATCACAAGATTTTTAACTCTAGCCAAGTGAATTAATTGACTAATCCCAACCAGGTACAGTAACATGATGTGTTTACATGCAACCAAGGCAACAACCAATACAGCATCCATAAGAGTGATGGCCTTGTTGTCATTTTGGCCCTAGTTATGACCAAGCCTAACCCACTATTGTTATCTAAACCTGACCAAGATTTGACAGAAGTGTTTGCATGTTATTACCTTTGTTTAACCCAGAGGTTGATCTTAAGCATGCATCACGAAAGCTCTTAAAGTTCCTGCTTTACCTAACCTATGCAGGTATTTCCCTCTTTAATCAAGATTGTAATTGTTTGATTTGAGAGCAAAATTTCTTGTTTTCATGCTCAAATATCATCTCGTTCTCTCTCAAAACTCACTCCAAAAGTCCCTTCTTGCTCTCAAATATACCGTTCTTCCTTTCTAAACTCTGCTTCTCTTAATAGTGAACAGAAGTTCAAAGAAAAGAGTTGAAAAAAAAGGATAAAAGACACAACAAATAAAAGGCAACTACCCTTCAATCCAACCTAACACCAGAACACCATCTGCTACACCCATACAGAAACACGAGATCATTGTCTATGGCTTTTACAGGAAAACAACTGGCAATTCCTAAACAAGTAACTCTTAGTGTATAAACCCACTTGACAACTCAGTGGTTGTGTCAGCATGCAGAGTATAAGGAATGAGGAGTGACCAGAGATGAGTGTGATTGTGCAAATATAACCACACCTCTACGGAGGCCAGAGGCAGAGTAGGGTGGACCAGAGACCCGGGAACTCTTCAACAATCACAAACAAACTAAACACAAACCCAAGCCACCCCGCCATGAAGACGACCCCGGACCCACCCTGAGGGCAGCAGAGGAAGGCCCCAGCCAGAGCCCCCCCCCCTGTGGTCACGGACCAAGATCGGCAGCCACTGACCCCAAAGCAGAGGGCCTGCACCAGCCGAGGAGGTCCAGGCCCCCCAAGACAACCACCCAGCGTCAGCCAGCACCCACCCCGATGTTCCAGCCGCACTCCCCGGCTTGAGAGCAAGAAGAAACCTTTTCAGTGTGAGAGAGCAAGATGATATTTGAGCATGAAAACAAGAGATCTTGCTCTCAAATCGAACACTGATGCTCTTGGTTAAAGAGGGAAATTCCCACATAGATTTGTAGCATAGACTTTTCATAGAATTACACAGAATAGAAGTACATAGAATTTCAGATCTGTCCAGTTTATGGTGTATATGCATAACATTCTTAAGTTGAACAGTTCAACAACACGAAGTAATCCTTTGAATTGATGACTAAAACTAACTTTTATTGCAATTATTAACTGTTTACACTTTTTTAGAGTAGTCATTGCATTTGGAGCAACATATAAAATATGAATATATTTTAAGTTGCTTCCTGGCTTCGTTCATCAATATGAATATATTCATACACTTTACTGATGCAAGGATTTACTATCATTGCTTTTAAAAGGCTCTATTTCTTTTCAAAAAGCAGCATTCATTAATACTCATGTGTGTTTATATCTGTTTGCTAGCATGTGACATTGTGCGTAAAGCTAATCTCAGCTGGAATGTCACTTGACATCCATGGAAGATGAAGTTGTGCAGTTTCTCATCCTCAGGATGCTGCTGGACAGCGACGGCTCCACAAATGCACATAACAGTTGTTACTGTGCCATTAAATAAGTCCAGAATGCAAAAATTGAAGGTCGGAAAGTTACGCAAAGTGCCTTTAACAAGCTGTTGGATCCATTTAATTTGAATGTGAAGTCTGTTAAAGCAGGAAACATTTAAAACCTGCAGGACAGTGGAGTTTGAGATCCCTGGTTCAAAGCAACACCACTGAACTTGGGCAGATTTTGGCTAATTTAGCATCCGTCTTGCATCCTGTCTTTTCTCTGAGCTCCCTGATTTGATTGTACCATCAAAACGAGCCGGAAGTGCAGAGTTTTATGGTCAGAAACTTAGTTGTGCTTCAAGGGCACCGTGAATATGTTGGACCTGCTTCATCATTCTGACTCATTAACATCATCTGTGTTTCAAATGAATTTAGTCTTCTTGGAATTTTAACAAGACTTCAAAGTATGGAAAGCACCTAAAAGACAAGCAAATTTTAGGGGTGACGATAGATAATTGATGTACACGAAGCTACTAAGAGCAAAATAAGGATTGTTTTAGCTCAGGAATGGTCACAATCAAACTAAACAATAACAATCCCTCAGATTTCTCAGGGCTTCTTTCCAGCAATTATCTGCAAAATATCCCACAAACACCAGCATTTTCCTTCCAATGGCTCATCATGTTAGAAGATAACAATGTTCTAAGATTAATGGGAGCCTTTGGCACCTTCCAGAGCACTTCTGCCTGCAGATAAAAGGAATCCTACTGAAACACGGACATGTTCCTGCCTCTAGGAGAAACGTGTTGCCATTTCTACTTGTGTGGTCACAAAATACACTGGGGGCTTGCCTGAGGGATAAGCTTAATCTATTCATGTATTCATGTTTGGTTGGCAACACTCTGGGTCCTGTATAACTCAGCACACAGTGCAAAACGCAACTCCTGTAATGAGTGGAAAGTGGAAAAACACAGTCACAAGATAAATGATGCTATCTTTTACCAGAAAGAGCTTATGGAACTCTGCATCTCTGTGCACATTATCTAGCGTTACTAAAACAGATTGCGACTGTGCTTTGCTCCTGACTTGTAAGGCTGCAGGGAAACCTGCTTAATTATCTAAAAGGCTTGTGAGACCCATGCATTTTTAATCAGAGCCTGCGTGTTGGTATAGCAGGTGGTAGGGGAGGAGAGATACAATGAGCAAGTTAATTGTTGCACCACTTGATAGCATTTGTGGATCCATTTGTCAGTGCCAAACTAGATTTACTATTTATCTCAGCTTGCCTTTACTACCCAGAACCTCATTAGGTTCTTTTATCTGACCCTACTTTTCCAACAGAAAACTGTGGTCAACAAAGTAAACAGAATGCAAACTTTCTGTCTGGCTTGTGGCTATAACTCCATTCATATATATAGTAAACTTGAAAAGCTGTTTTTATAAATCCAACAGACTTTGGGCAGCTTTATCCTTTCCTAAGTTGAGCCCCCACCCGTCTCCCACCAGGTTTTAAAAACAACATTATAAAAGAAAACCTGAAATCCTTCTCCTGTCAAATCCACATTCCTACACCTGCAAAATCCAGGCCCTGACAAACCAACCATTGCCACTCAATGCCAATTAGGGGGCTGTGTCCGGGATGTTCTTGGCTAATCAGTTGGACACAAAATGCTTCCTGGATGGGGCTATAATAGGAACATGTGTGACCGATTGGCGACAGATATTTACAACCCTGCTCATGTCTGAAGCAGAAGTGAAGCATGCATCTGTAGGGGGCAAAATGTTTGTCTGGTCTCTTTAAATGGACAGAGGATGGTGACTCAGTCCAGACGGAGCATATGGGAAACAAGATGCGGGTGCAAGTTTGCCATAAGCTTCACACGGCTTCTTGGAGAGAAAGTAGTGCAACGCCATCTGCCAAACTGAGGAAGTCCCAGTTACAATAGAGTCAGTGAATTATTCATCACATCACTTGCAATATTATCCAAAGGATCCTCAAGAATGATGGTGTACAAACCAAAAATAGAAAATGTTTAACTCAAATTTCATTTCAAAGAGCACTAGCAGAATTTAATGAGACTGTGTTGACCTGTAATTGAATGAAGAGAATGAGAGAATTTGAATAACTGTATAATCTATGCATTACATGTTTCAGCATTGTTGCCTATTAGCTACACATTGACACATCGAGGGAATGTAGCAATGTCAACTAAAAATTAAGCCTATAAATCTGATGTATTACGTAATCTTAAGGTTGGAGCCCATTTTTAAAGGGAAGATAACCAACATCTGAATGCCATGCAAATGACTCTGCGGTCATTTTTATCAGCTTTAATATAAATCAAGGGGATTATAACACCCGGGTGCAGTACATTTCAGTTTCTTTATAGAAAAGAAAACAGTTTTACCCAGAAACAAATAAAGGTCATACCAGAGCTTCAGTCTGTACAACTAAAAACCACCAACCAGGCCAGAAATCTGGGTGTATTGGACTTAGACCTAAACTTTGAAAAACACATTAAGGGAATCACAAAATCAGCCTTCTATCACCTTAAGAATATATCAAGGGTAAAAGATCTGATGTCTCAGCAGGACTTGGAAAACCTAGTCCAGGCTTTCATCTTTAGTCGGCTTTATTATTATAACAGTGTCTTCACAGGTTTACCTAAAAAACAATCAGGCACCTGCAGCTGATCCAGAACTCTGCTGCTCGAGTTCTCACTAAAACCAAGAAAGTGGATCACATCCGTCCAGCTCTGAGGTCTTTACACTGCCTGCCGGTCCATCAGAGGATAGACTTTAAAGTTCTGCTGCTGGTCTATAAAACTCTGAAGGGTTTAGGAACAAAATACATCAGTGACCTCTTGACCCTGTATGAACCTACCAGAACCCTCAGGTCATCTGGGTCTGGTCTTTCATCAGTTCCCACAGTCAGTACCAGACATGCAGAAGCTCCATTTAACTTTTATGCTCCACATGTCTGGAACAAACTCCCAGAAAGCCTCAGATCATCTGAAACACAAATCCAGGTTAAAGACCCACCTGTTCTCTGCTGCATTTCAATAGTTTTTATTTGGAGTCCAGATCTGCATCTGGTTCTTTAAAACTGGAATTTTTAAACTTGATCATGTTTATATACTGTTTTTTCCCCAAACTGGAAAGGTATCTCTTGCATTTTATTTATTTTATTTTAGCTTTTTCTTTCTGTTTCCAGTTAATTTATTTTTATTTCTTTTTTTTTAATGCACTTGTTATTGCTTCCTGCACCCAACTGTAATGCTTTAAATATTTTATGTAAAACATTGTCTTGTACAGGAAATGTGCTATACAAATACATTTACCATGCCTTGCCTTTACCACCTGTAACTTATTAATACAGGCTCTAAAACTGACAGCTAAATTTAATATTTTTATTTATTTTATGCAATAAATCTAAACAAAATTTAAAATCAAACATGTCTTTAATCAAATCTGAATGAAAGAGGAGCAACACAAAGTAAAGTCTTATGATATTTGCCACTTTTCCACTTAGCCATCAATACAATTTATACACATTTTCCACAAAATACTATATTGGATGTTCATGCCATCAGCTTTCGCTTTCTTTATTATTTTGTTTAACAAGTTTAATTTTAACAGTTTAAAAGTTTTAATTTTAACAGCTAGAAATGAGGTAAAAAAAACAAACAAACCGATCAATTAAGTCCGTGTGCATGATTGTTAGTAGGCCACTCTCAGTCCCACTGTGTGGGGCTGATATCCACACATGTCTAGTGATCTCAAACACTTGTGTTTCTCCATAAATTGTGGTCCTGCACACAGGCTGCAGTATAATATCATCCCTTTATATCGCTGTAGCTTTAGAGGCTTTTCTCCTTGCTGCTTTTGCTATAAAGTTTCTATTGGCCAAAAGTGGCCCAATCTCACACATTCTTATTTTAAAAGTTAAGATGTGATGCTAGTGTTTCAGCCATCAACACCATCTGCTCTTTAATGGTCCATTTTATCACCCATTCAGCAAACCAGACAGTACAGAGCTAAACGACTTCAGATAAAGCTTTTAAAAACTAAGAACTGTATAGTCATCTCTGGTTTTTTTCTGTTGCATTTGCAAAAGACTACACACAAAATCAAACCCAACAATTCCAACCGTACAGCTGCTGGGAGTACTAATGACATAAAAAAACAGGAACCTGCTGGATTTGCACTCATTAAGTAGCTTCTGATTTCCATCTTGGTCCAGAACTCAGTTTTCTTAACTAGATCAATACACCACGTGCCATTCAATGAAGATGTCATTTGTCAAACAATGAAACGACCTTTAAGGACTTTACAAACAGCAGTCTTTAGTGTTTGGGTCTCAGCTTCCTCTGCTCTGACATGGATGTGGTTACAGGGCTCAATCAATAGGTCAGACAGAAAGCGAGAGAAAGGGGTTCATTCCCCATCTGTGCAAATGTCATTCTCAGTCGACTGTGCTGTAGATGCACTCGATTAGGAGATCGATATCGCAGTCTTGTTCTGCAGTGCAGGTTATCAGTCAAGCAACACAGAAGAGAAAAAGGAAATGCTTCTTCTGTTTGCAGGAGAAGGGTGAAAGTCCGAAAGCATGTTTTCCTCGGAGGGAATTAACCCCTGCTGCTGCTGGGGTCACGGTTGAGGGCAAAATGATTACATATGTGGGGCAGCCTGCAGTCTCACTTTGTTTTATTTTTCAAAATCCGCAGAGTCCAATCACTTCCATGTTGTTTTTAACACAAAAGATTAGCAGGATTTGCAGAATCATGAGCAGAATTCTCATCTAGGAGGCAAAAATAGTTATTTAGCAGAAATTTTAACCCTGGATGATTTAAAAAAAAATTTATTATCTCAAATTCATGCCAGACAGTGCAAGTTTGTTTAGATTTATATGTATGCTGGAGCTTAATTAGCTAAATGCACACATCAGCTGCTAAAGTTAAAAAACCTGTAGTGCTGACAGAACCTTCATAGCTTCATTGGTTAAAAATGACACAATTTCCTTACAGATATGCAGCTTGCATGTTGTTACATGTGATGGAGGTGCTCAGAGTGTCTCTGTGTGGTTCAACATGTAGCTTTTGCTTTGTTGTCAGTCCGTGGCCAAACTTGCAACCACAAGCTAGAGTTAACATTACATTTTCTTATTCGAGATCCTTGCAGGAAATAAAGACAGAGTAACTTTCTAAGGGAAATCCAAACACATGTAACAGTTGTAATTTTGCAAGCAAGTGAGTTTATCCCCAGTCTTGAATAAAAGTTTTACTAGTTTTAGTTTAACTGAAATAAATTTTCAATTAATTGAGAATAGTAAATAAACAAAAATACTACAATTTTCTTGTTACTGTAAAAATTTCACATGGGTTTGCTTGGGGAGTGGTGGCCTAGTGGTTGCAGAGGTGGGCTTTGTTCTGGAGAACCTGACCTAAACCCTCCTAACTGCTGCCAGGGTCCTGGAAAATGGCAGCCCACTTCTCATACTAGAAATGGGTCAAATGCAGAGAATAAATTTCTGAGTTGGGATTATTAAAGTAAAAATTATTCATCAGTTAGGTGGTCAGTTTACCCCCAGATAATGATGGTGGTCTTGTGCCAATATCCATTGGCATAGCTATGAAAGTCCGAAGACTAAAGAATTCTGGGTAATTTTTTAATGCTGACAGATGTGCAGTCCTCCAAAAAGCTAAGAATATAGAGCCAGCACAAATAATGCTTAATGCATGAAAAGCCAACAACAAATTATTTCATAACCAAAAACAGCACAAAACCATTAATTGTAACAATGTACTCTGGCAGTGACCCTGCTCAGTTTTACAATACGTACCTTCTCCACAAAAACTAACAAGGTTCTTCTGAGCAAAAACCAACAAAAAACAGCACTGATGTTTCTAGCTGTATTATTCTGAGCATGTGGCAGTGAAAAGCTACAACAGGTAGCTGCACGTTTGCACGGTGTTCCTGGCTGAATACGACACATCTTACTCCATTCTCCCCAACGCATTTTACTCTTATTGGAAGTTGCCCTACACCAAACAACAGATACTTTCTCATCTCATAATTCCGACATGAACTGTGACGCCAATATAATATGTGGATGTGCATAAAGGTACCTTTTGGGCCAAGAATTTACTGGCTTTTAGCTACATATGCTTGTTTATTGTGGCTACCTTGCGTATTTTGTATTTGTGTGAAGTGTTGTTTGTGCACATCCTCAGAAATTAGCACGTTCCCAAGCTGCAGTGTGTGATACCAGGACCAAATTGACCAGATGTGAGGTCACACTGGTTAAAAAGCAGATGTCATTTTTTGTGCTGAGCTCTCAAAATTATCCAAATGCAAGCCTCCTCTAATGTTTCCATGTTTTTTATTTAGTTTAAACTAAGGCCCGATTGATTAATCGGCAGGCTGATTGAATCGGCCGATATTATCCCTTTTCAAAATGGCCAATATCGGCCGTTGTTTTGCCGATTGTATGTTGATTCTTACTTTTTCATAACCTGTTAAGGGTCGGAATCGTGCAGAATGATGTCCTTGCGACATTTGTCCACTAGATGAAGCTCTTCTTAGTCCATTCAATTCCACCATCATCCCCCTGTATTTCAACAGGGTTAGCTAGTAGCTAGCCAGGTTACATTAAAGCAGTGGGCTGAGTGGAGCCTGCCAACAGGTAAGTTTATAATAATGTTGTAAAATTAATGACTCTGCATGTCTCCAGTTTCAATTTAACTCTTGTTTGCCATGTGTAATGACGAGTGACCCGTGCTTCGTTGTGACGGTCCGCTGCATTCCTCAAGTTGTGCTAAATTAGCTTAAGGCGCTCAATACTGATAGCATTTACCTGTTTACTACTTTTTAAACAAGTTTTTCTACCTGTACTTTAACCTACTTCTAACTTCTACTACTTCTTGCATCAGCAAGAAGTGCAAAACTAGATGTTTTAATTATTTCATCATTCATTTACACAATTCATTTATAGATTGACTTTTTTTTAAGATTACATAATTTCCTGATTATTTTATTCTTTGTTGCATGTTTTGGGAAATTCTTCTGTTGTAAAGTTAAACACATAAGGACAAAATTCTGTCAAACAGTAAAATGTTCTGCCTGTAATTCATATTTTTGTTGGTGTAAGCCTTAATGACCCAAAGATGAAGTTAATTTCTTTATTTTTTTAATTAATTGGACGATTAATCGGTTATCGGAATTTTTTTCTGCCAAATATCGGAATCTACATTGGCCTCAAAAAATCCATATCGGTCGGGCCCTAGTTTGAACCCTACAAATCTGTCAACTCCCACTGGTCTAAATTCTCTACTGACATTACAATAACAAATGAAGTACACAAGCAAGTATGAGAACAATTACACATGCAATGCTACCGGTTTAATTAGCAAATGAAAGGTTAGAAAGCAAGTATATTTCTGCCTCTAATATGTTTTCTGATCAGACAAGGTTCTGCAAACAACCATGAAAAACGATGTAATCACAACATTTTATCCTCCAAGAGCTGAAGTTAATTATACTGATTACCTACATCATTACAACCTTCTGTAAAACGTTTGCTCTTCTGAAACTTAACTCCTGCTTAATCATTGCTAGAGACATTTTTAGACTGGGAGGAACCACCAATTATTAGATTTTATCCACTAGAGTGCACACGTCTGTCCAAAATGCAGTCTGCATCCATCCAATATTTCATCCAAAGAGATAAACTTCATGTGTGGATTTTTCTCACCCAGAGCTTTGTCACTAGCAGGGGTAAACAAGAAAACTGATGACTGTTGATTTGTTTTGCTCCCACAGCAGAGAAGCACCAAATATGATTTTGGACCAGACTTGTGGGGCATGTTTTCATTTCTTTGATGGATTAGCTTGAACCTGACACGGCTCTCATATCAGTTCATTCTCAAAGTAAAGGTTGAAAGGCTGAAAGACAACAAAGCTACACACAGTCCAGGTAGCTGATTTATATCTCTACATACTTCATTTAGGCCCTTCATTTAAGAGTTTACTGATAAACTTTTTCCATCTATCCTTCATGCACGCCTTGTCTGAACTGGCTCAGAACGTACACCAAGTGATTTATTTTCGACAAGTTCAGACTTACTTCACCCTCTTTCTTTTATGCAATATTACTTTTGTTCACTCTGCTGACATTAGCTGTTATGGTTGAGTGCTTTTAGTCATCACACCCACTTTTAAAGAGAGGTCATTTTTAGTTATTTAGTTTTTAATTTCCTTATAATATGAAGAAAAAAGCTATTCCACACATGCAATGTTAAAAAAATAATTATGCTCCAGATTAGCTGCTCATAAGAATTCAAATGTCTGCAACCTTTCTTGTGGAGATTAGCCAACCACATTAGTAAAATGTCCGTTAAATGAGGGTGGGACATCACATGTGAACAATGCAGGTAATCCTGCTGAGCATTTACAGAGACCAGTTGAGCGTGCTGATGAGTTGCATGAATGAACATCCACTGTGGACCCATTTCTCTGCACCTCGTCAACACATTTGCTGTACCTCTAAGCTCCTCCCTAAACACCTTCTCAGGATCTCAGGTCGGCTGATCAATTCCTTCTATGTGTGCCCAGGACTAGCCTGTTCACCTTGCCCTTTAGCACTGGAAAACATGTCGACAATTTCATCTGATTTTATTTTATTTTAGTTATTTTATTCAGCTACATTTACCTTTTTTAATTTTGTTTGTCTGCAGTTGCAGTCTGCAGTTTTCATGAGTGAAAACAACAAAACTGAGATTATCTTTTATCAATATGGGTTTTGCAGATTCCTGTTAAAAGAAAAAAACGCAATATCACAGCCACATTTCCATAAGACACGTTGCTAATTTCCCAATACAGACGTTTATCTCTTACAAGTTCTGCATCCTGTAAGACACTGACTTCCTCAAATTCTTCTCTTTAATTAAGTTCACATCTATCGTCAAAATGAGTCATGCAGGAAACTGTACAACCCCTTATCTATCCAGACACCATGCTGAACTCAGTTGCTTAAACTTTCCAGGCCAAGAAAAAAGCATCACTCACTTTTTAAAAAAAACAAATTAATGAGTCATGAAGGCATGTGAACTGTAGAATAGGGTTCACCCCTAATTATTATCCCTGTTTTTGTCATTCACCCCTCCACAAAACACCATTTATCTGTCAATCTTTAAGAGATAAAAGTCCCCTGTAAGCTTCAGAGGCAACTTTAATATATGACTCCACATACAATGTCAACATGCAAAACAGATGAAAGGACATTTGAGGCTTATTTAGACACATTATGCTCCTGGAATAAGAAAGATACATCCTGAAAATTCAGAAAAATAACCATATCACTCCAGTTGCTGGCCATGTGATCCAATTTTCAACAAACCACCACAACTGCAGCGGTTCAATTAGTCAGAGTAAGAGCCGGAGAAAGCGGAAAATTTATTTGATTTATCTGACCTTTCATGACAGGATTCCCATCAGGTGGGTCAGCATTAAATATCAGAGCAAAGTACAGCATTGCCCACATTCAGATCTTCAGAGAAGATTGAATTTGGAGAACAAACTCGGTCTGACCTTAAAATGTACCGCCAGCCTGTGTGTCTAAACAGTTAAACATTAAGTATAATTTACAGCAATTATAATGGAGCTTTAACTTTGCTGCTACTGCAGGGTTGCATGTTTTCTCTCACAGTACAGAGTCTGTAATATTATGCAAAAATACAAACATGTGAACTAATAGCATGTAACAAAATAAAAAAATATGGTCAACCAAAGACCGCTGGGATCTCATGCTGCTCCATCCGAGGACTATGGATGGAAAATAGCCTTTAGCTAAATACAGCATATTTACACAATGTCATGTATTTGTGCAAAGTGTTCATTAATGTGCATTGTCCTCAATAAATAAAATAGATAAATAAAAAAATGTTTTTCTCTTATATGGTGCAAACAAATGTCCTGCATTAACCACTTGATTTTCTTCTTCATCGTCACAACAAATGTGAGAAACAATGTCACACGTTTCTATTCTGAAAGTGGTGGGAGTCAAGAGGTCACACAGGGAAAAAATACACACCAATCATTTTATTATCGTAACGTACCTAAAGAATCCCACCACTATTTGTAAAGTCCTTGGAGCATTTAGCCACATGGTGGTCCAGTTGTTAGTGAAACTTAAGAGGGTTTGACCTTAGGAAACTCACACAGGGAAAGCGATGGAGTTTGGACAGTTGGAGCCATCCATCCATCCGTCTCCAATTTGCAACGCAAGCAAAAAAATGCTGGAAATAATTGTTGTATTATAGCCTAAGTCCAGCAGGTAAGCTTTTTCCTTATTGTCAGATGTGATTGATTAATATTTTCATTTTTGTTCTTTATTAATTTTGCATATGCATACTGAAGTCAGGTCCACACATACACTGGCATCTGGCATTTTCTTTTTCTCTACCCACATCAACCTTAACAAAACATGTCCCTACAGCACAATTTACTAAAGTAATTTCTCACATGAAAAACACAGAGAAAAACTAAAAAGAAGGTGCTTTAGCCCCACCTCTGAAAGCATGCTGGCCAATCAGAAACATAACAAAAAATAAACGAACGATTCTGGGAAATAAAAAAATGTTTTCCATGTAAAAGTATCTTTAATAATGTGTTATGACATCTTTCTTCTGTGTTACAGTTTAGTACGACTTTTATATTCATATGGAAACATGTAAGAAATCCTGTTATCAAGATTAGTGCCATCACAATCATGGCTACATCTACCACTACCATGTAAACAAAGTAGTTAACACTGTATATTTGGACAGCCCTAAATGTCTCAGGCCTATAAATGCCAGAATTTTTAAAACAAAGGAGCCATTATTACATAAACTACATGATGAGCATTAATTTTATGCTAGTTAGCAAAGCTAACGTAGGAAATAATGTGCCTTCTGTTGCAGATGAAGAACTATTGGTTCTGCAGAAATACATAGTTTTATCTTTTTAGTGCTTGGTATGAGAGTGAGAGAAGTGATTGTAAGTTGTTCCATTTTCTCCTGACAGAAAGATTACTCAACTGTCAAGTTTAGAAATGAGCCGACTGTGACACCGCCTGCCGTAACAGTGAAAAAATAATCAAAATAAATATTGTCAGGTTGGTGGAGAAATGAAAGGGCAGAGTACCCTTTCTAAATGTAGAGCCAAGTTAATCTTGTTTTCCAATTTCTACAGGCGACAGTACACAGAACTCACAGATTAACCTGTAGCTGACACCCCCACTGCATTTGTCATCTCTCAGCAGTGTCAAACTCAAGTGGACAGGTGCTTCCTCCCACAGGACACTACTCACCACACTGCAATGCATTCATTTTATCTGCAGGCAGGGTGACAGCGATTAAAATTTGCTCCTCTGTGGTATCTGTACTCTACAAATCATAGATCACATGTGGAAATGCTGTATCTTGTCTTTATCCCTACTGTTGTGTTATGCACCACAATGTCCTCGGGATTACATTTTGCCGGAGATGAATTGGTGGATGCGTATTAACTCTGTTATTCTGAAGTTGGTTAAGTCAAACTCAATCACAATTACAAATGTCCCAAAGAATTTGTGATTTCCAGTTAGCTGCAGGGCATCCTGATGCAGGTGAATAGTGCATGTCTGCACTTTTACTGCACGTTTTGACGGTCAAAGGAGGCAGAAAAGACAAACATAAGATAAATTAGACAAGCTACAGATTTCCTTCTGCCTTCATGAGCTACAGCGACATTTGCTCAAGTGCTGCTGGGTTGGAGCAAGCTTGGAATATCAATACTGAGTCATATTAGTTGCTGGAATTTTATCATATTTCTTTTTTCTCGGTCACACCACTGCTGCATATTTATACATTAATTCATTTTCTATACTGCTTATTACATTTCAGGGTCGCGGGGAAGCTGGATTCTATCATTGCAATTAACAGGTGTGAGGCAGGATACACCCTAGACAGGTCCCCAGTCCATCGTAGGGCCAACGCAGGAGCAACATTCTTCCAGACCCACATTGCATTCACGCTGCACTACTCCAACAAATCGGACCTTTTACACAAAATGTTTTACTTTCTGCACCAAGAATTATTGAAGGAGAAGACGAGACACACAGCGAAGAAGAAAACTCGTTCATCTATCGGTTAATGCAGAACAACTTCGTCTTCTAGTACAAATCGTTTACATTTGAAGCTGCATCCGATCCTAGCGGTCTTGGCTTGATCAGATTTCTATCAGAACTTTTACTAAGTTCTTCCACGTCTGATCGCGAGCTATATCCCCCGTCCAGAGCCGCCTATCATCCCACATGCATGTATGTTTTGACTGTGTTACCTCAATGTTTTTGCACTGAACCCACAATGCACTTTGTTTTGTGCTCTGCGTCCTGTATTTGGTTCGTTGGAAACGGATCGAGACCTGCCTTTGTAGGCGGGTCGAGTCCTCTTCTGAGATTCGAATCAGAATTCATTTGCACATTCACAATTCCCCAAATGAAGTTGACATTCTGAGCAAGCAGAGGAAAATGCTGGTGTGAATGCGCCCCGAGCAAGCAAATGCCACACTGGCTCTGAATTTTTAGAAACGTTAATTACATCTTAGTCCAGCTGGTCAGTTTGTGGAGGCAACAAGTTTAGGAGGTAAACACAGGCATTCCTCCTCCCAGACAGCTCCAGTTGTCGCTGGGGTAGGAATGAGCCAGTCTGGCCTTCAACAGCCACTGTTCTGCAGGTTTTAAATGTTTCCCCATTTCAACACCAAATAATGGGTCATTATGCAGAACTTAAACTACTGGATGCATTTACATTGACTCAGGTGTGTTGGAGCAGGGACACATCTAAAACCTGCAGCCCCCCCCTGAGAACCACAGACACCTATTCTGCCCCGGGGTCTTGCCCCAGCTGACTTGATGCAGAGAACCGGCAACTTTACTCAAAGTTCAAGATGCTTCACCCTCCAAAGGAAATTCACAGCTCCAACGTCCTGCCCACAGGTAACAGCTGGATAAAAGATGGACCAGTAAATCAAAAGCTCAGCTCCCTCATAACAATGTACTGGTGCAAAGCTCTCATTAGTCCTGATAAAGCTTCAATCCACCATCTACATAAACAAGATCGAGATTTAAAACCCCTCAACTTAAAGCAAAGACTGCTGAATCGTTACAAACCGCGTATAACTCAAATGAAGGAGTAAATTATAAATTTGAAAATGAAGTACACATTATAATAAAATTTTGTAACACAGGTGTAAAGCTTGATGCTCTGGTCCTTTTTTGTTAAATTTTAAATGTTACCGTTGTGAGTCCCATGAATCTCACTCTACCATCAGGTTTATGTTTGCTGTGATCACTGGGATTAATGACAGAAAATCCCTCAAAGATCCCGTACTGAGCTAAGGAGGTAATTCTGTTGAGGAACAACTTTCCAAATTTTAAAAATGGAGATAAAGGAGTGTATTTGTATTGAATCAATCAGACTTTATTCAGCACTTTATAATTGTTAAACTAAAAATGCAAAAAGAAATAACAGAAAAAGAGAAATAAACATACTATCGCTCTCCGTCATGCTTTCACACACATACACACACACACACACATGAAGAAATCATCTGATTTATGGCCACGGTGTAAAACTGAACTGCGAAAAAGTTAAAAAAAAAAAAAAAAAAAAGATGATAAATACATTTAAAAGAACCAGAAAATAAAAAATAGGAAAATAACTGTAAAGGCATAATTAGGATGTAGATAAATATCAGTTCAACTAAAAGCCAGTTCAAAAAGGTGGATTTTTAATTTGGATTTAAAAACATGATTGTTTTCGATTGTCCTCAGGTCTTGAAAAAGGTTGTTCCCCAAACCCGGATCAAAGGAAGATGAAGCTTTCTCCCCATCGATTTTACTTTAAACTGTGGGAATTATTAAAATAAACTATCCTGAAGACCTGAGGGTCCTAACAGGCTCATAATATAAAAGCAGTTCAGGTTAAATATTCTGGCCAAGACCATTAGGAGCCTTAAAAACCAGTGTCCTAAAATCTATTCTGAAGCTGACAAGAATCTGTATAAAGGCTACAGAACTAGTGTTGTGTCATGGTGCCAACTAGCATTATTAATATTCTTCTTATTAGATTTATTTTAAATTAATACAACAAGAGCAAGATGATGAAGAAAAAGAACCAGGCAGCATGATTTCTATCCCACAGTAAGGAACAAGGTGAGTTAGGTAACAGATATTAACAAGAATGAGGCAGAAAAAAAAGTCTTCCGGCTACACCTACTTAGTCATGGCTGAGATTAATTTTTTCCCATATTGGTGGATTAGTGGATTAGTCTTAGGCAAGCACTTGTCTAAAGTCTACTCCTTCCTGCAAACGATAATTAAAATTGCACATGCCCGACTGTTTCTCCTCCGTCTATGGCCTGAGGCTGAATAATAGAAGGACCGCTTCAAACAGCAAGTGAGGATCTAATTAAATTTCATTACAAATTTATGAGACAATGTTTATCCACAAGCTGATTAGTGAAGCAACCAGGAAGTGCCCCGATGACACAGATGCTACACTCCAGACAGGCTCAGTGAATCTTTCATTGCTTTGCCTCTCAAGAGAGAACATCAGTGATGAGCCAACAGTACGAGCTAATGGTCCTCTATGAACAAATCCAAGGCTAGTGTAATAGATGTAGCACCAACTCCGTCTCTGTGTTTGGGTTCTCCTTTCTCTGATTAATGAGAAGTTTAATTGCTGGTGGAAATGTTTGTGTTGCTAACATCTGGCTGTTTTCGCTTTGGAATATTAAAGCATATTTGTCTTTATGTGCCTGAAGGTTCAAATGATAAACTTGTGTTGTTTACATGAGTTAAGTTTAATGCTGCTTTTTAGAAAAATAAAGCATTTAT
>JBAMHW010000014.1:28216657-28228192 GCA_037177495.1 Rhadinocentrus ornatus
AGGTTCCATAGAACAGGGGCTTGGAAACTAAAGGCTCTTCCTCCCACTGTACTTTTGGAGATCCTTGGCACTACTAAGGTATGTGTGTGTAAAATAATTTAATATTTTGGCCGGTAGAAAATATGCTTGGCTGTGGATTTTTCATGTAGCGGCCAACTTGGCCGGTGAGTCAAAAAGTTAATTTCGGACACTGCTAATATCTGATATGGGTAACTAGGAATGGTTTAATTTTAGTATTTATCTGGCTGCTGTTCTAAAGGGAAAACATCTTGAAAAACGTAAGAGAGAAAGATTTATCCCTACTGCCGTCAGACTCTTCTGATGAAAATAAATAATTTTTGTCATTGAGATTTGAAGTGGCTGGTATGAATGACCAAGTACAGTACTGCTGCACTGACACTTTGAGGACAGTCAAACTGAATTACCCTGCAGGGATAAATGAAGCTGACTTTGACTATGACTTTGACAGGGCCTGCTGGAGCTAAATGACCTTCCATCTGTGTGCACTGATGTTGATGTATGCTGATGATACTGTGATCTATACTCATAGAGAAAATGTAAAAGTGTCATGGTGGCTGCTCTGCTGGGTTTCCTACCCATTCATCAGGCTTATTGGCTCCACCTAGAGTTCCCTGATTGCTCCCTTGTCTCACCTGTGCCCAGCTCTTTTTAAACCCTCCCCAGTCTCTGCCTCCCTGCCAGATGGGCAACTGCTCTTGTCGAGATCCAGCCTTGCTTTGTGTACCAGATCCCTTATCTTCGACCCAGTTTACGCCACGGATTGCTCTTGGCCGACCTTCATCGGATTATCTTGCCCCAAGCCTTCTTGGATATATAACCCTGTTTTGGCCTGCCCCGGATAAGTAGTCTAATTTCTGCCACTCTATGTGTGACCAAGTGCTACCTTTCCAGAAAAATAGTTGCGAAGAGACGTATGATTGAGCGCAACTTTAATTTTCCCTCAATTTACAAAATACTTTTTCCACACTCTATTTGACAATAAAAATCCAGCTCTGCTTTGGCACCCCCATCTAAAAGTTCATACATAAAAAGAACTTGCTCGGCTTGGGACATATGTCTAACTGCCAGGCACCTGCGAGCCTCTTCAATCCACGTTTCCACAGTTATCAAATCAACGGAAAGTTTGCCAGAAAATTGTGGGCATTTTCGCTCTTGAGGAATATACATAATTTGAGTTTGTACAGGGGTAATGGCAGTAACATTCGCTGAGGTGGACGCACCATTGGATGGCTGGTCTTGCGGTGAAGTAGGCCTTTGATTAGCCATCTGTGACCTTAATTGTTCATTCTCAGCCTGAAGCTGCCATACCTGGTCCATAATTGCCTGGATGTCCTCCATACCAAAAATAGTCCACTGCGGAGCCTTTACTTGTCCTGTGGATACGGAGGCAGGTCCTCTTGATCTCCGCTGCCACCACTGTTTTTCCCACTATACTTTATTCCTATCACCTTACCATCCAGAACCAACAACCACCAAAAAACATACAAGCAGTCTCTTGACAGAAATCCTGCCGACAACGCCAATTGTGACTGAGCGCTACCATTCCAGGAAAAATACCAGAATGAACTGGACCATGAGAATACTTAATGTAAAGGAACAGTTTATTTATATACAACATAAAACTCCTTCCTTCACTGTAGTGGTCTGGAAGTTGGACATAAAAAACAAAGAGAAACAGTATTTTTGTACCAATCAAACATCAGACCAAAGTAATGGACCAAACAAAAGAACAAAAGACAATACTATACGTGGGGGAGGTTCGGTCAGGGCAGGGTTACAAACCTTATCAGGTTAGCCTCTGATGTTGATCCTAGTAGAAAAAGCTGCAAGGAAAAAGCAATTAACATAAAATAAAACTTAATTTGTTCAAACGTGTTAAAGGAGGGACAAGAAACCAATAAATACTAACTTAACAATTGATATAGGAGGTCATGCTGCGGCTGCTTAAGCATACCTTGTGTCCTGACTTTTCTGTTGGAACCACTACTCAAGAATTTCTCTTGAGTTTTGAATTCCACCACACAAAGGCTTCTGCTGCAGGGTGCTCTCAGGGGTGATGCATCTGGAAGAAAAATCTAAGTGAACTCTCTGCCCCCTTTTTATAGACTCTGCCCCCTTTGCTCACACTTCACCATCCTACATGTGTATGACCTCTGCCTGCCCCACTGACCACGCTGTTTGGATTTTGGACTAATTCCATGATATTCAGAGTTTTTGCAGATGCCGGAGTCTTCCTGGATTCTCCCTCCTCATCCTGTCAGACTGTTCCTGTTTCCTGTACTGCCACCTATACAATAAACTTTTTCTGCTATATCCTTACTCCTGTGTGTTGTCGAATTATCGGGTCTTCAGGGAAAAACCATTACATAAAAGAGGTTAACAAATGCAGATTAACAAACGAATTGCAAAAAGTTACAATAGCTACAAATTTCTAATCTTACCATAAATGTTGAGAAATCTGTATATGTTCTTTTCCAATAAATGCAAATCTATTAATTTTCCTCAGGTTTTTATAAACAATCAAATTATTAAGAATGTCACTGAAATCAAATATCAAAAGGCTACACTGGAATCAAACCTTTGCTTTTAAGGTCATATAACAAGTAAAACTTGTTAATGTACTGAAATTTAATCTCAGACATTTTAAACATGTCAGACCTTCCTGGACTTATGAAGCTTCCTACATGTATCTGATTATTCCACACTTTATATATTGTATAACAAGCTGGTCTCAGGCATGTAAAACATCTCTTTAACCTCTTGAATCCTAATACAAGAAGCCACTCAAAATCCATGGAAAAAGCCTAAACTGTACCATCATTGTAACATCCTTAAAAAAAAGGGCTATCAAGTGATTAAAAATTTTAATTAGATTTATCACAGCTTAAATATGAATTCATAATGATTAATCACCATTCGCGACTATGCCTAAAATATTTTTGGGCATATTGTTTCAGCAGGAAGAGCCAATGCTCACTTGGGTTTTTCCTCTGTTCTAAATCATATGATCACTTTAGTTATAACAATCAGCTCAATATTACATAGTTATTTTTAAACTTGATCATGTTTTAATTCTGTTTTTATCCATTGTTCTTTTTACTTTTTCTCTTGTTTTTAATGTTAAATTATGCTTCTTGTATTCTGTAAAGCCCTTTTAATCACCCTGTCGTTGAATTGTGAAATACAAATCAAATTGTCTTGCCTACAATCAAGACCTTAAAAAAAAACAAAAAAAAAAAAACATTTGTGCCACTATTATCTTAGTCAGTGCCCCTGCCTGGCCCTCCTTCAAAATTGCTCTAGACCCACCCCTACATAGCTGAACCATAAATTCTATCACCTGCCAGCTACTTTGCTAAAGAGATCCCCTGATTTGGATCCCAGAACCTGTTCATAATTTCTCCCACAACATTCAAGGCCCCTAAATGATCAGACCTCTGTCTCCAACATCTGCACAGCACCAACATTTTAGAGAACCTTGCTTTCTTTTCCAGTTTAACTCTCACTAGATATCTGAACCTCGTCTTCATAGATGTGTGCAGGCTGTCTGATGACTAGCATATTTAACAGCTGTGTCACCAGAGAAACTTAATATTGAAAAGTTATATTAATAAAGCAAACAATATCTAACTGAAACAGGCTGTTATTAACATTTTGTCATTCTTCAGCTTCACATTGATCTAATTGACATTAAACTGATAAAATTAGTTTACTATTGCTAGCGCATCCAAAAATAATACTTTTGGTTAAATATTTGCCAGTGTAAAAAAATGTTTTCTCCTTCTTAGCTGAACAAGATGTGGCAAGCAAGTGGGTGGAATGACAACGCCACCTGGGGGCTTTCACCCCAGGACATGTATTTTGAAAAAAAAAAAGTAGCCGCGAGTTCTACAAGCATCCAGACCACAGATGGATATATCAAAAGAGCAATTAATGCAAAAGTAGTAAAACATTAAACACACAATAAAAAAGGCTGCTAGTACTCCCCTCTGGTCACCGGAGGCTTGGGGGGAAATCCCCAAATGTCTGCAAACAACAACTAAAATGGAGTTACAAATTAAAACCATCTAAACTCTAGGTTAGACTTCCTACCTGTAGATGAAGCCTCCCCTGCCTGATGGCGGAATAGAAATGCAGCCAAACACTGACTCCCAGAGTCAGGGAAAAGGCAGCCCGGCCCAATGCCAAGGCACTGCAGCACCTGAGAGAGGAATGGAGAGTCATGCCAAAGACAAAAACCCATTGCTAACGGGTAACACAAATCACACACACCCCCGATTTGCATCGGCGCCCCGACGATATTCCATACCAGACCATCATCTAGTGCCACGGGTGGAAAATGATGGACTGCGCATGTATAACAAGCTGTGCAAAACAGCTTTAATGATGCCTAGGGATCCAATTGCATCACCCTCCTAGCCCACAAGTCGAGGTAGATGATGCCTATTTGAATGTTGTCCAACCCCTAAGCGGGTTGTATGCCGCAGAATTGGCCGACCAGAATCTAATTGGTCACCAAAAGATGACGGGACGGCTGCTAAAGCCTCAGGGACAGGGTCATTCTCCCTTAGGGTCACCGCAGGGGGCCTTGCAGGCCCAGGCAAACTGCGTAACCCAGAAGTTAATGGTGCTGGAGTTTCAGGGACCAATAACCACAGATCATCCCCCAGTGAATCATCATCTTCTGGAGGCAGTGACACTGGAGACTGATGGTGTATAGACACAGCCTCTGACCCTACTTGGGCCTTCAACATGTCACGGTCTTCCTGGTCTTTTGCAGATCCTCCAATGGAGCAATGGTGTAAACTGCACCTTCACCAGTAGGGACCCTCATGATCTAGTAAACTATGGGGCTCCAAAGGTCCCGAATCTTATGGCGATCTCTAGCACTGTAGTCACGGAGGTAGACCAACTGGCCAACTTGTAGAGGAGCCTCACATATGCCCTAATCATGATACACCTTTTGGCGCTCAGCTGCCACCAACAACCTGTCCCAGTCCATGTTGAAATGTCCTCCACTTCCCCTGGCACCGGGTCTAATACGCAACCCAACAAGAAGTCCACAGGAAGTCTGGGTTCGTGGCCAATCAGGAAGAACCCAGACTTCCTGTGAACGATGAACCCGCCAACCCCATTGTTTTAGCAAAACCAGACCAGGTTTCGAGAGCTGCCTTCTTTCCTCGGGAGTGGGATGGACCTGCCTCCTCCAATACCTAAAAACTTCTTTCAGGGAGGGATCAGCTTCCTGCATCATATGAAGATCAGACGCAGAATGGGAAGGCAGTCCACTGGTCCTCGGGGGAAGAGAAAGGGGGCAGAGAGATAGACACAAGGATTATAGGTGAGCATGAGCCCACTACCTTGAGCACAAACGCCTGGTTAGGCTTGAGTGATACTCTTGCATCCCTCGGGGGAAAACTGAGTGCACGAAGGATGCACTGAGAGGGCATGGACATCACTGACACGCTTCACAGAAGCCAAAGCCAACAGCAACACTGTCTTTAAAGATAAGTGTATGAGGTCAGCATCTTCTAGCGGTTTAAAAAGGGCTCCAGATAGACCCTCCAACACCACCACTAAGCCCCACTTTGGCACCAGAGGCCCGGAAACAGGGAAAAGCCTTCGTGCCCCCTCATGAAATGGCAGACCAACGGATGCTGGCTAACCGTTTTTTCCACCAAAGCCAACATGGCACACAGAAATAGCTGCCAAGTACACTTAACAGTGGAAAAGGCCCTGTGTTTGTCAATAAGCTCCTGCAGGAATGACAAAATCACAGCCACAGATCACTAAAATGAGGTGTGCCCCCTTGTAAGGCACCACTTCTCAAACACCCTCCACTTACAGTCATAAAGAGACCTAGTGGAGGATGCCCTTGCTCTGAATCGTGTTAATCACACTTTAACACCGTGTTCATTTCTAAACCACTCACGAGCCAGGCCCATAGTGCCATGGGTTTGGGGTGTGGATGGAACACTGTTCCCCCCCGTGACAACATATCACGACAAAGCAGAAACTACCAAAGATGTCCGCACAGAAGCGGATATACAGTTGCTTTTCATAAAATTAGAATATCATCAAAAAGTTGATTTATTCCAGTAATTCTATTCAAAAAGTAAAACTTGTATAATGTAGAAATTCATTCCTCACAGACTGACAAATTGCATGTGTTTATTTATTTTAATATTGATGATTATAACTGACAACTAATTGTGATGGGAAAAACTTTCACCCTTTCCCTCCAATTTGCACCCAACAGGTGCAACCCATCTGGGTAATTGCAGAGCAGATCAGGCAGCTTTATAGCTGGCTTGGTGTCTGCTTCTCAATTTTTGGTTTCTTCCCTTCTGGGGCAGGCTGGTAGTGGGCACGGCTGATCTTGCCAGGAGACCCTGAGCACCAGTAAACGGTAAATGGTAATGGGGTGGCGTGGCTCAGTGGGTAGAGCGGTCGTCTTGTAGCCTGAGGGTTGCCGGTTTGATCCTCGGTCTGTCAAGTTAATTTTGAGGTGTCCCTGAGCAAGACCTAAAATTGCTCCTGATCCCTTCTGACATCAGTGTGTGAATGTGATGTGTAATGTAAAGCGCTTTGGGTATGACTCCAGGTACAGTAAAGCGCTATATAAATACAGACCATTAACCATTCACTTTCTGTCTCGGCTGCTTCAGTTGCTTGGTATTGGGCCAGGCTGCCTTCTCCATCGTCCGGGAGTTTGGTGTCTGGCTGCAGTTCCCTTCCTCCTTCCATCCTATTGGTGAATGAAGTGGTGGGAGGCTTCATTCACCTACGACACATAGGTTGGCTGGGTACTGTGAGCCGGATTTTGCTCTGGCGTCCCTGGATGCTCTGCTGTCTTGTCCATTATTCTTAAGCGCCTGCTTATTCTCCCCGCTGGACTCTCCCCGTCTGGACCAAGCAGATGGCTGGGCTCCTGCCGACTCATCTGCACAACCTATTTTAATGGACGCATTTTGAATTGTTTGGGGCTTTATATTATTTTGTTAGCATGTGTTATGTTTTTTTTTTTGCTAACAGGTTGTTTGTTTTGTGATCAATCAGGGCCTCAGGCTCTCAGGCTCAGGCTCTTTTATTGTGGCATGATTTGAAGTTGTGTTTAATAAAAATTTGAGTTTTAGGTAATCCAAATCTGTTGTCCTGGTGCATTAGAACCTGCGGTTGCCTTTTTTTTTTTTTTACCTGTCTTGTCCAGCATCATAGCAGCAGAATGATAGTCTGGTTGCTGTTTTGTGCTGAACAAATTTGCTTTGCCAAGGGAAGGCTTATGGGTATAAGGCTCCTCTTGATATTTACTTTGAATCATGGAATCTATGGAATCTTGCTGACCAGAGGGGACAGAAAAAAAAAGAAGACAGCAAAAAGAAGATAAAGAGAAAGCAGAAAGAAGAGACAGAAACACCACAGACAGAAGACAACGACCCTTCAATCCACATTAATACCAGACAACAAACTGCTACATTTGTACATAAACACACCAGAAAATTTCCTAAGCTTTACAGAAAAACAGCTGCCAGTGATTAAGAGTTTTAAAATAATGACCAAATCAAAAAGATGTATCACAAACGTATCACAACACTGACCAGATACAAACTCACAAACAAAAAGAAAAAAAAGAAAAATGATCTCTTAGTGTATAAACCCACTGGACAACTCAGTGACTGTGTATGCAGAGGATGAGGAACAAGGAGTGATCAGTGATGAGGAGTGATGAGTAAGATCATGCAATTGCGACCACACCTCCACGGAGGCTAAAGGCAGACTAGGGCAGCCCTGAGACCCGGGCCACCAGCAGCAACCCAGGAGCACAAATCCAAACTACCCCACCCCGAAGACGACCCCTGCCCCACCCGGAGGGTGGCAGAAGAGAGCCCCAGCTAAAGCCCCCACCGGTCTTGGGGCACAGGCCCCAGTGGGCCAAGATAGGCCGCTACGGACCGACCATCCAGAGCGGCCCGAGCGAAGGGTCCAGGGCTCATGAGCCCAGGGACAGCCCCCCCTCCAACAAAAGTAGAGGGACCTTGGCACCATGGAGAATCAGGCCCCCCCAAACAACCGCCCGGCACGGTGCAAGAGGTCCCATTTCCCCCCTCCTCCCCGCTCCTGACTGTTTACAAAGTGTGTGTTGTTTCCAATTAAAATTGAGGGGCCTTGACCACATTGTGCTGGGAGTGAGGCCACCTTAGCGGCCCCATCCGCCAAGCACTACATGGCACGCCCCCCAGATGTTTGTGTGTTGTGTTTCTTGTTTTTTTGGTGTTGTCGGCAGGATGTGGACACAGAAATAATTTTTCTTTCTTCTTTTTTTTTTCTCATTGACTGTTGGAGGGCTATGATGCCCTGAATGCATATTTTAGGATTTACTTCTTTCGGTGAATTACTTGTGGTGAGGCTTCCCCCTGCAGTCATGGAGGAGGAACTGCAGCAGTTGAGAGACCTGGTGGTGCAACTGAGAGCAGGTCCTAGTGGGGCTCCTCAGGTTCCAACTGCTGTGGCTGGAAACTGCTCTGCCGGAGCTGCTCACATTGAGTGGTTGGTGATTGTGCCTAGGGACCGCATAAGACCACACATAAGACTGGCATTGGTATCCCTGATTGGGCTGAGGAGATACAGGCATGCATGCATGCCCGCTATCTGTCAGCTGCTGACCAAGCTTTCTTCCTTTTTGATCATCTTGAGGGGGAGGCAAGGGAGGAAATAAAATACTGCACTAGTGCTGAGAGGAGCGGCCTAACCCAGGTGTTGGCCATCTTAAAGGAACTGTATAGGTGTTCCAGGTCATATGTAACCTTGCAGCAAGCTTTCTTTTCCAGGAAGCAGCAAGAGGGGGAAACGCTGATGGCATTTTCCCTTGCTTTAATGGCTCTTATGGAACAGGTAAAACAGAATGCATCTGATGGCCTGCTTAATGCTGACATTCTGCTGCGTGATCAGTTTGTAGAGCATGTGCTGGACAATGCCCTCCGCCGTGAGCTCAAGCAGTTTGTTTGCTCTCATCCTGTTGCAACCCTGCTGGAAGTGCGCAGTGAGGCCATCCGGTGGGAGAGGGAGGAATTTCCAGGTAGTGTGAGGGAACGTAGCCACTCCCTCCCATCCATGCATGGTTTGCAATGTGGCGTGCATGACGGGTATAGTTCAGCCACGCCTGCCTCCACATGCTCTGACCTTGAAGAACTGAAGGAGGTTTAAAGCGGCAGCAAGCGCAGCTTGATCAGCTTACTCAAACTGTTGCCAACTTGCAGACTTCTTTTCCACAGGCACAGCATCCTTGTTCTGGCCCTGTAATATGTAGTCACTGTCAATAGCACAATCATTTTGCCAGGGAGTGTAATGGTAAGCGGGTTCGTGCTCGTGTTACTTCGGCTGCTGGCCAGTCTTCTGCCATAGCCATTCACCAGTCGGAAAACTAGAACCCACTGAGCTGTCAAGCCACAGCTCAGATGGGTTTTAGCAGGCTCACAGGGAACATCTCTGACAGGGCTGTTGGCATCCTGTCCAACCATGGACATTGTAATGAGTGGCGTTCCTGTCACGTGGACACTGGGTCAATGGTGTCCACGGTTACAGAGAGCTGTTTTCTTGAACACTTTGCACCTTGGGGGCACGATCGCCTTTAGTCCTGCCATTAGTTACAGCCCTGGGCTGCTAATGGTCTTTTCATCCCGTACATTGGCTACTTGGATTTGGACATAAGTCTTTGTGGTAAGGTGATTCCGCGTTGTGGGGTCCTGGTTCTGGGGATGAACGTCATTCGCTGTTGCTACCAGGAGATTTTTGAGGCCCATGGCCACTTTCTGTTCGACTTACCTGTCGTGACAGTCTCCTGGTCCAGTCATTGAGGCCCTGCAGCAGTGTCACCAGACCCCTACATTGGTGACGTTAGGGTTCGGGGCTCTTGAGGAGTGTGAATCCCCTGGTGGAGTTATGGTTATGAAGCTTGTAGCTAGTGCATGCCCTGAACAGTTCTCTGGCCAGGCTTTACTTTTTGAGCTCCCAGAGTCTGGCCTTCCAGCTGGGCTGCTGGCCTCCCCATGTCTGGTCCAGATTGTACATTGCTGTCAGATGTTGTCCTTTACCCACAAAATCGCCTTGGGGCTTTAAGTTTAATAGAGGTGGTCACTGAGGTAAGGTCTTCTGCCACAGTTTCTTCTCAGGTGGCTTCTCTTCCAGAACAGAGTGTGACTGAAGCAGTTGACTTGTCATCTCTGAAAAAAACAGACCGATCACAAGTCCAGTCATTATTGTAGCAGTTCAGCTTGATCTTCTCTGCTTATGAGGGTGATTTGGGGTGCACCAATTTGATTTCTCATGACATCACTCTGTTTGATGATGTTCCCATCTGGCAGAGGTATAGGCGCATTACCCCCTTAGAGTACAAAGCTGTCAAGGCACACATTAACCAGCTATTGGAGAATCAGGTGATATAGGAGAGCAGCAGTCCTGGTTAGGAAGAAGGATGGCAGCCTCTGTATGTGTGTTGATTACCGCCTGCTTAACAGCAAGATAAAAAAGGATGCTTTTTCTGCACCTCGCATTGAGGAAAGCCTTGACGCCTTATCGGGAGCACAGTGGTTCTCAAAATTGGACCTGGCTAGTGTTCACAACCATGTGTGTCAGAACAGGACAAGTCAAAAGCTGCCTTTTGTGTGCCATTCAGACTTTTCGAGTTGAACCGTATGCCTTTTGGGCTGTGCATTGCGCCCAATACCTTCCAGCGTCTCATGCAGAGGATGTTTGTGATCAGCAGTGTCAGTGTCTTCTTTTGTATCTGGATGACATCATTGTCTTCTCCTCTTCAGTCTCCCAGCATATTCAGCTGCTGGAGGTGGTTGTTGAGCATCTCCAGAAGTAAGGCCTCATAGTAAAGCTGGAGCGAAGCTTTTTGCCAAGTTGGCAGGTCCTCTCTATAAGCTGGTGTCAAGTTGGTGGGCACCAAGACCAAAAAGGGGTCTGGCCAGGTATTTCAAGCTGCATTGACTTCAGAGTGTGAAGAGAGCTTTGAGGCTCTCAAGTCAAACCTGACCTCTGCTCCAGTGCTGGCTTATGCAGATTTTTCATGTCCTTTAATCCTGGAGACTGAGGCTAACCATACTGGACTGGGAGGTGTGCTTCACAGGAGACTGGGCGTGGGGTTAGACCAACAGAGCATTACATGGCTAACTATAGCTCCATCCAGAGGCTCTGTGGTCTGCCTCTTTGCATGCTTCTATGTCTTTAAATCAATCAGTGACTCTCCCATTCCACATCTGATCTGCATATTATGCAGGAAGCTGATCCCTCCCTGAAAGAAGTTTTCGGGTATTGGAGAAGGCAGGTCCATCCCACTCCCAAAGAAAGATGACAGCTTACTAAACCTTGTTTGGCTTAGTTAAAAAAGTGTGGTTGTCTTGTGGAGAAAAATGGGGGGGTTATCGTGGTTTATCAATGGACTTGGAAATGGACTTGTACTTATATAGCGCTTTTCCAGTCAGCTTGACCGCTCAAAGCGCTTTACACTAC
>JBAMHW010000014.1:28288427-28299998 GCA_037177495.1 Rhadinocentrus ornatus
ATTTCATCCTTGTTGCATGGTCACACATGCACGTTCACACGTGCATGCTCACAAACGTGCTCATCTCTCCATCCACTTCCAACTAGATCTTGTTAATGTTTGTGTGTTGGGACGTCTCTCTACAGGTACTGTACTGTTGTACTTATTACATATTACCATTATCCTACTTTCCTTATTTATGATGTAGTACTGTGGTAGATCATTTTGTTTTTGTAAATACTGATGTGATTTAGATAACCTAAATACTTTTATTTTTTCCTTTTCAATTCCGTCCTTTTTTTTTTCCTTTTCTCTCCTCCTCTATCTCCCTGTCAGGGTCGACTCTGACATATCAAGACTGAAGAAAATAAGGATTATAATAAATATAATAAAAATATTTTAAACATCAAGGGCAGCCATTTATATAACATGTCTCCCTTGGAAGAGCAAATCTGTCTGGGCAAATATGGCACACAGACCACCGTTCTGTATGTTAGGACGCTGGACAGGACAGGGTAAAAAAAATGAATAAGTAAATAAAATTACACAATATTTATTTTCAACTGTGTTTGAATTTAGTCTATTTTTGTCTTATTGTCTGTGGAGGATGTACATCTTCTCCAGCCTCTGAAACCCTTTTTCGTATGGCAGAGGTTCGTGGCAAGATCTGAGCCACTTTCCAAACCTTTAATATGGTGCAACCTGGCAGCAAGGCTTCAGATGTACTCAATGACGTCACTCCTCTGAAATGAAGCAAGCCCTGATCCGCATTTCAGGGAAATACTTCCTGGAATGCGTGACACATTCTCCGCAGGTGGTAGACCCGGAAGGTTGGCGCTTTGATTCCTGCTCCCCAGTCGATCTGTCGTTATGTCCTTGGGCTAAGTACTACACTCTCCTTGCCTCCAGTGTTGGCATCGCTGGTGTATAAGCAAGTATGAATGTTCCGAGAGGCCGTAGGCGCAGATTGGTTCCCACATTTCCATCAGTCGGCCCCAGTGCAGCTGGGGCTACACATGTAGCTCACCATCACCTAGTATGAATGAGAGGTGAATGACTAATGGAAACAATGTAAAGCGTTTTGGGTGCCTTGAAAAGTGCTATAGAAATGTAATCCATAATTATTATTTACACTGCACATTTGAACCAAATTTAAAGTCTTAGTTTTCAAGATTGCAGGGAACTCCTGTATGATTATTAGCACGAAAACAAAATGGTCTGTACTTATATAGGGCTTTTATCCAAAGCGCTTTACAGTATACATCACATTGATGGCGGAAGCTACCATGCAAGGCACTCACCACGACCCATCAGGAGAAATTAGGGGTTCGGTGTCTTGCCCAAGGACACCTCGACATGAACTCTACTTGGCTGAGGATCGAACCGGCAACTCTTGGGTTACAAGACGACCATTCTACCTTGCCGAGCCACGCCGCCCCCAACTAATCTAAACTAAAACCTAGCAGACAGATGGAAATTAATTCTTAAAAATCAACTACAGTGTTACATGTCTTCAACAGTTCCACATTTTCTCCCCCTGTACCGCAATAGTACTTGATAGTATCTGGATAATATCTGCTGCAGCACCAAAGTACTGCAGAGTGAAGTCTGTCTCGCACCTGTCATCCTCGTCCTCCTTAGATCTCCTCATTACCTCTGCTTCTGTGTTCTGGTTGACTGTCAAATGTTTAAGGGGTTTTGTTGTCTTCCCACACATCAAACTGCGTGCTATTGCTGTTTGTGGCGCTGACAGAGCTTCAGACTGAATGATCACTGATCAGTGAGTGGTTCTGCGACTCTACGCTGTGCTTCATTTCACACATGACAAAGGCAGGTGGAGGAAGAAGTAGTTCCTACCTATCCAGACTATCCAGTTGGTTACTTTCCACTGGGTTCATGATGATTATTAATATAAGAAGAAGATTTAGTTTCAGAGTAAGTTTGAGAATATAAATAGTTGATATGGGAGGAATTGATATTTCAGTATCAATCCGCACATTACTGCTAATTAGCTTTCTCAGATAAAATACAGAGTAAAAATATCAAGGTCCAGACCTTGGTGTCCTCAGTAGTAGCTATGGTCTTGCCCTTCTCGGATGACTGAACCACTCAACCTATCTCCAAATACTAAATACGTGTGTGCGGTAGGTTACGGTGTAGCTGACGCTGGTGAGTTTGCTCTCACACTCAAGCGTAGGGGGTGCGCGTCATTTTGGTGTCGTGTTGCAGTTTCTTCTCCTAATCTAAAGGTGGCAGCAGGGGTGGCATCAGATGGTAAACTCACCAGGTTGGAGTTCTTTTGATGGTTTGCTTTGGTAGGTATTTTCTGTTTTAAAACAGCATGGTTCAGTGTCTTTATTAGCTTGTAGAAGAAAACGAGTAAATAATTCGATCAGCCTCTCATCAACTTGATCGATTAAAAATAGTTGTTACCACACATTCAGTAAGACAATCCAGCAACACGTGATCCCAAACTGGCGTAGCATAAGGAAATACATCCGCATATATGCATAGCAGGGGTGCACGTCAGGTCTAGAAGAGGTGCTTGTGGAGCCTCTGCAGAACTACACATCAACTACGGCGGTGACGCAGATGCTGCACGAGTATAAATCCTCCTTAAGAGAGAGCCCAACCACCCTGCGGAGGAAACTCATTATATCTGACTTGGTTTCTAGAGGATCCATGCTCCGTAATGATGTCCACAATCTTCTCTAAAGACTCATGGAACACTATGAAAACAAGAAACAATGAAGTGTTTTAATAACAATATACCACATGTCTGCCTTCAAAGAACAAAAAAAATCTGTCTTTACCGTCTACGTCACGTAACCAGCCGTTCTGTATTGCTCGTGCTCTCACATCACATCACTTCTGGGTCATGGGATTCTCGTAAACTCAACAGCTCAAACAATTTTTACTTTAAAGTAATTTTAACATCTTATGGCAGAAACCTTATGAGGCATAGTGCAAGTGTTTAATTATAAACATACCATAAAAATAAAACCCACATCGGTCAATGCTAATTTCTGGCATCGCCGTGGAAATACATAAACAATCACACTCGCATTAAACTCATTTTGGCTGCTTGCATTCGAGATCTTGTTCTTTCGGTCACCACCCACAGCTCATGACCATAGGTGCGGGTAGGAACGTAAATTCACCGCTAAATCGGGAAAATTGCCTTCCGGCTCAGCTCCATCCCCATTAGAGACCGATGAAGAGTCCACACCACTACAATGATTCAGACCCCCAGTTAACATCCAGTTATGTATGGTCAAAACAATACCATTGAATATCATAAAACTGGTATCAGTTTGAAAAATACTGGGATATATCATGTTGGTCACACTGCCCAGCACTAACTATAACAAAATGATTTATAGTTTTCTGAGTTTTCTAAATTTAACTAAATAAACTTCCACCATGGATGTGACATTGAATCTCTCCAGAGAATAAGTCAAACCAAGCTGACTTAATCATTTCTACTTGTTGCACTGTTTCTATATGCAAAACACCCTTTCCATTCAGACACAGTGCAACCAGAAATAAGTCATTTATTTTGATCTACAGAGGATTTTGCTTTTCTAAATCTTGAGGCCTCTCAGCTGTGTTACTTTTGATGACTCCTTTATGAGCCTGAGCATAAAAGATTTACAAGGCTCCATTTCCTGAAGCAAACAATTTCTGCAGTTTTATAGATTTAATTTCCACCAGAAGACGTAATTCAAAATGACATATTTTGAAATAGTCCCTACCATATATACAGAGTGGTACAACCACCCTGTTTTTCAGAGGAGAAAAGAAAATGTGTGCTGTAGAGCACAAAGTTAAAACCCAACAAATTAGTACAAAAAGCACTCATCTTATGATTGGGCTAAAAGAGCAATTTTCTGATTGAACACGGCACCATTCATTGGTATCCAACCTTGAACAGATGAAAACACAACCAGTATAGACAGAAAAATAAATACAGCAATGCAGACATAAATACTGCTACAAGGCAGGTGGGTCATGGTATAAGTCGTCCACAATGATTAGTGACCCGTGTTTTTGTATCCCATCTGTGGGAAAAAATTGTGGAGAAAATTCAGTTGAGACTTGTTTTCTTTCTTGATGGCGTGAAGACAAATGTTCTCTTTGCCTCGTTAGAGAGCGGGTGTGTAAAGACCTGGATAGACTGCAGGAGAGATGTTTTTCATTATATAGCCCAGAACAAAATGGAAGAGATATGAATCAGAAATGTGCCACTTCAGAAAAGACACTTCTGAAAAACCTTTCAAATTCAACATCTCATCTCTGTTATACTAAATGTTCCCATTTGTCTCTGCTGATAGGTGGAAAGTGACATATAAGCCCTATGGCATTATCTTCAAGTTGTTTTTTATCATCATCTCTGACTGGGACATTTTTAAAATAAGAAAAATGGTCATCATATGTTTCAATTTACTGTGCTTCATATTACCAGAGATGCCATTTTAATCAAGATAAACCAATATGATATAGTATTTATAATGATCATGAAGCTTAAATGACACTGTATGAGCACAGAGGTAAGAGCGTTTTATGTGTGGGGACTCCATGACATTGGCTCATTATGTCATTATGTCCATTAACATTGGTGCTTTCAGCATTGTTTCTTTTGCAGATTAACTTCAGAGCACAAACTTTATTTCCATTCAAAGCTGTGTCACTTAGAGTGGTCCTGAGTGCACTCAGCAACACATTCATTGATGTACTTTAAAAATGTATGTAAAAAACTGACACAACTTCAAGTTTAATCTAGTAGCAGCAGGGACTAATTTCCAAATTATTAAGCAGCTGAACAAAACACATTTGGATCCAAACAGAAATCAATGTGGAGAAAAGTCAATGAGAAGACATGGGCTGGTTTTCGCGACAAGCACATTAGCACTTAGGGGGTTAACCCAGTGGTGTAGCCTACATGATACGCAGGTATAGGCCGTATACCTGCTAGAAAAGGTCCCAAACTTCCGTATAACCACTAGAAAATGTGCAAAGACACGTATCAACATGGTTTTGTGACATAACTTTTACTTTCCCGGTTATATATGAGCCACGAAGCTGGTCTGTTTAGACCACGAGGAATTCCATTAAATGTAATGTTGAGCCAATACAGCTAGGTCGTCTGTCCTGATCCCGACCTGCATTCCTATCGGCTGGTGGCTGGTTGCTAGGCAACCGCGAATTAAAGAGTAGCGGATGAGAAAAAGCAGCAGAAAAAGAAGAATTTTTTGGGGGCGGTACGAGTAGTTAGTGGAGAAGGAATGGAGAAACAAACATGAAAACAAAGTTAAATCAGACTGTTCCAGTAAGCGTGCTGCTACTTGTTTCCTGTCGGTTTGGGGGACACTGCAGTTAACACTGATAGTTCAGAAAGGAAGCCTGATGACCGCTAAGAGGCTGCCGCAGCTTTTCCTGGTGGCGGGAGGAATTCTAAAAAGGCATCCTTGGTTAGAGTGGAGAAACAGAAAGTTAGGTAAATGTTGGACAACATTTAAAGCTGGTAGAAACTATGTTAATGCTGTATTTGCATGTTATTGTAGTTAAAAAAAAAGAAGAAAATTCATCTTAAATGCCCATTAGTTAGGACATCTTGTACACCATCAAATAAATAACTATGTGTGTTATGTATAGTTGTCTCATTATTCAAGCTTTTCCAAGAGTGCAATATTTGCCTTTATATTTTTTATTTATTGAAAATGCATCTGTCTCGTTCTGTCAGTGGCTGTTCAGCGGTTAATTAAAGTGCAGCTGTTAATCAGTTCACATCAAACTTAATTTATAAAGCGCTTTTCTTGCCAAAGGCTACACAAGATGCTTTACATGATGAAAAAAATGATGCATATTAAAGTAAAACAAACCTTCACACACCAAAGTATTAAACATAGCAATTTAAAAACACCCCATCATTGTCTCCCACAGTCACACAGACTTCAACATACATGCACAAACATGTTATACACATCAACTCCCTCATTTCTGTTTCTTAGTATAAAAATAATAAAATATCTTTGGGATCCAGTCACACCAAGAGCCAGCCCACTTATTTCCACAGAGGCCACCACAGCTCCCAGATCAGAGCAGGCCAGCGTCCACATCACAGCTGTAGGACTGCAGTGCAGGACCCCCAGCCATTATGACAAGGGCGATCACCATGGCAACAACCCCCAGTCCAAGCAGGCAAAAGTCCTGATGCAAAGGATCCCCATTAAGGACAGGAATATGTGTTGTTTACATTTAGATACCATATATCCAGTCTTTTATGATCTCAGTTATGTGTGGATGCAAACTTTATTATTACTGTGGTGCTCGTTAACAAAGTAAACATTTAAGAGCCGTTGCTGCTTTGGGAAGAGTGCTGCAGGACAGATGTTGCACCAGGACATGATGTATGAGGGGAAAAATCAGAGTATACCCACTAAAATAAACTAGACTACACCACTGGGTTAACCTACTGTGTATCGCTGGGTATAAGCCTCACAGCATCACTTAGTGCATAGCTTTAGACCTTTTCACACACTGATCACTGATGTGCCTCTGAACTAACAGATCTGGCCACTAACTAGAAACACACAGATAGTACAGACCTTTGCAAAGCCAATAGGTCACCCACCTTAGAAAAACCCCCAAAGAACAGCCCACCCAGTTACTAACCCCATGCCAACACTCATTATCTGTTTCCATCATCAGAACAGATGCCACATGCCACTTTTTTAGAATACTTGACCCAGGAAACATACCCTTAGACACAAAGATGAAGCAAATGGCTATAATAGTCGTGAAGTTATTGAAGGAATTTGCATTTTTTTCTAATAGCGGAGATCTGGGTTAGCCGCAAAGGTTAGTCACAATTTGGATTTGCTGTTAACAGAGGTGGAAAGTAATGAATTACATTTACTCATCTTACTGTAACTGAGTAGTTTTTGTGACTAATTTGTCATTTTTTGAGTAGTTTTTGAAATGGGTAATTTTAGTAAAAAATTTAATGCAAGGAAAAAACATCAGCCTGATAAGGCATTATGCCAAACGTCACAGATTGTCCATCTCTTCTACTAATCTACTTCGGTCACATATCACGGCCACTGAAAGGAAAATATGCGGGCGTGCACGGTCGTGGGCGGGTTCTTACTGATGATTGCTAGTGCCAAGCAAGAGATGAAGATGAAGGACGCTGATGCTGAGGATTGCCAAGTAGAGACATTGGATGCCCGTGGAAGAGACGAATTGGAAAGTGAAGGAAATCCTTGGCCATATCTCAGCCAGCTCTGTGTTCAAATGCAAACAAGGGAATAACTTCATCATGCAATGTAAAATGTGTCTGCCTCGCCAAACAGAGCTTTTAAAACTTACACATCAAATCTACGAAACCATGTGGCGATAAGTAGAAAAGGTGTGCTTTTCCCGGTTATCAATGTTAAAACTCATCACAGGCCTTCCGGCCTCGGCCGCTTGCAGGCGTTTTTTCAGCTCTGCTGGTTTGTTTTTCACAGCGAGGAGAGTGTGCTACTTACTTTGAAAATCAACTCCTGGTCAAACTGAACAAGAGCTTTCCAGTCCAATGTTGTAGTATTCACTTTGTGAGGCATAGCACTTTATTTATTTTGTTATATCAGCAGTAAGTGTGCTCAGTTGTTAATCAAGACAACAACGGATTATTTATGTTTGTGATATAAAGTTTTGTTAATAGTTAATAATAATAATTTACTTTTAATTGAGTAGAATTTAAGCAAAGTAAAGATACTTTTACTTAATTACATTTTTTCAGTACTTTTTCTACCCCTGGCTGTTAAGGCCGATTAACAGGTGCCGTCAGAAAATTAGAAAATCATGAAAAAGTTGATTTATTTCAATAATTACAATCAAAAAGGGAAACTTGTATAATGTAGACATTCATTCCTCACAGACTGACATATTTCAAATGTTTATTTCTTTTAAGTTTGATAATTATAACTGACAACTAATGAAAACCCCAAATTTAACATCCCAGAAAATTAGAATATTACTTAAGACCGATACAATAAAAAGATTTCTGGAAATGTTGGCTAACTGAAAAGTATGAGCATGTACAGCACTCAATCAACTTTTTGAATTAAATTACTGAAATCATTCAACCTTTTCATGATATTCTAATTTTATGATGAGCACCTGTATGTAAATAGCGACATCCGTTTTAAATGTTAAGTCATTTCCTCCACTAGTGACCAGTGCTAAGTTCTGAGTTCACTCCTGCGAGCCAACGTCTGTTTCAGATGTCAGTTTTCGGGGTAATGTATCGCTATAAAGTTCTTTCCAACCGCCCAAAACGCCATAAACCCTCGCATAAAGTCTTTATTCAAAAGGTCCCACAATTTCTACAGTTGTTGTGCTTATTGTCATTCTTCATCTGATCTGATCCTCTTCTTCTTTTCTGGTTTGTTTTTTTGGCTGGCCGCATGGCAGCTATTCTGCTCAGCACTGCCTCTGAGGTTTCCGGTGGTATTGCTCCGTCTTCGGTGTCAAGCGACGGATAGCTAAGCTCCCTGAAAAAGGACAAATTATGCGCGTAACCGACGCAGAAGATGGGCGAAACTGTCCGTCCGTCTGCATATTTGTCTTCTGCGTCAAGCATAAATGGACCTTTAGTGTATTTAAGATATACTATGATGTCATATTTTTTGTTGTTTTTCCAGTCATTCTCAGCATTATCTGTAGTTAGAAACTCTAAAGATCCGTATCTCCCAATGGTAAATTATTAACACATTCCTGGATCCAGACAGTGATCCAGATCACCTAAAAAATGTAATCACATGTTTCTTATTCCATTTCTGACATTTGCTTAAAATATATTCAAAATCCATTCATAACTTTAACAGATAGACAGACAGACAAATTAACGCCTCTGAAAACATAACCTCTGCCTTGGCAGAGATAACAATGTTGCTGTCACTCAACTGATTCCATAACCCCAGCTAGATGAACGCGAGCACACACTGATGTAGGGCTGAGCTTCCTCGATTTGAGTTCCTTGTACATTACCCAATAAAGTTTTTTGAATGAGAGAAATACCCTACACAATACAAAAGTTGGGATTAAGCATAGATTATAAACTTGAAGATGCTGAAAAGCAGCTTTAGCCAATAGATATTTGTATATAATTATATTAATCCATGGTCCACGCAGAGCATAAAAAATCTGAGCGAAACATGAACATGAAACATCTGCAAACATACATGGGCAAATTCTGATCTAGTACCATAAATAAAAACCATACAACAAAAGTGAGTTGGCTCAGTACAGCACAGAAAGGCATTAATCGTGTTCTGGAATTAAGAACTGTGGCACAGTCCTTTGGTGGCATGTTTACTATCATAAATTCTCCTCCAAACATTAAAACAAAACTATTAGAGGGCTAGCTTAAATATCAAAAGGCAGCGCATGAACAGTAAAAAGAATGGATAGAATCATATGGTTGATTTCATTGCTCTTTGCTATTCCTTGTTTCATGGTTGTTCAGATCACCTGAAGTTTAGCTGGAAGTAATTTGCTGCTTGTGGCCTCTCCTTTCCTGACCTTTCAGTTATTAATGCAGGGCCAGTGCATCTACGTTTACCTCTCTTTCATAAGCTCCCACTGACTGCTACCTTCCACACAGCCTGGTGTTACAAACCAAATGCTGAGGCAAGTGGGGGCTGGAACACTGGAGCCAGCATGTAATTAACGTATTTGACAGCATATTAGATCTAGACCAATTAAAGACTTTAAAAGCTATCTGGGGAATACACGCACATGGTGTCCTGTGTGGCATCATGCCATCATGCCACCTGCTGAGGTTCATCAAACTGGTTTCAGGTGCAGTATTTTCTGCAGATGCAACTTTTTTTTTTATTTAGTTTTTTAAAGGTATCTTTGCCTTCTGGTAATGATATATAAAAAAGATATAGAGTAAAATGGGCAATTTGTGCCCTAATTAATCAACAATACACCAACTCCTTTTGGCAAATTAAAAGAAAAACTAACATTAAAAACGCTCTGCTTTACAAAGTTAATTAAATGACTTGTTTGGGCAAGTATGGGCCTTTGCCAGTGGTTGTACTCACTTAAACAAGTCAAGTTGCATTCTTTATTGCATTGCTGTCATTACATCATCCATTCTGCATTGGAGGGGTAGTAAAAAGACATAAAGCTACTTGGCCAGCAAACAAGATCTAACCCAGACTGATTTAACTTTATATTTCCTTCTGTTGAATTGTTACCAGTTAATCTTTTATGTATTCTTTGCTCATGAAATGATCTGCAAGGGAAATTATCTCGCTTGCTTTCTATGGAAATGTATCTTTTGAACAAGATTAAATTCAGCATGATGCATGTGGTCTATTAGTGATCTCAGCATGCCAATAAGAAATTCATCTCACTTCCATGATGACATAAGTCAGAAATTTCAATAATAGCTGTGTGACTGAGCGCAGATGGCACATGACTAGAGAAGCAGCAACTCCAATCTGTATGATGGGACTTATCACAGTCTGATCAGCAACTTCTGCCACAATGCATGTGATTAACACATGAGCACAAAGACTATGGTCATCTTCCTAATTTAGGAAAAATTGACGGAGCAAAAGTTTTACTTAAATGGGAGATGTTTGACATGTATTTATTGAAACCAGCTGTCATAGAGTTATTACAGGAAATCCAGGTAATCTTTGAGAGGCTACATTATACTTGTGTTTTCTTCTGGCACACTACCAAACACGATCATATTAACTGTCTGAAAGATGGAGAAGGGGTCAGAACAATATTTTGCAAAACCACCAAAGCTATACGTGTGCAGGCAACAGTGGAATAAAACTTTGTTTTAAATGTGCATTACACGATTTATTAATGTGAAAACCATTTTTTAAGTAATTTTTTAATACTCACATATATCTTTTCAAATCCATACACAAACACTGACTACCAGATTGAAAAACAGTTTTTAATCCCTCTGTGGTCCGTCTACTGAAGTAAAAACCATGCAACACCTCCATCTACTGTAATTTGCATTCACACTATATTGCACACTTATATTCACTCATGCACATTTTCTTTACAGGCTTTATTGTGCATCTATTTTCATGTATTTTTGCTTTGTATTGTTTTATCATTTGCATCGTACTATCCTGCTCATTTATATCTATTCATGTTTTTTTTTAATTGCTTGGAGCTTAATTTTAATTATCTTTGAACGCCTAAATTGTCAAAAGATTGCTTAGTACAAACCCCGATTTTCTGCCATGCACATAATAAACTTCTTAAACCTAAACTACACAAATGGCAAGCAATCTGAAAACACATCAATGAAGTTTATAGATGTAGGTATACATTGCAAGCTGAACAAACATTAACCTTCAATTCCACATTTAACCCTCCCCAGCCGAGGCTTGTACCAGCGACCTTCTTGCTGTGAGGCTGTGGTGCTGACCACCACACCACCGTGCAGCCAAGAATATTTGCACTGCTCGAAAAAAATAAAAGGAAGACTTAAACAACACAATGCAACTCCAAGTCAATCACACTTCTGTGAAATCAAACTGTCCACTTAGGAAGCAACACTGA
>JBAMHW010000014.1:28311532-28323039 GCA_037177495.1 Rhadinocentrus ornatus
CATCTGATAGTACCTGATAGCATCTGATAGCACCTAATAGTACCTGATAGAATCCAGTAGTACCTGATAGCATCTGATAGTACCTGATAGCATCTGATAGTACCTGATAGCATCTGATAGCACCTAATAGTACCTGATAGAATCCAGTAGTACCTGATAGCATCTGAAATTGAATAAAATGTCCTTTATTTAGTGTATTTTAAATAAGTGTAACACAGAACCATTGATTTTTTTTTTTTTTTTTTTTTAATGTAAATGGAAAGTAAACAGCAAGACCACAGAAAGGTCAACCTAATGAATTAAACCAAAGTTTCCAAACACTAGTTGTCTGCAATCATTGGCAGAGATTAATTCCTGGCAGTTTCTTCCTGTTCAAGACATCAACTCTTAAGGGCTTTAATTCAGTATAGATATCTTTGTACATTTAAAAGCTATTTTCCTAGTGTTTTAAATTGCACTTTATACTAACAGGTTTGGGGGAGACATGCAGAGAAATGAACATGCGCTGATGGTTTCTATTTTTATCTTTTGAGGTTGACTAATACAGTTTATTAGTCATGGCGGCTGGTTAGCTCAATTGGTAAAGCATAGGTCTCCCATGTGGGAGACCAGGGTTCGAATACCCCAGGAAACGAACATTAACACCTTCCAGTTGGGTCCTTAGGCAAGACCCTTGACGCTACCGCCTGCATATTGTAAGTCGCTTTGGATAAAAACGTCAGCTAAATGACTGTAATTTGAAGACCACAATACTTTGTTACACAAATGAGGCCTTTTAAAAGGCATTTAATAGCATAAAGTATGATGACATGCAAACACGTTTGAAAAAAAAGTATATAAACGGAGTGGCGCTGCCATCAGGCCGCATGTAGGAGGGCCTTATACTTTAAAATAAATAAGCATACGATCTAACTCATGTTCAGCCAGAGGAGAATCCTGCATTGGCATTGGAGGCAATGTAGTTTACAGGTGGGGTTAGGTAAGAAGTAAACAAAGTCGATTTCGAGTTGAAGATTTATTCTGTAAATTAAAGCGGCAGAAGAATCGCCGCCAAATGCTGGTACGTCACTACCGGTAATAAGCACTACCTTTCAGTTACGTAGTCACGTAGGTGCGTGGTTTGAGACAAACTCAAAGACTGCTGACCGCAGATTAGTTTACCGGTATGCAAGCAAGGGGGAGTGACAGTAGGGACAGCCAATTACACAAGAAACAGCAGAGCCAATAGAGGAACCTGTGGGCGGTCTAAACTACAGGAAACAGGCTTCAGCTTGAGCGGCCGTTTTCCGCTTGGTCCTAGTGCTTGACGAGTCTTTGTTTTCTAAAGCGAAACATTGTTTTTGGACAGTAAAAAAAGTGCAGGGGACCAAAACAGCCTTTTGAAAAAGTGCAGGGGGCATGTCCCCTGTGCCCCCCTAAAATTACGTCCATGCCTGTAACACCAAAGGACTCACTCTCTGCATCTGCATCTCTCCTCTCCTCCTCATTTAATCGACTCATCATGATTTCCTCAGTTATGATTGATTCTCAGATGTTCAACTAGGTCTGTGCTCTTTCTTCCCACACACATCACATGCCAGGTTGTTGCTGTTTGCGGAGAATTAGCTCCACATCACTGTGTTTGTGTTTTGCAACCGTTAGCTGGCTCAGCTGGATTGAGTAAGCAGCCCAGTGCTGCGATGGCTACACTGTGCTAATGCACATCTGACTATGGCAGGCGGAGGGAGTTCCTACAAACTGGGTGGCATTTAGACAAGATCCTGATTGTACAGTTACTTTCCACTGTGTTCTTATTAATGATAAAATACAAATTAATCCTAAATTTTGTATATATATATAAAATCAGTAACTTAAGGGGACGCTGTATTTTTTCATTAACAGGAACACAGTAGAAAGTAACTTTACTATCAGGATCTTGTTAACATGATTTAAAAGTAATGGTATTTGAAAAATATATACAAAGTAAATATTACTAGGCCCTACAATGAACTAGCACCCATGTACTGTGCCTTCCTCTTGCCTGGTAGCTGCTGGGATAGACTCCAGCGCGTGTTGCTTGCACTGTGGCAGGTGTGCTTCCTTAGGGATGGGCATTTCAACTCTCTGGAATCCATACTTTTTTATCTGCCAGTTAAAATACTGAATACAATACATTTTTAAATTAAGCAGAGCCATTGTGCTAGTACAAGACATGCTCTCTTCAAGTTCATGCTTTTCAAGAACTAGTTCAAAGTTAATTGCTCACGTTAAAATTAATAGCTCATGTTCATAGCTCGCCATGTCAATGTTGGAATAGTTCAATGTCTAGTTCATTAAAGTGAGACTGAATGACTTGAAAAAGAATTAATTAAAAGTGTTGTGTCTTGCTATAAAATCAGTTATATGTGACCTTAAATCCTATCACAGAAACTAGATATGCATGTGGAGCAGATGTGTGGGAAAAGGACAAAATAATACTTTTCACTGTAACAGAAGTACTTTTTTTTTGTTAAACAGCTATTTTCAGCTTACCTCTTACCTAAATTAAAAGCACGAAAAAAAGTTCTGGAAAGTGTAGAAATATATCTTCTTACACTGGACAGACGCTGCAACTTTACACGTCTTTTCAAATTCGAAGTTGACAAAGCTGATGTTCTGACGTGTTTTTAAGCGCAGGCAGGCATAATTTGCACAGAAATGTTTAGTTTTCATTTTCAGATAGAGTAATATTCCCCGTAAATAATCATAAGCAGACTGATGTGCAGATTCTTTTTAAGTGCACTTGCCGTTTTAGAGCAGGACTGGTTTGTTGGAATGTTAGAATGCACAGTGCATTGTGGGTAGCGTAGTGTGAAGTAGGTGTAGTGGCGGGTAAGTATAAGCAGTGACTGTTGCAGGACCTCCCATAGTCTGAACAAGTTCACGTTCAAGTTCTTTATTTACAAATATGTTTTGTGCAGTTCAATGTGCAAAGAGAAACGAACAGGTTCAAAGAATGCATTCTTTTGAACTTGTTCGTGCACAACACTGGCTATTAGTTCACACGTCTGAGAGTTATAGGCAATAAAATTATGTGCAAAAACATGCCAGGTGGATTCCTTCTGTGCCCTCTGTGTCACATAATCATATAGTCTATCAGATGTCATGATGTCATGGCTACGATGCTGCTGACCACACCTCCTGACATGCTAATTATCCCGTGCTGTTCTGTATTGAGTAAATTCTCAGTTTCTACTGTAAAAACTTTTAAAAACTTTTTAAAAGTTGAATTTATAGCAAATGTTTTCAAAAGTTTCGTGTTGACTGCAATAGCTCTAAGGACTAAAGAAGCTTTATTGCCATTGCAGTTGCCCACATCAAAATTATTTCTGCCTTAAGCAGAAAAGAGAGAGCCGAGCTGTTGCATCTGTGCACACCATCATAATCCAGTTCTCCAGGCTTCTTGAAGGACTTTCCAACGCGTCTTTGGCTGCCTTTTGCTCTGCTTTCTGTGATGATAACCCCACACTGCTTCAGCAATGATGAAGTCGGTGTTCTGGATAAGATTCATCACCGCATCAGACCTGTGTGGTACAGGAGATGCTACGCAACTCTATCCCTATATTTTCTTACAAATATGCAAAGACAGTCTTTTTTGGTACATGAGTGCGCACACACAGAGTACAAGTAGATAAAATGTCGGTGTAGATAAGAGAATAAAATCCTCATTAAATTCAGAGGTCAGCTCCCTTCAGCTGAGGCTCCTCACACTGAAACTGGAAACTGGATGAATAAGAGCCACTCATGATTAATCCACAGAGTCCATCAGGTTAAATAGCATTTAAAAGAGACGAACATTTAGAGGAGCTCCTCCATGACAAAGAGACAATGCTCAGCATTGCCAACAAGAAAGGGTGAGCATGCACAAATGCTTAGGTTGATGCCTTTTTTTTTGTTAAACAGCTATTTTCAGCTTACCTCTTACCTAAATTAAAAGCACGAAAAAAAGTTCTGGAAAGTGTAGAAATATATCTTCTTACACTGGACAGACGCTGCAACTTTACACGTCTTTTCAAATTCGAAGTTGACAAAGCTGATGTTCTGACGTGTTTTTAAGCGCAGGCAGGCATAATTTGCACAGAAATGTTTAGTTTTCATTTTCAGATAGAGTAATATTCCCCGTAAATAATCATAAGCAGACTGATGTGCAGATTCTTTTTAAGTGCACTTGCCGTTTTAGAGCAGGACTGGTTTGTTGGAATGTTAGAATGCACAGTGCATTGTGGGTAGCGTAGTGTGAAGTAGGTGTAGTGGCGGGTAAGTATAAGCAGTGACTGTTGCAGGACCTCCCATAGTCTGAACAAGTTCACGTTCAAGTTCTTTATTTACAAATATGTTTTGTGCAGTTCAATGTGCAAAGAGAAACGAACAGGTTCAAAGAATGCATTCTTTTGAACTTGTTCGTGCACAACACTGGCTATTAGTTCACACGTCTGAGAGTTATAGGCAATAAAATTATGTGCAAAAACATGCCAGGTGGATTCCTTCTGTGCCCTCTGTGTCACATAATCATATAGTCTATCAGATGTCATGATGTCATGGCTACGATGCTGCTGACCACACCTCCTGACATGCTAATTATCCCGTGCTGTTCTGTATTGAGTAAATTCTCAGTTTCTACTGTAAAAACTTTTAAAAACTTTTTAAAAGTTGAATTTATAGCAAATGTTTTCAAAAGTTTCGTGTTGACTGCAATAGCTCTAAGGACTAAAGAAGCTTTATTGCCATTGCAGTTGCCCACATCAAAATTATTTCTGCCTTAAGCAGAAAAGAGAGAGCCGAGCTGTTGCATCTGTGCACACCATCATAATCCAGTTCTCCAGGCTTCTTGAAGGACTTTCCAACGCGTCTTTGGCTGCCTTTTGCTCTGCTTTCTGTGATGATAACCCCACACTGCTTCAGCAATGATGAAGTCGGTGTTCTGGATAAGATTCATCACCGCATCAGACCTGTGTGGTACAGGAGATGCTACGCAACTCTATCCCTATATTTTCTTACAAATATGCAAAGACAGTCTTTTTTGGTACATGAGTGCGCACACACAGAGTACAAGTAGATAAAATGTCGGTGTAGATAAGAGAATAAAATCCTCATTAAATTCAGAGGTCAGCTCCCTTCAGCTGAGGCTCCTCACACTGAAACTGGAAACTGGATGAATAAGAGCCACTCATGATTAATCCACAGAGTCCATCAGGTTAAATAGCATTTAAAAGAGACGAACATTTAGAGGAGCTCCTCCATGACAAAGAGACAATGCTCAGCATTGCCAACAAGAAAGGGTGAGCATGCACAAATGCTTAGGTTGATGCCTTCACCCATCTGAAAGAGGTGGAGGCAACTATGAAAATTGGCAAATGCAAAGTTCTCAATGAAGAACCTGGAAAAGGGGTTAGTAGGGATCCATAAGGATCTGTAACAATAACAGAACAGAAGTTTCATTGGAAGAAGTCATCACTGCAACTGGCAGGGGAAAAATAGACCAATAAGAAATATACTGTAGCTGGCAAATGAGAGAAACCAGAGAGAAACAGAGTTATGCAGCACCTGAACTACCCATGTTCAGGTACTCTGATCTGGTCTTAATTTTCTGTTCGATAAACATATTTCCTATAAGTCTGGATGTTAAACAGATCCTTCCTTTGCCTTTATAAAAGCCTTGTGTGGAGAGAAACCAGAAGATACGCTTCTAATCTTCTCTTCCACACTACCATAAACCTCTGATTTTTTATTATTATTATTATTTTTTATCCCTGCCACAACCCCAAACCTCATATAGACCTTTATGTCAATTAAAGGGAAAACCTAAATCAGCTTCTAGCTTGCTAACAGACTAAGGGGACAGCTCCGTTATACTTGCAGACAAAATGCATATGTGGGTTATTTACTGACAGCCTTAAATAATGTCAGTCTCTTTCACATTGTATTATTTCTCAGTGTTATATTTGCTTATATGGAATAATGATGCTAACTCCTCAAAAGGCATTAATAATAATTAAGCTTGGGCAAAGTCAGTATCATCTGTTCCCACAGGTGCCTTCAAGAGCTAGAACTTCCACAAGAAAAAGGGATTTACCCAGACATTAGTGCATGGTCACAACCTGTCCATCCACTATCTATATCTGCCTATTCCAATGCAGTGCATGGTCATCCGATCCTGGAATAAAACTAGCTTTTATAGTTGGACCACTGGAGTCGGTCCCACACCCCTGAAATGAGAGCTAGTTGCTAGCAGCTGTGTCAGATTCCTTTTCATTCATGGGTAGGTGCTCCTGGCACTTTCAGAGCCAACATGTAAAATGCTTTGGTGAGTAAGTCAACTGAAACACGTCACACTTGGACTTGATTAGTGTGTCAAGATCATGATCGTATCACTGCCAGCTTTGTTTGAGACAGGACTGAATGTAGGAGCTGCTATATGGCTGTACACTTTCCATGATCATTTCCATGATAAAGGCCACAAATTAATATATTTTCTATCAATGTCAACATTCAGGCTCCGTATGATCTGAAGAGAATGGCCTTAAAAATAACCAATAGCAGGAATGGTCACTGCCAGCTTCCATAGCTTAGACATTAAACTGTGCTTTTATTCCCAACAGAAAGATCCATGGGGTTGCTGAAAGGCTGTACCTTACAAATAGCTTCACTTTCAGTTTGGGTTACTTGTTTGCATTGAGTTGCTGCTGATCAAACACAACAGACAGTAGTTTTCTAAGGGTGGAAGTTACCCCATTAAATCAATTGGTGTGGAATTTATTGGGAAAAATCTTGATTTATGAAATAATGTAGAACATATTACTTTTCTTTATGCCACTAATAGTAAAAGTAAATTATTCTCAGACTTTGTGTGTCCCTGTTTCACCACAGCAGAGGATGTTAAAAGCTGATAGACTCATTTTCCTGATGAAGTCACATTTCATTTTAATTCTTAAGTGTGATGCATGATTTGGGGCTTTAATGGGGAAACTACACTCTGCCCTTAATAACGATCTGACCTTCAAGACTGACAAACACATTACCAGATTGGCGTCAAGATGAAGGACATGAAATGTATAATTGCTTGAATGAAGCACACATAAAAAGGTCAAAATTGCATCAGTTGCCCCGCTATGATGATCACTGGTGATGTGCTGTTCAGCTGATGAGCTAGGCCGGGATGGTGTGCAGGCTAACAGAAAGCCTGGCGAGCTGAGCTCCCCTCCCAGCAGTGTTGCACCATGAGAGATTCAGTCTGTGATTTTAGCCAGCAGAGAAGCAGTGACTTTGGAGTTTAAAGGTAACTTTACCAGATCTGGAGTGATGCAAATAAAGTATGTACTGTGGTTAGTACTACAACTATTTACCTAGCTGCAGAATAATTAGTAATGATAGGAGTAATTGGGGCTGACAAGAGCAGCACAATTCATCAGGGTCAGTGAACGGGTCTAACTATGGCCTTCCCCCTGAGCCACTCACTGATGGCGATGAGTTGCTGCCCCATGCAAGCAAGTTGAAGGGTTTTGTTTTGTTTTGTTTTTACATGGGAACATGACAGGATTCCCCAGGCTGCTCAGGCAAATGGCCACTCTTTCTAACGCTACAAAAACTCTTTATGATCTTGTTTGTCAGACTAAAATACTTGACAAGAGCATAATGTGTAATATTTTTATTCTCCTCTTTCATTTCTTACTTAGTCATTTTAAAATTGGTTATGTTACATGCATATTAAGTTACATATTCCAATTGAGACGCTGATTGAGATCACATTATATCTATTCCACCCAGTTTTAGCTATAAAAACTTCTTTGAAGACCTCTCGGCACACATTTATTTCCTGTAATGAGAACAAATATCTAGACTACAGACAGAAATATCAAGTTCAAAAGCATTCAATAAGTCCCTTAAGTGAAAAACCCTCAAAACCAGCCTGTCAATATTTGTTTCAGTGTTTTTCTAACTTTAAGACAAAGATCTCAAAGCAAGAGCTACTAAACAGAGCTTTAAAAGAATGCTATTAATAGCAACTCTAAAAGTAAGAAGAATCATTCTTTTTCAAGATATTTTCTCTGAGAAAGAAAAAACACTGGTAGGCTTGTTTTGAGGGTTTTTTCACTTAATAAGGGACTTGAAATGAGATCAGATTCAACTTTATTGTCATTGTATGTCACACATACAATGCAACTTTGGCACTTAAAGGGTTTAGAAAGTAGATAACTGCAAAATTTGGGATGCTTTGACACAGCTCCTTTTTATTCCTTAAGAGAGGTCTGCAAGCCACATTTTTCAGCGTCCTTTCATAAAGCTCTTGGCTAGAAACCCTGAAGTCATTTCAAATAATTCTATGATTTGAACAGTCGAACAATGCAAGCATGAGGCCTTTCCACTGGTCAAAACACTGTGTGGCACACATGTTGTGCTCTGCAGTATTCTAGGCTGTTTGCCTCTTCGTATTAAACTTATTAAACTTAAAATGGCAGATGTGACGTCACATGAAATCCTGCTGTAAAAAATATTAAAATTGATTTAATTCAGAAAGTTGGGGGTATTTTGTGCAAAACACATGGAATTTCCTGTTTAGCCAGTTACCATCACTTTCTAACACATGGACTAATCAGTCTCTAATCAATCTCTTCACCGAGAGCCTCCGTTTGTTAAGTTGTGCAACTTTTTTTCTTTAAGATAATCAAACATTTCAAATGGGTTAAATACTGTTTTGAGTTTACTTCTTTACCTTATGTGCCTCTCTCCTCTTTACACATGCATAAACAACGAGTGTAGCTCAAGCTGTTGTGTTGTCAATGTTCCTGTTGGACATTCGACTGGACATTAGCTCATCACTAACCAGCCTACTGTCAACCGGAACTCACTGACAATAAAAGTAACAGCCGCAAATAAGACAGAACATAACACAGGTCGTTACTGACTTTATGGAATCTGTACTGTTGCATATCATTTAGATGGCTACAGTTACAATTTAGCACTTTACAAATGTCAAATCAGAAAAGGGCATCCGATCATTTTGTGTAATATCTGTCTTGCAATGTGCAACAGTTTTTTGGCCACTATGAGGATATAAAATTATAATGTGAACACAGTTCTGAGCACAGCTCTTGATAGATGCAACAGGCACTGCTGAGAAACCAGGGTTTCTGGGCATTTATGCTTCCTTCAGAGATGCAGAGATCAATGCAAAACCTGATTTAATTTTCTGTCAATATATGGGTTATTAATGCTTGACCATGACATCCTCTTCCTTACATCAAAACATTTCCTTCCCTGAACTCATTAAAAAAAATTTATTTTCTTCTTTTTTACAATCCATGTCAAATTATTATTTGACCAAACCTATCCCACAACTTTTCATATACTTTCTTTTAAAAAACATCAACTGCACTTTTTCCCCCATTGTCATAACTTGAAATAAATGTTAGATGACCTACCTCCAACCAAAATCTAAAGAAAGTAAAACAAAAATACTTATTTTCCTAGCAGAATCCAGAGAAAACAGACGGTGACAACACTGACTCTTGTAGGAAAAGGGTGACCTAGAACAATGCAGACCTACAATTACACCTTATATTTATTGTTTGTTGTTACCACTCTCCATTTGGTGGCCCACACAAGAGGATGGAACATGTGCTGGCCCATGCATTAGCTTTTGCAGCACATTTAAGCTATTTTAGTTAGTGTACTAATTCAGGTGGAACAATCAGGATAAAGGTCAGGAAAGGCATTCAATATTTGTAGGTGAATGTACAGTCAGAAAGCAAGGACATGTGGACATGTGGAAATGTTGAGGGTTGAGCTGACAATCTCTTAAACAAAGGAGTTTAGAGTTCAGAAAAGCAAGACATGGAAAGTGGACATCATAACACAAGAACTAGTATGGAAATTAGGACCGGTTGGAGATGATCTGAGCTTTGTGACATGGTGCCTTATCCTGCTGGAAGTAGCATCAGAAGATGCTACACTGTGGTTATAAACGGATGGACATGGTCAGCAACAATACTCAGGTAGGCTGTGGTGGTTAAACCAGGCCATGTTGGTTGTAAGTGTACCAAAAGAAATACCCCACACATCATTACACCACCCATGAACCATTGATCCAAGTCAGGATGGATCCATGTTTTCATCATGTTTCCACCAAATTCTGAGCCTAGCATCTGAGTGTGGAGCTGAAAAGGAGACTCATCAGACCAGCAACGTTTCTCCATCTTCTATATTCCAGTGTTGGTGAGTGTGTGTGAATTGTAGCCTTAGTTTCCTGTTCTTAGCTGACAGGAGGCATCCGGTGTGGTCTTCGGCTGCTGTAGCCCATCTGCTTCAAGGCTGGACGTGTTCAGAGACGCTGTTCTGCAGACATTGGTTGGATCCAGTGCTTATTTGACTTCCTGTTACCTTTTCTATCATCTCCAACCAGTCTGTCCATTCTCCTCCGACCTCTGTCATCAACAAGACATTCTGGTCCAGAAAACTGCTGCTCACTGGATATTTTCTTTTCTTCAGAGCAATCTCTGGAAACCTTAGAGATGGTTGTGTGTAAAAATCCCAGTAGATCAGCAGTTTCTGAAATACTCAGACCAACAACTATGCCACGTTCAAAGTCCTTAAATCCTCTGTCTTCTTCAGTCCGATGCTCAGTTTGAACTTCACCATGTCGACATGACTAAATATATTAAGCTGTTGCCTCATGATTGGCTGATTCAATGTTTGTGCTAACAACCTATTGAACAGGTGTACCCTCTTACAGGTGGCCAGTGAGAATAATCTTCAATAAACACCTTTAATAGTCATATATTTTCTGGACCAGGATCCTTCATTGGAACCAAAACCTGGTCCTTATTGCCATTTCTGTAGTAAAAATAAATGTATGGTTAAAGGTGCAGAGTGCAAGAAAATTAAAGATTAATGGCAGAAAGCTTTAACATATTAAAAACTGTGCTTCTTTTAGTGTGTATTGCCTTTAATAACTCTTTTTTAAATTTTCTTATGAGCCCTTAATATCTACTTGCTGTGGGTCCACATACAGGACAGCTGCCATATTTGTGCCAACATGCTTACTACGGTGTCTCTGAATGGACAAACAAACTCTTTGTGTGAAGTGGGAACCATCAGAGCCTTAAAACTTGACAGGTGCTAGAGCACCGTTTTAGAGAAGTAACCCCTTTAAAGGCACATAGAAGAAGAAGGTACACATGTACACAATATTGAAGTAGTTAGTCAGCAAGTCATCATTATACCTATCTTTACCACTAGATGTCAGTAATTCTTACACAGTGCACCTTTACGGGTGGGGTTATGAATTGGTTAGGTGTGTACAAGAAAAAGCAGCCCATACAATATCCCAGTAGGGATACTTGTAAAAGAATGTGTATGTGGAAGAACTTTAATGTTTAATTTCTGTTTGCATAATAACTTCTTATAACTTTTGCCAACTGTAATGAAACACTTTTATTTGTTTAGGCAGGATCGGAGGAGGTCGGTAAATAATGAAAACAACAGACAGTTCT
>JBAMHW010000014.1:28363054-28374194 GCA_037177495.1 Rhadinocentrus ornatus
GTATGTCCCTATATATGTTGGCCCTGCAATGGACTGGTGACCTGTCCAGGGTGTACCCTGCCTTTCACCTGAAACACAGCTGGGATAGGTTCCAGCTCACCCCGCGACCCATAATAGGAACAAGCGGTACTGATGACATGACTGACTGAATTTGATTTGTTTAAGCTACACTTTTGAGTATTGTTAAATTTAGTTGACCTCTTTTATCAGCCTGCTAGTTTAATCATTCTTTTGGATTTCTGGATTATTTTGGGTCAATAAAAACCGAGTTTTGATATTACTTTCTGTGTCCTCATTGCTTTACCGCTTGGTCCCTGACACCATTACATTGTCGAATCTGAATTAAAGATAAACCATCTTATAAATCTGTCTTAACACATAATGCACACGTAGAGAGCTGGAGAGATGAAATGAGGTTTAATTTAAAAATCCTGAAAAGCTTATTTCTATTGGAGTCTTGATGGCAGATCAGTATCATGAATTACTTATTATTTAAATAAAGAATTCTTCTATAACTAGTTGGAAAGTGCTTTCTACCTTGTTTGAAACCTTAACCTCCCAAGTATCCACAGTGTTTTTTTATTACTCTGCTTTTAATTAAGAAATTAACTTTCCAGTGCTAAGATATTGTACTGCCATGGTACTTCTAGCTGTGTCTCCAGCAGATATTGTGTACGCTGTCTGGAAACATGTCTCTAGTTTTTGTTTTGTAGATTTACAAATTCAACACTGTTTTCAAAAGTTTGATCCACATGAGACAGGACTTTCATTCAAGTTTCAATTTTTCATTACAGCATGTCTCTTTCATGTAACAAGTAGCTCAAAAGACCAGTGTGGTATTACTTAAAAAGTACAAAAATATTAATATAAAAATTCATTATCTGGGATTTTAAGATCCAGCCTGAGGAGACTCTTTTCCAAAGATCTCAAATAATTACTCACTGACTCATGGACCGAAATTTGAGATAGTTCAGCATTCCTACAATTAGATAATCAAGTGTAAGTTATTTACTTCTCAATACCAATATGCAGCCTTACTGTTGTCTAAATATTCTCATTCTTGCTTATTCACATTACATCAATTTGCCTAAATATTAAGAAAAAAATAAAAGCTCTATTTTTACTGGCTAGCCAGCAGACAATGAAAGGCTGATAAATGACTCATTGATAGAAACTTAGAATATTTAATCAGTAGTTACAACACAAATAAATTCCCAAGAAAGTCATTTCAGTCCAGTTTTTCCAGTTACAGAGTTGAAAGAAGATTTGCAAGTTCTTCTAGTCTTATATTTATTTTACTTAGATATATCTAGTGTTTTTTTGGGTTAGTAAAGATGTTTTCATTGCAATTTCCTCGTGGGATTAATCAAGTATTTTCGTTTAATTTTATTAAATCTTAAAACTCATTCAAATGTTATTTTTTACATGTAATGTACAGATGCGTTTACTTTTAATTACAAGGATTAGAAATAAATTTAAACTAAATTCTATGGCCCAATCCTACAGTTTGAGCCAAGAAACACTTTGCAAGTGTTAAAATTCAAGGTCTGCGATTACAAAAGACAGCAGAAATACAATATGGCTACCAAACACACTGGTGCAACATCAACTTCGTTCTTTATGGACGGGTTTCTGCCTAACCAAGGAACAGAGGCTTGCCCCAGTTTGTTTGGCAGAGCCAAGTTCCAAAACAGAGATGACAGGAGAGTTCATTTTACCAATCGCCTAAAAAGATGGATGGACAGTGTTTAACATTCAGGAACCGCAGCTCGCTGCCAAGACCAGAAGATTGTGGATCGAGTCCAGTAAAAGAGCAGACTGAGGTCCCATGAGTCTCTGAGGCAGCAAAGTCTCTGCAGTGCTCACATTGTGTTTGTAAATGTAAACTTCTGATCTATAAGACCTATATCTTAAAACTACATATAGAACAAAATACACATCAGTGACATATTCCTGGCAACCAGAAAACATGCCTGAACCATGTGTTACCAATGTAATATGTGTGAAAAGCACACAAAAGGGACAAAACAAAACCAAAATTTTAACAAAATTTATTTCGGAGGAAAATAAGGAGGCACCCCCTTTTCTTTTTCACTTGTCGTTTCACTCAAGAGGTAGTTTACTTAACCTGAATATACCCGCACACCACACAGGCAGATAAGCCGCTTAAATACAATTTTAACCCTTACTCGATTGCACATCAAACCACTGCAAATACACACCGCATGGGTTTCAGGTGTAAACATTTCCGAGCGGCTACAGACATGTGAACATAGATCGTTTAAGGGAAAGTGACCCAATGAACAAAAACTTACAAAAGACAAAAATTAGAGTTAGTCCGCTCTTACAACTGTCACAATAATAGACAACTAGGACCAGGAGCGGACTAACTTGGAAAAACAAAAAGTCTAAAAAGACAGCAGGTAGCAGTACCTGAAAAATGCAAATAAAAATACAAAAATTACTACAACCAAAACATTTTAATTCAATCTCAAAGAAACACATTAATAGACACAGCATACCTGCAGCGTTGAATTCCCACGCCCAGTCAAATACTTATTACGTGGGTCGATGTCAATCAGATCCCAACCCTGCATTACAAAATATTTTTTTAAAAACTCATCCAAAATATATAAAATTTCACATATAAAAACATATTTATCTGATTGCTGCTAAGGTCAATCTGTACAAAGACTAACCCAGCAACACCCTGGCCACTCAACAGGAAACTGGCACTGCCTGGTTAGGTGCCACTTCCTCTTTTATAGAGGAACAGCCCGGAGGACAGAGCCACACCCTGCGGTGCTACCCGCTACACATGCTTTTATTCATCTGTTTATGTATTGTTCCCTCTCTATTTAGAGACATATATTTTCTGGCTTGCTCTAAAAACAGTCTGGTTAAAACCAAGTAGGCTGAAATTAGCCCTGTGGGTGTCAACCATTTAGCCCCTAGAGCACATGGCAATGTGCCTGATTTAATAAGAAATAGTTAGCTTAAATGAGCTAGCTTACAAATTAGCTTATGAGAAAATCAGCTTAATAAGTGTTACCTGAAAAACTAACCTGAATGTGGCCATGTTTTAATGCATTCATCTATTTTCTGTCCCCTTTCTGCAAAAACCAGTCCAGTTTGGGCCTCAACGACTTGGCTAAACTTCCAAGTCTTTAAGGATATTTATTTAAGGACATTTATTTAAGGACATTTATTTATTTGATTTGGTTTTGTTAATTTGAAAGCTTGTCTCCTAAATCATTTCATACTTTAACCCCCCCCCCCCCCTGTTTTTAAGAGTATGACAGAGTGCTTCAGCTGCCGTTTATCATAAAAACAGCTCACTGTTATCCTGCTTGGAACAAATCTTAGAATATCCACGGAAGTTCAAGCTTTTAGAGGACGACATGTATATTTTTCCTCTCTAATAGGGCCATTGTCCTTGTTGGTAGCCTTTAATGCGCTGCCCGCCCCCCTCGCTTCTTTCCTGGTTTCTTCCCCCTTCCTTTCCACGTGGTGTTTGGGGTGACAGAGCTTTTTTTTTTTTTTTTTTTTTTGAGGCTGAGAGCTTGTTGACGTCAGCAAACTTATCCAGCGGCTGTGGAGCGAGCTGAGGAAGAGGAGGAGAGGGAATGAGACCGCTGGATGTGGAGCGCTGAGGACCGCCGGGGCGTCTTTTCTCCGGGACACTTTTCGACCTGGCTCCCGCTGTTGAATGTAAGTGCAGGTGCTCTCTTCCGTGCTTTTAGCCGTGCTGCTGGGAGCTCAGATTCCCACACTGCTGTTTGGAGTTGCCTGTCGACTTCCCCTGTTGCGGGTAACAATGCATTGTTTCGTGGGGGGAAGCGTTCCCACAGTGCGATACAGTAGTGTCGTCTGCCATCTAAAACAAGTTGACACAGTTACTTTGGGGTGTTGGAAACTCGTTTCTATTTCGTATTTTATTAGGAAGTGAACACATTTTCCTTTTGGTTCTGAATTCAGGTCACTCCCGACCCTAACGGGAAACTTTTTATTGCGCAAGTCCGTGCAAGGTGGACTTCCATACTTACCATGCAGAATTCCTGCTTCTCTTTGCAAAGTGCTCGCGCATTCTCTTAGATGTCTGTCCACGCGCCTTGGCTTTGTGTGTGGCGCTGTCATTTGCATTTGCGGTGACGGTAATAATGTTTATGTTGGCACATTCAGGCGTTTATTTAACTAAAAGTGAAAACAGAAGTAGCAAATATTCTTCAGATAGCTATCTGCTCGAATACTGACAAAGAAGATCCTCTGTTTCAGAGTTTTGCTCGGGTGTTTATAATGTAAGCTACGTCTTGTTTTGTCAGAGACGCGTGAACAGGGACATGGCGTCATCTTTAATCGGTCATATGCCACCTTTCCAGCACGCGCGAACTGCAGCGGACATGTTAATAACTGTTAACGTACATAAAACGAGAAACCAGATAGCTAAAGTCATGAGTGCAATATTTGACGGAGGGATGTTGTTCTCATTCCTACAAGAACTGTCAACTGTGTTGACTGTGTGTGTGTGTGTGTTGCTTCTTGTTTCTGTGACATAGCTCTAATTTCATGGCTGAAGAGTCCCCATTTTCTGTTGTTGTGAAATATTATTTGGTAAGACTGGTTAAAGCTATTGTTAACCATTGTTTTGCGTGTGTGTGTGTGTGTGTGTTTAAACTTTGGTACAACTAACTGATAATCTTCCTTATGTGTCTTATAACACATGTATGAATTAGCCTCCAGGCTTCTGCAAATTGCTGATGATGACAGCATCTTTTCAGATTCCTGGTAATCTGCCGGGACTAGACCGAGCGTGGTCATGGTGACCTGATTTAAAGCTGATGTAAATGAAGGTCGTAGATTTAATGACAGTCTAATTCAGCTTTAGTAGTCTTGGCATCTACTGTGATTTACTCTGTTAAGGGAAGTCTGAGTGAAGTTTAGACTGAATTTGTACTTTTTATATTATTTTAAGTATTTGGCTTATTTTAGACGTATGTAGGAAAAGTTTCATAGATGCATGTTCAATTAAATATTACTTTTGCTGGAATTCTTCACATTTAAGATACAAAAAGAAAAAAAAAGAGAGAAGAATAAAATGAAGATACAAAAAAGAGAAGAATAAAATGAAGAAAAAAAATTCTTAAAACTAATATGCCAGTGAGTCTCATCATCCCGTCATTCAGTGACTAGTACACATTTGCAGCCTTGAGTTTTTCTTTTTCTTTTAACAGCATTTTCCTTTTTTTTTTTTTTTTTTACATTTTGCCTCCACAATATTCCAAAAATGTCTCTTTTTTAGACATGCCATATACACTCACTGTACACGTTATTAGTTGTTGAATAGTGCGAGACAGGAAGAGGATGGTCTGCAGATGTCTGGACCAGAATGTCTTGAGAGGAGAATGGGCAGACTGGTTGGAGATGATAGAAAGACAACAGGAAGTGCAATCAGCACTGGTTCCCACCAAGGTCTGCAGAACAGCGTCTTTGAACACACAACACGTCCATCCTTGAAGCAGATGGGCCACAGCAGCAGAAGACCACCCTGGGTGTCTCCTGTCAGCTAAGAACAGGAAACTGAGGCTACAATTCACACAGACTCACCAACACTGGACAACAGAAGATGGAGAAACTTAATTTCAGCTCCACATTCAGAAAGTAGGCTCAGAATTTGATGGAAACATAATGAAAACATGAATGCATCCTGCCTTGTATCAACAGTTCAGGCTGTTGGTGGTGTAGTATCCATCCATCCATTATCTGTACTGCTTTGTCCATTAAGGGTCGCAGGGAAGCTGGAGCCTAACCCAGCATTTAGCAGGTGAGAGGCAGGTACACCCTGGACAGGTCACCAGTCCATCGCAGGTGGTGTAATGTTGTGGGGGATATTTTCTTGACCCACTTTGGGTCCCTTAGTAACAACATGGCCTGGTTCAACCAGCACAACCTACCTGAGTATTGTTGCTGACCATGTCCGTCCCTTTAGGACCACAGTTAAGCATCTTCTGACGGCTGGGTCATTCTCTCAATTCGGTGCCCTTTAAGCATTGTAAATTTCTTTTAAAAATTAAAAATATTTTCAAGGATTTTTCATATAATCTGAAAGCGGGCTTATTAAACTACAAGAAATGTATATTTGTCAAGCTCAGGATATTATTTTCTCATAATTTTGATCAAATGTTTGGCATGTAAGATAGTCCAAATGTCCACCCTGTTGTGGAACATTTTCATCTTGATGGATACATGTTTCTAAGGCATAGTCCCAGTGATTTTTGCATTTTTTAATACCTAAAATGTCCCGTATTTAGTTAGTGAAAATATTTTTTTTAAAAATACATAAAAACTTGTTATCTTGAAAAATAAGCAAGTTTTATTTTAAGGCTAAATGTAAACATAACACATTTCATTTGCAATGAAAAGAAAGTTCAATGGACATGTTCCCGGTTTTTAACAGATTTAAATTTATTAATTCATTCACCATGTTAATAACCCCAAAGACAATCCAAATATTATTAAATTCTATTCAATTAATGTAAATACCAAAGTAACAGGGTGGACACATTGCATTGTATAACCATACATTTAATTTAAAAAAGAAAGGTCACTAATTATCTTCTCATTGTAATATAAAAACAATGTCCAACCAACATAAACATCAGGGAAGGTTTCTAGTTTTCTATTTAGATAGTTAACCAATTTGTTTTTCTATGAACTTCCACACCTCTCTGGGCGGATCTTTTTTTAACAGGCCTCAAAGAAGTCCCAGTTTATTTCTTTGAAGCCTTTCTTCCAGACATCCCGCCATGCCCAGATAGCGCTGCCGTTCCCTGACAAATACATGCATGTTGTTTTAATCATTCCTTTTCAAGAAAGTAAAGAAACCTTATGTCTAAAGAAAAAGTTAAAGAATAAAAGAAAACTACTAATAAATGCTGGAAATGGTTCATTATCTCCTTCTGAAGTCCACCCTGTTACTGTGTAAAATAGTAACAGGAGGGACATTTTTAGCTAAAGTCAGCCATTGCTCCTCATGGGATGAGGGACATGCTAGTACCTAATGAGCACAGAGGAAAATTTACAACATAATTATTAACCACATTTCAAATTTAGCAAAAAATGTTCAAATTCAACAATAAAATAGTGTAACAGAGTGGACAAGTTCTACTTCACCACATCAGAGAGCCATTCTCAAAGGCTGGAACAAAGTAGAGTGAAAAGAGATACTTCTTGTTGACCATTTTGCTACAAAAATCTTTAGTTTCTTCCTGAAGATCATGTGACTACAGGAATTGTCAATGGGTGTATTTAAAGGGATGTTCATCTGAGTAACGGGGGGACAAGAAACACAGGAATGGAGCTTATTTTAAAGTTTTAAAGCATTAAAAATATATTATTATTAAAAAATTAAAATTGTTCATAAAGTTGACAAAAAACATTAGAGAAAAATAACAAAATATGTATTAATTGTTTAATTTTAATTACTTTTATTTGTAACTGTACTAGAGCAAGCAAGAGTGGGGACAGGTCAGTTTGGCCTGTTTGCAACAAAATAAGATAAATTATTCTTATTTAAGTAATAATTTTTATTACTATTTTTATCATTTATAGCAGAAGTGGGCTCCCAATTAAATATGCGATGTAATGAATTAAAATCCAGATGTTATTTAAACAAAATATACCATGTAACATCAGGGAGACTCAAAAGGCACCGTATAGTAGGAATGACTCGGCTAAGGATAAGGCATCCTGTCACAAAGCTCAGATCATCTCCACCTGCTTTCTTGAACATGAGTTCACTGTACAACAATGACTTCCAGTCCAGATCTCAGTCCAGTAGAGCAGCTTTGGGATGTGGTGGAACGAGATTCTTATCGTGGATGTGGTCCAACCTGGTACTGAGTTAGGTTTTTATGTAAGCTATAATCTGTCTGATAACCTATGTTTACTTATCTTTTCGCAAAATAACGAGTTAAAAATGCATTTTGTATAAGTTTATAGTTGATAGAAAAACAGGAAAGTTTATGCTACTGTTTTCTTGGTACTTCTGGTAATTATTGTGGAAAAAATCCTGATAATTATGCTTTAATTTCCCAATACTATAAATAAATAGCATAAAAATAAAATAACTCAAGAGTGTCATTCCAACTAAATCCCTTCTGCTCTGTAAAGAATGAATAAATCCTACATATTAACTGTGGATTTCTCCCAGAGAAATCAGACTGAAAAGGCTACAGGATCTCTACCTGGACTTGGAAGGCTTTTCTTTGGAAACTACATTATTAAAAAAATCAGACCTGTTGCCTGTGGTTTTCAGTCCAGATGCATCTCTCAGTCCTGTGTCAGGTCTTAGCTGGGTGTTTTACCTATTTCTGTCATCACTGTTAGACACCCTCTACATAGTGTATCAGGACTACATGATAAACTATCTTCTACTTGTCTAGGTTTTCCAAACCTTTGACGACATGCTGCACACGATGCGGAGATGTCCCAAATTATGTAGCTTCTAGGTTCTAGAGGGTGCAAAAACACTTTATTATGACTGCAAAACTCTGTTATAATTAGAATATTTTGGACATTCAACTAAAGAAAAGGAAGTTCTGTCTTTGCAATTGGCTGCTTGTAACAAAGTGCTTAAAGAAAAAGTCTAAAAACAAAGAAAAAAACTGATGATAATTGTATAATGATTTGGATATGCATAGTCAATGACATTTAGATTAGATTAGCATTACAATGTACTGCAAAAGAAACATTAGTTTCCTGGTTTTGTTGTTGCAGACTACGTAGCAGCACTGATTGGACGATGATGTCCACACACAGATTATCTGTCTCATCTGAGAAATGGTTGCTGCGCAGCACATTAGGGAAGCTTGTTAAAGAAATCTCCTTATTGTTCCTGCGATGTTGACAACATTGCAGCTTTCCGTTCTCCTCCTGCCCTCACAACGCTCAGCAGACACTTCATTTATCAGTTCACAATCACACAGTGACTGATAACATCATTACTATCAGCCCATGCTCCCCATCCCTCACTGTCACCACAAACTCCATTACAACAAGTTCATCTTTCCACCTAGAGCTGTTTGCTGTCACACTGCTGGAAAGCTGGAAGGACTTCAGCCCCGTTCAGTCAGAAACATCATACCCTTCTCATCCAGTCAGACTTCTGCAGCTGAGCAGAGCTAATCAGAAGTACTGCAGGATTCTGGTTGTGGTGCACGGCTCCTCGTCTTCTCTGTGGGTGTGAGTATTCAGCTTCAACAATTAATGTGAATAGCTTTCTGAAGTATGGCTAGTGGATGTTGGCATTGCTCTCCAACACTTTAAGGGGGCAATGAGTGGGATGTAATGATTCTTCAAATCGTGGCTTGGACTATATGCTATAAGAGGGAAATGAAGAGAGGCAGAAAACACTTCAACTGATCCAGGACTATGTCTTCTGTTGCAGCTCCCCTTACAGAAAAAACACAGGAATTTCCCATGTGACCACATGTTACATATAAACACACGGTGAAACACAAACAATGTGAAACACGTGAACTACACGAGTCAACCATGTGATTCACATGAAAACCACCTTTGTAAAACATTTGAACTACATGTGGATCACAAAAAAATGTTCCAAACTCACATGTTTGCACATGTCCACATGGTTCACATGTGCATGAACATGTGGTTAATTATTTTTTTATATGTTCTTCCCATGAAAATGTTCCAAATCCACGTGCTTCGCATATTTTCCACATGTGGACCACATGTAGAACTCACATGGAGCACATGTGGTTTTTCAGTAAAAGACGTGCTTAATGACCAAAATTATACATCAATATCTTTAAATATGATACCAGTTTTATATTAGTAATAGATATTTTCTTTTTCATATGTGACTATTAACCACATTTTCCACTGAGAGTAGAATTACTGCTGTATATCGGCTGTGGACCCCTTAATGTTTTTTACAATAATTGCTGCCTGTTTGTGTCAATATGCACATTTATACATCCATACATCCATATGAAAATGTCCTAACCTAAGCTCCTGATCTGTCTTTGGTTGTATGGATTGTGATGGCGTTGGTTATCTCCATCCATCTCTTGCTCTCATATTCTGTACCTCCAGCAAACACGTCTACAAGTGACATCAAGGGCAGGGGCACATAGGCAATATGCAGAAATATCCTGCAGTCTGCAACTGACATCAGACTCGAGTGTCCTCCAGCTTTTTCAGTTTTACCAGAGGATGTGGAGGATGCTGATTTTAGTTTCAGATATTCTTGCTACTCCAAAGCATGTTTGCTGCTAAGGCACACAGCAAGGCTAAATTAAACTTATAGTTTTTGCACTACAAGCAAATCATAGACAAATTTGTGAAAGTAGCAATGGGCAAATGATGACTTCAACTAACAATTAAAAAGAAAAGAAAAGATGGATGAGGCACATCTTGCCCTAGAATTGACCAGGTAATGGTTAGGTAATGGTAATGGTCAATGATGGGTAAAAATGATGGTTTTGTATGCCTCAAAATATCATCATCTGACAGTATGAAGTAGGGCTGTGCGATTAATGGAATTTTAATCACAATTACAGTCTGGGTTTTCAACGATCATAAAAATGAAATTGTTGATTATTTTGCTCCTTTGCAGTTTACTCTTGTGCTGTTTTCAGCTGCAAATTGAGCGTCACTGGTGTTGCAATGCTGCGCTCTGTTGTAGACTCCTCCCACTGCTGCAGACTCCTCCCACAGTCCCAGCCGCTTTGGTTTAATTCAACTTAATTCAACAATTTAAGAAACTCAACACTTTGGACAAACGGCATCACTGCCATCTCGTCACTATTCTGCCCTGTATGATGAGGGTCATGAGGGTGTTGTGAAGGACGTGGCTACAGTCCAATGCTTCACCACCGCTTCGGACCTGTGGTCAAGCCGCACCATAGAGACGTATATGACGCGTATATCCTGTCTCATTTATTCCAGATCACACCTGGCAGAACACAGCTGCTGCTGGTCTGAGACAAACAATAGCTACTGGGACCTGGTGGAAAGAAACTAGTCTGACAACGCTTAAAATGGGAGGGGAAGAAGAAACAAAAAACAAAAAAAAAAAAAAAAAAAAAAAAAAAAAAAAAAAGCAAGGCGCGTGTAC